>OY744535.1:72506547-72599047 GCA_963556195.1 Sepiola atlantica
TATGCGATTAGATGTTGATAGATGGATCTGTGTAGAGGGAGGGGGTAGGTGGCACCTACCCTCACAGTTAAATCGACTTTCGTAATAAAATCACCATTCAAACATTTTGTTTTTCATTTTTATTTTTTTATAAAACTAAGATTTGAGTTATGCTTTCTTCTGATTTTTAATTTTAGGTGAATATTTAGAAATATTCATATTAGCAGACTAATATTGTTTTTAATTAATTGTAGCTGAGAAATTATTTTACTGCCAATAAAATAATACAACAATAAGAAATGAACATTTGCTCGTCAGAAAGAAAGTTTAATTTGTCAGCTTAAAAGCTATTTGAAAATCCTACAACATTACTTAATATATAGATATATATTCATAATAAAAAAATATATATACTAGAAAAATTGGACTGACCATTTGATCTCGAGTTAGACTGTTTCTCTGTCTGTCTCTGTCCCTGTCACTTTAGAGGAAAAAAATTAGAGTAGAGAAAAAAATTAAAACAGCGTTATGTTATATACCATAACGGTATTTTAATTTTCTCTACTCTTTCAAAAAAACAATTTGGCCTTTTGGCCGGGATCAAAGTGTAGTATCTATTCCGATGGATACTGCACCCCATAGACTGGTATTGTCTTGGCCTTCGGGGCTTGATTTATGCCGGTCTATGGGTCGGTCCTGTGCAGTTCTAGGAGGTCCACCCTCCCAGACTTAGCCTCCCCTCTTTGGGGAGGAGTAAGTTTATTGCTTACTGTCTGAGGCGCCCCTACCGGGGAATGCCGACGGGGCTGCCCAGGCAATGTTTAAACCCCACTTTCCCGCCCCGACCTTGGTTCACATCTTACTTGTGGGAGTAAGATAAAAACTGGCCTTGTGTCTAACTCCTGGAGAGGAGTAAATCAATACATTTTCTTTTCAACCACATTTTAAATCCCTTGTTTTTTTAATACCTCGACACAGCCTTTGTTAAGAGAGGGCGAAACCGATCGGCTGGTTTTTTTCTTGATTAACTTTTAATCATGAACGATAAAATTTGTCTTCCCTTCATGCTTGCGATATATATATATATATATATATATATATATATATATATATATATATATATATATATGTATATGTATATATATATATATATATATATATATATATATATAGTGTGTGTGTCAGGTTGTATATGAAAAGAAATCAAATAAAGTGCTCGATCATATAAGAGAGCTAATATAATTTATTTAGATACTGTACATTACATATTTCAGCAATGTACCGCTGTTTCATCCAAAAGGGCAGATTTAGACATATTTAGTAAATCTCTGTGCCCAGTGGAATCATCGGCAAGCTGAAATGATTGTAGTCATGTCCCGATAGTTAATGGCGTCAACAATGACAGAAAACGGCGTATCTCTGAGGGGGTCCCCGAAAAAACCCGGTGTGGGATAGTGATTAACTAAGACTTAAGGGACATCGATGTTAGTTCTTGTATGAAAGGCCTTCATTTTATTCCCTAGCAAGTTTTATTTATTTATTTATTTATCTGTTAGCAAGTTTTATTTATTCATTTATTTATCTGTTCTTTTTTTGGATTTGTAATGTTATTGTTTTACCTAGTCTGAAAAAATACGAAATGGGCGGCTATGAAGTTTGCCGTTTGGGTTTGTGAAATTAAGGTGCTTTTTTGTTGTCGTTTTTCGGAATAAATTTATGTATCGGATTAATTATTCGATATAGTGCTGAAAAAGATGATGCAATAATATTTTTATGGACTTAACGTGTTTGTTTATTTTTGTTTATTGAATTGGTGTTTTCGTATTTTCTTGATCTTAATGGGAAGAAAGCCGTATATTAAAAAAAAGCGGTGTTTCGTTGATATGTCCCGTTTATAACTAGTAGTGTTGAAAACAAAAATTGGTTATAAACGAAATGATGGATGCTATCTGTTATTTCAGTTTGAGGGGTATAAGTTTAGTCTCTGGGTGTGGGTTGTTAACTTCTATTATATTGATGGTGTGTTAATAATATTAATATTTAGTGTATTTCAGAAAATTTATTAAATTCTTTATCTCCTTATTTTATTTTATTCCACTCGTACTTCCCATCATGCGCACCGGCAAATAAACTTATATACACACACGTGCATGGAACCACACGCATGTCTATATACAACATCTGCACGCATATACGTATGCACGCACGTACACACATCTACACTCACATGTACGGGGGGTTATTAATTTTATATTTTTTATATTTTACTTTTTATTTTGTATTATTTATTTTTTGTTATGTTATTAATTTAATCTTTTATTTATTTTATTAATATTATTTTATATATTATATTTATTAATAATATGCTCCTATACATACACGCGCGCACCCTCACACACGTGCTTGTACATACACACGGACGCATACACACGCATGTACACTCATCTTCATTTATACAGGGGTGGGCGGGTGATTTGAGAATCTATCATATGGACTGTATGAAGCGGGGGTGCTTAGGGGTAAAAATACTTTCGTTCTGTGGTGTATCTATATTCCTGGGAGTTTAAAGGGGTTTCATGTATTTACTGTGATAGGAGGGTCACGTGGAAAGTGATTATCTGTGGTGAAAGGGTTAGGTGTTTATTGATGAATGTTTTATCTGTGGTTAGGACTAGGTTGTATCAGGGTAGGCGTGGTTTATGTAGTCGCGCCCGTGGTGTGTTTAACATATATCTGGGGGGTATTTTGTACGTAAATAGAAAGATAGGGATTTTGTTATGGATTTATGGAGGTCTTGGGGAGATTGGTTATTTTGTATGTTTTTAAGAAATACTTTACTATCTTTTTAGAGGGGTATTTGGTTTAAAGGGAAGATTGGTGGGTTATGTAATATTGTTATCAGACCATTGGGCTAGCAGGAATTTTCTTTTGTAGGGGCATTTTCTGAAGACCTCATTTTTATGTTCATGCAGTTTATGGAAGGGTTGTTGATAGCTTGTATAATTCTGAATTTCTCAGTTAATCACTATCAGACACCGGTTTTTTTCGGGGACCCCCTGAGAGATACACCGTTTCCTGTAAATGTTGACGCCATTCCCTATCGGGACATGACTACAATCATTTCAGCTTGCCGATGATTCCACTGGGAACAGAGATTTACTAAAGATGTCTAAATCTGCCCTTTTGGATGAAACCGCGGTACATTGCTGAAATATGTAATATACAGTATCTAAATAAATTTTATATATATATATATATATATATATATATATATATATAATCCGACTATGCTATAGATCCACAGAGTATACATCCAGGGGAGTTAAACCGGGTTTATGAGAGTGCTCAATAAAAATATAGAACAGAAATATAAATATAAATGATAATTTATTTCATTTTGACTACAAAATTGATTTTGTTTCACGAGAGCGGTTTGTGTGGCTCCCGTCTTCAGGTCTTAATATAACATTTTATTTTAAGACCTGAAGAACGGGAGCCACACCAACCGCTCTCGTGAAACAAAATCAATTTTGTAGTCAAAATGAAATAACTTATCATTTATATATATATATATATATATATATATACATATATATTCTCATCGTTTTTTAACGTTTAAAACTTAGCGTTTTTTCGTTTTTTTCGTTTTTCGTTTTTCGTTTTTCGTTTTTCATTCTTTTGTCTATTTTTCTAGCATTTTTGTTTTCCTATTTTTAATCATTAACTTAACTAATTTACTTAACTCTGAACAAACCTTATGATATTTTAAAATAATATCAAGGAAAACGCTTTAAGACATAATGCATTTACATATATTGTTCATTGTAAATATATTGAATGTTGACTATTTTTTCTATACTTACCTAATTTTCTGGAATCCAATATCCTTTATATAATTCCAATGGATGATACTTTAACACCTCATAATCTATCTGGAGATTCTTTATTGCAAAGACGTTCTGCTCAGTAATACATGAATTCTTTGTTTCCTTACCGAACTCAGAAACGATTAAAAATAAATTCAAATTAAGAATATTAACCAATGCTTAATAATTTATTGCTTTTTTTTCTTTCTAATGATAGGACTTATTTCTTTAAAAAAAAACTATGGTTGAAAAGACTTTTTTATAAACTATTCTTTGTATTAATATTTTAATATAATAAACTTTTAAAATGTGTAAACTTAGATTTGTTTTATTATCATTTTATTATATATATATTTATAAATATATATATATATATATATATATATATATATATATATATATATATATATAAATGAGCCTTTTGGAGTCGGAACAGATCTGATCTTAGACAATAGATCTTAGACCCACGAAATAGCTTCATAAAAATAATAAATATATATATATATATATATATATATATATATATATATGAGCCTTTTGAAGTCGGAACAGATCTGATCTTAGACAATAGATCTTAGACCCACGAATAGAGCTTTATAACAATAATAAATATTTAAATATATACTCATTATATATATACATATATATGTATATATGTATATATATATATATATGTATACATATATATACGTATATATATATATATATATATATATATATGTATAAATATATATATGTATATATATATATATATATATATATATATATATATGTATAAATATATATATGTATATATATATATATATATATATATATATATATATATGTAATATTTATAAATAAATATTGATTATTTATTACATACAACCATCGATGTTTGATGCTAACGCAATCTCCAGTGCAGGAAGTTAATTCTCGACGGTCAGCAGGCTCGAACTCCGATCACAAATCGCCACCGATTCGTAGTCAAGAGCGTTCCCCCGTTGGCCACAGCTAATAATTAAGGAAAAACTTAACTTTGTAAATACCGAGTCGGCGGGTATTTTACAGCGAACAGTGAAAGTGATCTTACAACAACAAACTGTGTTGGATCTTGCATGAAGCTATTAGTACTGCTTGTTATTAAACTCACTCAGAGTGCCCGGCCTTTAGTAAAGGGGGCTAATAATAATATTTATAAAGTGTCTTGAGTTAGCCTTTTGCAATGTATGCAAGACCTTACTTGAAGGCGGCGTTCGGGAAGGATCACAGAGACGCACGTACAAAGCAAACATGCAGCGGTCAATGTCGGAATACAATTTGTGAACTCTAAAGTGTTTGTAATAATTACGACAACTTAGTTGCTACGTGTGTGACACAAGATGGAGAACGCAACACATCCTTATATCGGTTAGTTTATCGGTCTATCGATCTAGCTTTTAAATTGTTCACTTAATAATTGCATATGTGTACGCTTAACGAGCCATATTGAAAAACTAAATGCAACAGATCATGGCGAATGTGAAAAAGAAAATCGATGCGAAGATAAGGTGGAAGAATTTGAGATGTAAAATTTGGCAATAATGGAGGTTCTTAAAATCATAATCGGATTAAATGCGATTATCGAATTAATCCTCAGTTCTTTTGTGCAAGACAGATTAGCGGCAATGATGGTGGTGGCGGACGTGGTTGGATGTTCAGGTTAACAGTGCATCGGATTAAAGTTTTTTTCTTCGTTGGTCGCGCGTCGGAGTTGAAAAATTTGCAGCGCAAAGTAGAACTGGTAACAGAGCCATTAATTTTGCGCCGTCAGCCGCCGATGAACGCGGAAAAGGCAAAAAATAGAAACACAAATAAAACCTGCCATATTATAACGTTGTTCGGAAAATTCTGGTCGATTTTTTGACACACTTTTAATAAATTTCGTTTGGGTTTGTATTCTTACAGTATTTTATGCAAGAATTTAGGGTACTTATCCAGAATAGGACCCATGCTAAAATCGACTTGGCGTCGGTTAGGGTTAGCGTCAACTTCGGTCCTAATTTGGATAAGTACCGACTTTAGATACTTAATCTATATAAAAAAAATGAACGTACGTGTGTCCTGTTCGCTTCAATAATCACGACAGTCGGTGTGTTTAATCATTCGGCCGTCAGCCAGCCGCCGTTAGAAATTGATATCTTAATGCTTATATAAACATTAACCACTACCTCACAGGGCTCCATTTTTTTACAACGAGCTTTGCATTATCGTTAATGGCAGTTGGCGATATCACTTACTACAGTGCTAAACATAGGTAGAGGTAGAAATATATAGTCATCTATAGACAGATTCACTGTATCTCAGCTATTCAGTGTGGCTAGAGAGGCGACTGCTTCAAGCCGTGATTGAACCTACGATCGTCTAGTTAACAGTCAGCGATTGTACTCATTCGGCCGTCAGCCAAGCGCCGTTAGCAAGTGAAATCTATTTTTTTTATACTAATGGTTCATCACTCACCAAGGCCAAAAGCCACTTGAGAATACGTGTTAGTGAGATTTTCAATTGGATGATAAAACAGTATTATGAAAGGATTGAGAACTATGATTAGTTCACAGGAAATATATTTGTTGACATTGGACTTGAACACGACCATGTTGTAGCATGTAGAGAAGCATTCCCGCGGTAATCATGGAAAGAAACTATGTTCATGGAATTTGCGTTAGACTTTAGGTACAAAGACGTAAAAAAGGAGAGTTCTTTGCAACGTGGGAAACAAGATGAGCTTTTGCTGAGAAAGTCTTACGGGAGGGAGGGGGGGGGTCAGGTTGAGACCCTACCATGGAAATCCCGATGGAGTAGAGAGAGACTAGCAACGTCTCTTTTGTGAGAGAGAGGCTGCAGGGAAGAGAAGAGATCATATCCCAGTAGATTGCGAAGTCGATTGTGTACTCTCTCAAAGCAAGTAAAAGTGCTCTGAGCATGACATCACAACAGTACTCTATCCTAGACCAAATCTGACTCTATACAAGTAGATGGTTGCATTAAGAGTCGGGTACATTCTCGAGCGGCAGAATGATCTTACCATTTTCCCAGCGATTTTAGCAACTGATTTAATGTGAGTCTTCACGTAAGTTCTGGGGGTGAAAGCCAGTTCTAAGAGCTTGTCAAAGCAAGAGGCTTCTTCAAGAAATGCTTACATAAAAATCCATAAAAACCTTAGAGGGCTCCACTTGGATTTACAAAAAGCGTTGCCTCATTCACAAAGTGATGTATTTTGTATTTATTCTGAATGTTAAAAAAAAATACGTCACAGGTAAGAGAGCTGCAATCTTCGTTATTTGCTTTCAACGTTAAAATGTTTTCATCGTCTGTCAGCCTCGTTTTCAGGTTGCTCTTCAGATTGCTTCCGTTGAAGTCGAGAGGTTTCGGATTCATTCGTAAAGAAATAATAACAAATAAAGCTAAGAAGCTCTTTGGGAACGAAACGATATATATATATATATATATATATATATATATATATATATATATATATATATATATATATATATATATATAATCACCTTATATTATTTGTGTATATACATGAAATAAAAAATCATATATATATATATGATTTTTTTTTATTTCATGTATATACATAAATAATATAAGATGATAAAATATATTGTGTATATATTTTCAGTGTTTACTTCAACAGTGCTCTATATGTATGTAGAACTTAGTTGTAATAGTAGTAGTAGTAGTAGTAGTAGTAGTAATAGTAGTATGAAAATATATTTACTGATTTTTCTAGTGACAAAATGTTACGAAAAGAGAAAAAAGTAAAAAAGGTCACTATTTCCTGAAGATAACGTTATACTGTCAAAACCAAATTGATTTTAAGTAAATAAATAATTATTTAAAAAAGTATTTATGCGTTGTTTGAGCTTCAAAAGTTACATATTTAAATTACCCAACGCTTACAACGAGGACCAATTTCATATATATATATATATATATATATATATATATTACTATTTCCTGCATCCGCATACAATCTTATGAAGAGATATAATTTTTTATGTATCAGATTTCAGTATTTACTTCAACAGTTCTCGATACGTAAGTAGAGCTAGCTAGAAAGTTATGAAAATATATTTATGGCAATTAAGCTACACAGAGACCCCGATTGGTTAATTAGCTAGCCGTGTATATAAAAACACCCGACAAAACTAACTCCATGTATTTTAGCCTGAAGTTTCTCCCCGGGGATGAAACGCGGGAGCCTCTGTGTAGCTTAATTGCCATAATATATTTTCATAACTTACTATATATATCTATATCTATATCTATATCACTCTCTCTCTATCTCTATCTCTCTCTCTCTCTCTCTCTCTCTCTCTCTATATATATATATATATATATATATATATATATATATATATATATATATGTGTGTGTGTGTGTGTGTGTGTGAATAAAAAAAACAACTGTTACGTGGACTTTTTCAAGGGCGGAAAATTCTAAGAGCGGCATTGAAAGAGAATATCTGTAATTTTGGGAATATATAAGAATAATAGTGTTAATAAAATTTAAGTTTATTTAGAGAGGGAAGATATGCAAATATTTACATAAGAACACATAAATACACACACGCATATATATATATATATATATATATATATATATATATATATATATATATATATATATATATATATATGTGTGTGTGTGTGTGTATATACACATAACAAACAAAAAAACAAAAAACATACATATTTATATATACATATATATATATATATATATATATATATATATATATATATATATATATATATATATACAGGGTGCATCAGGTATATGAGAACATCGCGTAATGTCGTTATTGTTACGTTACATTAATTATTTTTATTCTTTTTTTGCAGATAATGAAAAATGGCAGATAATAATGTAACGGAACAAATGAAAAGACAGGCTGTAATTGTCGCAATAAAGGCAGATCATAGCGATTTACAAATCGCACAATTTCTTAAAGTCGCCCGTTCTTTTGTTTATAAAGTTCGTAGGGAGTTAGAAGAAAATGATGGTGATTGTAAGCAGGTTACTAAACGTAAAAAGCACGACCAACGGTCAGACACGATTAGAACACCTGAATTTATTCATCAAGTGCAGAATATTATTGATGAGAGCCCCCAAAAGTCAATGAGGTCCATCGCAAAAGACCTGAATGTTTCAGAAGCCACAATTCGAAGGACTGTTCATGAAAATCTTCGTTACAAGTCTTATGTGATGAGGAGAGGCCAGTTTATGTCTGAGACCACCAAAGAGAATCGTTTGATAAGGTCCAAGAGGCTGTTAAACAAACTGAAACATCCTGTTGAGCAAGGCATGCTTTGGTTTTTCTCAGATGAGAAAAACTTTGATCAAGATCAAAAGGTAAACAGAAGGAATGACAGATGGCTGTGTAATGACCCTTCCGAAGTTCCAACAGTCATGCATACAAAATTTCCTGCAACTGTTATGGTTTTGGGGGTTGTTAGCAACGAAGGACATGTGATGCCACCACACTTCTTTCGGCAAGGACTAAGAGTCACTTCTGCTGCTTACATTGAAGTCTTGGATACTGTTGTTAAGCCCTGGATCGATAGAGTAACAAATGGAAGGCCCTACATCTTTCAACAAGACTCTGCACCAGCACATAAGGCTCAAAACACTCAGGAATGGTTGGCGGATCATTTTTATGATCACATCACTCCAAACTTGTGGCCTCCAAACTCTCCAGACCTGAATCCATTGGATTATTATGTGTGGGGCGTCGTGGTGAGAGATGTTAATAAACACCCCCACAACACTAAAGATTCTCTAAAAGCATCCATTGTCAGAGTGATGGACAACATAGATGAGGACCATCTCAAGCGCGCTTGCAGTCGGTTTATGTTTCGAATCGAAGCTGTCATTGAAGTAGAGGGGAATTTCATTGAATGAAATTATTAAACAATACCTTAGCTTACATGTTTATATAATTGTTTTTGATTAAGAATATTTTTGTTTGATTTTTTTTATCATTTAATAAAATGGAAAATATGTTCTCATATACCTGACGCACCCTGTATATATATGATTATTTTTATTTACATAGACATATACAAAATCTGTGACACTGGCATGTCGATGTTATAGCTCAACAGTTATTATAAACTGAGATCTCATCAGGCAGAGTTAGAATCCGATCTTAACCTCAGAGCATATTCTGTAGGTTCTCTCCAAATATGATCTGAGGTTAAGATCGGATTCTAACTCTACCTGATCAGATCTCAGTTTATAATAACTGTTGATCGATAACATCGACATGCCAGTGTCGCAGATTGATTACATTTCTGTGTAAATAAAAATAATCATATATAAAGCTCTATTTGATATTGAGCACTTTTTATAAACCCGGTTGAAATTCTTGGGATTACTACCCTGTGGATGTTTTTACCTGGATTATTACCATTATTATATATATATATATATATATATATATATATATATATATATATATATATATATATAAATGAGGAAGTTAAGTACATTGCCCACACCCTCAAAACATTACAGTACCCAATGTATTTTATACAAAACTCAAAGAGAAAAGTATTACAGATCCACTCAAATCGCAAACCAGACAATTCACCAACCATCCCTATAATGAATAGACACATTGCTTTACCGACTAACTCTATCAACACCCCATTTAAATGGAACTTAATTAAGTAGGTATTAGTATAGCTCAAATAACATCATCAACTATTATGGATTTAATCAAAAAATCTAAACTCGACACTAAACCCACAATCAAAGCTGGCATATATTCCATCCCTTGTCTGGATTGTGATATGGTCTACATTGGAGAAACGCAGCGCAACCTAGACAAGAGAATTTACGAACACAAAAAAGCAATCAAAACCAACAACACGCTCAATGCCTTATGTGCTCACATTATGGAATGTGGTTATTTCTTTGACTGTAAGAACTCGACGTTAATTAAAACAATACATAATAAGTTCACGCGTCGATTAATCGAATCACCTCTTATAGCCATATTTATAACTACAATCAAACAAA
Organism: Sepiola atlantica; assembly: GCA_963556195.1. Classification (NCBI taxonomy): domain Eukaryota; kingdom Metazoa; phylum Mollusca; class Cephalopoda; order Sepiida; family Sepiolidae; genus Sepiola; species Sepiola atlantica. The sequence goes on from OY744535.1 coordinate 72,517,446, forward strand.
GAATGGGTTTCTATTTTGGCCCCCCCAACTTATCTAAAACTATTATTGATGATTCCCTGCTTTTAAATTAGTTTTCCTTTGGATCCCCTTTTTGCTCTTTAATTTCTCCTATCCTTTTTCCAATACTACTTCTATACACATTTTGTCTATATATATATATATATATATATATATATATATATATATATATATATATATATATATATATATATTACATGCACATATATATGCACATATATATGCAGGCGTATGTTTTTTTGTTTATATATATATATATATATATATATATATATATATATATATATACACGAGGGGCGTTGAATAAGTAATGCCCCTTACCCATTTTCCATAGCAGTAGATTAATGAAACTTGGCACAGTTATTAGTCTTACTCTACATAGGAACCACAAAGAGTTATGCATTTCTCCCATCGTTTGATGCAGCTCTGGACACCGTTTTGTAGAACACCCCAGGTTAATCCTCCAACCACGTTGTAACTTCAGAAATCAAGGCTGCATCATCTGGGAAACGCTTTCCTTTCAAAAACAACTTCATGGCTGGGAAGAGATGAAAGTCAGAGGGTGCAAGGTCAGGAGAGTAAGGGGGTGGGGAGTATTTCATAGCCACACGGCCGTGCTTCTGATCTGGCGACATGCGAGTTGTGGACCGGAGCGTTGTCCTGCAGGAGGAGGATACCTTTGCTGATCGCGCCCCGCCTCTTGATTTTGATAGCTTCTCTTAATGTTATCAAAAGTGAAGCGTAATAGGCTCCTATAATTGTGGTACCCTTTGCCAGGAAATCTGTCATCACTACTCCGTCCTGGTCACAGAAGACTGTGAGCATGACCTTGCCAGCGGAGGGCTGCACCATTGCCTTCTTTGGAGGTGGTGAGTCCAAGTGCTTCCACTGCATTGACTGGGCTCTGGTCTCTTAATCATAGTGATGGACCTAAGTTTCATCCTGTGCAATCAGTCATTTGAAAAACTTTGACTTATCTTCTTGGCACATCTCCAAATTCATCCTCGATCACTCGACGCGTTCTTGGTTCTGGAAAGGTGTGAGTAATCTGGGAATCCATCTGGCAGACATCTTATGCATATGCAAATAGTCATGAATGATAGTTTCCACAGACCCTGTACTAATCTTGACATCTTGGGCTATTTGGCGAATAGTAATGCGTCGATCTTCAACTTGACGGACAGATGCCTCATCAATGGTAGAAGAGGGACGACCAGGTCTGGGAGCTGTTTCCACAGACTTCCGGCCATGTTTGAATTCACGATGCCAGCGTTTTACAAGGTAATATGATGGGGCATTGTCACAATAAGTTTCTTTCATTTCATCAAAAGTCTCCTTTGGGGTAAGTCCTTTCAAATACAAAAACCGGATCACTGCGCGACACTCAACTGGTTCCATGTCACACCTGACTTAGTTCAAACACCTGTAAATCAGAAACCACAATTAGTTCAGAGCTGTTTTTTGCAACACAACCCATACATATATAAATCATTACACATGCAAAATTTCATCTAGGTCAGACAACTGGAATTTGGGCAGGGGCATTACTCATTGAACACCTCTCGTGTATATATATATATATATATATATATATATATATATATATATATAACAAAGATAGAGACAAAATTCCTTCATAAAAACTATGTAGTAGATGCAGATAGTTTTATTAAAATAAAAATCAAAAATCAAAAATCAAAACACATATTTTTTTCTTCATCTTGACTTTTTAAATCTAATATTTCGCTTGATATAACAAGCCTAGACAGAGCTTTAGACAAATAAAAAGTATTAACTTTTGTTTCGTAACAATCCTTCCTGGTCTTGTAGAAGTGACGCCCGATTTTATGTGGACTAACGGTGTAAATGTCTCTTTTAAATTGAACTTAAATCGTGCATTGTCGCTGGTAGGTATACATTTGGGAAAGTTCATTTTTTTAAAAGCATCTTTAGAATAGACATATATATATATATATATATATATATATATATATATATATATATATATATATATATATATATGTATGTGTGTGTGTGTGTGCTTGTGTACATATTGGCATATCTTTCCCCTCGAAATAAATTAAAATTTTATTAACACCATCATTATATCAATCCCCAAAATTACAGATATTCTCGTACTTTGCCGCTTTTAACTTTTTTTCGCTCTTGAAAAAGCCCACGCAACAGTTGAGCGAAACGTTGAGTTCTTAGGTCTTCCGCTGTTTCCTTTTTTTATTCATACCGTCGGATTATTTTATCATGTCATGTATCCATATATATATATATATATATATATATATATATATATATATATATACAGGGTGGGCCAAAATAAGGGTCCTATCTTTAAATTTGAATAACTTGAATTTGAATAACTTCCACAAAATAAAAGTTAAACTCACCAAACTTTATGTGTGTGTAGACTGACCCTTCCGAGATTTTTTGAAATAAACAAAACAAATTTTAGCCGAAAAACACTTCTTAAAACTTACAAAAACTAAAGTATTGTTTTTTACACTGTTTTGAGTTTTTTAAGCAAAAATAATGTTTTCTAAATGAGGGTACGTTCCTTAGGGCTAATACGGCTCATGCTTGCTTCGGAAGGGGTCCTTTACTTATTCTAAAAAAAAAAAAAAAAAAATCAATAAATAAAAAAGTTATGAATTTTTAAAAATAGGACCCTTATTTTTGCCCACCCTGTATATATATATATATATATATATATATATATATATATATATATATATATATATATATATATATATATATGTATGTATGTATGTATGTATGTATGTATGTATGTATGTATGTATGTATGTATGTATTATTATTATTATTATTTGGTGGGGAAGGGGCGATGCTCTTCTGCAAATTTCCCAACGATTTTCTTAGCTCTATTTGTTATTATTTCTTTACGAATGAATCGGAAACCTCTCGACTTCAACGGAAACAATCTGAACAGCAATCCGAAAACGAGGCTGACAGACGATGAACACATCTTAACGTTGAAAGCAGATAACGAAGATTGCAGCTCACTGACCTCTGACCTCTGACCTCTGACCTCTGACCTCTGTTTTCCTACATTAATGATTCAATATCTACACAACCAAGAACGGTTATTCTTACGGCTTGAATAAATAACAACCCGAACAGATCATAAGTATTTCGCCTCTCGATCCGTTTTGGTTTGTCTACATAAATCTATTCTAGTTGTTATTGTGTTGAATTATTTTAATTATTCGGACTACTATTCTCATCTTGGTTGTTATATTCACAACGTTTCGGCCGATGTAACCTCCGACTTACTTTAAATTCATCTTTTGGTCTTTAGCAAAAAAAAACCCAGCTACTAAAGAAAAAATTAGTTCTGCAAAAAAGTAAACTCAGTAGTCATGCGCATAGCGCGCACACGCCCTTGGCCTACGTTTGTACGCCCCTCGTCTATACATGCCTCAAGTTAGAGGTAGTGTTAGGATTAGGTTAGGGTTAGGTTTAGGTTAGAGTTAGGCTGTATTAAATGTAGAATAAACGCCAGAGTGGAACATATCGCGGAATAGTTGACAGTGTGATTTTATTTGGGGGCAGAAATATAAAGAAAAGGATCTTTTTATGAAAAAAATTCAAAGACATGAATTGATTCGATCATCTTTTGTGAGTAATAAAACGCTTCATTACCAAAACCCGCATTTTGTCTGTTTTTTTTTTAGGGGGGGGGGGGGGTTAGTGAGGTTATTTTTGCGATGCTCTTTTTTTAAATGAAAATCGCTCCAGACAAGGCATGAAGCCATTTGATGTAAGGTGTTTACAAGAACGAAATATGATTATTGCAAAGACAGGAGATGCCTATTGGTCGTAGTCTTGAAAAGACCAAGGCTATAGGTAGGAGGAAAACAGTCAACAAGTAGAGAGTTCCACAAGCTTGCAGTCATTGGAAAGAAGTTACTGGAATAGGAAACTGTATTGTAATACAGCTTCCTATTCCAGTAGCTTCTTTCCAAGGACTGCAAGACATCAAAACGGCGAATTGATGGAGACCATCAAACCAACGAGTCAAACGAGCTTGAAGAAAGAAAGCAGGGAATAGATCACACAATTCCGAAGTAAACATGTCATTATAGTATTTATAAAAAAGACTGAGACTAGCAACTTCGTGCCTGTGTGAGAGCGGGTGCAGAAAAGAAGAAAAGGTGAGGCCAATCGAATTACAGATACGTTTCTGCATCTTATTAAGCGGCATCTTTTCGAACTTGGGAACATAATAGTTGAGCTTGGGAATCATTATGTTGAACTTGGGAAACTGATGGTAAGTTGTTTCCATCCCGTGAGTCATATTATTTAATTCCTGACCAGGAGGTAAGACACAAGGTCAGGGGTGGTTTTGAAAAGCCAGCGCACTAGGATAAGTGAACTCTGGCCTACAAAAATACCTGAGCAGCCCCGTCGGTACTCCGCGGTAAGGAGCGCCTCTTGCGATAAGCTATAAACCAACCCCTTTTCGGAGAAAAAGTAAAACCTGTGATGGTTGACCTCCTCGGAGTGTACAGAACGGCAGCCCGGCAGTAACACAACCAGTGTCGGACTGAATTGTATCATAATTCTATGAACTTGGAACATTATGTCAAACTCGGAAACAAGTATGGAATGGTAGATTGATTTCATCTAGTTAGCCATCAATGAAAACGTGTTAGTGTTTAATGTTATTCTTCGTTATTATCGTCTTTCCTAACGATTGAAACATCAACCTCCAGAATATAGTAAACCGACGCTGTTAGCTGTTGCGCCACGTGTCCACGTGTCCACGTTCTCGACATGGACATGTGGCGTAACTCACCTGAAGAAGATCGGATGCTATATCGGCCGAAACGTTATGAATATGACTACCAAGATGAGAATAGCAGGCCGAATAATCTAAATAATACAACGAAATCAATCCTCATCTAAAAAATACCGAAATATTTGTGATTATTTGCTCATTCGATCATTTAGTATTTAGAAAGTGAAAATGAACAAAGCTGAGTTCACTTCGCGCCCCGTTTTTTTTTCTGTTTATATTTTAGTTGATCATTATCTATATAATAAAAGTCAACGTGCGGGTGTCCGGCTCGCTTCGCAGTACGAATAATCACGTATGCAAATTTAATTTTATGAGCAAAGACCGTGCGGCTTAATCTTAATGATAACTGATAATAATAAAAAAGAATAAAAAAGATAATCAAGTATGCAGATTTAATTTCATGAGCAAATATTAGTTTGTCTTATTTTCTTATCGATTAGTTTTGTTTTGTTTTCTCATCGATTAGTTTTGTCTTGTTATTAATTAGTTCTTTTATCTTATCTTCTGCTTTTGTCTTTTTTTTCTTATCAATTATTTTTTGTCTCGTTTTCATATCGATTAGTCTTGTCTTATTTTCTTATGGATTAGTTTTGTCTTGTTTTCTCATCGATTAGTTTTGTCTTGTTATTAATTAGTTCTTTTATCTTATCTTCTGCTTTTGTCTTTTTTTTCTTATCAATTATTTTTGTCTCGTTTTCATATCGATTAGTCTTGTCTTATTTTCTTATCGATTAGTTTTGTCTTGTTTTCTCATCGATTAGTTTTGTCTTGTTATTAATTAGTTCTTTTTTCTTTTCTCCTGCTTTTGTTTTTTTTTCTTATCAATTATTTTTGTCTTATTATCGATCATTAATTAATTTTCTCTTATTAATTCATTTTGTCTTCTGATCGCTTAGTTTTGTCTTTTTTTCCTTATGGATCAGTTTCGTTTCAATGATTTCAAGTAGTGAATAAGAATTAAATTGCGCAGCGACAGCGAGCGGACGAAGTTTATAATATTATTTTCTATATTACTTTCTAAATATTCCGTTGGGCAATATATCCGGCTTTAAATTAAAGAAAAATTAGATTTATCAGATATTTAGTAATTTTTGTTATGGAAGAATTCGCTTCAGACAAGGCATGAAGCCACTTAATGAAATGAGCTAATAATAATAATAATAATAATAATAATAATAATAATAATAATAATGATAATAATAATAAAAAGATAGATGAAGGTAGACTCACTTCAAGACAAGCCAAGTCTGAAAGAAACCCCACCACAAGCGTTAAATCTCCTGAACTCCAAATAGGTTAGCCAAAAAGTAAGCTCTTCAATATCTCAATAAGTAAGGAATAGGTTGCAAGAATGGTTGACAAAAAAGTGTACCTTCTAAACTGGTATTTTTACGTGACACCATTAGCATTTATTTTTTTAGTATATCTGTTGCATTATCCGTTCTTTCGGGGTACCCGGTAAGATCCAACAAGAATGACAAAGAACAGAACATATATAGAAAAACTTTGGTTTTCCTTATTTCCCATCACCGGATGGTTTACGCCGGCTACGCACACACATATAAAAAATATCTTTTGACATACTTTTATCTCATGAAAGTCTTTGTCTTGCTGAGGTCACAAACTTGGTTTCCGCTAGAAACTCGTTCATATATACATCCGATTAAAGAGCAGTTTGCTCTGCATTGTCTATCCGAGCGTGAACTGAAGCAATTGTTCCACAAGCACTTCCAATTGTCTGTTTGATGAAATACAAGTCAGGGGATTCCTTCACGGTACCAACTTGCTTATCAGTCGCATTTTTGGTCAGCGGACACAAAAGCCTAACAGCAAGACGGGCTTGGGTACTATAGCCAATTAAGCTTCATCGGTGCCATAAACATCGGTGAACTCCCATCATTAAGCGCTCCGGCTCTTCGAATTTCTGAAACCGCCGCCTTTCAAGTCTCGCTTGCACTGCGTAACCTTCTCCTTTTTAATAGTTATCAAGTCGATTTCTCTCTTTCGCAACGTCCCACGCACAATGGATTCGTCCACGATTCATTTTTGCCACTCTTCATAATCTTACATATCTTATAATGTACGCTCCTATATATAACGATAGTAACTATTTAAAAAGAAACTTATCTCAACACCCTACTGCAGCGTCATCGTAAACCCGATCGTCAGAAGTGTATTTCTATCCCACACGTCTGTATACACCCGAATGAGAGTTCAAACCAGCCAAAATTTGAATTTGAACGTTAGATTTCCAACCGCTTAAATTTCAAAGTTATTTGACAATCACATCACACAATCTTCATTTAAGCCTTATAAATATTATTAAACTATATTGTCTCTATCTTTTGATTTTTGTTTGTGAAGCTGGGGTTTCCCTACATTAAAAACCCGGCCGTGTGTCTAACTTTGCCCTCGTGAGGAGACAGGTCAATAAGGACCCTTTTTAAAACCAAACAGAAGTGAGAAGAAAAGAAAGAATACAGAATATAAAATGAAGCGGAGATGCGGGGGTTCGAAAATGAAACGAAACAGAAGAAGTAGACAATCTTGTTACTATAGTCAACAGCTGGGTCGAAGAGAGACAGAGCCGATCAATGGGTTTGGTGGGTAACAAGAAGTCACAGGTGGAAAAGGAAGGAAAGAAAAACTGTAAACAACCTGAACCTATATCGTGTTAAGCTTTAGAACATATGCTATTGAAAAAAAACAAAACATATTGAGGTGTTAATACTTTTGACAATCCTGATGTGTTTTATATATTGAATTTTCTTGCTCAGACGCCTCGATTCTCAATTCGTGGATTTATTTTATGAACTAAAACGTTTACTCCACAGAAAGAAAAAAGAGGAAAACTGACCGAGTAACAAAACACCTATTGAATGTTTTGCTTATTCTAATACGTGAAATGGTTGAATTTATTTAACATTTTTAGCATTTCGTTTTCAAATTCCTCAAACTTAGACAGACAAAATTTTCGTTTAAACACGTCTATTTTAAACTCCTCATGATTTCAATTGTAATATCTTTATTTATATGTAAAAAAAGGTCGTGAAACGGATTAAACACGTGAACAGTATTGTCAAATGAAAGATGTTAAACAGATATCTCACCACAGGTGTTATGGTACCTGGTGCGGCGTCATCACGTTGACGCATTGGTTCTCGTTCGATCGCCGGAGTTATATGAAATTATACCTTGTCAGTGCCAGATGGGTGACCATTTTGAAATACCAGACGCTGTATGTGGGAAATCGGCGACACCTCCTTGCCAAAAAATAAAACTCAACGACTAACGTCGTTATAATCATTTCGCATGAGTGAGATTCACATGCTGCTGAGGACCGCTTATAAAATTAATATTTAGAGGAAGCCGGCTTAACCCGCGCAGGATGCGTGTCTTACTAGGAGAAAGAACTAGAGACTGAATACCTTATCTATTTTATATATTTGCTGGTGCATATATTAGCGGTTATTTTAAGAGAGAGAGAGAGAGAGAGAGAGAAAGAGAGAGAGAGAGTAAACGGTTCAGACAAAAGGTCAAAGAGGTGAGCAAAATTGGGAATACAGTATCGTGAGAACGGAAGTTTCTGGTACGAGTAGGCGGATATGACGTCATATATGAGCAACATTTGGAATTGTGGGCGAAACTTCTCTCAGTCTTGAAGGGAATGGAACATCTCTGTTGCTTTTGTAAATAAAAACAATTGTTGATAAAAAATTGTCAAAATAAATTGTCAAAATAAAACTAAATTGAAACAAAGAAAATAAACGCAGAAGAAATACAGAAAATCTTTGTTAAAAAAGATTTAATAAGTTATCTCCCTTGATATGACAAATTTTTATTTTATTACAAAAATATTTTTTTTCTAATGAGTAAGCGCTTATAAAGACCCAAAAGCGACTTGAGGATGAGAGTTAATGAGCTTGTCAGGTGGACTGTGAGACAACACCTTGTGGATTGAAGACGATGGTTTAAACTGGGTAGAATTAGATTATGTAAAAGGACGTCTCAATAAGAATTTGTTAACATTAGACTTGAAAACGGATCACCCTAAAGTAAAAGAAAAGGCCCGATTTTTAGGTGGAAGAGAGCCCAGTTATACCGACATTGGTCACATGGTATTGTAAGTAAATTAATGGAATATACGAATAGAGATGTAAACCTAATGGGGCTTACGTCATTATTCGAATTCTTGACGCCACGAAAGAAATAAATGTAAAATAAACGATCGTGTAATACGTTTGAGGCAATGGTGAAAATAAAATGGATCCCTTAGAATTTGAATATACGAGCTTGTAGTTTATTAAGAGAAGTAAGTGTTGTCTCCTCTTAATTTGCTTATGTGCATACCCCGGAGAGCTTCGCCACATGCTTGGAAACAACATTCTGTCATTTATCACGGTCTTGAGCTTGTCTTTCGGCTGTCAAGAGCGGCATGCCATTCTCAACCTATATCTGCTCGTCCCATCCCTTCGGCGGTCGTTCTTGGTCTTCCTTGAATAAAATCTTCTTGGTATGATTTTCCTTACATAGCTGGAGTCTGGTAGCTGGGAAGCATGTCCAAACCACGTTAATCTCTTTTTCAAATAGTTTCGTTAATGGATCTCTTAATAGTAAGCTTTTTTATGACATCTGCTTTTCATGGTCTACCTACTGACAATAGGCAGACTACGAATATATATATTCTTCATTTAAAATTGTAGAAATTTAATTCTTTTTAAAATAATAAATATTCTCTAACTTCTTACCGTAAACCAGTTGTCAGTTAATTATTCTTCAAATCAATAAACATTGAAAAAATTATTCATTTAAAAGTTTGAGTCGACGGGAGGACATAATGTGATTTTGGAACAATTCATTTTAAAATGGCTAAAGTCAGAATTGTTTAGCGACATCAGATTAACCACCAAATAACAATCACCATATTTGCTGATCGAACAATCTCATTTTTTAATGTGTGTGAAAGGTGATAACGTACGCACGAACATGAAATGTATTAGCGAATTATTATATAGATTTTTAATGTGTGTGAAAGGTGATAACGTACGTATGAACATGAAATGCCTTAGCGTATTATTATATAGATTTTAAATGTGTGTGAAAGGTGATAACGTACGCACGAACATGAAATGTATTAGCGAATTATTATATAGATCATATTTTGTGAAGATTTTCAAAATGTACTCGAAGCAGAATGTGGTATTATTGTTATGTTCTGTGTTTGTTTTTAATGAATGCCGAATTGTTCTTTTTTTTCAAATTGTGTTGAATCTCCCACTGTAATATTAGAACATATTTTGTCAGATATTTGAAACCGTAAAAAGGGAGGACAGATCTCTCCCTCCCCCGAACCCTAACCTTTATATTGGTCGTCGCGATTTGACGCTCTACTTGGCTTTTTTTGTTGCTAGAAACAAAGTGTGATGTTTGGTCTGATACTTCACTTCGTTTTTACTGTCCTCGCCCAGTGAAGAAGAAATCCTTCTAGACTGAGGCAATTTAAATTTTTGTTTCAATCTAGAGTGCCCCTGTTGGGGTGAGCTGGATTTTCCTCTACATTAAAACCTACCTTGTGTTAGAAAAGAGAAGTGTCAGTATAAGTCGTTTCCGCTTACACTGACGTTAGACAGGCCACAGACCTCACCTCGACAAACTTCCCCTCCAAGAAGAAATTAAATAAACAAAAACAATTTTACTGTCGCAAGAAGAAGAAAAAAAAAATCGACGCAGTTCTAAGTCAATTTCAAACTGATTTAATCAAATTTCTTTTAGTGGGTAAGCTTAACCTTGATGACTTTTTTCGGCCCAAGGGTGAGACAAATCTATCCCCCCCTAAACCCCAAACTTTTTATATTTCTAATCAGACTTCATCAATTTTCTGTCTGGGTCGTGACCCCGTTTACAGTAGTAGAACTTTACTGTTATGATCGACCGTCTGTTTTAGTGGAGAAAAAAATAACATGAGATAAAAACCGCGAAACACGTCAAGCAAGATGGCCGACTTTTGTCTTTTTCGCGAAATAATTATTTCCACTTGTCTAAAATCGAGATATTTGTGTAGATTACTGACCCTTGGGTTTGGATCAAAGTGTAATATCTGTTCTGTTTGTATTTTTGTCTCATCCAGAGTGGCCTTGTTTGTAGTGCTGGGCATTAACCACATATAAAGATGGTCGACTTGTATCTTTTTGTAACTACATGTCCCACCTACGTGGGCAAAGTTAGGCACAAGGTCGGTTTTCGAGTTAGGATCAAAGGGTACTATCTGTTCTGTTTTTATTTTTGTCTCATCGTAAGTGTCCCTTTTTGGGGTGCTGGATATCTGTCACATAGAATGATGGTCGACTTGTGGCCCTACTAAACTACTTACCTCATCACATGGGTAAAGATAGACAGAAGGTCGTTTTTTATGTGGGGAATCGAGCGAATGCGCTCTGGAATTAGCAAAAATAAAACTTGGCCTAATCAAAAAGGATTCATCCTAATTTAACCAAATAGTCAATTAATAACTGTTACCAAAGGGAAGAACAGTTACTTTTCTACTTACCTTCTTAATTTATTTTGTGTTTTAAAGTATTTTAAAGCTCATTTATTTACATTTTTCTCGTTACCTTCTGACTCTTGTAAACCCGACGTATTCAAGATGGCACCGTAATTTACTCGAAGTGAAACCTCGATGTCGTAAACCAAAGAAAAATAAAAAAGTAAACAAAAGTACAGCTAATAAAAATATATCCCAATTAGTTGAAAATTAAATGTAGCTGTATTTTTGTATAATTTTCGATTTTTGAGTTGTTTTTAATCTACGACATCGAGGTTTCACTTCGAGTAAAACCAGACGCCATTTTGAATACGTCGGGTTTACATCGGAAGACATCGATAAAAATGTTAATAAAATATTTTATACATTACCTAGGAACTAATTTCCTTCAGGCTACAACATGTGCATCTTCAAATCAAGTGCTGGGTTCATAGAGATGAGTTAGGGATTCAACGTAAGGCAATCTCGGAAAGGTACTAAAATGAACCGTTAACATCTAGTGTGGTGTATGTCCTGGGCGAGATGAGTCGGATTCCGCCAAAGGAGTACGTTTACAGGAAATATCAAATTCACAAGCGGTTCCCAGTCGTGCGATGATGACATACAGCGTCGAACATTCCGAAATGAGCGCCCATCTGATACTGGCTAGGCCCCCGTCGCTTAACTCTGGTGATCTAACGAGAACCGGTGTTTCAACGTGATTATGTCATATGCAAAGGTATTACGCATCTATTTAAATATAAGGAGATTTAAAATATAAATCAAAAGGCGTACCATGTTGATTCATGCGAATTTAGTTTCATTATTTAAATTACAAACCACTGCAAAGCAAAACATGAATAGCATACACAAACAAACAAACACACAAACAAACAAACAAACAAACAAACAAAATAAGTGTTAAAAAGTAGGATTTGAAAAAAAAACCCTGACTGTTGATTAGTGCTGTACGTCTGCCACTTAAAGAATCAACAATACTTTAATTATGTATATCAATTTTCATTAATCTAACACTTGGATTGGCAACCTTTTGTACCCCTTTTGTATATACTAATTTTAAATTTTTTAACTTTGATGCATCACACTAACATGTACTCCCTTCCGGTTGTTTGGTAATATATATTTTGGAGGGAGTAATTTCTGGAAGGAGTGTATCATGACAACAGACCAGATACTACATTAAAATCAAAGTAAAACAAATAGTGGTAGTAACTGTGACCCAACGGGTCACGATCAGTCTAGAGATATAACAAAAGAAAACGTGACAGAAAACGAAAATGCTATTACAAACTAAAGCGTGACAGACTAACGAAAATGCTATTTGAAACGTAAACAAAGGTAAATGCGATTTCAAACTTGAGCAGCGACAGACCCAGGTTAAATGCTATTTTAAATTAAGTATGACAAGCGAAAGAAAATGGTATTTCAAACTTAAGCATGACAGACCAACGCAAATGCTATTTTAATGTTAAGTGTTGTAGACTAACGAAGATATCATTTAAAAATTTAACGTGACAGACCAACAAAAGTGTGATTTAAAACTTATACGTGACATACGGACCGACAAATAGAGCCTCTGAGGCTTAGACGATTCTAAACAAAGAAACTAAAAAAATAAAAAATCGGAGGAACTCTTAACAAAGGGACAAAGATGCGAATGATCGATGTGTTTTTCCTGTGAAAAATGCGATTCGTCCGAACGGGCAAGACGGGGCAAGATGGCGCAGAAGTTGAAAGCGAAGTGTACAACGTGAATGGCGAATGATAACAGGGCAAAAAGACTTTTGACAGAAGCGGTTATTGTTATGGGCGGGGATTCATGTACAAGAGTAAGGATTTCGCGGCCAATTTAGGCGGATCATAGAATCTGTTAAAGAAATCTCTAACCGTAGCAAATGGCGTCAGGTGAGTTGCAAAGATAACCATTTCGCAGTTGCGATTCTTCTTTTGTTCGGCACCGAACGAGCAGCGACGAAGGTCAGCAAAGAGAGATGACACTGAGCCGAAAGAATAGCAGAGAGAACTTAACTGCTTCACAATCTCTGAAGGCTGTGGTCGACGGCGGTACGCGGGTGCGGGTGGGGGAAGGGGTGCCGTTGCGGGTGGCAGTCAGTTGGCTGTTATTCTCCAAGATGAAGTGGGGATTCCTAATCTGCGATAATCTTTGCTTTGAAAGTAAAAGCGGACACGGACAGTTGGCATAGTAACCGAAACAAACCTACTTCTCGATAATCGCGGTTGGAAATGAACGTCTTTTGCCTCGACAAAGCATTTTTTTTCAAATTCTCTTTCTTACTGAACAGTAATCAGCTTAGCTTGGCCTTGCGCGATAACAAACGAAGGCTTACGGGGAATAGGAAAGATTATGCTGCGCCAATCTAAAGTGTGTGCGAGTGTTCGGCGGGGGAAGAAAAGCACTAGTTTTTCTTTTACGTAGCGATTTCAGGTGCGGACTGTAACTCAGCGTGCAATGTTCGAGTCACATCAAAGGTCATTGCATCACTTTCATCAATACCTTTGTAAGATGTTAATCCGCAACTCTTTTCATTTCTATAGAAAGTGGCTGTGCTTAAGTGAATAATGATATGGACTGACAATCTGTGTGTGCCGAGTTCGAATTCAATCGGTTCTATAGTACCACATTCACTTATAAATGCTAGCAACCTTCACGTGGACCCTCTAGTGAGTATATGATTCTAGAAAAAAAACCCAGGTAAACAATAAGATCAAAACGATAAAAAAATTCGTACGATGCTGATTAATACGGATTTTCCCGAAATATTATGTTATACGCACCCCAACATCGAGTGACATTGAGGGCAAGTAAGATTTATAATTTAAATAAAAAGAAGTTATTTACTTAGCTGTATCTATTGGCAACATACGAAGGTAAACTATACCCTCAAACCTTGGCAGGGCTACTATGCGAGACAGACTCGAAAATAAGACAAGCGACCAGGAAGCCTCCTGTACCTTTTCCATTGGATTTTGGCCGATTTGGCATATTGATCCAGGTAAATTCTAGGATCCTTATTATATATTTATCACAAAGTTTCACATACATCCACTAATAATGAACATAAATATATACTCACTGTCAATAAATATGTTTCAATTATATATTTTTGTATACTCTATAATATTTGTATCTACTAAATTAAACCACTTTTCTAAAATCTATATCTACTAAATTGGTCTACTCTTCTTAAAAGTGTATCTACTAAATTGGTCTACTCTTTTAAAATGTGTATCTACTAAATTCCTCTACTCTTCTTAAAGGTGTATCTACTAAATTGGTCTACTCTTTTAAAATATGTATCCACTAAATTCCTCTACTCTTCTTAAAGGTGTATCTACTAAATTGGTCTACTCTTTTAAAATGTGTATCTACTAAATTCCTCTACTCTTCTTAAAGGTGTATCTACTAAATTGGTCTACTCTTTTAAAATGTGTATCTACTAAATTCCTCTACTCTTCTTATAGGTGTATCTACTAAATTGGTCTACTCTTTTAAAATGTGTACCCACTAAATTCCTCTACTCTTCTTAAAGGTGTATCTACTAAATTGGGCTACTCTTTTAAAATGTGTATCTACTAAATTCCTCTACTCTTCTTTATAGGTGTATCTACTAAATTGGTCTACTCTTTTAAAATGTGTACCCACTAAATTCCCCTACTCTTCTTAAAGGTGTATCTACTAAATTGGTCTACTCTTTTAAAATGTGTATCTACTAAATTGGTCTCCTTTTTTCAAATGTGTATCTACTAAATTGGTCTACTTTTCTTAAAGGTGTGTCTACAAAATTAGTCTACTCTTCTAAAATGTCTATCTAGTAAATTGGTCTACATTTTTTAAAAGTTTACCCACTAAATTGGTCTACTCTTTTAAATGTGTATCTACTAAATTGGTCTACTTTTCTTAAAGGTGTATCTACTAACTTTGTCTACTCTCTTAAATGTGTATATACTAAATTAAATTATTCATCTAAAATGTATATCTACTAAATTGGTTTTTTTTTCTGAAATGTGTATCTACTAATATGGTCTACTCTCCTAAATATTTTTCCTACGAAATTGGTCTACTGCTCTAAAATGTGTCTACTCTTATAAAATGTTTATCTACTAAATTGGACTATTCATATAAAATCTATATTTACAAAATTAAACTGCTCTTATAAAATCATAATCTGCTAAATTCATGATGAAAATGTATAATAAAAATAGTTTAAATTCTTTATTTTTGTAAACATTAAGGAATATTAAACGTTTGAATATCGTAATTTAGAATTCATATTCCTACACTAATCCAAAGAATCAGCATTCATAGAAATTTCCTCTATCTTATATACAACTAGATTTATACCCGTCCCAGGAGAGGTAAAATTAATTCCCCCGGACAAAACAGATTTGAACAAGTTTTTTGTCCTCCTTACGAAGATTAAAATCAAGATATAATGATACTTAACCTTATATCTAGAATCCTTACTCAAATTTCGATAAAAATCCATTACATAATTTTGATTCTAGAAAATGTCTAAAATTTAAGGCTTAAGCTTAAGGGGTTTTAAGAAGAAATTGAAATCCAAGGCATCTTGCTTAATTGGTGTTTAATAACTATGGATCAAATTTAATGCAAATCTGAAATATTTTAATTCTCAAATGGGTGGTTGATCCCATATCATGCCCCCCAACGAAATTGAAATTTGGGAAATATTTATTAATGTCTAATTCCTATTGTTAACATTTCACAAACATCAGAAGTATTCGAATTTTCACGCAGAGCTACGACCCCTATTTTACCCCCATTGCCTGAAACGAAATTTAACTTATATTAATATAGTCGAAGTTACACACATTTTACGCCTACCATCTGTGTTTCAAACATTAATAATAATCGGTTAATTAGTTTAATATTGAATCTTGTACATACAAATATATTAACATATACACATACCTAATTTTATATAAATAGAGATAAATAGTTTAAAACGGTAGAACCTGCTTCGATTTTATATTTTTTCCGAAGACCCAATATGCCACATAAATTGTCCTATTGAAAATGAGATTCCTTTTTCTGTTTGCATTTTCTTACAGGAAAAAAGTATTTACGGGATGCATTTCTTTTTCCTTTTCATTTAGAAAGTTGAAAGTATTTCTTTTTAGTGGATTAATTATGAGTTTTAACGGTTAACTGTTAGTGGGTCGATTTTCTTATATAAATATTAGCTAAAATATATTTGCTTGAATAGATCTACCATAACGTTGTAAACAAGAAATATTTCTAATTAGTTTTTTCTTCTTATTGATTATTTTTTTTATTTCTAATCGATTTGTTTTGTCTTTCTTTACTTATTGATTGGTTTCGTTTCAATGGTTTAAAGTAGTGAATGAAAATTAAATTGCGAAGCGATAGCTAACGGTCAAAGTCAGCTAGTTATAATGTTATTTTCTGCATTACTTTCTAAAAAAACATTTCGTTGGTCAATATATCCGGCTTTAAATTAAAGAAAATTAATTCTAGTGCGTTATAAATAGATTTATCAGATATTTCATATTTTTTATGAAAGTCGCTCCAGACAAGGAATGAAGCCACTTGATGTAAAGAGCTACTACTAATAATAAAAATGGGAGAGGAAAGTAAAATCACTTCTGGACAAACAACAACAGTTAGTGTCTCTCTACTCTACCATTATTTCTATAGACGTTTCTCTACTGAGCTCCAGTCTTTGGTTACTCTTTGTAAGACGTTTAAAGTAAGAACTATTATTGCCACAACACAACAGGAAGACTTTTCCTTCTCCATTCATGTCTCTACAGCAAACTCCCCACCTTTTACCACCTCATTAAAACACACAAGACAAACACACACCCACACACACACACAAGACCAACACACACAAATTATACCCATAGTCTCCAGTATTGAAGGACCACTCTATAAAATCTCCTAGCTTCTCTCTCAACTACTCAAACCGGTACTCCCCACCTTCCCCGCACATGTCAGCAGCTCTGACCAAGTCATTAGCAGACTACCTCACTCCAACGTCAACAACTACAATCAAACAACTATATATTTAGCCTCGACGTAGTCTCCTTCTACACTTCAATACCCGCACACCCAGCTATAGACTTCATCACTGACCACATATCTTCCTCTAACAACCTTGAGCTCTTCGGACTAACACCTACTGACATCCATAATCTCTTATGCATCATCATTGACAACACATACTTTAATTTTCAGCAGCACACATTCAAACAAATCACCGGCCTCCCCATGGGTTCTAGCCTTTCCGGCTTCTTAGCCATCACCTACATGAACCGGTTAGAGCAACGAGCCCTAAACTTCTGCCTCTCCTATGTATTATTCTCCAAATACATAGACGACATTCTAATCCTCACATCCTTTCGAGACGAAGCCACTCAAATATTCAACATCTTCAACAACACCGACCCCCACATTCAATTAACCATAGAACACCCCGACGATTCCGGCTCACTCTCTGTCCTTGACTTTAACCTTAATATCACCGAAGACGGCTTTATACATACCAACTTCTATAGGAAACCTGCTTGCAAAAACCTTATCATACACTTTAAGTCTGCCCTGACCACAGAAGCCAAATTAAGTTATGCCCATAATGAAATCACCCGCATACAAAACAAATGCTTAAAACACGTAGACACCGCACTCTCTCCAACACCTGTTTCTTAAAACTCCCTTTCTTCAGTGATAAAATCAATACCTCCATTCGACGGCTATACATAAAGATAACTTTGATATACAACTAACCCATACTGGCACTTCCTTACGCAACACCTATCTAAAAAAACGTACTAATCACATACCCGAACCCTGATCCCTGACAAATTGCCCTATCCCCAACACTGGTCTGTGCCTTCGCACCAACTGTGTATATAAGCTACAGTTCAATAAATGCAACAAGTTTTACATCGGTAACACAGCAAGACCACTACACCTGCGCATCAAAGAGCACATGAACGCCCGTATATACTCTTTCCACAATCACACAAAGATATGCTCGAATACTCAGCGTGATATTCATGTCTCCATCTTAGCGTCTGTCAGAAACATTGGGGACCTTAGAATCACAGAATCAATCCTCATCTCCAGATTAAACCCCTCACTCAATCAGCGTCATAAGCTCCACTCACCGTTCATTCTATAATATCTACCATCTCACCCACTGACCAACCCTCATATCTAACACTCATTATATTTAATTTCCACAACTTCACTCATTACTTACCTCCTATATTAAGTCATCACACACCCAAACAATCAAATAGGCCCCTCCTCATATGAACATCCATCCCAACACACATTCAGCCACAAACCAAAAATAATAATCAATCAACCTACTCCAGTAACCCACTAAAATAAGTCACCTCATCTGGCATTATTAATTAACTAATCTAAACACATATAAAATGTATACAAATAACATGCAAAAAAATAAAAAATAAAAAAATAAATAAAATAATAATAAGAATAAATAAATAAATAAATATAGAGATTAATCAAATAAATAAAAAAATGAATAAATAAATAAATAAATGAAATAAAAATAAAATAAAATAAAATAAAAAAATATATAAAAAACAAAAAAAAAACACGAAATAAAAAATATAAAAACAAGATGAAAAATAAAGAATATATAAATAAATAAACAAACAATAATACATATATATACATGCATATGAATATATACATATATATGTATATATATGTATATATATCTATATCTATATCTCTCTCTCTCTCTCTCTCTCTCTCTCTATATATATATATATATATATATATATATATATATATATATATATATATAACTAATAACTTAATACACTGACTTGTACCGACCAAATCTATAAATTAATTCGCATTAATGACCCGAAGAAATAACAGTTATTTCTCCTACATCATCTTCACAACAGAATTTAATCCTATAGTAAATAACATATTACATTAATTCGATAAACTAATTTGATAAAAATCACAATTAATAATACTTCTTGAATATATGATAATCAATAAATTAAATAAAATCTAGAATATCTAAAATGAAAGATTAATTACTTTACTTTATATTAAAATTCTTAAAATACGGAAAAAACGAAAATAAAACACACCGAAAATAAAAAGTAAACACTTAAAGTATAAATAAAAAATTAAAAAAAAATATATTATTTAAACTAACAGTTAATCGATCACCATACATTTATCCAATATTGCACACGTATTTTTGAACACCACATTTATATACATAACATAGCTTTAAAACTTATCAATTTCTATTCTCTGCAGGACTGGTAAGCTGCTACGTTGTCTCTGTCTTCTGGCATCCATTTTGGAAATTCTCTGCACGGACGGAATTTTCCTCTGGTGTTTATTGTTTTTGACAAAGGGACGTTTCTTTTCCCGAAATATTAAATAAATGATTTTTATAATCATCCGGACATCACACAAACAGGTAACACCAAACTTGCTGTTATGTAAGATTTTAAGAAAAAAAAATAGTAAGTCACATTTCGAATTCGATTTATTATTTTTGTTCCTTCACGTTTATATCTTACTCGGAATTTGCATTGCCATCAGCCTTTTAAAAACATATTACGAATATATATATATATATATATATATATATATATATATATATATATATATATATGAAAGAAAATGCGTGATACGACCAAAATCTACAATATTTCCTAAATTATCAAATAATTCAAAGGAATATATTATTCATATATTACTTGTTTGTATTATTCGATAGTTTAATAAATATTGTAATTTTTTGAATTTTTATTCGCATCACTCATTAATGCCAGTATATTATTGCTCTATCTTGTATATTATACGTTGACTTTTAAAGATATGAGATATTTTAAAGATAAAATTTCATATTTATCTTTATTATTTCTACATGTACACATACACACACACACACACACACACACACATATATATATATAATTGTAAATTATTTTGTTAATATTTTACCTACGTACGACGTCTTTTGGAGCTTACATCTCGCATCAACGCAGGGAAATAACAATCTCAGACGGTCATAGAGCGCGAACCCGGTTTACAGAGACACCTTGAATCTGTAAGCGTTCATGTTGTCTCATTATATATATATATATATATATATATATATATATATATATAAATATGTCATACATTTTTCACAGAGAAGGATTTTCAAACACAACGTAAGAAAGACATAATAAAGCATGGTACACAAAAGAGGTTGCAAACAATAGACGTAATTACTGAAGGTTATTTTACTTACATGTCCCGAACATCATCAAAATAACATGGATTACCAGGGTAAACACATGATAGAGAATGTATATGCTATGTAACATAACTACAAGTAACTTTAAAATTGCTTTCGAACTATTCTCGATACGAATACCGAGGCCATTAGAAAAGGGGCCATGCTCAGATGCCCCAAAAGAAGCATAGTCAAATATCTATCTATGAACGATAGTTGCGACCCGTAAATATGTCACATGACCATAAAGTCTCAGTCATAAACACCATGTTAAAAATAGAGCTCAGTAGAACATGTCAATTCAGCTTTAAGCCCACACTAGAAAGAGACCAAGCTTCGATTTAGCGTGTTCTAATCAATTTTGTATTCAAAAATGGAAGAGTTCATTTTCACTGTAGCAAGTAATAATTGAAGGAAGATACCCCGAATGTTGTTCAATGTAGCTAACTCTAAATATAATGCGCCAACGTAGGAATAAATGTGGGCAGGAAACATCAGCGTACACAATTAACAAATCGTCAACAACATTGAATACTGAAAAAGCATCACCGTCGATGGATAATGCATTTGAAGAAGGTCAGCAGGCATATCGTAATTTAAAAAAATAACTTACAACAGTTAGCACTGTACTTTATTCAAAACAATGCATATACGAGGTGTCCCCCAACGACTGTCACCCATAAAATCGTTAATAAAATTTACAATCCAACCATATTTGTCACAAATAAACTCCAGCGTGTCTGACATGTAACCTATATTTAAATCATGAATCTCAAACAGTCTTTGTTTTATCGCTGTTCGATGATATGCGGGGACACTTTAGTGACTATTTCATCAGTAAGTTTTTTATCTGTAAGGTTATCTTAAAGGTAATGTCTATGAAAACAATCACCAGACTAATATTGAACTAAAAATGGCTATCACAACCCAAATCCAGGTAATACCAAGACAGGCAATGTGTGCTGCGTCTGCAAGGATAGGGGGGTGCTATCTAAAAAAAAACGGTTCTAGACTGACATCCGGTACAATGAAGTGAGCCACGTCTATCTTTGCAAATTATTTGTTTACTGAGAATAACCTTATAAGCAAGCATGTTTCTCCTGTTCAGTCAGTGATGGGAGCGGGCACTTTAGTGATCGTCTTATCAGTAGGTAGGTTGATCCTGAATTTGCTTCCCACTAGCAAAACCATAACTTGCCAGATTTTTATCTGGAGTTATCTCAAAGATAATGTCTACCAAAACAATCCCCAGACTATTCCTAGACTGAAGAAGGCAATCACAGCCAAAATCCAGTTAAGGTCAAGAGAGGAGTGGATCAAAGTTATTGACAATTTGGCATGTCTTCTCAAGGTGCGCCTATTATTGAACGGTGATAAAACAAAGACTGTTGGACATTCATGACTTAAACTTGGTGGACAAGTAAGGCATGGACGGAAGTTTATTCGTACCAAATATAGTTGGATTACACGAAAGATTGTGAATTTTATTCACGATTCGATGTGTGGCAATTTTTGTAGGTCACTCCGGATTAATACAATATTATATCGAATTCAGTCATTTAAATAAGATTTTCGTGTGATAAGTGTTTTATTCTAAAATGCATTTAGAAAATATTTCTGAATTTAAACTGGATTAATATTTTAAAGATACTAGTTTACACGCGTTTCTTGAGCGGTGTTGGTGCAGTACCTGGGTATGTCAATTTCCATATTTACCTAGCGTCTATGCGCCTACTTTCGGTTAAAAAACAAAAACAAAACGTGTATCTAACATCCATACACATTAAAGACAACTTTCGAAATAGAGGAACGCACATATTCAAAATGTGCTTAATTTTAAAAGAAAAACAAACCTTCGAAACAAGATGTTTCAAATTAAAGTTGGATTTAAAGGCTAAAAAGTAAAGTAGAGACTCCCAGACAACATCGGATATTTATTTACCTCCTCTCCAGGAAGTTAGACACAAGGTAAGGTTTTGAAAGACCACCACACTAGAAGTGCACTCTGGCTTACAAAAACATGCCTGAGCAGTCCCATCGGCATTCCCTGATAGGGGCACCTCAGGTGATTATCAAAGAGAGAAAGTAAGGCCTGGGAGAGTGGACGTAGGACCACAATAAAACGTACCTCAGCCCAACAGAAACAAGCCGCTATCGTACTGATTGTCGTAAAAAATTTGTATTACTACTTAATAACATTTCAATACTTTTTTATTTTTTATTATGACGTATAATTTTGAAAATTTACAAGATTTCTACTTAATTAAAAAATTAAACATTATAAAATCGATTTCAAGTTTCTATTTCAACTATTAAACAAAAAATAGTATTTAATCATTTTTATTTCAATTTAAATTTAATAAAAATAGATTTTATTTTAAGCATAACCAAAAACACCTTCAATTCCAGACTATTCTTAATATCTAAACTCATTCATCCCAAAAGTTCAGAAGATAAAAAAATAAATTCAAACTTCTCAAAAGTTCAGAAGGAAAAATAATAAATTCAAACTTCTCAAAAGTTCAGAAGGTAAAAAAATAAATTCAAATTTCTCAAAAGTTCCATCGAGTCAATGCCGGGTAAATACAAAAATAGTTGTTTATAAATTTCTAGTTTAATTTCAGACACAGATGAAATATGCGAAAACTTTGAAATTATTCTTGAGATTTTAAAACAAAAATGTTTTATCAGCAAATAGTTTCATTGTCTGGAACTCTGCCAACTTTTGGAATACAAACATTCTTAGCCAAAAAAAAAGAAATAGAAGTTATTCAAAAGAACTTGCAAAAAAATATCTTAATATTTCTTAAACAATTTATTAATGATTTGTAGTGGAGCTGATACGAACAATGAATTGCTCACTGCCCTGGTGATAATGACTAGCCACGTCAGTCAAAGTGTCGACGAATTGTGTGTTGCGCCTGCAAGGAGGAGTGTGCGCTATCCGAAAACAATGGTTGTAGATACGCATCCGGTACAAAGAAATGAGCAACGTCCATCTTTGCAAATGATTTATTTTGCAGACAATAACATTTTGAGCTCGATTTAAGCAATATTTTTATTTCCTGTTCAGTCAGTGGTGGGAGGGGACACTTTGGTGGTCGTCTTATCAGTAGGTGTGACCCTAAATTGGCTTCCCACTAGCAAAATCATAACAAGCCAGATTTTTATCTGGAGTTATCTCAAAGATAATGTCTACCAAAACAATCCCCAGACTATTCCTAGACTGAAGAAGGCAATCACAGCCAAAATCCAGTTAAGGTCAAGAGAGGAGTGGATCAAAGTTATTGACAATTTTGTACGTCGTCTCAAGGTGCGCTTATTATTGAATGGCGATAAAACAAAGACTGTTGGACATTCATCATTGAAACTTGGTGGACAAGTAAGGCATGGACGGAAGTTTATTCGTACCAAATACGGTTGGATTGCACGAAGGATTGTGAATTTTATTAACAATTTCATTGGTGGCATTTTTTATGGTTCCCTATCAAATAAGAGCTGTAAAAAGGGCCAACCGGATTGTGGCTTTGGTGCTAGTAGACAATAACGACGTAAGATCTTTTTGGGGAGGAAAATTAATTGGAATGTAATTGAAGTTGTGTACATCGATGTGACGTCTGTGTCTTGGGAATCGAATATCGGATTACCACGCCGGAATATTATTAAAGTGTCAATTATTGCGTTGAGAACGCGTGTGCGTTTTAATCAGTGACGCAGAACAACGTTCGTTCGGAATTTGATTAGTTTGAATAACGCGAAAGCAAAACGCAATTTCTAGTGAATTATGACGATTCAAAGAGATTTTGACATCACAGGCGCCATTTTTTTTCTACGCTCGTCCTCGCAACTCCACGAAAGGCTCTGTCAGTCAGCCGGCCAATCACGTTCCATGGGTGAAAAAAATAAGATTTTCATTTTTGGTTACGGGGCAAAGTGTAGTATCTGTTCTGACACTACACTTAATCTGTTCTATCTTCGGTCAGGGAAAGAGAAATTTTCTTAAGTGAGTCATTTTTTATTTTTGTTTAACTACATCCGAAGTGCCCTTTTTTGAGGAGGTGAATTTTCCCCACAATAAAAATCCACCCTTGTTTTAATTCTGCCCTCGTGGAAAAACAAGTAAACAAGGTGATACGGGTTTCATCGTAAACAACCAAAATGGAGGTATCTTTTTATTTTATTTATGTTGGTCGGTCAGCCTTTACTTTTGATTTGTCAGCCTTAACTTTGAAATCACATTTCCGTCGGTTTGTCACACTTAACATTGAAATAGCATTCCCGTCGGTCTGTCAGGCTTAACTTTGAAATAACATTTCCGTCGGTTTGTCACACTTAACATTGAAATATCATTCCCGTCGGTCTGTCACGCTTAACTTTGAAATAACATTTCTGTCGGTTTGTCACAGTTAACATTGAAATACCATTCCCGTCGGTCTGTCACGCTTAACTTTGAAATCACATTTCCGTCGGTTTGTCACACGTAACATGGAAATAGCATTCCCGTCGGTCTGTCACGCTTAACTTTGAAATCACATTTCCGTCGGTTTGTCACAGTTAACATGGAAATAGCATTCCCGTCGGTCTGTCACGCTTAACTTTGAAATCACATTTCCGTCGGTTTGTCACAGTTAACATGGAAATAGCATTCCCGTCGGTCTGTCACGCTTAACTTTGAAATAACATTTCTGTCGGTTTTTCACACTGAAATAGCATTCCCGTCGGTCTGTTAGGCTTAATAGCTATAACTTGAATAATAGTTGAATAATAGCTATTACTTGAATAATTGTTGAATAATAGCTATTACTTGAATAATAGTTGACTAATAGCTATTACTTAAATAATAGTGGACTAATAGTAATTACTTGAATAATAGTTGAATAATAGCTATTACTTGAATAATAGTTGACTAATAGCTATTACTTGAATAATAGTTAAATAATAGCTATTACTTGAATAAGAGTTGAATAATAGCTATTACTTGAATAATAGTTGAATAATAGCTATTACTTCAATAAGAGTTGAATAATAGCTATTACTTCAATAATAGTTGAATGATAGCTATTACTTTAATAATAGTTGAATAATAGCTATTACTTAAATAATAGTTGAATAATAGCAATTACTTGAATAATAGTTGAATAATAGCTATTACTTGAATAATAGTTGAATAATAGCTATTACTTCAATAAGAGTTGAATAATAGCTATTACTTCAATAATAGTTGAATAATAGTTATTACTTGAATAATAGTTGACTAATAGCTATTACTTCAATAATAGTTGAATAATAGCAATTACTTGAATAATAGTTGACTAATAGTAATTACTTGAATAATAGTTGAATAATAGCCATTACTTGAATAATAATTGAGTAATAGCTATTACTTGATTAATAGTTGAATAATAGCTATTACTTGAATAATAGTTGACTAATAGCTATTACTTAAATAATAGTGGACTAATAGTAATTACTTGAATAATAGTTGAATAATAGCTATTACTTGAATAATAGTTGACTAATAGCTATTACTTGAATAATAGTTAAATAATAGCTATTACTTGAATAAGAGTTGAATAATAGCTATTACTTGAATAATAGTTGAATAATAGCTATTACTTCAATAAGAGTTGAATAATAGCTATTACTTCAATAATAGTTGAATGATAGCTATTACTTTAATAATAGTTGAATAATAGCTATTACTTAAATAATAGTTGAATAATAGCAATTACTTGAATAATAGTTGAATAATAGCTATTACTTGAATAATAGTTGAATAATAGCTATTACTTCAATAAGAGTTGAATAATAGCTATTACTTCAATAATAGTTGAATAATAGTTATTACTTGAATAATAGTTGACTAATAGCTATTACTTCAATAATAGTTGAATAATAGCAATTACTTGAATAATAGTTGACTAATAGCTATTACTTGAATAATAGTTGACTAATAGCTATTACTTGAATAATAGTTGACTAATAGCTATTACTTGAATAATAGTTGACTAATAGTTATTACTTGAATAATAGTTGACTAATAGTTATTACTTGAATAATAGTTGACTAATAGCTATTACTTAAATAATAGTGGACTAATAGTAATTACTTGAATAATAGTTGAATAATAGCTATTACTTGAATAATAGTTGACTAATAGCTATTACTTGAATAATAGTTAAATAATAGCTATTACTTGAATAAGAGTTGAATAATAGCTATTACTTCAATAATAGTTGAATAATAGCTATTACTTGAATAATAGTTGAATAATAGCTATTACTTGAATAATAGTTGACTAATAGCTATTACTTAAATAATAGTGGACTAATAGTAATTACTTGAATAATAGTTGAATAATAGCTATTACTTGAATAATAATTGACTAATAGCTATTACTTGAATAATAGTTAAATAATAGCTATTACTTGAATAAGAGTTGAATAATAGCTATTACTTCAATAAGAGTTGAATAATAGCTATTACTTCAATAATAGTTGAATAATAGCTATTACTTCAATAATAGTTGAATAATAGCTATTACTTAAATAATAGTTGAATAATAGCTATTACTTGAATAATAGTTGACTAATAGCTATTACTTGAATAGTAGTTGAAAAATAGCTATTACTTGAATAAGAGTTGAATAATAGCTATTACTTGAATAATAGTTGAATAATAGCTATAACTTGAATAAGAGTTGAATGATAGCTATAACTTGAATAATAGTTGACTAATAGCTGTTTCTTGAAAAATAGTTGACTATTAGATATTACTTGAATAATAGTTGACTAATAGATATTACTTGAATAATAGTTGACTAATAGCTATTACTTGAATAATAGTTGACTAATAGCTATTACTTGAATAATAGTTGAATAATAGCTATTACTTGAATAATAGTTGACTAATAGCTATTACTTGAATAATAGTTGACTAATAGTTATTACTTGAATAATAGTTGAATAATAGTTATTACTTGAATAATAGTTGACTAATAGCTATTACTTGAATAATAGTTGACTAATAGTTATTACTTGAATAATAGTTGACTAATAGCTATTACTTGAATAATAGTTGACTAATAGCTATTACTTGAATAATAGTTGACTAATAGTTATTACTTGAATAATAGTTGACTAATAGTTATTACTTGAATAATAGTTTACTAATAGCTATTACCTGTAATAATAGTTGACTAATAGTTATTACTTTAATAATAGTTGAATAATAGCTATTACTTGAATAATAGTTGACTAATAGCTATTACTTGAATAATAGTTGACTGATAGCTATTACTTGAATAATAGTTGACTAATAGCTATTACTTTAATAATAGTTGACTAATAGTTATTACTTGAATAATAGTTGACTAATAGTTATTACTTGAATAATAGTTGACTAATAGCTATTACTTGAATAATAGTTGACTAATAGTTATTACTTGAATAATAGTTGACTAATAGCTATTATATACTTTCACAAAAATAGAAGATATCTGAATCTTTACGAAAAGCTTTCACCACTTTTTTTAACCTCCTTTGCATCAAACTGAATTAAACTAATATAACATCCAAGATGGAAAATACAAGTCAGTTGCAACTACCAACTCATCCGACATTACAATCTTTTACGATCCGGTTAACAATTTAACAAAGCAATCCAATTAATGTTCATTCATTCATTAATTAATTAATTCATTCATTCATTTATTTATTTATTCATTTATTTATTTATTTATTTATTTATTTATTCATTCATTAATTTATTCATTCATTCATTTTTTAATTCTATCATTTATTTATTCATTTATTTATTCATTCATTCATTTAATCATTCATTCATTTTTTAATTCTATCATTTATTTATTCATTCTATTTATTCATTTATTCCTTCATTCATTTATTTATTCATTCTATTCATTCATTTATTTCTTTATTCATTCATTCATTTATCCATTTGTTCATTCTATCATTCATTCATTCATTCATTCAGTCATTTATTGATTCATTCATACATTTATTTATTTATTCATTCATTCATTCATTCATTTATTCATTCATTTATTCATTCATTCATTCATTCATTTATTTATTCATTCATTTATTACTTCATTCATTTATTCATACATTGATTGATTGATTCATTCATACATTTATTTATTTATTTATTTATTTATTCATTCATTCATTTATTTATTTATTTATTTATTTATTTATTCATTCATTCATTAATTCATTCATTCATTTATTTATTCATTCATTCATTCATTAATTTATTTATTTATTCATTGATTCATTTATTCATTCATTCATTCATTTAGTCATTCATACATTGATTGATTTATTCATTCATTTATTCATTTATTCATTCATTCATTGATTCATTGATTCATTTATTTATTTATTCTTTCATTCATTCATTTATTCATTCATTTATTCATTCATTCATTCATTCATTTATACATTCATTCATTCATACATTGATTGATTGATTTATTCATTCATTTATTTATTTATTTATTTATTTATTTATTCACTCATTCATTCATTTATTCATTCATTTATTCATTCATTTATTCATTAATTTATTTATTTATTCATTCATTCATTCATTGATTAATTCATTTATATATTCATTCATTCATTCATTCATTTATTTATTTATTCATTCATTCATTCATTTATTTATTTATTCATTCATTTTTTTATTCATTCATACATTGATTGATTCATTCATTCATTTATTCATTCATTCATTTATTTATTCATTCATTCATTCATTCATTTATTTATTTATTTATTTATTTATTCATTCATTTATTTATTTATTTATTCATTCATTCATTCATTTATTCATTCATACAATGATTAATTGTTTGATTCATTCATTCATTCATATATTCATTCATTCATTCATTTATTTATTTATTTATTTATTCATTCATTTATTCATTCATTTATTCATGCATTTATTCATTCATACATTGCTTGATTCATTCATTTATATATTCATTCATTCATTCATTCATTTATTCATTCATACATTCATTTATTTATTTATTCATTTATTTATTTATTTATTTATTTATTTATTCATTCATTCATTCATTTGTTCAATTATTTATTCATTCATTCATTTATTTATTCATTCATTCATTTATTTATTCATTCATTCATTTATTTATTTATTTATTTATTTATTCATTCATTCATTTATTCATTCATTCATGTATTCATTAATTCATTCATTCATTTATTCATTCATACATTGATTGAATCATTCATTCATTTATTCATTCATTCATTCATTTATTCATTAATTTATTCATTAATGCATTTATTTTTTCATTCATTTATTCATTCATTCATTTATTCATTCGTTGATTCATGCATTCATTCATTCATTCATTCATTTATTTATTTATTTATTCATTCATTCATTCATTCATTCATTTCATATGATTCAGGTGATATTGTTTTCATTGGTTTCCCGATATCTTTTTAATCAGCATTCTGTCTAGAAAGAACTCGGGCATCTACGGGAGGGACCACATAAAGGTTGCCAACATCCTAAGTGAAAGTTTTTCCGTAGAACAGTACTGTACTCGAACTTGGTACACTCAGGTTGTCAGTTAGTACAATTAACCACTTCGCCTTCGTCATCTCTTATTGTTAATATCTATTTATTATTGTACTAAGGCTGAGTCAATCAACATTTGTTTCACTAATCCTTTTTCCTAGAAACTTTAATAAGTAAGAAAGACATATACTTTAGTTATGCTATTGAGCTTTATCTGAAAAAACATACTGTTTCAAGTGTTCTAATGTGTCGTAATTTGTAATTAACTGAACACGCCATCCATCAGACAGGTTGCTATTTACGCATTTCTCTTACCCTTCCACTCAATGTTGATAAAAACACCTTCTAATATTTCTTAATATATCTGTGAGCATTAAGAGAAAAAAAAAATGTTTTTCCTACGTTGACATCTAATTTACATAGTGTCTGTTCACACCATAAACGCGCACGTAAATTCGATGGCAAACTAATGAGTCTGTTTCCTTCTATACGATCCTTGCCTATTGAAGAACGAGTGTTATTATAGTTTAACGATGTAGGAAGAATGTGTTAAGCGATATGTCGCCGTCATTTTATGACTTTTCGAATACGGCTGTAACTCTACGAGTCAACTAGTCTATATTTATCTGTTTCGTTCATTCTCTTTTATTTTGCAAAGCAGACTTACAACGGCCAAGCGGGGGGAAAAAAGAAACAACCACGTGAACTCATCTTCTTATCTCTGATTGGCTGATTAAATAACGCAACAAAATATATAAATTGAACACTTTTCCGCTCCCGCCACCTTGCATTTCTTTCTTATACAACACTGTTTTGCGACATTGCGTGTTGAATACAGTTTTGGCGCGAAACAGAGTAAGTCATTGCCCATTTTGTCTGCGTTTCTTTTTTCATTCGCGGCCATAACATTTGCGATTCAATAGCGTGCAAAAAGGATGTAAATCCCTTTGGCTATATACCATCAGTTGGCGGCAGCTTCCTTTTTTTTGTAAACTCCGAAACAGTAAGTGCCCCGCAAGGTACCTTAAGAAATCGTATCTTAGACTATTCAGACCGAAAAAAAAGCTTTATCTTGCTCAGAGATGCAGTTAATGCACACTACACCACCCCCATCTATCGCTCCCCCTCTCTCTCTCTCCATCTCAATATATATATATATATATATATATATATATATATATATATATATATATATAAATATTTATATAATGGCTGAATATAGTCAGCCGTTTTAACAGTGTTCAACAAATCACGTAGAAAAACACTTATATACATATTTATTTATATATATTTATATATATTTATATATATATATTAATATATATATATATATATATATATATATATATATATATATATATATATATACATATATATATACATACATGTGTTAGATTATGGGGCCCTGCATTTCCAAAAAGAGTGTAGGTCAACTAGTATGAATTTTGCACCGTGTGAAAGAAGTAGAATTAGTGCAAATCAAGTGCAACATGGCTGCAGTGATAATTTAGGACGCATGTGTGGACGTAAGAAAGATCACTTGACTTACGCGATCTGTGACGGTGTCATCTCGTGTAAGCTTGGTACAGTATCATTCTCACAGTTCGGGTGACGAAAGGCGAAGTCAAAAGGTCAGAGACAGAGGTAAGTTGAGTACAGTTATGAGAGTCGTTGAAAAGTCAGAGGTCTCTGACGTCAGAGATCCTTTGTGTGAAAGGTTAGTTTTTTAATCAGTTCGATTTTTGGAAGTGAGGAGTGAACATGCTTAGCCATGTGGCTTCAATTCGAGTCCTGATTTTGACAGCGAGAGTCGACACGCCCAGCCAGGTAGCTTTGTGTGAAAACTCAGTTTTTGATTCAAGTTCCGACTTTGGAAGCCAGAGAATCAACACGATTAGCTATGTAGCTTTGTGTGAAAGAGTTAGTTTTCAACGACAGTTCACGATGAAAGCCCGTAATATAGAGACGTATAAGCTGGTCTCTGCAATGCGATGTCTGTGTGAATCGCAAGAGATGGGCTAAACTTAGAAGAATGTAGCTAATTGTGTCCGACGTCACACAAGCGGGATGAATGCTAGAAAGAGTTGAATGAATGAACCGACAATGGAAACCTCCCCAATGGAACGAAGCGTGAAATAAACCAAAAGAAATCTCTCTCAAAAACCGTTTCCGAATGTCCTTGTCTTCTTGCTTGAAAACTGAATCTGCCCCTAAAACAGGTAAACCACCACGATCACGGGCCAATGACGAAATGAGTATGCCGGCAGAATCCACGACCAACAGCGACGAACAGATCTGTAAAGATAACTTTCTTATAATGTAAAATGCTTGGCGAACTTGAAAGAGACTCATATTCAAAATAATAGTGTTTAAAATGTGTAAAGATATGTTTCACGAGAACTATTGAAAATGATTGACAGTTTAAGGAAAATGTGTTAAAAGTGAAACTTAAAAAATGTGTTTAAGGTGACTCTTAAAAATGTGTTTAAAATGACTCTTAAAGATGTGTTAAAATGACTCTCTTAAAATATGTGTTTAAAATGTTTGTTTAAAAATGACTATGAAAGTGTTTTACAAAAGTTATTAAAAAAAACGATCGAAACGCTATTAATCCTCTCGTAAGATTTCGTGCTGTTTCGATTACGAGAGGATGTAATTCGAATTTTTTGAGTGGGTTCAAGGAACTGCGTCAGGATTAGATTTATAATAATAATAAGG
This sequence comes from Sepiola atlantica, assembly GCA_963556195.1. Lineage (NCBI taxonomy): Eukaryota > Metazoa > Mollusca > Cephalopoda > Sepiida > Sepiolidae > Sepiola > Sepiola atlantica. Next base: position 72,550,438 of record OY744535.1, read on the forward strand.
CCCCCACCCTTTTTAAGGGGTTAGGCAACACACACACACACACACACACACACACACACATATATATATATATATATATATATATATATATATATTTATATATATATATATTCATATAAATATATTTATATATATAAATATATATATATTTATTTATATATGTATTTATATATATTATATATATATATATTTATATATATATTTATACATATATATTTATTTATATATATTTATATCTATATATATATAATTATATATACATTTATATATATATTTATACGTATATTTATATATATATATATTTATATATATATATATATATTTATATATGTATATATATGCATTTATATATATATATATAAATATATATATGTATATATGTATATTTATATATATATTTCTATATTTATATTTATATATTCATATATTGATATATATATGTATATGTATATATATATTTATATATATATTTATACATATATATATATTTATATATATATATCAATATATATATATAATTATATATATATTTATATATATATTTATGTATATATTTATATATATATATTTATATATATGTATTTATATATATATATAAATATATATATATATGTATATATGTATATAAATATATATATTTATATATATATATGTATTTATATATATATCAATATATATATGTATATATGTATATAAATATTTTTATATATATATATATATATATATATATATATATATATATATATATATATATATATAATGGCTTACTAGCGGATATATCGGTGGAAAAAAAAACTATTAGACTCTGTTACAATAACCACAAAATTAGTATCATACAAAAATCAAATCGCCAAACATTTAAACCAAATCGAACAAACATTTGCCAGAACCAGTAATACCACTTTTATGGTATTCGCTAAGCGTCGGGTATTCCGCGTTCCATTGAAAGTGAAAGTTTATGGGGAGTACAAATTTACGTGAGGTTCTAAATCACGAGCGCCCTTGTCCGTTGTAAATGGAATTTACCAACAATAAAAACAATGGTGGTTTTTAATATATTGGAAATTAATCTCCTGGGGGGAAATGAAAATTGCCACACTCTAAAAGAGTTTTTTGTTCATTGACAAGGGGGAGAAAATAATAAATTTAGTAGTTCACTGACAGAGAAGAGATTAAGTAACAGATACTACACTGTAAATTTAAGTATATTTTGAGACTTAAAAAGGAATAAGTAAAAATAAACCGAATTAAATTAACCTTCTTGTTTATTTTAGTAAGTAAATAATAAAATGAAGAGAGAGTTTTTTGGGGGGAGGGGGTTTCAAATCAATCGACTGGGGGATAAAAGTAAAAATTACCGCAGTCTAGAAGTATTTCTTCTTCACTATGAGAATAACTTTTTTATTGTATTAAATAAATAAATAAATAAATAAATAAAGAGAAGGCGAGAGAGAGAGAGAGAATAAAACATAGAGATACGTAGAGAGCGGATGGTTATAATAGATAAAAAGTGAAATGAAAAGAAAAAGAAGAAAAGATAAAAACTTTCTTAAAATAAAAATTGGATGTTTTTAACTGTGGATATCTGCACGTTTTCCGCTGTGAGTTGTTTTAAATTGAGTTATAAGCCTTACAGGTGTTATGGATGAAATTGCCTAAGTGTTTATGGCATAAAAGTATGAATGATAACAATAAATTATACGTGTAGTAATCGACGATTCGCAATTCAAATGATTTTTCTTGAGGAGATTAATAAGTATGTGACGCCATTTTGAATCAATGTACAAAATAATTTATTCAGTTCGTTAATATAAACCGCAAATTCTGGAATGAGTTTAAGTGTATGTTGCATAGTTATAAGTAACAACGTGCAAAAAATAAGTATATGTAATCCGATATTCCGTAATTTTACAGGAATATAACGGAGCGGTTGTTAATTGATTTAAGAATCTTGTATAATATGTATCTAATTATCAGAAAAATTAAATGAAATATTTACGGTTGTGATTCTATTATTAACCGATGTAATATACTTACCGGCGTTAAGTAGAAGAGTTGGAGTAAATAAATATTAGAGGGAAATGGTTTTGCTTTCATCTGTATGGAGTATGTTTTTGTGCAAGCCTGTGATGGCTGTCTAAAAGTAATTTTTTTTATTAGATGTTGAAATAGTCGTGAAACACGCTCGAGTGAATAAGGTTAATACACTGGTGAGTTTAGTAGCCTATGATGCACGTGGTTATTTACTTATTCTCGTCAAAGGTACAGGGGAAAAACCATCCCACTTTATATAGCAAATAAAATAAATTATTACTTATTACTTACATAGTAGTTTTCGTTTTCCATTCAACTTAGTTTATGTGTGTGTGTATTACTTTGATTTCTATAAACACACAAAAATGGATTAATAGCTCAATAATATAATTGTTAGTGAACATGAAACAATTATGTGTGTAATTATTATTTATTTATAAAAAATAATTATATATATATATATATATATATACATGTACATTTGAAAATTAAAGAAATAAGGTCGTTAGAAGCTGTACACACAATGGAGATGTTTTTTTAAAATGTTTGTTTTAAAATTTTCGAAAATCTTACTTCATCAGAGTTCACAGGAATTCTTTCATATAATAATAATAATAATAATAATAATAATAATAATAATAATAATAATAATAATAATAATGATAATAATAATAATAATAAAAATAATAATAATAATAATAATAATAATAATAATAATAATAATAATAATAATAATTATTATTATTATTATTATTATTATTATTATTATTATTATTATTATTATTATCATTATTTTATTTTCATTCTTTTTATGTTTTTGTAAAGTCCTTTCTTTACTGGTGTGATCGTGAATTCGCGTGATGCTATCAAGCGATATTTGAAACAGTCCTTTGATAAGAGCGCACAGCACATGGCATGTCGGGAAATATAATAAAAATTGTTCTTTTGAAAGATTAGTTAAATTTGTATTTGAAAATTTGAAAATGAAAGCAATAAAAAATATTTGCATTATATGTATGGCTTCTATCGGTTTTATTGCCCCAAAAGAACAATTTCCTTCAACGTTGTTGGTTTGGTGGTCGCATCGTTCTAAACGTCCAGCCCAAAAGACACAAGTTAAAATGTTGACTTGGGTCTGAAGGTTTCGTATCATTTGACTTGCAGAGCAATCACCCTCTACACCGATGATTCCCTGTAAAAAGGATGAAACACATGTGTCTGCGGAAGAAAAATAAATAATATTTACTGTAATATATATATATATATATATATATATATATATACAGGGTGGGCCAAAATAAGGGTCCTATCTTTAAATTTGAATAACTTGAATTTGAATAACTTCCACAAAATAAAAGTTAAACTCACCAAACTTTATGTGTGTGTAGACTGACCCTTCCGAGATTTTTTGAAATAAACAAAACCAATTTTAGCCGAAAACACTTCTTAAAACTTACAAAAACTAAAGTATTGTTTTTTACACTGTTTTGAGTTTTTTAAGCAAAAATAATGTTTTCTAAATGAGGGTACGTTCCTTAGGGTTAATACGGCTCATGCTTGCTTCGGAAGGGGTCCTTTACTTATTCTAAAAAAAAAATCAATAAATAAAAAAGTTATGAATTTTTAAAAATAGGACCCTTATTTTTGCCCACCCTGTATAAATAAGACAGGTGTATTTTATATTCCAACCAACATTATTATATTAATCTCGGCTATTTGTAAATTTTTCTGATGATCTTGAGGTGTACCAGAACCTATATTTATATATTGACTCACCTCCGGGGAAACGAGTTGTAAATATACATCTCACAGGAATGTTATGCTTTTTTGAAAATGTGAAAAAATAAAAATAGAAAATAAAAACTATGGTTATTGGAATATAAAACTTCTTTGTAATATAGCAGGAAAAATTCCAGCAGAGTGCTCGATTAATTAAGAATTAAAGTTAAAAATTAAGAGCATAATATTTATTTATTTTGGTACAGAAAAATTAGTACAACATTCGTACCGTCGGTTTCAAGCAGGGAAAGACTTAGCCATCCGACCTTCTTCAGTTCCTGTTGTCATCTCAATGACAACAGAAGCTGAAGAGAGCCGGATGGTTAAGTCTTTCCGTGCTTGAAACCGACGGTACGAATGTTGTACTAATTTTTCTGTACCAAAATAAATATATATATATATATATATATATATATATTAGATTGAATGTGAGATACTATATAATTATTTTCACAATTAGACAACGCCGCCACAACCCACACACACCATGAAAATCACGGACCGGAAGCCTTAAACTCGAGGTTCTCCCACTTGTGTGATAATCAGTAGGACACATCCGAACTCAGGATTCGAAATCAGAGTCACTTGCATGCGAGGCGATGAACTCGGTGACCTGAACTATCACACCACATACAAGAAAGTCTAATTACTTATACAAATCTTGCAAACAACGGCGAGTGTAAATATACATACAGAATGTTGCAGCAAAATCTGACACTTGACAAAAAGTAAACAAAAAAGGCAATAAAAAAGTTGTATATGCAGAGACCCGATAGGTTGACAACGAACGTTTTTTGATTGCCCTATTTATAGGATGGAATATGAGCTCAAGGCAGCGGTAGTATTTTTTTTTTCGCGTCGGGAAAAATTCTGTGGGGGTGTTTGCCTGGTTTGGGTTCAAGAAGGCCATAGTCATGGACATTTGGGGGGGGGGGGGAAGAGTAGCAGTCATGTGGAAACAAGGACGAGTTTACTGCTGAACAACCCCTCCCCTACAGCGTTCGTTATTCGTCCGTTGGAACCGACGAGTAAGAGACATTTGGCAATGATAAAAGCCAGAGCTACACCAAGATTGCTGCTGACATAGGCTGCCACCAGTCGAGGATCTGCTGAACGATCAAGAAAGACATTGGTTACTCGTGCCACCGCAAGTTATACCGCATGCTCATCACAAATGCCTTCAAGAAATCAATGAAGGTTAAGGCGGTGGCTTCTCTGATGAAAAGAATTGCGACCAGACGAGCAGAACAGGTGGATCTACAGATAAATCGAAAAGGTTTTTATCGTGTAGCATACGAGTGTCCCTCCTCCGTCATGATCCTTGGCGTCATCTCCAGCGAGGGGAGGGGCGTCATGCCCACTTTCCTCTTCAAAATAGGCTTCAAAGTCACCGCCAAGACATACCAGGAGGTGCTAAGGAACGTAGTGAAGCCCTGGATGGATGAGATCATCGCCGGACGCTCCTACGTCTCCCAGCAGGACTCCGCTGCTGAACACAAAGCCAATACTACCCAGGTGTCGCTGTTAAAAAATGTTCTTCACCACTGGTCGCCGGACTTGTAGCCGCCCTCCTCACCCGACTGCAACCTCTTTGACTATTTCTTCTTTAGTGTGATAAAGACTAAGACAAACAAGAACGTCCACAACACGGTCGACTTTCTGAAGGCTGTTATCGTGGAGGCGTTCGGCGTTACAGACAAGGACAGCGTTGCCAAAGCGTGTGACTCATTTCGCGCTAGTTTTGAGATGGACGTCTTCGCCGGTATCGCTTATATTAAAAAATATAGTACGTAACTCTAACTGTGTCTAAATAAACTGTTGGGTCTCTGCATATATAATATTTGTTTTTATTGCTTATTTCGTTTTCTTTTACTCAAGTTACTGATTTTGCTGCAACATCCTACATATATATATATATATATATATATATATATATATATATATATATATATATATATATATATATATGGGTGTGTGTGTGCGTGTTTGTGTGTGTGTGTATTAACAACTAATACTGAGATCATACATAAAAACAACTGCACCAACAGACTAAACATCTTCGAAGCCCTATACATAACAATTACAACCCACATTTAATAAAATAGCATTCAACACTGGTACTAACGCCCTATCAGTCTTTAAGAATTAATACATAATAATAATAATAATAATAATAATACAATATATATATATATTTATATGTAAATTAATATATATAAATATATATTAATATATATATAACTAATAATAAAACTGTAAATACGGCTCTTATTAACAATAAGACAAAAAACAATAAGACCGAAAGCTCTAGAGGATATATAGATGGACCCAGATAGGTCCGAAAGAACTTGGGAAACAAATCCAAATCATGGCAAATTCATCAGCCAATCCCCCTCCGAAACTAAGATCCTTATTCGGATTATTGAAAGTATCTACCAAAGGATATCTAGACATGACTTGTCTCTTATATTCAACAATATATATATATATATATCTTATATATAAAGTAAAGACGTTTTTTCCCCTGTACCTTCGCGTCGAATAGGAAAATAACCACATACATCACAGGCTACTAAACTCACCGCTATACTACACTTATTCACTCGAGCGTGTTTTAGTAAAGTTGTTACTATTTTTTCCAACCTAACACTAAATATTATATTTGGCCCACCATCAACGTCTCTCCGAAAAAACAACTCCATATAGGTGGTAGCAAATACTTTTCCCCCTAACAATTGTGTACTGTGACTACACTCATCGACACCGGGTACTATTAAACACAGCTTAATTTTCACAAAACAGTCCGTCCTTATTTATTATTTGCCTGGTACTTATTTACTACATACTATAAAGCAATACGCAAACAAATAATAACCGCTCCCTTTCAATCCGATGATATTCCGCGAATATCAGATTACGTTTTTCCTATTTCTAACTATGATTTCCACATTTACATTCATTCCGGAATTAAGCGAATGACATTAACGAACACAGTACCTGCAACATTTACTCTTCAAACATTACGGCTAAAATTCATTCATTAAATCGACTTCCTACTTAATTCAATAGCCGCCAAGATACTACATACTAACAAATATATTACATTACATCTCTAAACAATTATATACAAAATTACGTTTACCATACTAAAACAAAACAAATATTTTTACTTCTACCGATTTTGACCCACCGTAATACTTTACCAACAAAAAACAACAACAGATTAGGTTAAGAAAAATAAACACGTTTACATATTAACCGAATTACATTCCCACATTCTTGAATTCCATAGCCGACAATATACTACATACTAACAAATATATTACATTTCATCTCTAAACAATTATATAATAAAATTACGTTTTCCATACTAAAACAAAACACATAAACTTACTTCTACCGATTTTGACCCACCGTAATACTTTACGAAAAAAAAAAACAACAGATTACGTTAAGAAAATAAACACGGTTACAGAATAACCGAATTACATTCCCACATTCTTGCTTCGCACGGATTCTTCCCATTCTTCGTACAATAACAAAAACACAAATATTCTTCTTCTAAATTATTACTAACTAAAATACAATAACAACTGCTTCTTTGGCTAAACTTCCCTAACCGTTAAATACTTCGATAACATAAACAAAACATAAACAAACCGAAAAGATACATTTTTTCTTTAGCGATCACATAATAACAAACATGAAAACTTCCAACTATAAAAAAAAAAAAAACAATAACGTTTTTACTTACTAAAACAAAAACAAAACCCTTGACTTCTACAGAATTTGACCCAACGTAAGACGTTCGGAAAAAAAACACAATTATACATTAGCCCAACGCCATTCAATACTTCTTCCTTCGCACGTACTTTATTCATTTAAATGATAACTTTTTATTTTCACAATAACTGTTCACTATTTTGATACAGTTTATTTCATATAATAAAAATAAATATTATTATTTTTATAAATTATTAATAAATAAATTACACTAACAATTGCTTCCTTGTGAAAAGTTCCCTCAACGTTAAATACTTACAGAAAATTACCAAACCATACACAAACACCATAGATACATTTTTTTTTATCCAATGTTGGGGGGGGGGGGTTGAAATCTCAGCGATTAATTAAAGAGGCCTACAGATCTTTGTATAGAAATTCCATTTTCTTTGGCTCAAAAGACAATTGGAAACTGAGCATTACAAATTGTATTCGGATGGTCGGGGGGGGGGGGGAAATAAAATGACGATTATCTGATTATTTTCAATAAGGAAGACTATTCGCTATTTTTTTAATTGACTGCGACTGAGTGACATGAGTCAAATGCCTAGCAGCGGGGTGTGGCGGGATTGATAGGTTGATGTGGTGGATCTGTTTTGAAAAGTAACAAAATATAAATAAACCGAAAAGAAAAATATCGTATTCGAGGGAGGGGGGCATAAAACACCGAATTGTACAATATATTTAAATCGACAGAAGACTCACGAATGGGCGGAAAATCCATCAACGTTAATTATAGTATTTCGAAAAGTAAAACAGATAAAACTAAACCGAAATAAAATAAAACACATGTATTGGGAGGGGGGGGGATTGCCTATTATATGATTATTTATAATAATATAAAGACTATTCTATATTTTTTAATGACTGCGATTGAGTCACATGAGCAAAATGTCTGGTGGCGGACGATGGTGGCCGTGAAAAGTGCTGCCCGTTTTATGTTACGATTCACCTTCTGGCGAGCAAATGTATGGGGCGATTAGATATAACTCTTTCTCAAACACTAAATTAGATATTGTTCTTGCATTGCAAAGCATGCTTCACAGAGAAAATATAAACAGATGTTCACTCTGTCTCAAAGATGGACACTGCAGTAAGAGATATCCCAGACACTTCTTGAGTGAAACTCAATCGGATACAAATGGCTACCCACAATATCGACGACTATCTCCTTTAGCTGGAGGTTTTGAGACGACAGTTACCCTACCTGGCAACAAAACAGTTCCTGCAGACAACCGATGCGTTGTACCAAATTTTGATGCACATATCAATGTTGAATATTGCAACAGCGTGAAATCAATAAAATACATTTGTAAATATGTAAATAAAGGTAGTCAGCAAGATACCTTCACACTTGAAAGTAATGCTCATGATGAAGTTAAGAGATACGAAATGGGACGTTACATATCAACCAATGAAACCATTTGGAGAATACTTAACTTTCACATACATATACATTATCCCCCAGTTATTCACCTATCAGTTCATCTAGAAAATGGACAGTGGATATACTTTACTGAAAGTACTGCGGCAGATAGAGTTGCTTCTGTTTGAGACTACTTCTACACAATGTTAGAGGTACACAGACCTTTAATGACCTAAAAACGATCAATGGTAAAGTTATGACTACATTCAGGGATGCATGTAGTGCACATGGACTACTTGAAGATGATAACCACTGGGATGCTACACTACAGGAAACATCTATATCTGATTCTGCAAACAATTTTAGACATTTGTTTGCGATCATGTGCAGTGTCTCATCCAAAACGACTTTGGGATGCACACAAAGAAGCTTTTACTGAAGATTTCCTTCTTAGGAAACGCAATCAACAGCCTGAAGTTGATATAACATTTTCAGACGACATCTTCAATATGGCTTTAGTGCATATTGAAGATATGACTTATAGGATGAATGGTAAAACACTGACAAAATTCCGTCTTACCTCACTTAATCGATCTAATACACATCCGGTCATTACTGCATGGACGTGTGAAATTAGTTATCAAACTCATGAGCAAGCATCAATTGTTCGAGATGGTATCGCACAACTAAATAATGAGCAAATTCATATTTTTCGTACTATAGTTAATACTGAAGAAGATCAGCAAGGTGGCCTGATATTCCTTGATGCACCCGGAGGTACAGGAAAGACATTTGCTACCAAGTTAATTCTTGCTAAAGTTAGGTCAGAAAGCAAAATAGCTGTGCCAGTGGCATCATCGGGCATTGCAACCACTCTTCTCCCTGATGGTAGGACAGCTCACTCCACATTTAAGTTGCCATTATCCTTAACAAAAGATGCTGATCCAATTTGTCAAATAGAAAGAGGATCAGATCCAGCTAAAGTTTTACAGAATTGTTCCTTGATCGTATGGGATGAATGCACAATGGCACATAAACAAGCGTTCGAGGCTCTAGATATAACATTGCGTGATCTCAAGAAACGTGATGTTGTTATGGGTGGCATAACACTTTTAGTATCAGGTGACTTCCGACAAACGCTTCCTATTGTTCCACGTGGAAGTCCCGCTGACGAGCTTAATGCTTGCATTAAATTGTCATATTTGTGGAAGTACATTAAGACTGTAACGTTATTTACAAACATGCGTGTACATCTCAATAGTGACCCAATGGCTGGTGAGTTTGCCTCCCTACTCCTAAAAATAGGTGATGGCAAGCTTGCAACAACCAATAATGGCATGATTGTTATTACACCAGGTATTGGCTCAATTGTTTCATCACTCAGAAAACTTAGTAGCAAAGTTTATCCAAATATAGCCGAAAACTATGTGCATCCTGAATGGCTAACGGAGAGAGCAATTCTAGCTACTAAAAATGACATGGTACATGTCGTCAATCAACAACTGCTTGATGAAATTCCAACGCATGAAACCTCATGTGATAAAAGCTGTAATACTAACTGGTGTGGCAAGGAGCAAACGGACATTCTTTCCCAGAATACCCATTAATCCGCCGGATTCTGCAATAGAATTTAAAAGGCTTCAGTTCACAGTTACATTGTGTTTTGCCATGACAATTAACAAGTCCCAAGTACGATCATTGGCAGTGGTTGGCATAAACTTGACTTCACCTTGCTTTAGCCATGGGCAGTTTTATGTAGGATGTTCAAGGGTAGGCTCTCCACAATGCCTATACATATTGGCACCAGAAGGTAAAACATCAATCCTATTTTAATTACTTAAATTACTTCCAGTGAAATGATTTATTTTCTGAATCTATTTATTTAACTTATAAATTAAAATCAGGCTGTTATATTTCCCCGGGCAACGCCGGGACACGGGTCCTGCTAGTATATATATATATATATATATATATATATATATATATATATATATATATATATATATATATATATATATATATATATAATCATTTATATATATATATATATAAAAATGATTTATTACCTACAAACATCAGTGTTTCATGCTAACGCAATCTTCAGTGCAGGAAGTTAATTCTCAACGGTCGGCGGGCTCGAACTCCGATCACAAATCGCCATTGATTCGCAGTCAAGAGCGTTAACCCCTCGGCCATACGGAATTAGCTAATAATTAAGGAGGAATTTAAGTTTGTAAATAGCGAGTCGGCGGCTAATTTACACGAGCAGTTAAAGTGATAAACAAACTGTGTTTGGATGTTGCATATATATATATATATATATATATATATATATATATATATATATATATATATATGTAATCAATCGAACAATGAAACAATGTTATGTAAAAACTGTAACATTATTATTATTTTGGGGAAAGGGATTCTACTTTTTCAGGCAATTACGTGTGCTTTTACAACCTGAAACTACTACATGTTTTTAAACGTATCTTTATTTTTAATCAGTAAAAAAACACATATTTTTCAAATATATATATATATATATATATATATATATATATATATATATATATATATATATATATATATATCCGTCACAGGACTGGTACAATTTATTCTTCGAATTTATTCTTCGAATTCATTCTTCGAACAGATGTTTTTATAATCAATTTTATGGTAAGGAAATTTTAAATCAAGTTATTTTACTTACCTCCTCTCCAGGAGGTTAGACACAAGGTCAGGTGTGGGGGTTTGATGAAAATGTTTCTATGTTAACAACTTATTCACCGTACCATGATACTGGATTCGAACTTAACATTATGTCTAGAATCTTTATTCTACTTTTTCATCAAAATCCATTACATGATTTTTATTCGTAAACATTTCTTGAAGTTAAAGCTTAAGCTTAAGGGAACTTAAGAAGAAATTAAAATTCAGAGAATCTTGCTTAATTTGTGACTAATTACTATGGATCAAATCCAATGCAAATCTAATATATTTGAATTTTCATATGGGGAGGGGCTTATGCCCATATTATGTACTCTGAAACCCTTTAAATGCGCCAAAGAAACTGGAATTGTGAGAATATTCATCAATTCATGTCTAATAATTGTTGTGAAAATTTCACAAAAATCGGATGTATCTGAATTTTCACGAATGCCTTCTACCCACTTTTGCCCTCTTTTATATGCAACCACATCAAACCTTATATAGCCCACATTCGGACCACTTTGCTTCATAATGATCGGTTAATTAGTTTAGAGATAATCCTGTACATATAAATATATAAACATATACACATATTTAAGTTAATAAATATATAATATAATCTAAATAAATAAATGCGAAAGTTTTTTTAAAACCTATTCTTACTGTATTACTATCAACACGGGTTATGTTCATTTAATTTAATAGTACAACTTTAGATTGTGAAATACCGTATATATAGTAATCTGAAAACACCAACAATCAGCTTCGGCTTTTCTTAATTTGTATATTTATCTCATAAACAGTTTCTAATAACTTAATATTCTGTAATGTACATTTTAATTTGATTGTATTATACTATTATACACCATACTTTCGTCGATGCTAAAACGTCTGATGCCGCTGTTATGCTAAAAACAGATGCCACACTTTGATCACAAAATATAATGTTTTTAAGACAGGCATTTTTTAACGAATAAAAAAATATGCTTTTATATATTATTGTTTATTATTTAATGGGGGTGGGTCGTGTAGTAACTGTCCTGTTTTCATACCATATCCTCCACATTAATTACCTCCTCCGTTTTCATAGGCCTACGGTAATCCTCCCAGGTATTACATCCACTTTTGAGGAAAGAGATAATAAAATATCTGTTCTGTTGTCATGACAAAATACTCACAAGCATCCCTTCTCTTTTTATATGGGGATCCTCCCAGGTATTACCTCCTATTTTAGGGGTTGTAGTGTACTATCTATTCCGTAGTCATGATGTCATCCTATCAGACATTACCTCCTCCTTTGGGGGTAAATATAGTATATATTAGTTCACCATGATAATATCCCCACAAGCTAGCAAATGTATACGACCGGAGAGAGCATATATTCGCTAGTATAATTTTAGTTGGCGCCAGAATCACCCGCATTCACTGCATATTTGAATATTTTCTAAGGAAATCCGAATATTTGCAAGTACTTACTAGATGTGCCATAGATTGTTTATTCCGTATTTAGTTTTGAATAATATGTAGAATTTTGAGAACTTTCGATCGATCATATTCAGAGTTCTAGACATTGCTTAAGATTGGTCAGCTCCAAAATTATTCTATTCCCGTATGGAAATAATGTATTAGCATTGATCTATCGGAACTGTTGTGTTTTTTTTTATTTCTTAAGTTGATATTTAACATAAACACCATTGGAAAATGTAATAGTACTGACCTCATTTTATAAATTCTAGAAGGTTATGGAAAAGGCAATCTTTGAGTATCACGTAAAGTTGTAAACTTCGTTATCAAATAATAGCGAATATATTTGAACTCGAAAAGAGGCTTTGGGGTTTGCTAGTATAAATAGTAGTTAAAATATATTTGCTCAGATGGATCTAGCCTTACACGTAAACAGGATATAGCCTTGATAGCAGAGGTCAAGAATTAGGTTACGAGGTAGACTGCGCAAACGAATTCGAATTATTATAAAAAAGCGAACTATTTTAAATACTAAAAAAAAACAATAAAAATAATTATTTGAATGTTTTAGCCGTTTTTTAAATACATTCTTCAGTGAGATATTGTTTTTTTAAATTGAAATTTTGTTTTATGAAAGGCAGAAAAAATCTATTTAAAATATTTTCGTTTCTTTACGTTCTAATATATTTAAGTTATTTTATGAACTTAACTGATAATTAATTACCCCTAGTAACTCCAAATGGAATCGAAGAAAAGAATTCCTAGAAACATTGAGGTTACGGATTCGACCAACCATTGAGCCGTTAAAATAGAAAGGATAAAACTTGGGCGGAAATGACGTCAGATATATGTTTAACCCTCTTAGCGCGGCTGTCGCAAAATTGCGACAAGTCTACCAACTCTAATAGCATACGATACTACATGCGTATTGGCGACTGGAGACGATATTGCTACCTCGCATGTATAGTTTTATATATGGTTCTGTAGACGATATTGCTACCTCGCATGTATAGTTTTATATATGGTGCTGTAGACGATATTGCTACCTCGCATGTATAGTTTTATATATGGTGCTGTAGACGATATTGCTACCTCGCATGTATAGTTTTATATATGTAGAAGATATTGCCGCAATCTTTGATCGAATTTCGTGGATATTTTGACGATTTCCTGGCAAAAATGGCTAGGAAATATTACACTCTGCACCAGGCATTGGATATGATGACCGCTGATCGCAATTCAGGGAGTGAACTGGAGTTTTACAAATAGTTGTAAAAAATCATTTTCTACAAGAAAACATCAGCGCTTAGATGGTTCAGTGAGTAGCAGTTGCTATATCTCAGAGTTTTAGAGACAAACTAGAATTGAACTCACATAGAGTAAGACACTCGGTGCATGTTCATTAGAACAAATACATAAAAGACATTGCCAAGGCTGCTGCAAAGTAAGTGGGCTCCCTTTACCGTGCTAGAAAACTTCTCACACCTGACAGTATCAACATAGCAGCCATCCGCCCATGCATGGAGTATTGGGCTGGTGCACCACCCACTAGTCTCCCCCTTTTAGGCAATGTCCAAAAAAGAGTCGCTAATCTAATAGGCCCCTCACTATCCACCAAGTCTCATTACCGCAATGTTGCATCCTTCTGCTTGTTTTACAAGTACTTCAATAGAATGTATTCCGATGAACTTGTTGCTCTTGTGGCCCCTCGATGTAAATACACTCGAACCCGACAATCAGCTAAATCCCATCCATTCACTGTGGAAGTCCCGAGATGCCAAATAGCCTTCTATTCCAATAGCTTCTTTCCTCAAGTTGCTGGCCTTTAGATCTCCCTCCCTGCCTCCTCTTTCTCTGACTCTACCGACATGCAGAAATTTAAAACTAATGATTTTTGGGATGCTCCTAACCCCTACACCCTAATTCTCAGTAGTCCCTTACGTCTATAGTGGTAACTTGCCTTGATTAGGGTAAACTAAGCTAAACAAAAATAAGAAACTTCTGTAAGAAAAGAAAATATAAGTAGCATTACGATGTGTAGTAAATGTCGGTGAGTACTAATATCCGTAGAAATATACCTTAAAATATATTTGTACAGATGGATCTAGCTTTATGTGTAAACAGGATATATCCTAGACAGAAGATGTCACGATGGGGTTACGGAATGATCTGCCAAGAAATAAGCTGGATCGAAAGTGATCAAGCTTAGACGAAAGTGATGTCATAAAGGCAAATAACTTAATGGTCGTTGTTATCTGACAATTCGGGTAGAAGCATGGAGCAGCCAAGAGCTCTTTTATAATGGTCTGATAAGCGTTCAAATAACAAAGCATGATCGTATAAAATAGCTACTGCACGCTCTGTCTTTCTGCTTCTCATTCCTTTGACTTTACAGCTCACTAGACGATCAAGTTGCGGCCGATTGGATAGATAATTCCACTACTTTTTGAGGCGTGTTGAATTAATTAAATAGTTGTAGGATTTATTTGGTAAGCATGACATTTTTTTAGTCCAGTTGCGAATATGTACTCAGTCCTTGGAGGCAAAGCACTCTAGACGCTAGTAAAAATAGTTTACTTTTAAGTAAAGGAATTGATATGAACGAACTTTAAGTAAACTAGATAAAATGTGACCCGTTGTGTCAGCCAATTAACTCGGATTAGATTGTTTGCCTCGGGAAAAAATAGTTTGCAAAGCAAGTTATATATCAAAATCTAAAAAAGATAACATCTAAAATTAGTTTTTCTGTTCCCATTTTACCCCTTGTCACGTTTTCTCTCTAGCTGAGGGTATAATAATATTAATACCTTTGATGATATTCCCTATTGTGTATAATGGAATATTCCAATCTTCTGTTTTATAGTATGTTTTATTAACTTTGAGTGTTAATAAACAGAGAGAGAGAGAGAGAGAGAGAGAGAGAGGGAGAGAGAGAGAGAGAGAGAAAGAAATATATAGAGAGAGATTATAGTTAGTATTGAAAACAATAATATAACTGATGCTTAATAATTTTTGTATATTAATCAAGAAAATATCTAAAAATAGTCTCTATATAAGCATGAACGAATTAATCTCTTTTACATTATTTTAATGGAAAATATGATTCGGTTTTCGAAAAATTAACGAATTAATTATTTTTACATTATTTTAATGGAAAATATGATTCGGTTTTCGAAAAATTAACGAATTAATCTCTTTTACATTGTTTTAATAAGAAATATGATTCGGTTTTCGAAAAATTAACGAATTAATCATTTTTACATTATTTTAATGGAAAATATTATTCGGCGATCGAAAAATTAACAGATTAATCTATTTTACATTATTTTAATAAGAAATATGATTCGGTTTTCTAAAAATTAACGAATTAATTTATTTTACATTATTTTAATGGGAAATATATTTCGGTTTTCGAAAAATTAATAAATCATTGTTTTTTACATTATTTTAATGGGGAATATGATTCGGTTTTCGAAATATGATTCGGTTTTCGAAATATGATTCGGTTTTTGAAAATTTCGGTTTTAAAACAGCTTTTCAGAATTAATAATGTTTGAAATTATGTTAAAAAACGAGGATTTTACTGAAATATATAGATTAGGCTGTAAAAGAATAGGCATTAAACATCCGTGCTACGCCGGATAGGTGTGTTGGTACCGAACTAAGGTAAACAGAATTGGATGTAGAAAATAAGAAAATAAACCGAGGAGCCATGATGAGATCGAATCGGGTTCCTGTTGGAATGCCAATACGGAGCTTAAATAGCTAAATGAAAGCTCAGCGTG
Source organism: Sepiola atlantica (assembly GCA_963556195.1). Classification (NCBI taxonomy): domain Eukaryota; kingdom Metazoa; phylum Mollusca; class Cephalopoda; order Sepiida; family Sepiolidae; genus Sepiola; species Sepiola atlantica. The sequence goes on from OY744535.1 coordinate 72,567,361, forward strand.
CATCCTAAAATACTTAAATTACTCACGTCGGTCTGAAGGAAGCGAGGAGGCCGACGGTCCAGGGCGTAATGTTCGACTTCGGTTTAGCGGAATATAAGCGTCCGAATGTATTTGGCGGGCTTTATTCGCGTTTGTATTTTTAGCTGTCAATTATTTTAGCATCGGGCGATGTCACAAAATGGCAGCCGGCAGTTCGTCGTTCAGCGATGCTTTCAAGATAGTCGCGGTAATGCCGGACGCTGGCTTAAGAGGACACATGTTAATGGGTTTTACAAATCACAAGCGAAATGGCGCGGGGAAGATGGGGAGACGCCGCGAATATTTTTGTCGAATGTTTCTAATTTGGTCTTATATCGTGTAGCTCTCGGGTTAAAGCGAGACACCTTCGTTTATGATGGTTTCTTATGGAAACCCATCACTATAATATAGATCAATATGTATTTGTTTGTATTGTTTTATAAAACTAAAATTATTAGCCGAAATTCTAGTATAAATTAAATATCAAATTGTTTTAATGCTAATACGCAGTTAAAGCAAAATAAACTGTCGTGGACTATTAAAATAATTTCCAACGCTATTGATAATATTTAACCATTCATTTTTTTTTTACTATCGATTAAGTTTGAATTCATGCTTTGAAACATGACATAAATCATAAATGCATGACGTCACGTTAAAACTATAATTATTTTGTTAAGTTAATGCAAGGTAATTGCATTGTAAAGACTTTTATAACATATAATAATTAATATGAAACAAAGAAATTATATTTTAAACAATGAATTTTGTTTCTTTACCTTCTAATAGTTTTCGGTTACTTCATGAAGATTTATTTTAGGGCTATTTCACCCAGCGTTGCCCGTGTGGAGATATAGATTTGGGCGGAAGCTTTCTTATGAAAACTGATTGCAGATATCCTCATGATCAAATAATGAAAAAAATGTCAGCGATATTCCGATAAGATTCCTCGTTTCTGATACTTCGATGACCTCTACCAAATTCTTGAGTTTGAGTGGCTTATTTTTCGTTGGTAGGGTGATGGGTAAAGGTCAGGTGATCTAGCCGTCACCTCTCAGTGTCGTTTCAACAAAAACTCGTGTAATTACAACAATTTTCAGTAATTTAACTTTTCCCTGCTATCTGTGCATAAAACTAAATGAAACTTGGAACTCGATACGACAGAGCTGCTTCCCAGCTGACTACAACATTGTCGTTTCTAAGTCCAATGCAAACAATATCTTGTTTAGCCTAAATAATCAAATTCTGCCAAACTTCCACCATCATTACCAATATTCACAGTGTTGTCTCATCGTCCACCTGCCACTCATTAACCTTTATCCTCGAGTGGCATTTGGATCTTGATAAGTGATGCCTTTTTAGTAAAATAACAACGTCCCTTTTGGCAGAATGAATTACGAATAAAAAGAAATAGACACGAACGAACACACACGAACGTACACACATTAACACACATGAACGTATACACATTAACACACACGAACATATACACATTAACACACACGAACGTATACACATTAACACACACGAACGTACACACATTAACACACATGAACGTATACACATTAACACACACGAACGTATACACATTAACACACATGAACGTATACACATTAACACACACGAACATATACACATTAACACACACGAACGTACACACATTAACACACACGAACGTACACACATTAACACACATGAACGTATACACATTAACACACACGAACGTATACACATTAACACACATGAACGTATACACATTAACACACACGAACATATACACATTAACACACACGAACGTACACACATTAACACACATGAACGTATAGACATTAACACACACGAACGTATACACATTAACACACATGAACGTATACACATTAACACACACGAACGTATACACATTAACACACATGAACGTATACACATTAACACACACGAACATATACACATTAACACACACGAACATATACACATTAACACACACGAACGTATACACATTAACACGCACGAACGTATACACATTAACACACACGAACGTATACACATTAACACACACGAACGTATACACACAATATTCGATTCGATTGATAAAGACTTGTGTCATATTTTCTGTGTAATTTTCCGTGTAAATTTCTGTAGAATCTTTTTAATTGTATGTTTCATTCGTATTTTGCGTAGTTTATTTGTATTCCTGATATGTTTTACGCTATGAATTTCACAACTATTTTACGTTTGAACAATTTTAGCTTCATGACGGATTAAACCGGTATCGAATTTCCGATGATTTATTGCATGTGTTCTTTCTCAAAATGTCTTCTTACTATTTCATAACATTTAATCTAATCGACTTAACGTAGCCAACTACAGATCGCTTTCATATATTGATTAATATAGGGCTTTTGAAGTCATCTATCATATATATATATATATATATATATATATATATATATATATATATATATATATATATATATTTGAATTTAAAATTTTAAATACCAATTTTTATGACACAAAGTTTTATAATAACGCAATAGTGTAGGACTTGCGCTGTAGTAAAACTATTTTAATATAAAAACACATCAAATGTAGCGAACAAATGAGGAAGGTAACCCTCTTTTTTATTGATGATTTATCTCTAAGAAAATTATATGCCTTATACATTTCGAACATTATATATATATATATTGGTGGTAGGCTGAAACAATTGTATGCGAATAAAAATAACCTATGTTTTTGTGGATTTATGAAGAATTTGTTCCCTACATTTGAAGTCGTATTTTTAATATATATATTATAACTAAGTAGAATATAATTTCTAATGTCAGGTTGTCCTGACAAACACTTGTACAAAAAACTGACGGATGGTGTCTATATGAATCTTCGAATGTTTTGTCAGGCCAGTTTTAGATTTGCAGATTAGACCAGCCCACAAATATGAAAACTTAGCACTAGAGGTTTTTAATGTATAGTGCTTAAGAATTTTAGATTTTTAATAATGATAGCGACCCTATTGTTACAGCTGATGACATTAAAAAAAAATAGATGAGCTATGAACAATATAAAACTAATACTTACAAGGAGCGCAACAAAAATTACAAGACTACAAAAGCAGACACAATTCACAGAATGAATTCATTGTTATCGAAACTAAACATTGATAAATACACAGAGATTATAATTCATGGAACACCAAGATTTAAATTAAAGGATCACAAACAAGTGTTCAATAAAAAACCTAACACTAACCCTAACCCTAGCCTTACCCTAACCCTAACCCTAACACTAACCTAACCCTAACTCTAACCCTAACCCTAACACTAACCTCACCCTAACCCTAACACTAACCGTAACCCTAACACTAACCTTACCCTAACCCTAACCTTAACCCTTACTCTAACACTAACCTAACCCTAACCCTAACCCTACCACTAACCCTAACCCTAACCTAACCCTAACCCTAACCCTAACCGTAACCCTACCCCTAACACTAACACTAACCTAACCCTAACCCTAACCTTATCACTAACCTTACTCTAACCCTAACCCTAACCTAACCCTAACCCTAACCCTTACACTACCCCTAACACTAACACTAACACTAACCTAACCCTAACCCTAACACTAACCCTAACCCTAACCCTAACCCTAATCTTACCCTAACCCTAACCCTAACACTAACCTTACCCTAACCCTAACACTAACCTAACCTAACCCTAACCCTAACCCTAACCCTAACACTAACCCTAACCCTAACACTAACCCTAACCCTAACCCTAATCTTACCTTAACCCTAACCCTAACCCTAACACTAACCTTACCCTAACCCTAACACTAACCTAACCCTAACCCTAACACTAACCCTAACCCTAACACTAACCCTAACCGTAACACTAACCCTTACCCTAACCCTAACCCTAACCCTAACCCTAACACTAACCCTAACCCTAACCCTAACCCTAACCCTAACACTAACACTAACCTTACCCTAACACTAACCCTAACACTAACCTTACCTTAACCCTAACCCTAACCCTAACACTAACCTAACCCTAACACTAACCTTACCCTAACCCTAACACTAACACTAACACTAACCCTAACCCTAACCCTAAACTAACCGTAACTCTAACCGTTTTATGAGATGAATCTGCTCATCTAGATCTGACATAATTCTGTTGGTAGAAATATATTAGATACGATACACCCAATCATTAGAAATCAAATTAAATATATTCTTATTAATTCTATAAATCAAGTCACAGAATGGTTTGCAAATATAAACTTTAAGCAAAAAGTTAAATTCCTTGCTTTTGGTATTGATTATCATTACAAATCAATTTCTCTTATCTTATTAAACAAGGCAAATATTATAGCTAAAAAACCTCAAATATTACACCAGAAGAAATAGATCTAATATTGCTTGCTAGTCAATCGATTATACACTTTGATATTAAGTATTAGACTAGGAAAATACAAATGGCCATTTTAATATTTCAATGGGTTCAACAGACTCTGCGTATTTGGTCGGACTATTCTTACAAAATGAGATTCAGGAAGCTAATGCAAAGATATTGCACTATTTACAAGGAAGGCTACCAATAAAATACATTAAACAAATACGAGCAGAATACATAAACTTTTCAAGCACTTTATATTAAAATAACAATAGATATTAATCAAAATATACTAACTTGTTAGATTTTCTCCTTAATTCTCTTATTTCTATTTGGGTAATTGCTATCACAGTTTTTAGTCATTACTATTTCTTGCGATTATATCAGCGTTTTTATTATTGTTATTTATCATTTTTTATACGTATTTCATGTTTGCTAATTAGCATTGTAACTTTACGGATTTTTATTTTTTGTTCATTCAATTTTGTCATTATATTATTTTAAATAATTAGATATTTTTGATTTATATTTCTTACCCGATGCATAATTATTACCCCCACCAAGAAGGTGATGTTTTCAGTCGAGTTGTTTATATGTTTGTGTACAATCTAGGGTCCACATCACTTGACCAATCGTCACCAAACTTAATTAAAATATCGGGCATGGTCTAACATAGAACTGATTCAATTCTTGGATATATCGGTCAATAGTCAAGGTTAACGTTAAATAGATTGGGAAAGTAACCCTTTAGGCGATAGTTTTGATTCTGTTCATCATAGAGACTCGCTACTTGGCCCATATTGTAACCAATGAAGTTCCGCATCTTATACGAACTGCACCATGAAAAGTTCGGTCAAGATACACATTTTGATAGAATTTTAATTTTCGATTATTTTCTTCACATTTGATGTATGGCTTTGATGCGTTTTGATAACAGTAACCAGCACGAAAGATCTCATACTGATCAGCTTAAATAGTTGTTGAATTATTAACGTTTCCATGGCATATTTCGGGGATACGTCATAAAATATGTCGAGAAGTAAGGCTGAGATAAGACTCTAGCCCATCGTTACATTGTCATATGCAGTCTCACGACTAACTCATGTCATGTTATTAATATTATGGTTGCGCTTTTTTTGTTAATTGACTCGATTCTTTATATATATATATTTTTATATATATATATATATATATATATATATATATATATATACACACAGAGATACATAGATACATACATAAATGAAAGAAGAGAAATAAAAAAATTTGAGAATAACAAATCTATTACGTCTACAGTTATTCAAAACAAAGTATATTCAATAAAAGAATATTTCTTTTTTCCTTTCCTTAAGCCAGGCTTTTCAAAGAATGGTTTCTTATCATCAGAGGAATGTAAATAGATAGATAAGTTGACGAGGAATAAACAAAAAGTCATAATTTGAAAAAGTCATAAAATGTAGATGTAAGAAGAGTGTCAGAAAGGCAAAAAGTGTCCAGTGAAAAAAGTTTGAGACTGGAAAGACAAAGATTATCGTTGGAAGGTTCGTGATATATATATATATATATATATATATATATATATATATATATATATATATATATATATATATATATAGCGCTTTACAAACCCCTCTAAAAAGGAGCGTGCTCCAAGAGCACGCTCCTTTTTGCTGGAGCGAAGGAGAGGAGGGCTCATTTTATATTCAGCGGGAGTGGAGCGGGAGCAACTCCATTTGGCCCTAAAGAGCGGTGATTTCATCGCTCCGCGCTCCAAAATTATTTGATTTTTTAAAACATTAGTTTTTTTATTCAGCAATAAAAAGGAAAAGAAAAGATTGTCTCAGCTAACATCTTTGAGTTATTTTTTATGTATAGTGTAAATGTATATGAGATAGGGAGAGAGATAGAGAGAGAGAGGGAAGGAAGAAGGGAGAGAGGCAGGGAGAGAGAGGGAGAAAGAACGAGAGAGTTACACAGGAAAAGAGGACATTTTAAGTTCTCTGTAAATTTTCTACATGGACATGTTACATTTTTGATAGGGCAGTATTCTTAAGGCAGGAGACAATTTGCCGACAAATGTCTTGTCACGTAGTCTATAGATGTCTTTGAATTTATTTTCTTGAAGATTTGAACTTTTTGTATTTAGGATATTTATTGCTAATCGAATAAATAAGCTAATTTTTCTTTTAATTTAAAGACAATTTATGTTTGTACTAAATCTTACTGCGCATCTACTTCTTCTTCTTCAAATAAAGGTATTAAAAATAAATCTTTAAGGGTAATAATAACTAAAGACATTTTTGTTTTTATAACAATTAATTAAATACATTTATTTTTAAGTCATTTGACTCCTACCCATTATATATTATTCCCTACCCCAACGAAATAATACAACATATCGCCATAACTCTTGAAAATAGAACTGTGTTTTTGTCTGCTGTTCAAAGTGTAGTATCTTCGCAAGTGTCTCCTCTCCTGCTACACCGACGAAAATATTTTTTTCCCCCGAAACTGTAAGTTAACCAAAATTTTACAATACATCTATTAACATCTTTTAAATGCCTATCCGTATATTGGTAAAGTTTATACTTTCGACGCCGTAAAATATTTTCAACTGATTTTTTATAAATTCATTATTTTGTGATGTGTTCTTCTTTACGATAAAACCGTGACTTTCTAAAAATATGTATTTCTTTTATTTGTTCTAACATTGTTTTTAATAAGAAAACTTGGTATTGCTGGATCATTTAGTTTAATCCATCGTATTTTAATTTTAGCGAAAAATAAAAATGAGATTCTACTTTTTTTAGGCGATTACATGTAAACAGCCTAGGAAAATATCCGCAAAAAAAGAATAAAAAAAAACAATATTTTAGACTTTAGTGTGGAGGATCACTTTTCTATATAAATTTAACATAAAATGATCAACCACTTCCGGACCAGATAGCGTAAGAAATAACGTGTAACCAATTTTTGATAATGAGAGTGCATTAAGATTAAAGTTTTATATTATAAATCTTATCACTTTTAAATATAAACTTTTCGGGAATCTTTTACTCTAATAAACAGAACAAAAAGGATTAAAAAACAAATGTGAATCAAATAAATGTTAGCAAAGACAAGTTAAGTTACTCATCTACCTGCCTGGATAATTTTATTTGTGTTTTAACTTATTTTAAAGGGTGGTTTTCTTGTTCAAACCGTTGGTGTTGACTGCTCGAAAAGAAATTCAAAAGGGAGGCTCGTCCAAAGCCAGGACTTGAAAATCGATAAAAAATCGAAAACTAAACAATATACTGATGAAAACTGATAGAACTTTACATTTTCGCATGATTGTTGACATTTATTGCATAATGAATTTTTTTTTATTCCTTTTTTCGTTTAGTTGATTATAGTAAAAGGATCCCATCTTTCCTAATAGTATTCTTTAAAGTCCTCCTTCATGTAAATAAAAAAAAAATAACATTCATTTTTCTAGTTATGTGAAAATGATATTCTACATTCATTACAAGATTAACTTAACATTCTTAAATATTCTTCTTCTTTAAAGTTCTCCGGAATAATTTTAAATATTTAATCTTAATAAATGTATTTATCATTTTGTTTCACTTCATAAAAAAAAAAGCATATCAAAAGAGCGCTTGGTTAAAGTCCGCCGAAACGATTTAAAAATTAAATGTAAACTATGAATTTAGGAAAATTCGGTAATGAAAAATTCGGTAAATTTTACAAGGTAGGAAAATTCGGTAACTATTAAATAAATATCGATTGAAAATAGATTTTAGAACCGTTCTGTGGGGGAGGGTGATTTGGGGGTTAGGCCCACTCCCCTATATTTTTAATATTTGTTTGCTCCAAAACAATAGAGTAAATACTTATTTATTTAAAAATATTGAAAGCTCCCCCCCCCCCCCCCGTTTTAATATTTTTAAATAAATATTTTTGAAATAAGTATTTACTCTATTGTTTTGGAGCAAACAAAATCAAATTTTCTGAGTTGATTGTTCTTGTATTTTCTTTTTAAATTATTATTTTAATTAAAAAAAGTAGTAAATAAATTAAGTTTAAGTTATAAATAAGCAAAAACTAGGTTCAATTGTAGGTGAGGAACCGTTGGAGTTTCTCGCTTATTTCGCTTGATGGTGGTATTTATCTACCCCCACAACGGTAAGATGTGACACAAGGTCGGAAAGTGGGGTTTTATAAGTCAGCACCTTAGAGGAAGAGAACTTATGACCCTAAAAAATGCATGGGTAGCCCCGTCGCCGATTAGCAATATACTAACCCCTTCTAAAAGGATGAGAAGGCAAAGCCCGGGAGGGTGGACCTCCTAGAACTGCACAAGACAAACCCACACACCGGCGGAATCAAGACCCGAAGGCTAAGACGGTACCGGTCTATAGTATCCATCGGAACAGACACTACATTTGATATTAGCCAAAAGGCCAAAAATTCGCCCAAATATTGGATAAAATCGATCCTCGGTGTGAAATTGTACTTTTTGTCCTGACATAACATTCGAATTTATTTTTTAACGTATACAAAATTAAACTTTTATGTCAAATTCTTACCCGACCCACCATCACGATTCCGACATTTTTTTTTAATTGACTGGTATGTTTTAGTTTTAACTTCTTAATTTTTGCTTTAAAATTGGTTATATTTTTGGTCCAAGAATAAAAAGGGTAGAAAAAAAAGCACATTTGTATTTTGTTCTAAGAGCCGCACTGAATATAGGTATGCCCAATAAACGGCGAAAAAAGAAATGAAATTGTGTAGACAACAAATGATAAAACTGCGTTTGATCCAATCAAGATTATTTGTTTCTACCCCCACCACGCCGACCCAGGAGATATGGGAGGAAAAAGCAGCCTTTGGTAACATTTATTTGTTGCACATTTATTTGTTGTTTTTTTAAAACCATTTTTCGTTCTGTTCGCTCTCGTTATAAGTGCCCTAGAATTGTTTCTTTTTAATTAATTTATTTTTACGTTCGTGGCCTTTTGTCCGTGTTTGAATTATTTTGGTGGCGTTTTGTCCGGTGAGCTTTTGTCCAGTCGCGATCACCATTTTATTTTTAGAACATTAACATTTTATTGGCATGTAAAACTACTGCAGATTTGCATATATCATGTATGAAAGGTAGAAAGAGAAAATGAATACGGAAAATAGTTTTACTGAAATCTGAAATTGCGTGTGTGTATGTGGCAAACGAAATCGCCAGATTTTAAAGAAAAAAAATCGCTAGCCGCTAGATCCATATTTTACTAGCCAGATTCAAATCAAAATCGCCAGATCTAGCGGGAAACCCGCTAAATTGGCAACACTGCCCAGAAGATATGAGAGGAAAGAGCCCCCCGTCCCGTCCCGTCCCGGCAATGACCATCCTTGAATGAAATGTTGTTCTGGAGAATGACATCTCTAAAACACCATTTTTTAAAAGCATAATGTTATTGTTCGTAGTTTTCAATTTTTAATTTTTATCGATACTATGTTTTTACTTTTAAATATAAAAAAGCGTAAATTTAAAGCTATTTTGCCAGGGCCATAAAAGTAAGTAGGCCCTCCTTATTTTGCCAGTTCATCGTGTTTAAACTGTTATAATCAACTGTTATGAAATTCCGAAGTAAACCAAGAAAATGTTAAATAACTACACAGATTTGATAACAATTTATTTATTTTATTTATTCGTAAAAAAACAAATTCGTGTTTTTAGAGAAAGAATTTTATATTCAATTGTACTATAGGGCCATTGGATTTTCTCGCCCATTTCGCTCGGTATTCACCCAAATGTTCGATAACATCGATTTTTTGGGTGAAATGGTACATTTTCTCCCGACAAAAAAAATATAATTGATATTTTAGCATATATCAAATTGAACTTTTATGCCACATTTTTACCGTCGTCTTTTTGGCGACATTTTGTTATTCTTAAATTCACGACTATTATGTTTTAACCTTTTCATTTAATCGGTAAATTCCGTTAAAATTTGCTTTTGTAAATAGAATGTTCAAAGTTTTTTTGTGTGTAATAAAATGTTGAAGCAGAAAAAATATCTTTAGTCCAAAGAAAAAATACTAAAAACCAACATAGCCGCCAGCAATTAACACCTGAAATTAAAGTTAGATTCTCAACACCTTAAAAAGTACATGAGAATTTTATTTCAAGACTAAAAATACAATTAAGACCAACAATCAGTTTCATCAAAGATTTGGGCGAAGACCAAGCGAAATGAGCGAAATATAAAACCCAGTGGGCCCTATTCTACAATTAAACCTATGTTTAAACTTAATTAAATTAAAGAAAATGTCTTAAATTTGTATTTAGAAAAGCAAATAATTAGACTTTCTGACTAATTAGTTGTTTTAGAACCGAAAGTAGATTAGATATCTTTTTTTATCTTAAAAAATCTGTTATCGAATATTAAAATTGTAAACAGTTTGTTTTTGTTAGAGATTTGAAATATTGACGTTTTCACATTTTTTATTCGAATTTTTAATTTTAATAAATGTTTTTGTCCGACCTAGAAAAACTTGCTCCAGTTAATTTTTCGGAGGAGGAAAATTTGACCCGATATGTTTTCAACTCCCAAGGTCTAGGCTAGATATTTTGAATGAAATTTTAGGACATTAAATGGATCTCTGAATTGTTTATTGACAATTTATTGATATTTTTTGGCCAACTCATGAAAAAAAATGTTTATTCAATCTTTAAAAAATAAACTTCATTGGTTTTTTTTCGCCCCAAATTGTACTAAAAAAATAGATAAATCGATTTGTTTGAAAGTACTTCCACATTTCTCTGTGGTGTATACATTATACAATATAGTTACGTTCGTAAAACAAACAAATATTGAACAACAGCTCGACGAGTAATGTTGTCCTTGCTGTCTCTCCTGTTTATGAAAGAAAGTACATTTTTATTATGGAGCGCTGAAAAAGAGCCGCTCCTTTTTTTATAGGAGTTTGAGCTGGAGCGGCTCCTTTTTGAAAGTGGGGAGCGTGAGAGGAGCCAGCTCCACTTTTGAGCATTAGAGCAGGAGCGGGGGCAGCTCCAAAAGTAGTGGAACGCGTAAAGCCATATATATATATATATATATATATATATATATATATATATATATATATATATATATATATATAAAGTGTTACTACAGTTTTGACAGCGTCGCTCGGAGATATATTGGAAAATTTCTTTGAGAAACCAGTTAACAGACGCGTGAATTTATATCAATAAATGAAAATTAGCGACACTTTCAAAACTGTAGAACACTTATATTATTCATCTCAGGCCAACAGGGCATTCACTACAATCACCGGACATATATAAAAAAAAAACTCCAATAAGATCGGAAGAGATCGTAAATCTTCGGCCACGCCGTCAGATTTTCACCATGAAAAGGAAAAAAAAGAAAAAATACAATGTCTTTACCATGATTATGGTTTGTTAAAACCGAAAATTCGGAATTATAAAAAAATAAAAATAAATGATTAAATAAATTTTCATTTATTGATATGAATTCACGCGTCTGTTAACTGGTTTCTCAAAGAAATTTTCAAATATATATATATATATATTTGTTCTATTCCTTTCTTCTTCTTCTTCTTCTTCTTCTTCTTCTTCTTCTTCTTCTTTCTCTCTCTATCTCTGTCTTTTGGGAGTATGTCATGAGATGTTTTACTCTTGTAGCAGACACTTCGATTTCCCTCAGGCGTGTTCTTTATATTCTCTTCAGAAATGCGAACTTGTTCGGGTGTGGCCATGTCTGTGCCTTATCCGGACACGTCACTTCCGGTGTAAATGCCCGCGAGACTTTGCATATATCATCGACTGAGGCAAACTGTGAACTTGTTATCTTCAAGAGAATTTAATGAATTTCCTTAAAAAGTCGATTTAATAATAATCTTTTAGTATCGCAAATGAGAATGACATCTCGTGTTTTATGTGTCTCCGTATCACGATAAGAGGTTCTGTCTGTCAAACTGCAGTTTGAAACTGTCGTTTTCATCGCTAAATCGAAGTGACTCATCATTTTGTAGACGCGTTCATGTATGTGTATAGGGCTCTTTTCGTTGGATGGTCTGTCAAACTTTAGTTGGAAATAGAATATTCGTTAGCTTGTCATACTTAAATTAGAAGTTGAATATTTCTTAGTCTGTCATGCTTGAGTATGAAAAATAATTTTCGAATGCTTAAGTTATGAATAAAACATTCGGTGGTCCCCCTGCTTAAGTTTGAATCATCATTTTCGTTGGCCTGTCATAATTATTCATGAAATAGAATGTTCGTTGGTCTGTCACGCTTAAGTTTGAAATAGTATTTTCGTTTGGTCTCTTACACTTAAGTATAAAACGGAATTTTTGTTCGTTCATAAAGCTTCATTTTGAAATATAATTTCCGTTGGTCTGTCATAAGTATTCATGAAATATAATTTCCGTTGGTCTGTCGAGCTTAAGTTAAAAATAACGTTTTCAATCAGTCTATCACGCACTTGAATTAACACATCTAATTCTAGATGCGACCAAACATCTCTATAAAATGTTATATCCGTCACTCTGTCACGCTTACATTAAAAATAACATTATCGTTAGTCCGTCACAATTATGTTTAGAATAGAATTGTTTCTCGGTAACGCGCATAATCACGTTGACACACTGAAGTTAAGCGACGTTCAGACTGGCCATTACCAGATAGGTGACCATTTGGGAATACCAGGCGCCGTATGCAGGAAAAAACTATACCTCCCCAATAAAAAAAAACATAATCTTGAAGATGACTTTAATAAGTATTTCTGTAAAACCTGCAAATCCACACGTGTGTTGACACAACTTAAAAAAAACCGCTCCTCTCGCCGGAAGTTCTGTTCTCAATGACGTGGCGAAGCTCGCTGGAGAGCTTATGGAATTCGTTTTTCTTTTAATCTTATTCTAAATGCTAACAAACATCTCTATAAAATCTCGTTCCCTCGACCGGTTTATAAGTTCGGCATACCATTTTTGGATTTCTTGTAGAAAAGCATCGCATATTAAAAAATACCACCGCCACACAAAAAGAATTCAGATAAAGTGAAGATTGTAGTAAAGAAACCGTTTATTACTTACTCAGGAGGATAAATTACGTTCATGTCCATGAGTATTTGCATAAAAAGATCGTTTCCGTTATATTTCTGCCTCCACATAAACTTACATAGATTCCGTGATGCGCTCTACAGTGGCGTTTATTTAGCATTTTGTATAGCCTAACCTTAACCTTAACTAAAACACTGACCATAATCTTCACCCTAATTCGACGCATGTCTAGACCGGACTTAAGAAAGCAGGCTAAGCGCATGACTGACAGGGCCTTTTTTTTGTTTTTTTTGCAAAAATTCATTTTTTCATGAGTGGCGAAGTTCTTTTACATAAGACCCAATTTTCATCGCTAAACGCACAGACTTGACGGATGTATCTTATTTTTGATGTGTCGAATCGTCTCTTGACGCGGATCTGTCCAGCAGTCGGTCACCCTTACGTTTAAATAAACTGGAGTTCATTCTTATAAATCAGTATTTGCATAAAAAACCTCGTCTCCGCTAGATAACTGCCCACCATTCCGCAATGCGATCCACAGTGGCGTTTATTCTGTATTTTTGTATCGTCTAACCCTAACCCTAACCCTAACTGAAACTCTTACCATAACCGTAACCCTGATTCGACGATGTCTAGACAGGACGTAAAAAAAACAACAGGCCAATCGCATAGCTGACAGGGCTATTTTTTTTTTGGGGGGGGGGGGGGAGTGAAATTTATTTTACCATCGTTGGCGAGATTCTTGTACATAAGATCCGAATTTTTATCGCTAAACACGCAGATTTGATGGATGTGTCTTATTTTTGATGTGTCGAATCGTCTCTTGACGCGAATCTGTCCATCAGTCTGTCACGCTTATGTTTGAATTATACTCTTCATCGTAAAACGCGGAGATTAAATGGACGTATCTTAAGAAAATCCGCCCTTGTTTCTATTAGCAGTGGAACCGTCCCTACGTACAATGCGTACTTGTTAAGTAGACATTTGAAATAGCGTAGGTGTAGCGATTGCAACGCTTCTGTTATTGTTATCTCAAACGTGTTCCGTCTATTTCGGTTCTTCCTCCATTGCATGGCACCAGAAGAAAGTTGGGTGTGGTTGAATGTGGCGCGTCAAATCCCAAATCGCACCGGTTGCGTAACCATCAAAGACTCGGTGCCCTTAGGTTTAATATCGTATACTAGGTTATTTTGACTTAGATATGAAATTCGAGACGATGATGATACATGAAATTATCTATTATCTATCTCGGGGATGATCTCTTCTTTTTCCCACAACCCCTTTCTTACAAAAAGAGACGTTTCTAGTTTCTTTACTCTATCGTTATTTCCATGGAAGCTGCTCGACTGAGCTCCGATCTTTGGTTCTTCCTTGTAAGACATTCACAGCAAGAACTCGTTTTTCTACCGCAAAAAAGAAAAAACTTTCCTTTGGTACTCATTGTGCCTAGCGCCAGGCAAACTTTACACGTACAGAGCTTTTTCGCAAGGGTTTCCCTGTTTGAGGAACGCATTGCTACGGGATTGCTCCTCCTCAGATTACAACGTAGTCGTCTTGAAAGCCAATGTCGACGGATTCTTACCTAAAACCGTTACTCATAAGTATTTGAAACTGGTCCTCACAATCATTCCATATCATCAACCCTTATTATCGATTGGCACTTGGCCCTGTTAAATAGTGACTAGTTAGTAAAAAAACAAACTTTCCGGGCAACGCCGTGTAGCCTTGCGTGTACAGAAATCAAAGTAATCGCCACTGATTCTTCGTTATACTTAATATTTTCTTCCACAAAGAAAAGTAACTTTTTTGCTTCGAAGTGCCTAGCGAAATTTCCACAGACGAAGGTTCTTTGCAAAGGCTTTCCGCCTTTGGACACATTACCGAGGGACTGCTTCCTTCTTGATTACAATTTGCTTGTCTTCAAAGACAAAATCAGTCAATTCTTGTCATACACCGCCCCATAACCCAATCAACGCAATTCATACATTTGATCAATGTTTGCACTCCCATAGTATTCCCAACCACTCCGGTGATAATCATGCCGGCTCATGAACCCTTACTCTCAAGTAGCTCTTGGCCTTAACATGTGGTGACCAAATAGTATTTTTTTTATTTGTTTGTAGATTTGTTTACTTATCGTCGACAGCGCTTATTTTATTCTTTAATTTAAAATGAGTTATCCCCTTGCTGATTTTTATTTTGAGTTGATTATTTTAAAATATTTCATATTAAGCAGTCGTTTCGGCTGGACTAATTACCTTTTTATATACATTGTAGCTAAGTACGGTATTATATTGCCAATAACATGGTACAACAATAACAAATAAAAATTGGTTAGTTTGATTTGTTATCTTAAAAGTAATTTGGATCTCACTCTGAAAATCCGACAAGATAACTCCATATATATATATATATATATATATATATATATATATATATATATATATTATTATTATTATTATTCATACATACATACGCCAGCATTTCGAGCTTACGCTCTCATCAGTGTAGGAAGCGATAATTTCAAACGGTCACAAGGCGCGAACCTGGTTCACAGAGTAAACTAACACTCTGTACGCTTTCGCGCTATCCTCTTGGCCATCGGACACTATACCGTGATACAGGAGTAATTAAGTTATATGTATGCCTAAATACAGCTGGCTGCAAGCATCAGACTATCTAAAGAGTTTTACAAACGTAATCAGAACCTTGCTTTATAGCCAAGTGACAGTCTGTTTTTTAATATCTCCGAACAGTGCTCAACTGTAATCTCTTAAAGGGGCTTTCATAACAATATTTACAAAGCAATATTCAATTATTTATACTTGCATACGCCGGTGTTTCGAGCGTACGTTCTCAGCAGTGTAGAAAACGATTATTTCAGATGGTCACAAGGCGCGAACCCTGTTAACATGGAGTTTAAAATATAAAATAAAATTTTCGACAAAATGGAATGTTTTGTATATAGTTAAGTTGATAAGCGTGTAAACAGTCTATCAGCAAGAATGGCAGAGACAAATCATTAACACAGAACCAAGATATTTCGGTCAATTAAGACGACCAAATGCTTATGGTCGTTTAAATCGACCGAAATATCTCGGTTCTGCTCACTTGTTTTCCTTTTTCTACTAGTCTGTTGGCATGCTTATCCAAGTTAATAATTAGAGATATATCCACAGAAAAGCGCTTACTTCATCTCATAAAAACTCATCAATGTGGCTATATACAACTGACCCGCCGGCTTTAGACCTCAGGTCTGATAACCCGACATTTATATCCATGCGCCCAACGATTCACTTATACGAGTGAGAAGTAATCGAGGGTTGTTTACATCAGCAAGATAAAATCCAGCGAATCGCACACTGTGTTCATATAAAAGTGCTCAATAATAAACAGAGCTGTTTATTAGGCAAACCATTTCTTTTAAATTTTATTTTTGTACTTAAAATTTTTTGAAACATGTTCTTTTTGTTTGTATAAATATTTTTTTCATACTTTATATATATTTCTCGCTTTTTACTTCAGTCGAAGTTCTCAGAAATCAAGGGCTGCTTCTTGGGGCTAACACTTGATCTCTATATAAGATACATAGACATTCGCGTGTTCTGTTAAAGTTCTCCTTTATCTCTCAGCACAAATTTTCCTCTCCCCAATTGACGAGTTTATTATGTTATAGTGCATCTTTCACTTTGGTTTCTTCCAGAACAAGAATTCATCTAGTCTGGTGGAGTATACAGCTACATGCTGTTACTTGAGGTAACATCACTAAGAGAAGGTGCACCATTCCTCGTATAAGCTGGTGTATAGCCGTGTCGAGGGGATGTTATTTGGACTTCGAATCCTATGTTATTTTGAATATTTGGTCAGGGTTTACTTGTAGGGTAAAGTATCCTCATGTAATATTTTTCTGACAAACCCTTTCACAGAGAGACCGAAGACAATCGAGGATGGTGTCTAGTAGGTAATTCAAACTCTCTCTCGCTCTCTCTCCCTCTTTCTCTCTCTCTCTCTCTCTCTCTCTCTCTATATATATATATATATATATATATATATATATGAACAGTAAGATGGAAGTTAAAAATATATAAAAGAAATGGATGAGCATTCTAAACATTATATATAAACAGTAAACTTTACCTTTCTAACTTGTAATGATGGCGGAGGTAATACATCTTGAACTGCCGGAAAATGTCAGGGTTGCAATATCAGCCTGATCGACTTGTATGTCTAGTTATATTGATGAACTGTGAAACAGCGAAACAGTGTGTTTGTTGGTCTCTCTCTCTCTCTCTCTCTCTCTCTCTCTCTATATATATATATATATATATATATATATATATATATATATATATATATATATATATATACATGAGTTGCAAAGTACTTGTAATCCAGGGTTTTGAATCGCATGACCGGTAGTGAATAGTCATATCTCTATGCTGATGAGTCCCGATTATTAAAAAGGACGAACCGTATACGTACATAGATAATAAACAATAACAAATATTTCTTTATATATATATATATATATATATATATATATATATATATATATATATATATACTCTTTCTGTTCGTGGGTCGATCTCTCTGGGAAGTGAAACAGCCAACTGTTATTAGCGATAGTAAACACGCATAGATTAGCTAACTGCTTGACTTCTAATATTGTTAATAGCTAATCATTCAGGCTCAGGTCGAAAGACAGCTGTTCTTTTAACAGTCAGACATCTTACCCATTACTCTATCGGCACAAGTACGAAGTAAATGGAATCTTAATGCTTATATAAAACACTATCTGCATCCGAGAGTACTCTTTTATTTAACGAGGAAATATGATTCTCGCTAATTCCTTTACTATATATATATATATATATATATATATATGCTTATTTGTGATCGAAAGTTATATATATATATATATATATATATATATATATATATGATATAAATTGATATATTTAATGTTATATATTTTTATGTATTTTTGTATATATTTTTATATATTTTCAAAGTTTAATTTTATTACCTGTAGTGGTATAACTGCGGTAATAGTCCTCTGAAGAGAAGAATTATCTTTGAAAACTCATGAGCTAAGGACTTTAAGATACTTTGCTTGAACTTTGAATTTTAATAAAATTTGATTGACACCTTATTTTATTACTTCATTTTATATTATAATATATATATATATATATATATATATATATATATATATATATATATATATATATATATATATATATCTGATATTGTTACTTTCCTGCACTGATGAGAGCAATAAGCTTGAAACGCTAGCGTCTGTAAGTATTAATAATTTAATATATATATATATACTAAGCCCCTTTAAGAAATTAAAGTTGAGCACTCTCGGGGAAGTTAAAAATAGACTGTCAAAAAGCTCTAATGCAAAGTTCCGAATACGTTGGTAGAACACTCTCGACTATTTGTACCCGCTTCTAGGTACATATACATCTTAATTTCCCTTAATTACATGAACGTTTAAGTGGATATGCGAACGCTTGCAGATTTTAGGCGCCTCCCGACCGTCTTAAATTGTTACTTTCCTGCACTGATGAGAGCAATAAGCTTAGAAACGCTAGCATCTGTAGGTATTAATAATTTAATATTTATATATATATATATATATATATATATATATATATATATATATATATATATATATATATATATATATATATATAAATATTTGTTATTGTTTATTTATCTATGGACGTATACGTTTCGTCTCTTTCAATCAAGACTCATCAGCATAGAAGCACGATTATTCACTACCGGTCACACGATTCGAAACCCTGGATTACAAGTATTTTTCAACCCCAATCCAACGTCGCTAACCGATAGGCCAATTCTGAACAGCTTATAAACAATGATAATTTTAACACATTTAAAGGCGGCGAGACATACAGGCATTCAACTTCTATGAGTGAAGGAATGATGCATATATAGCAAGAGGCGATTAGCAATAAACTAACCCCTTCTTAAAGGGTGAGAAGGCAAAGCCTGGGGGTGGTGGATCTCCTAGAACTGCACCGGCGTAAATCAAGACCCGAAGGCCAAGACAATACCGGTCTATGGGGGGCAGTATCCATCGGAACAGATACCAACCCTGGGTTTAACCTTCGTTAAGGCAGACATGTACGAGAAGGAACCCTCTTATATAACAACTACGGTTGAAGTGACTACTAGTCATTGAACCTTTTTGTCTGTCCCCGAGTTCATATTCACCGATACTCAGAGAGTGGTTGTCGTGTTGCACAAGAGTTTGTCACTATAATCCTGTTGCTGTGCTGGTACTTTTTGCGTATGTGATCTTTGTGTAGATATTAATATATGTGTGAAGCTTACTGCATCATAAACCTTTAGAGACCTACGGCGGTAGGGATGTGGTAACTGAAGCTGATATGCAAAACTTTCAATTTGGTAACCGTTTTCACGTGCCGACTTGGTGAATCAGCAACGAGTGCATGTGCAGCACAATCAAGTGTAGGAAAGAGGGGGCTGCAATTATGGCATCGTGTTAGATCATCACAACACCTGCCACATCTGTGGTATGGCCTGTAAAAGCCTAGCAGATCTGAAAGCCATATCCACGCTTCGCACCGGAAGGGTTTAAACAAAGTTGTCTACGCGAAAACTACTAGAAAGCTATCTATCTATCTATCTATCTATCTATCTATCTATCTATCTATCTATCTATCTATCTAGTGCTCTTCCATAGCCTAGTAGTAAGAGCTGCCGACTATCAGCTAGATGGTTGAAGGTTCGATTCCTGGCTTGAGGGTGGTGCTCGTCTAGTCGCACAGAAGAGCTGTGATACAGCAAATTAGTTGTCTGTTGGTGACTATATATATATATATATATATATATATATATATATATATATATATATACTGACGATTGCATGTTTGGTATGAAACACTAGTTTACATGGGTTTATTTTGAAAATAATATTTATTTATACATAATTATTCAAAGCTCTCGCAAGATTGAACAGTTTAAGTTAAGTTGACAACAAGCCGTCATTCTGCGTAATTCATAACTCTGGGTCACGCCTATTGAGTTCTATCTCGACTGCTCGCAAGATAGCCGTTGGGATTTTGCTATTTAGATGTTAACTTACTTCTCACTTCTAGACAATGCGTGCTGGAGCAGTGGCAGGCGCCTTCGTACCGGGATTCGAACTGAGTGACCAGCGGGGATTGGCTCCTCCCATACTGACGATTGCAGGTTTGGCATGAAACACTAGTGTATATGGATTTATTTTGAAAATAATAATTATTTATATGTATATATATATATATATATATATATATATATATATATATATATATATATATATATATATGGATGGATTGTATAGATTCAACAAAAAGTATGTTTTTGGGTTGATATATTTGATGTTATGTATTTTTATGTATTTATGTATATAATTTTATATATTTTCAAAGTGTAATTTTATTACCTGTAGTAGTATAACTGCGGTAATGGTCCTCTGAAGAGAAGAATTATCTTTGAAAACTCATGAGCTAAGGACTTAAGGATACTTTGCTTGAACTTTGAATTCTAATAAAATTTGATTGACACCTTATTTTATGACTTCATTTTATATTATAATATTAATGCTCTATCCAGTATATTGAGCTTCAGTTTTTATCCGGATGATTCACAAATTATAAGATATTAGTTGACGCTTATATCTTTTGTTGGATTGCTTCATATATATATATATATATATATATATATATATATATATACTAGAATAAATGTGACCCGTTGGGTATTGAGCTTGGATTAGAGTGTTAAATCCGGAGAAAGTTATTGTACAAACCCAATTAAATATTAAAATATGAGAATACAAAATAAAAAAATAGTCGCTTTCTGTTCGTTATATATTCCTTTCTTTATTTCTCTCTACATTACGAGGTAAATAATAGTACTACTTGTGGTGATATTACCCTTTTTAATGGACTGTTCTAATATTGTTATTCGCTGTTTTCTTTATTACCTACGACTGTTAGTAAACATTAAGCGAGTGGTAATTTTAAATAAGTGTGAGAAAGGGAGAGAGAGAAGGGCTGAAGAAGCGAGAGTAATATATATCGCATACAATAACATACAGTGAGAGAGAGTGAAAGTGTTCGATATAAACTTAGTAAGAAATGCGTTACTTTAAATTGCGATTTTATTTATTTTAAAAATAGAAAGAAGAGACCTAGTTAGTCTAAACCCTAACCCTAATACCCTAACCCCCACTAATACCCTAACCCTTACCCTAATACCCTAATACCCTAATACCCTGACCCTAACCATAATACCCTAATACCCTGATACCCTGATACCCTTACCCTTACTCTTACCCTTACCACAATACCCTAACTATAATATTCTAATACCCTAACCATAATACCCTAATACCCTAACCCTAAACCTAAACCATAACCTAATACCTTAACCCCAATCCTAATTCCACTAACTCTAATACTCTAACCCTACTCCTAATACCCTAACCCTAACCCTAACTCCTAATACCCTAACCGTAACCATAATACCCTAACCCTAATATCCTAGCCCTAACCCTGCCCTAATATCCTAACCCTTACCCTAATACCCTAATACCCTAACCCTAACCATAATATCGTAATACCCTTACCCTTACTCTTACTCCAACCCTAACCATAATACCCTAATACGCTAACCATAATACCCTAATACCCTAATACCCTAACCATAATACCCTAATACCCTTATACCCGTTTAGCCATAACCCTAATACCTTAACGTTAACCCTAACCCTAACCTCAACCCCAATCCTAATTCCACTAACTCTAATACTCTACCCCTACCCCTAATACCCTAACCCTACCCTAAACCTAACCCTAATACCCTAACCCTAAACACTAACCACTAACCGTAACCAGTTTAAAATACTCCAAAGTAACTGAAATTTGGGGAATCTTTATTAATTCATGTCTAATACCTATTGTTAAAATTTCAAAAGTATTTTAATTTTCATTAAGATATTCCACACATTTTACATCCTTTGAATACAACTTAATTAAATATAGCCCACATCATCTACCATTACGTCTAGCAGCTGTGTTCCAAATTTATAATGATCGGTTGATTAGTTCAGGTGTGAATTGTGTACATAAAGATATACAAACATAAACACATACTTATATAAATAGAGACAAACGTTACTAATGTAACCCTTTTCTAAACATGTTACAGAATAAAAGCTAAACGTATTAAAGAATAAAATCTAAACATGTTAATAATCTAATCTAAACATGTTTAATAGTCTAATCTATACATGTTAAAATATAATCTAAACATGTTAAAATGATATAATCTAAACATGTTAAAGAATATCTAAACATGTTAAGATATAGTTTTAAAATCTGGTGTTAAATCTATACGATAGTTAAACACTCAGTAATAACTAACATCATACGTCTTGGCGTTTATTTCTTTTTTTATCTAAAGAGTGACGCAAAGAAATGTAACCCATGGAATCGTTAATACAATTCACAATCTCTTCTGTAATCCAAACTATTTTTGCTACAAATAAACTTGCTACCGTGGAAACTTTGGTGATCGTTTCCTCAATAGGAGATGTGATCTTTAATGGACTTCATACTCACCGGACTAACACCGCATAACTTTATATGCGGGGCTAACGCAAATATAATATCTATTAAAACAACCTTCGGATAATCCTCAAACACTCCCCTGAACTTAAGAGGGTCATCACAGCCGAAAATCATTGTAGGGACAAGAAAGGAATGCGTCAGAGTTATTGACAATTTCACACGTTATGTCCCCGTGAGCTTATCATTAATGTATCGATGTAAGTCTTCCATTCCAAGTCTTAAGCGAAGGCCAGTCACAGAAGCTAATCAAAACAGGGGGATTCCTTAAAGGAAGAGTCATTCATTTCAATTGACGCAAAGGGAGGATATGCAGAGGTGTGGTAGTATGTAATGTCGGTGTCATGGTTCGGTTACGCATGGCATCTTACATATGTGGTTGATTTATGTACATTTTCTTTTTAAAAACAGCTTACGGTCACCCTCAAATCGACATCCTGATGAGTCCTGCACTGTACACCGAGCTGCATCCCTTGTGCTTGATTGACAAGTACTTCCACGTCATGTTCTCCGACGAACATACTGCACTTGTATTCTCTCAACGTAAATACACCCGATCAGCCTTACTAACAACAAAATCGCACCCCTTCACTGTAAAAGTCACCAGACCGGAAGCATTTTACTCTAATACCTTCTTTCCCCGGATCGCTTGCATTTGGAATTTTTTTCCCTGTTTCCTCGACTGTACCAACATGTAGAAATTTAAATTAAATGTGGACAACCGTTTGCTGCACAACCCCTAACTTAGGATGGCTCCTACAAATGTGTTCCTTAACCGTTTCCTGTATGATTCTTACAGACATTCTACGTACCTGAACGTACCTGTTCTTGAACCACGTGCCTGCAAGTTGAGCTGACTTCCGAAAAGACTTATACCGACCTATAATGGAGGTCAAACGTATTCCTCGATGTCTCCGAGTCTCACAAAACAAATATAATTGGTCAGATCAAAATTTATGATAATTTATGAAAACACTTCTATCTGTTGTCTTGCATGAAAAGGGCTAATCAGCATGTCCACTTTCGTCTCAGTTGCAATATGCTTTGTTTGGGGTGAATACAGTTTTTAAAAATATTTTTGAATGTCGACATTCCCATTTGCCGTGCCTAACAAAATATACGCATATATTTTGCTCGATATGTTTCAATGTCTCAACAATATTTTGTCACAGCCGTATGAAGCAAACTTGTTGTTTATTTGTTTCGTTTTTAGACCTATTTTATTGAAATCGGAATGACGCGAAAAACAGAGACGTCTTTAATAGCCAAGGACTCTCGAGGAAAGTGTTTTAAAAGCTAGTCAGTGATTGCAGTTCTGTGTGTTGCTATGATAAGACTTTTATTGTTTGTTGGCTTTTTTAAAAAGCGTTTTGAATATCAGTCTGGTTCCAAAATGTCGGGCCTGACTCATTGCTTATCGCGAACGTAGGAAACAAGATTTCACTTTTACAACATAACCGTCATGGTTGTTGTTGTAGCAGACATGCGTTGATTATAAAACAAGGAATCGTTCATCGAAACGAAACACGAGTTCGTTTCATCCGTTTTACTTTTTTAATTTCTCTCGTTTTCTTAGATTTCATTCATTCATTAAAGTTCTTTTCTTTTCTTTCTTTTAAATCAATTTCTTTCAATTTAATTTCTTCTTTTGTTCTTATGGGTTCTTTCATCGGATATTTTCTTCTTTTTTTCTTTTTTCTTTTTCTTCTTTTTTCTTTCTTTCTTTTTCTACTGTATTTCACATGTTTTCCTTTGTTATCGTCATTTCTTCCTTTCTTTCTTTGTATGTTTTTTCTTTCTTTTTCTTCTGTATTCCACACGTTTTTTATTTCTTTGTTTCTTTCTCTTTTTTTCTTTGTTTGCTTGTTTTTTTTCTTTCTTTCTTTCTTTCTTTCTTTCTGTGTATGTTTCTTTCTTTCTTTTTCTACTGTATTCTACAAGTGTTCTCTTTATTTTTCTTTCGTTCTTTTTTTCTTTGCATCTATTATTCTTTCTTATTCTACTGTATACCACACGTTTTTTTTTGTTTTCTTTCTTTTTCTATTTCTTTTCTTTGAATGTTTCTTTCTTTCTTTTTCTATTTCCTTTTTTGAATGTTTCTTTCTTTCTTTTTCTATTTCTTTTCTTTGAATGTTTCTTTCTTTCTTTTTCTATTTCATGTTTTGAATGTTTCATTCTTTCTTTTTCTATTTCTTTTCTTTGAATGTTTCTTTCTTTCTTTTTCTACTGTATTCCAAGCGTTATCTTTTGTTTTCTTTATTTTATTTTATTTCTCTTTCCTTTTCTCTCTGTGTATCTTTGTTTCTTTTCTTTTCTACTGTATTCAAAACGTTTTCCTTTTTTCTTTCCTTCTTTTTTCTTTCTTTCATTTTTTCTTTCTTTCTCTCTTTCTTTCTGACTTTTTATGTTTGTTTCCTTCTTTTCTACCGGATCCCACACGTTTTCCTTGGTTTTCTTTCTTTCCTTTTTCCTGTGTTTCCGATTTTCCACCATCGAGTAATTCTTTCTTACTTTTCTGTATTTAATACACGTTTTTCTTTCTCTCCTTATTTTCTTTCTTTCTTTCTTTCTTTCACTCTTCCTTTCTTTCCTTCTTTCCTTCTTTCCTTCTTTCTTTCTCTCTTTCTTTATACATTCCCTCTATTCTATTAAATTTGTATTATCACTATTCTTTGGACTTCTATTCTCATTTTGGTTGTTATTTTGACAACGATGTAATCTCCGAACTTGGGAATCTCCGAACTTGGGAATGTTTGTGTCAAACTCGAGAATTTCGAACTAAACCTTTTATTTAATCAATAAACGCGTGACGCAAGGGATAATGGTGTTGAGTTACATTCATTTATACGCGACACTCTTCACGTGGTCAATGGTTCAATGTTTAATAACAAAGAATAAAAGAATAATTAACACTTCCAGTCGGTCATGGCTGACGGAACGAGAATAATCTACACCCGTGAATTAAATAGTGCGTTCAGTTCGAAATTCCGTATAGCCTCATAAATTTAACATAAAGATTCCCAAATTCAAAAAGATGCACATCAAGAGGGTTCGAGATTACATCGGCCGAAACGTTGTGTAAATAACAGGCAAGTTGAGAATAGTAGTCCGAATAATCCAAATAATATAAATTATCAACTTTTATCTATAAAGTTCCGAAACAATATATTTTCCCCTTTTATTTCCTGTCCCCTTTCTTTCTATTTTCACGTCTTCTTTCTTTCTTTCCCTATTTCTTTTTTTTTGTGTTATTTTCTTCATGTCATTTTTTCTTTCCTTTATTCTTTCATTTTATCTCTCCCCTCCACATATTTCCTGTTTTCCGCTGCAGATTTTTTTGTTAATTAATGGCATTCCGAACAGATTTATTTATTTATTTTTTAATTTTGTCTTTTGATCTTTCTTTGTGTTTTCTTTCTTTTTTTCTATTTGAGTTCTTTCTTTCTTTCTTTCTTTCTTTCGTCCCTGTTTTCTAATAAGTTTTTCCCATTTATTTCTCGTCTCCTTACATTCTCATTACCTTTCTATCCCCCCTTTCTTTCTTTCATCCTCTCTTTCTTTTTCCGTTATTTCTTTCCCTGTTTTCTTTTTCTTTGTTTTTTCTTTGTTTTTTCTTTCTTTAGAATTTTTTACACTTTCTTTCTGTCAATTTATTTGTTTATTTTTTTTCTACTTTCTTTTCTTCCTTCCATCTTTATTGTTTCGTCCTTGTATGATCTTTCTTTACTTTTCTTTCTTTCATTTTTTGTTGTTGTTTATTCCCGTTTTCCGCCTTTAATTATTTCTTCCTTCCTTCCTCAGTATTCCACACATATCTTTTCATTGTTTACTCTGCTTTCTTTCTTTCTTCCTTCTCGCAAATTCCACACATCTGTTCCTTTCTTTTACTGCTTTCTTCTTACTTTTCTCTTTCTTCTTTATTTAGAAATTTTTAATACATTTTTTTTATGTCTCCTTCTTTTCTTTCTTTATTTCTTTCTTTCTGTTATCTCTTTTCTTTCTTGTTATATTTTTTCTTTTCTTTCTCTTTTCGTTCGTACGTTCTTCATTCTCTGTCTCTTTAGTCTATCTGTTCATTTTCATCTGTTTCTCTCCCTGCACATTTCCTTCTTCCCTTCTTTCATTTTTCTTCCCCTCTATTTTTTCAATTTCTGTCTTTCTTTCTTTCATTTTCTTTCTCTATATTTTTTCAATTTCTTTCTTTCTTTCTGTCTTTCTTTTTTCTTTCTTTCTTATTTTATTTCCGCTTTCTGTCCAGGATTTGTTCTTCCGTATCCCGTACATATTCTTTCCTAACCCTAACCCTTTCTTTTTTTATTTAAAGATTTTATATACATTTTCTTTCTTTCTTTTTTTTTCGTTTTCTTTTGTCTATCTGTTCGTTCTTTCTTAATTTCTTTTTCATATTTCCTTCTTTAATTTTTTTTTTACCTTTCTGTTCTTTATTTTTTCTTCTTTCTCTCTCTTTCTCTTTTCTCGCTTTTCAATTTTATTTGTTTCTCTTTCTGACCACTCTTTCTTCTTTCTTTTGTGTCTTTCTTTCCCTCTTTTCTTTTTGGTTTCTCACTTTCTTTCTTTGTCTATTTCCTCGTTTTGTTCTCTCTTTTCATTTCTCCCTATTTTTCTCTTTTCTGTCGTTCTCTCATCTTTCATTGAATTCTTCACTCATCCCTTCTTTCCTTGTTATTCCCTTGATTTTTCTTTCTCAACTTTTCCTTTCTTTCTATCTCCCACTCTCCCTGTCATTTCCTTCTCTCTTCATTCTTGCTCTCGTTCTTTCTACGCTCTTTTACGACCATATCAAGTTCTGCATACTCGGGTGGTATCGCTAACTTTCCGACTACACGCGGTCAAATAGTACCATAAAACACAACTACCATTTCCCGCTCACACTTGCAAGTCTCGAAAGAGGCAATAACACCGCAATTATTGTGCCATATTCTTCCTTCTGATCTTTTTAAATGACTAAATTAAATTTAGCGTGAAATTCGACGAGCAGTTTAAAAGCTAAATTGTGCAAAGTTAACGGTCGAAATGTGTAATCTACTACTACGTCAAAAATGTCCGTCATCTTATATGAAGCATTTTCTTGTATAATTCGGAGCTGATCAAAACATTATAATACAACATCGATACTTTTCGAAGACTCGTCCAAATATACTAGACAAGAAAAATCTCGAACAAAGATCTCTACAATCGCACCGGAGCAAAACCATGGAGTGCTTTTATACTTACAAAAAGAATGAGGTTAGACACAAGGTCATGTGTTGTTTGGAGAAGCAAGTCTATTAGGATAAGCGCACTCTGGCCTACCAAAATGCCCGAGCAGCCCTGTCGGCATTCCCCGGTAGGGGCTCATCAGGCGATTAACAATAAACTACCCCTTTCTTAGAGATAAGGTAGAGCCTGAGAGGGTGGCCCTCCTTGGAGTAAACATGAGCCCGACAACAACAAAGCCACTATTGGACTAATTTACAACCTAATACTATGTCAAAAATGCCACTGGGCAACCCCGTCGGCACCCCCGGTCACAGCGCCTCAGGCAGTAAGCAATAAACTTCCCCTTCCCTAAAGAGGAGAGGCAAGGCCTGGGAGGGTGCACCTCTTAGGACAACCCATGACAGTATACCTCAGCCCGACAGATAAAAGGCCACCGAACTGGACCAGTTCCTGGCGGACTGATTATCGAGAACGAATCCTCGACTGGTATTACCTCATCCCCAAATCCTCAATCAACCGAAATTAATGAGAGACTGAACAGGCTAGGGTTGTCTAAGCTGTGGACACTGACCCAAACATTATAATACAACATTGATGCTTTTCAAACGAAGCTACTGAGAAGAGTCATCTAAATCAGCTGATCAAGAATAATCGCGAACAAAGACGTCTACATTCGCACCGGAACAAAACGATGGAGTGCTGTCATATTTAAAAGAAGGCTGTCATGATTTGGGCATTGAACGAGCCTTCATAAAGCCAACCAAACGACCATCAGGACGTCCTAAGCCAAAATAGTTCGACCAAGTTATACAAGACTTTAAATCATGATCGGACTTCACCCGTAAAAAAACGATATGAACAAAACCATCGGTATCTCCGAAGTTAGGTGCTTCGAAAAAGATATAAAAGATATATATTGTTAACTGGATGATGTTAACCAGGTTAACGAGTAGGTAGCGATGCTGATGATGCTGATGGTGATGATGATGTCAAAGCAAACGAGTATGTAGTCATGATGATGATGATGATGATGATGGT
This sequence comes from Sepiola atlantica, assembly GCA_963556195.1. Taxonomy (NCBI): domain Eukaryota; kingdom Metazoa; phylum Mollusca; class Cephalopoda; order Sepiida; family Sepiolidae; genus Sepiola; species Sepiola atlantica. The sequence goes on from OY744535.1 coordinate 72,596,771, forward strand.
GATGACGACGACGACGACCAGTCAAACGAGTATGCAGTGATGATGATGATGACGACGATGACGATGATGATGATGATGATGATGATGATGATGACGACGATGACGATGACGATGATGATGATATATTGTATGGTAGAAAAAGCCGCATTAGAAAATTCTTCCTAAAATCATTTGTATTATTTTATAATAAAACCCTCGAGGCAGGTTTCAGAATTTTTGAAGATTGATTATTTCAGTTATTCGGACTACTATTCTCATCTTGGTTGTTATTTTCATAACGTTTCGGCCGATTTAACGTCCGACCTTTTTCAGGCGCATCTTTTCGAATTCGGGAATTTTTAAAATGTCAAACTCGAAGACCTATACGGAATTTCGCTTATTATGTTATGGTCATTTCTTAAAATGTATAAAACACGTATGAAGTTAAAAAAAATTTAGACTTGCAAAAAAACCACTGCCTTAGGACTGTGTTCTCTGACTCTTCCTTTTCTCAACAAATTACATATTTCTATTTGCGTACGAACAGACAAACTCCCAGCACAGCATAACTTTTTAATAAAATATAGATCGATGAAATTTCTTTTAAAAACACCTTTATTAAAATAATTCATAAAAGAAACGATCTTTTTCTTTACAATTTTTTCATTATTGTGATTTTTAGCAATATGTCTTGAGTTTCTGAATACTGACACGGGAAGTTGAGGAAGAGTTGCAACAACAAAGAAAAACCTCCGTTGCGGCTTTTTTACCGAGTAAAATACCTGGCAAATGGAGTTTCATTGAAATGGAAATAATAACAATAGGTAAACATCGTATTAATATGTTGTCGAATAACTTGTAAAAACTAGGTAAATAGTATAACAATTAGAATCCAAGAATGAGAAGAAGATGAAAAAAAAAAAGACCACTTATCTTTTATAGTCACGTGGTATCCCATAACAAGTCTCCTTATGGTTAACTAGCGTTAAAAGGGTGCGGAAGGCTGTTCTGATAAAACTCGGTGAATAAACCGCAACAAAGGGATTTTCTGTTGAAAAATATTCCGTGCACTGTAAGTTGAAGGGGCTGCAAGAAAAAAAGTCCCTTTGTTGCAGCTTAATCGTCGAGTATAATCAGTAAATCCCTCTTCATCGTTTGGGCGTCTTTTAACCGTAAGGAAAGTGGGTTCTAGGAGACCACATGACCATAAAATACACGTGGGATTTTTTTTTCGTCTTTTTACAAACTTTAAGTCTCTCAAACGTCGACTCTTTTGAAAATAGCTAAGAATTACTATTTATCTACCTCCCACAAGGTAAAATGTGACACAAGGTCGGGAAAGTGGGATTAGATAAGCCAGGGCTCGAGGTGAGCACTGACCATTCAAAAATTGCCTATGCAGCCCCGTCGGCATTCCCGGTAGGGCGCCTCAGGCAGTAAGCAATAAACTTACTCCTCCCCAAAGAGGGGAGGCAAAGCCTGGGAGGGTGCACCTCCTAGAACTGCACAGGACCAGACAACCCCTAATAGACCGGCGTAAATCCAGACCCAACGGCCAGGACAATACCAGTCCATTAGATGGGTTAAAAAACCCTGGTTGAATAGCTAAGAATTTGAATTTAAAACTAGTATTTCTTATAAAAAAAGTTTTGGGTTTTGTTCGTCATTCTGTAGCGTTTAGATAGTTGGCTAATTTCAGTTGTGACGTAAAGTTGTGACGTCGCGTCTTAGAAAACCGCATTTAGAAGTTTGGCTGGGAGCAAAGTGTATCATCTGTTCTGATACAACTTTTCATCATTTCGGCCCACAGTTTAGTAGAAGAGAAATTCTCTTAGACCGAGGTAATTTTTATTTTTGTTCTAATAAAGAGTGACACTTTTTGCGGAGCTGGATTATCTCCACATTAAAAAAGACGACCTTGTATCTAACTCTGCCCTCGTGAGGAGGCAAGTACATAGGAACAGTGATAGTAAGTGCTATACAAATAAAAGACGCTTTGCAATTCACTTCGATTGTGAAACCTTTGGAGTACCCTTTTTTTGTCAGATCCGGTACCGAGGGTTTAGGCATTCTATAAATTCTGGCAAGTCACAACGTAGAAAGGTTCGTTGCAGATGAAACTACCGCGACTATAAATATATATATGTATCTATACTTACCTGGCACTTTTGCTAGGCACCCCATAGACTTGTATTGTCTTGTCCTTCGGGACTTGATTTACGCCGGTCTATGGGATTTTCCTGTGCAGTTTTAGGAGGTCCACCCTCCCAGGCTTCGCCTCCCCTCTTTGGGGAGGAG
>OY744535.1:72604047-72654047 GCA_963556195.1 Sepiola atlantica
GTTTTTGTATCCACTTTGCTTTAACGCTTTATTGTAAAAGTCCTTATGTTTGTTAAAAATTTCTTCATTAGAGGAGTTATCACTAATTCTTTTTTCGATTGATCTGGGGATGTGTTGAATAATGGTTTTTGGGTGGTTAGAGAGTGGGTGGACATAGATCGGGTTGGCATTGTCTTTAGTATACGGTTCATAAGTTTCTTTATTTAAGTTGAATGTTACGTCTAAAAAATTAACTATTTTAATGTTAGATGTTATTTCTACTTTGAGATCTAATCTTTTCATTTCTCTAAGGATAATTTTTTTTCGCATACACACATATACACAATATTACAGTTCACTTGAAAAATTACACTTATAAACTCGACGGTTTTTTGACACCTGATTCGTGCATGTCTACCACCCCTCCTTCCCTCTCGATCTGAATCAACAGACGCCCACTCTTTCTCCTTCTTTTCCTCTATGTGCCTACCTTCCCACCACCTCTCTCCTCATCATTATTTGTTCCTCTTTCCACCTTATATTTTTATTTATTTATTTATTTATTTGCCCTGTTTGTTTCAGATTCTAGATTTTAGATTTTTTGTTTTCTGTTTTTGTTTCTTAGATTTTTTAATTTTTAATTTTTAATTTTTAATTTTTAATTTTTTAACGGCTTTAATTTTTGAAATGTTAAATTTCTCTCCTTCTTCTTCTCTTTCTCTATCCTTCCACTTCATTCTCTCCAAATATGATCTGAGGTTAAGATCGGATTCTAACTCTGCCTGATGAGATCTCAGTTTATAGTAACTGTTGATCGATAACATCGACATGCCAGTGTCGCAGATTTTGTACATGTCTGTGTAAATAAAATTATCATATATATATATATATATATATATATATATATATATATATATATATATATATCTTTGATACCGGTACTTTCTTCAAAAGGGACACTTCAGCCAGACACCTGCTAACGGTGAACCCAAGCGCCATTTCCTCCTGTGTTTACATTTCAGAACGCTGACAAATCCTTATGGGCGATAGACGGTTTGTAAAAAATTTAAAAGCCCGTCCATCTGGATGAAACCGCGGTACGGCTCTGAAATATGTAACGTATAGTTTTTCAAATGAATTATTTGTATTTAGCACTCACTTTTTTGCGATTGAACACTTTATTAATTTCTGTTCAACATAACCTGACATTCTCCCTCTCTCTCTCTCTCTTAATATATATATATATATATATATATATATATATATATATATATATATATATATATATAAACGTTAGCAAGTACACCACTGCCCAACAAATAAGTGAAGATACGTCAAGTATACTCCTCACCTTCACCTTATTTCCAGGAGAGGTTTTCTTTTTTTTTTTTACTTTCTACTTTCTATACCGATCTATATGTTTTTTTTTGTTTTCTATTCTTTATATATTCTATATTATTTTTCGCAAAAGTATTTAATGTTTTTTAACATCCAGCGTCATTTGTTTTAATGTAGAGCCGCCAATAAAAACTCCTCGCTATCATATATATATATATATATATATATATATATATATATATATATATATATATATATATATATATATATATATATATACTGACGATTCTCGTAAGGATGAAATGTATACGTATGTAGATAAAAACAAATATTTATAATTATTTGTCGCCCCCAAATCTAGGCTAGGCACAGTAGTGAGTAGTATTAATACATTCGTCATCAGAGCCTTAATGTACGTTTATTTCAGCAGACAAATACTCTCTTTACGTCTTCCTTTAATAGGTTTATCTCTCGCTAATTTATTCGTTGTTTATATTAGCCGTATGGGCTAAAGCGACGGAATTTGAGTAAAAAAAACATGACTCGTGTTCCAGGTTTCTAGTCTCGCAAGAGGTATGAATAATCATCTCTATACTGACGATTCCTGTAAGGATGAAACGTATACGTATGTCGATAAGAACAAATATTTATCTTCTTCTTCTTCTTCTTCTTCTTCTTCGTTTCATTCTTTACTTTCTTCTCCTTCTTTTCCTTTTTCTCCGTTTTCCATTACATTAAAAAGTAAAAATTCATATAATCATTATTTATTAAAATCTTTTCCCTCACCAGTCGCTGTGCGTGTTTGTCTGATGCTATCATTGGCAGATATAATCAAAACTACATCACACTTATCTCATTAATTAATTTATTAAATTAATAGGACACAATATCTTTTCAAAGATAAATGATTTATTAAATTGGCTTAAATTTGATCGTCTGGTGCAGCAAAGTCAACAGTGGAATGGAAAGAAAAGCACATAAAGATAGAAAGACGTAGAATATAACCATGTGGCTTAGTTATTTTTAACTCTTGTCAGGACATCTTAAAACACTTATCAGAAGCTCGAGTGCTTCCATCCGACCGCCCCTCCCCCGGGAAAGAGATTAACCGCGACTCTATCAAAATTCCACGTGACATCATTTTTTACTTTGAAATATTATTTTCATTGCTAAACGCGCTGGTTAAATAAACGCATCTGGAGAAAGCCATTTCTTGTTGTTTGGTAAGCGTGCTTTCGATTTAAAATTCTGTCCGGTATTTTCCATTCCGTGTTGTTCGGGCGCTAAAAACAATAATCTGCGCCGTAGATGGGTCAGCACTTCTGAACATGCTCGTTTCATCTTGGCCATTTCGCATTCGCCATAATCCATGCACCACTCGAAGGCGGCGTTCGTTCTAACAATCGCCCGAACGAAATTTCCCGCCTTCTCGGCGCTCTACTTGACATTTGTCGATTGTTAACGCGTTTTATCCGGGAAAATACACGGGAAGTTAGCGAATGCGAGGCTATTGATGGGCGCCAATGATAACATGACTACCCGATGAATGAGAAACGTAAACGGGGAAACAGAAGTTGTGTCATCACTGATTGAAAAACCATAAAAGCAGCAGCGACTGAGAGAGGAATACGATCAAATTGCGTAGTCATTGAAGCGGAACGCCATTTTGAATATCAAAAAATAGCTGTGAACGCGGTTCGAAATACGTTACCAATAAATGTTTTAAAGAGAAAATTATACATAAATACACGCATACAATACATATATATATATATATATATATATATATATTAGAGATAAAGAGAGAGAGAGAGAGAGAGAGGGGGGGAGATAGAGAAATATATAGAGAGTCTTGATTAAAAAAAAATGAGATTTCAGGTTCAATCCGAATGGAAAGATTTGGTTTAATATCAATTTGTATAGTTATAAATATATACCAGGCGTCATATTTTCGACTAGAAACCTGAATTTATTTCGCGTACAGAACAAATATTTAAAGATATAGGATAAAGATCTTAAACCTATATCTGACAATATATATATATATATATATATATATATATATATATATATATATATATATATATATATATATATATGACAAAGTTTGGCAAAAAACGCATACACAATACAATTTAATCCACGAATATGGTTGAGTCTAATATTCCGTCTTTATTATTTGAAAGGCTTCGTTAGGAATAAGTTATTACTTCTTGCACATGCAGTTTGAAAAGATAGAGATAGATAAAAATAGTGTAGGCGTATATATATATACATATACACGTGTATATATACATATAATAGAGAGGTGTACTTTTCTTGAGCATTTTTCGTATTGCATACAGTATTGTTATTTGAATACAACATACAAAACACATCAATATATAGAGATAAGACTAATATGATGGCGTCTTACCTATATTATATTCTAGCAGACATCGCTCTTCGCAATCTCTGTGCAATTCATTCCTACCCATTACTTGGAATCACTGAAACGAAGCTGATCAATAAGGATAAAAGACAATATTTCCTATATATATATATATATATATATATATATATATATATATATATATATATATATATATATATATATATATATATATATATCGATAAAAATAAAAGACAAAACTAATCGAGAAGAAGACACAATAAATAAGCAAAAGAAGTCAAACTCGCTTCATCTTCGTTCTGCTTTAGGAATAATAATAATAATAATAATAATAATACTAATAATAATAGTAGGAAGGTCGAGGAGGGAAAGCACTAACCAGACCTCCACTGGAAGAGTGCGAAGAGTTCTGGTACCTAAGGGAGGCTTATTGCTACCCAAATCCCACAGGAGACGAATAGTCGTTGCCACCAAGAAATCAATGGTAAGCGGCTGTTGCGATACTGCTGTAAGATAATAAAGAGTGGCAAAAATGAATCGTGGACAGGTTCATTGTGGGTTGGACGTCGAGAAAGAAAAAAAGGCGATTTGATAACTGTTAAAAAGGAGAAGGTTCCGCATTGCAAAAGGGACTTGAAAAACGGCGGTTTTGAAAACACGAAGAGCCGAAACGCTTGGTGATCGGAGTATCGATGTACCGGAGGAATGCGAGTTTACCTATATTTGTGGCACCGATGAAGCTTTATTGGCTATGATACCCAAGCCCGTCTTGCTGTTAGACTTTTGCGTCCGCTGACTAAAAATGCGGCTGATAAGCAAGTTGGTACAGTGAAGGAATCTCCTGACTTGTACTTCACCAAAGTGCTTGTAGAACAATTGCTTCAGTTCACGCTCGGAGAAACAATGCAGAGCAAATTGCTTTCCAATCGGATGTATATACGAACGAGTTTTTAGCGGAAACCAATTCTGTGACCTCAGCAAGAAAAAGACTTTCACGAGACAAAAGTATGTCAAAAGATTGTTTAATATGTGTGCGTAGTCGGCGTAAACCATCCGGTGATGTCAAATAAAGAAAACCAAAGTTTTTTCGTATACGTTCTGTTCTTTGTCATTCTTGTAGGATTTTACCGGGTATCCTGAAATAACGGGTAATGCAACACTTCAAGGTCATTTGCGGCCGTGATCGAAAAGAGGTGAAGAGTACTGGAAATCTGGGGAGGCTTGTTGCCACTCAGACTCCAAGGAAATCCACTAATTGTTGTCGGTGAGCAATCACTGACGATGATTTGTGTGATAACTCCTAGTAAGCAGAAATAATAATAATAATAATAATAATAATAATAATAATAATAATAATAATAATAATAATAATAATAATAATAGATTAAGATTTGTGTGTCTGTGAAACATTTTCTCCCTTTCTTTTTATTATCATCAGATATGTATTATTATAAGATTTTTTAAAAATTAAGTCTTTTTTTCTTTTGCTAATAAAAATTTACATTTACATACGTGATTATTCTTTTCTTTTCTTTTCTTTTCATTATTATCAATGATTATTAAGATTAAGCCGCAGTATTGCATCTCTGTGTTTATTTACAAGTATTTCGACAGAATGTGTTATGTTGAGTTTACTGCACTTGCACCCCTCAACGTAAATACCCCGTCCGACCCATTTAGCAAATAAAACACAGCCCTTCTTTGTAGAAGGCCGTTAATTCCGGGAGATTTTATCCTCTAATAGCTTCGTTCCTCAGATCGTTTGCCTTTGATTTTCCTCCATGCCCCCTGTTTCCACGACCATACCAGCATTCAGACATTTTAATGTAGCGTGAACAAACATCTTGCTGCCCAGCTCCCTACTCAGATTGCTCCTATAAATCTGGCCCCTATCACATTAGCCCTTTATGCTTCTGTGGCAATATGCCTTGTTTGGGGTAAAAACTAAAAAAATGGCGTCATGCTCTTTTGTGTTTTGATAATTTACAACACTGAAAAATTATATAATGTTACATTTGAACATTTCGACCTTCAATTACTCTATGTAAAGCAAAGTTGTCTGTCCGTGGGCATGCGTGCATGCGTGTATGCGTGTATGCGTGTATGCGTGCATGCGTGCATGCGTGTATGCGTGTATGCGTGCATGCGTGCATGCGTGTATGCGTGTATGCGTGCATGCGTGCATGCGTGTATGCGTGTATGCGTGCATGCGTGTATGCGTGTATGCGTGCATGCGTGTCGTGGCATCAAAATCAAACAGTTGAGAGAGAAAAAAACTTACAGCATATTTGGAATCAGCATTTTCGATCCAATGTCTTATCGATTTCAGAAGTACTTGAACCTTTTTAAAAACACATTATCTTGCTGTCCAACTCCTCACTCAGGTTGCCCCCTATATATCTGACTCCTGGGAGATGCCAGCGGCTAAGTATTTATCAACGCAGACTGGTAACCTTGGTTTGCCAAGTTCAAATCCAGTTCGTTCAACGGAAATACTTTCGCTTGATATGTTTGCAACCTTCACGCGGCCCCTCTTGTAAGTACCCAATGTCTTTCTAGAAATAATTCTAACTCGAAATATATCGGGGAAACCAATGCCAACAATAGAATCATCTGATTCATACGAAATGAATGAATGAATCTGCTCCTTACGCTTTAATGAAAGTACCCCCCCCCCCCAAAAAAAAACAAAACAAAAAAAACAAACAAACAAAGAAACAGAACTTCCGGTAGATATAAAGCAAATATGGTGGAACGAATAAAGAAAGAAAGGAATATGAACACACCTAAAAACACAAACCAAAATAAAATCATGAAGACTAGAAATACAGAAAATGACAAAACAATACAAGAATGATGTTTAAAAGGAAAGAAAGTGGAAAGAAAAGAAATATAGCAGAAAAGTGGGAGCCTTGCAAAACGAATAAAAACAAAAATGATTTCCAAGTTGAAATTGAATTGAAGAAGAAACGAAACGCTATAATCATGGAACAAGTTTCTCGGGAGTTTGCGGAGATAATTTTGGTTTCTGCAAAAAGTAACAAAGAAAAAATAGAAAGAATAATTGAAGGTTGAATTGTTTCCATTTTTCTGTTTAATATCCAAACATAACCGTAGTTTTCGTTGAAATTGCCTCTCTTGAAAAACAGCCATTACAGAACCACTGCTGAAGATTTTAGTGTTCAGCGCGTTTTAGAGAAGAACATGGCGACCTCTTATATAGAAAGTAAAGGCAGTTGTTCACCTCTACTGTTGGTGATTAATAAAGCTACGTACAAATCTGTTTCGTCAGTGATTTAGGACACTTATTGGTCCGTGTTGTTAAGAAACAAAATGTTATTTTCCATCGATTTCATTTATTTTAATATTTGATTGGAATTAATATTTTATTTGTTATTAGTCATGAATAAAATAAAAACGGAGATGTTATTACCCTCACAGTCAGAAATCCTAATACTGCTATTCAAATCACAGGGTACTAATTGAATAACTGATACTTTTGCCGATATTCACCGGTGAAAAGGGAGATAATTTTAATTTGTCTTTCGGTTTATTATTTTCTTTTCTTTTGTTGCATTTGGTTTATCAACATTTTACTATCTATATATAAATATATATATATATATATATATATATATATATATATATATATATATATATAAATGTATATATATATATATATATATAGAGAGAGAGAGAGAGAGAGAATGAGAGTGAGGTTAGGAAGAGAGAGAGAGAGAAAGAGAGTGAGGGTAGGAAGAGAGAGAGAGAGAATGAGAGTGAGGGTAGGAAGAGAGAGAGAGAATGAGAGTGAGGGTAGGAAGAGAGAGAGAGAATGAGAGTGAGGGTAGGAAGAGAGAGAGAATGAGAGTGAGGGTAGGAAGAGAGAGAGAGAGAGAATGAGAGTGAGGATAGGAAGAGAGAGAGAGAGAGAATGAGAGGGAGGGTAGGAAAAGAAAGAGAATGAGAGTGAGGGTAGGAAGAGAGAGAGAATGAGAGTGAGGGTAGGAAGAGAGAGAGAATGAGAGTGAGGGTAGGAAGAGAGAGAGAATGAGAGTGAGGGTAGGAAGAGAGAGAATGAGAGTGAGGGTAAGAAGAGAGAGAGAGAGAGAGAATGAGAGTGGGGGCGTGAGGAGGAGAGAGGGAGGGAGAAAAAGATAGGAAACAACAAAAAAAAGACCGTCTGCTTTATTAATTTATTTTCTACTTCTTATATATATATATATATATATATATATATATATATATATACAGAGAGAGAGAGAGAGAGAGAGTAAGTTATGAAAATATTTTCATGACAATTAAGCCACACAGAGGAATTCGTGTTACTTAGTGTTTTTATATATGTATATACATAAACACCCAGTAACACAAATGCCATGCACTTAGCCTGACTATTCTCTACGAGGATAAAACGCAGACGCCTCTGTGTAGCTTAATTGCCATAAATATGTTTTCATAACTTACAACCTAGCTCTACTCACGTATTGATCACTATCATTTCTTGGCCTTTTGGCTAAGATCAAAGTGTAGTATCTGTTCCGATGGATACTGCACCCCATAGACTGGTATTGTCTTGGCCTTCGGGGCTTGATTTACGCCGGTCTATGGGTCTGTCGCGTGCAGTCCTAGGAGGTCCACTCTCCCAGGCTTCGCCTCCCCTCTTTGGGGAGGAGTAAGTTTATTGCTTACTGCCTGAGGCGCCCCTACCGGAGAATGCCGACAGGGATGTCCAGGCAATTTTTTAACCCCACTTTCCCGACCCGACCTTGGGTCACATCTTACTTGTGGGAGTAAGATAAAAACTGGCCTTGTGCCTAACTCCTGGAGAGGAGTAAATCAATACTCACGTATTGATCACTGTTGAAGTAAAGACTAAAAATCGATACATAAGATATTATATATCTATATAATATTATATGTGGATACATGAAATAATAATTATATATATATGTATGTGTATATATCTAATATATATATATTTACATGTATATATATACATGTATGTATATATATATATATATACATGTATGTATATATATATATATATATATATATATATATATATATATATATATATATATATATATATATATATATAACATACTAGTTATCGAATCCAGCGTTACCCAGGAGTATTATACTTTCATTTTTGATCACTTTTCTTTAAAAGCTATACTAAAGACACTTTATTTATGAAACCCGTTAAATACAAGTATTATTGTTTGTAAAAAAACAAAGAGATGTAAATATGTCTAAACGAATTTAAACTTTAGTCCTTTTATTGTAAAGACGATAGCCGTAAAAAAATTCCGACCCAGATGAAGTAATTTCTGGACGGAAACAAATCGAATGACGATTTTTTCTTCTCAACAGTATGAGGCAACGATCAGCAGGAGAAACTGAAGAATCAGAATCAAATATTAATATTGTTGGTTTTAACGGATCGATGTCAAAACTGATTAGATATATACGTTGCTTTAGATAAAATAAAAAACTGTCTTCCTTCCGCTAGTGTATAACATCATATTGCTTATTGTGCAATATTGAATTATTTTACCATGACGTCGCTATTTTTCGACTCGTTATCGTAGGTAACGATCTTGGACTTTTTCTCTTGTGCCAAACGGTCTTAAACAACGTTTTCAGTTTCATTTATACGATTCAAAAATATAATTAAAAATAATTAGAGTAAAAAAATCGATTTTTTTATTCGAATTATTTGATGATTTCAGTAATCAAGTAAACATTGCATTTTTACTTGATATAAAATTTTCATTTAAAAAATTATTCCAGAAAATTTTAATAAATTTTAATTATATAATTTTGTCTGAAAAATATTTTGTGTGACTTTTTAATCATGACCGTTTGCTGCAGGAGATGCAGTCTGTTGAAGGCGACTTGCTGTTGTGAATTTCGAATAGCGACATCTTGGTCAGTTAAGAAGACCGCACGATAATTATTCCTCTTTTTCGATGAAAATTAATTATCAATATCCAAGTAACCTTAGTAATGTAGTTTTAGAATATATGTATATATATATATATATATATATATATATATATATTATGTAGTTTTAGAATATATATATATAATGTAGTTTTAGAATATATATATATTGATTATTGGGGAAATGGTAGTTTTATCAGTACCATTGGAGAGTCATGAATATTATAACTGTCCTGTTTTTAAATCTCCGAAACAGTTACATGGTAAACAGCTGATGATCCCCGTGTTAATATTAGACGCTTAAGGTCTTCTGTTTTTGTTTCACTGTTAGATACTTAACTCCCCTTTTTATTTTATTCATTTATTTATTTATTTATTCATAAATTTTCCAACGAATGTTAAGTCTGCAATATCTTATATTTAGTGAGTTTCTCTGGGAATTTAAACTGCATTTTACTTCTTTTTTTTCTTCTTTTTATTTTCTTTTTTTTCTTCTTTTATTTAAAATGACTCAAAGCTTCTTTAGAATATATATATATATATATATATATATATATATATATATATATATATATATATATATATATATATATATATATATGAAAAAGGAAAGCCAAACACTATATTATCTATATATTCATCAGCGTTTCGTCTGAAGAAAAATTCCGAAAAAAATCATAGACATTAATTTTGATTTGCCCCAAAACGTTCGAGTAAATGAATATATATATATATATATATATATATATATATATATATATATATATATATATATAGAGAGAGAGAGAGAGAGAGAGAGAGAGAGACAGACAGACAGACAGACAGACAGACATTGCGGTCTATCTCTGAAAAAGTAAACCTATTTCCTTTTTATAGATGTTCGGCACGCACGGAAACCTCATTCTATTATTGTAAATTGTTTTCTTAGTAATGGCGCTGGTTAAAAATAATTTCTAAGGGACACTCTTCTCGAGGTTGAAGCTTCAATTCTTAAGATAATAAAACTAAGAATAGTACGAAATTAACATTTTTACCCGGCCAGGTGTGACGAAATGAGAAACATCTACCTTCCTGGATTAAATAATTGCGTATAGGTTCCCGAGTTCAACATAGATTCCTACTTCTAATTATTCGGTTCAAAGGTTTAAAAAGATGCAGCTGAAGAAGGCCGGTGGTTAGATCGGCCGAAACGTTGTGAATATAACAACCAACATGAGAATAGTATTCAATATACTCCAAATAATACAAAGACGCCAGTGTTTCATACTATTTGTAATTAGTATATTTTTGATGTTAAGTATACATGCTTGTGTTGGGCGGATGAATCGAAATCGGAATTGGGAATCAGTAAAATCGAATATTTTTTGGGTATCGGTATCGGTATCGGAATCGGAAAAATTGAAGCCTAATAATAATAAAATTATAAATATTTATTGATTTAAAACTATCATAACGAATTTAGGTCAAAATTGTGCCCAAAACAAAATGGCTCGGTAAAAATAGCACAGGTAAAAATGGCACTAGTAGATAAATAGAAAAAAATGGCACAGGTGAAAAATATGGATGAAAATCTGACAATGAGTTTATCAAAATCTTGGATACAATAAATAAAGTGGAAACTTTATGAAATTTGTTAAATTAAAAAGAAAATAATATTTACATTTAAAAGTAGATCCCCCTAAAAAAAAATGAAATTCTACCTTTTTAGGCGATTTTTGAATCGGAGTCGGTAATTATATCGGAATCGGGAATTTAGAACAGAATTGGTAATTGTATCGGAATTGGAAAATATATTGGAATCGTTCCATCACTAATAGATATGAGTCCCCATATGTAGGTGGTTATGCCGTATCAGTGACGGTGGATATTGACAAGGAAAGCCAGCCTCATGGCGCATTGGTTAGGGTTGTAGAGAAAGAAACGACACCTCTTTCTTTATACAAGTAACTATCTTAAGTCACATATTAACGATGACGATTCTAACCGCGAGAAGTACGACAGTAGTACGAGTATAGCCGGGTCGTTCCCCGTATGCATTACAAACCAGTTACTCAACTTGTAACTACCTATTGCATTGTTCACTTACATTAATAAATCGTGTAATATTTGTATGTTGGCCGTTAGAGTTATTATTAAATATGTTCTGAATATTACAGATGTTAGTTTGGTGTGACATGGTGGAGATTTTTATTAAAACCAATTATGAAGTCAACGTTAATATTAGATGTTGATAAATAAAAGCCTTAAGACTCATTGCCCCGTGAAAATAATGTCGAATTTAAATAAATTAAATATGTAGTCGCGTCATTCTTCATTAAGCTAGGTTGATTTTCTTCATTTTTTTTTTTAATATCGAATATGTGGATGCGCAGAAAGTTGGGTATTGGTCGATTGTGAATGCTTTTATTATTTCAGCAGCATTCACACTGGTCGACAGGCTTCTTTTCACTGTATCCCGAATCCTGGCGACCCATGCCTTGACCTTCGTAAAGAGAAGGCCTTTCTATTGAGTCTTGTGTTTCTGCTGACGTCACAATGGTTGGTGCTAGCCGTCGCCTAACGAGACTTCGAAATACTTGAAATAAAATCCTATTTGAAAGTTTTCTAATACTTTTTTATGTTCGATGGATCTCGCTTGCTTGCACCTATTAGCATGACGTCACTTTTCAGCGAACAGGCCTTAGTGTTACGAAGCTTACCCCCATGCACGGTTGTCCTGAGCAAGATAATACGTGATGGTTAACCTGAGAGTGGACATGAGAGCTTAGGCAAGTCCTCATTAATGGTTATTGTCCAAGTCAGGATCTGTCCACTGATAGCTTGCGCCACCAATGCAGTTAGGCAGGGAGGATTACATCACGAATTATTTCTTCCTCTCGGCGAGGAGCTGCATGCGCAAGCAATTGAAGGTGTCGTTACAACAGAACAGAGACATTAGATTGAGGTGTTGACGGAGAACAGCAGTTGGAACTCGGTCGGTCTGTTGGCGTTGCAAAATGAAGCGGAGGCAGTCATTGTTAAAATCCTCCAACTTCCTCCGAAAACCCACCCTCATTGGCCATGTCTCGCAGCTATAGAGAAGGCCCGACTAGACGACATATTGGGACCGCTTGGAGGCGCACGAAAGCGAATTTAGAACCCCCACCTAGACAGTCAACCTCTGCCGTGCCTTATGTGGAAGGACTCAAAATACATGAATGACTGCAAATCCTGAAATATAGCGCCATTCAAAGACAGCGGTCTCTAGACCCTGGAGAGAACAAGGAAGACGAACCTTAGTGTTTGATGTGTTGATGCGCATATCTATGAGAAGCATAGCCGCTGCAGTCGGTCTAGAGCAACCTGCACCTGGCCCCTGATTGACCCCAATGTCATCGGCATCAGCCAGGTCCGACACACTCACCTCACGCCCTTTATATGGTCAATAGTGTAGTTGAAGAGTTTATTTATCTTCTCTACAGGAGGTTAGACACAATGTCAGGTGTTGTTTTGAAAAGACAACGCACTAGGTGAAGTTCACTCTGGCGTACAAATAATTCCTGAGCAGCCCATATCGGCATTCACCGGTATGAGCGTCTCAGACGATTAACGATAAACTAACTCATTCTCAATTGGAAGGTAAAGCCAGGGAGGGTGGACCTCATAGAACTTATAAGAACCATACCTCATTCTGACAGCAACAAAGCCACTGTTGGGCTGAGTGTCAAGGACGTATCCCCAACTGATAAGAGCACCTACTCAAGCTGGGCCAGAAGAGAGATGGGGATAGCGCACATCGTGTCGCATGTCGTTTTTCACTTCGAAAGTCTCCGACACGTGACAATACGCTCGTACCCAGAAAACGTGTTGACCTGTAGTGGCACTGGATGGGACGAAGAAGCTTTGTAGGAACATCATCTGCCTCCATTGTACGCTAGATGGAGTCTCTGTCAACGGAAAGGAAAGCAGCTGCAAAACGGATAGAGTAAAAGACAGTCGGCTGTTGATGAGGCCAGTGCTGTTCGAAGGTGCGACGGAAACCGGCGATGATTTCTGGTTCTTCCGTTCCTGCATCTGTTAGATAATAAGGTCAACGGTAAATACTGACACAAAAACTAGATTTCTAACTTGCACCAATTTCTGAGTATCATTTTTTATTTAGTAACGAGTAACCACGAATCAAGGCTAAACGCCACTCGAGGATAAACGTTAAGTCGATGGGTAGATTGTCAGTTGAAAGATGAAGAATATTATAAGAGGATTGAAAATAATGAATGAAATGAATAACATTTAATGGTTTGTGAAGATGGGAAATAGAAAGTGTTCATTGAGGTTGCATTTGACGATATAGCGTCGACGAAAGCAATATTGTGGCAACGTGTTTCCCAGATGACAAGTTCTTGGAAAGAAACATTGTTCAGAGAAATTCTGTTTTCTCTTAGCAACAGGAAGGAAGAAGTGAAAGTTGTTTACAGTGGTTGTAGGAAGATGAGTTCTTGTGAAAGTTTTGCAAGAATAGACCAGAGATCGAAGATCAGTCGAGCAGTTTATATGGAACTAGTAGAGAAAGACTAATGTCTGCAGAGAACAGAAGAGATCAAACCCCCACTAGATTGCAAAGTTAATTTTTGAACACAGTTAAGGCACGAATGTGTGCCCTGGGCGCACTTTCTCAGACAGTACGCTAGAAATACTTTAAATATCGTCTAATAAAAAAGCATCCTAGTTTTCACTAAAAACTGATTAATAGCACTTGCCTACCTGAGGCGCAACGGATAAAAGTGCTACGTTAATCAGTATAAAGTGGCAGTTCTTTTGGAGGTCGAAGATTCAATCGTCAGTACAGCTGCTACTGAAGAATACAATTACGAATTACTTAAGACCTCTACGCGGTCATCGCTGACGTAACGAGAACAATCTACCTGGGATTTAATCCGGGGATTAAATAAAGGGTTCCATTCTAAATTCCGTACAGATTCCCGAGTTCGACATAAAGATTCTCAAGGTCGAGAAGACACACCTGAAATAGGTCGGAAATTACTTCGGCCAAAATGTTGTGAGTATAATGTCCAAGATAAGAACAATATATTCAAATAATACATTTTTACCAACTAAAACTAGATGAAAAATAAGTAGATATTCTTAACTTCCAATTATGGCAAAAATGCAAGAGAATGTGATAAACCTGGAATAAACGAGTAGTTCAGATAGTATATATATATATATATATATATATATATATATATATATCTATTATATATATATATATCTATTATATATATATATATATATATTATATATATATATCTATTATATATATATCTATTATATATATATATCTATTATATATATATATATATCTATTATATATATATATATCTATTATATATATATATCTATTATATATATATATATATCTATTATACATATATATATATATTATATATATATATCTATTATATATATATATATATATATTTATATTATATATATATTATATATCTATTATATATATATTATATATATACATATATTTATATTATATGTATATATATATTATATTATATATATATATTATATATATATAATATTTATAAATACATATTAAATTATTTATACGTACATACACTAGCGTTTCAAGCTTATTGCTCTCATCAGTGCAGGAAAGTACAATTTACATATATATATATGTATATATATGTATATATATATTATACATATATATTATATATATGTAATATATATTGTATATATATAATATATATATTATATATATACATAACACATATATATTATATATGTTATATATATTGTATATATATATAATATATATGTTATATATATACATAATACATATATATTATATATATGTTATATATATTGTATATATATAATATATATATATTATATATACATATATATATTATATATATTATATATAGACAATATATATATATATATATATATATATATATATATATCTATATTATATATACATATATATATTATATATATTATATATAGACAATATATAATATATATATATATATATATATATATCAGTTTGTCTAAGTTTATTCTTCTCTCAATATATATACTTCCCATATACACATTGTTTCACTGCTATTAAGAGCGGTTAGACTACCAATTGCTTCAAAATGAGATCTAACGTCGACCGTTTTGTCTCTCCAAGTATTATCCACCGCTGAGAGGTATCTATAATTTTAGGAATAGATTTACATTTACTCTAGTTACAGATGGCGATTATCCATTACCAAAGTGCTTACATTTCATGTGAACTATCAATTATATCTACTGATAATATAACGCAAACTTTTTATGTCCGGATTTCTGTCTGTCCGTCACCGATAATTTTTGTATACGTAAGAAATAAAGAAATACATTAACCACTTATTTGCGAGTAAATAATACATAAACAAACAATAAATAAATTGGAAGGAGAGACTGGGGATTGAAACCACCCACTACAGGTCTCCAGTCGCTGTCCTTACCAGCAGAGATTAAAAATGACAATAAAATAAAGATAATTATGCCAAAACGATTTCTTCTGATTATTGTCGTTACTTTTTGGGGGGAATATTTAACTTTAGCTACAGATTGGCGTTAAAACAATTTAATATGAGATAAAAATAAATGTTAATTAAAAGTATATAACAAGACTTTATAAGTAAAATATCCCGTATTTTTCGTTTCAAAATAATCTGTAACGAAGCTATTTTTATTTAAGTCGTCCGAAATATTGTCAGCTCAGCGTTCACACTTCAAACTTGCTATCATAGTTTATTTTCTTTTTAACGATAATATTTTGAATTTACAATTATTTTTTAAATAAGATCTGTGTTTACAAAGTTTGGTACGAGAGTCGGAAAAATATTGTCAACAACACCGAACGTAAAAAGATTAAAAAAAACCTACTTTTACTTGAGATTAATTCCTACTTCAGTCACGTAAATTATTTAGAGTGAAATAGGTTCATTATTACACCGTCCTTTATATTTGTTTGTACTTTGTTAAATCAGGACCCGAGCTAACTTTGCCCCCATCGTTAGAGTTAGGGTCAAAGTGGGGTTAGTGTTAATGTTAGGGTTTATGGTTAGGGTCATGGTCAAAATTAGTTAATATTAAAAAGTACCATTTATAAAACTTAAACCGCGTTTCAGTAAAAATAAACAATTTGGGATTTTTAATGTTTTTTTTTATAATGCTAAGTTTCATAATACATGTGAAGTTTTTCTAAACGTAAGAAACGTATTTTACATAAAAATAACAATTAAAAAATTTGACGCCGACACCGGAACCCGCGAACCCGAGTGCTGCATTTTTAGTCGTTATTGACTGAGCTAACTGACTGAGCATATACAAGACTTTCAAATTGACTTACTTACACAATTCACTGTACCCGCTCGGTTGACTGTGCAACTTCTAAGTCACAGGAGGAAGAAACGCGACAGCCTAGCAAAATATACGCCCGTAGGGAGGCTATTTTGGCTAGTCTAACAAGTAGAATACGTGTTCCTGGACGGGTTAAAGCAATAAATATAGCATTAGTTTTAAATGTTAACGTTCTTTTCTTTCTTTGTGAGTAGGTATAATACGGTTTCGGTAACACCTTCTAAATGTTATAGTTTAAAAAAATAATGTGCCCAGGTTACATACTCTGTTGTCTAGAATACATATTCCATAATTAATAATAAGTTGAATACTTTCAGATTTTACAAAACACATGCATATTATTGACGCTCACACGACCATCCATCCTTTTAAAAGTGTATTACTTAATGTAACTCACTATTTGATGTAAAGCATTTCTTTTCTCTGTTAAATTTTTTGTGTCTCAATTATTTTTTTAAAGTTTTTGGTACCAGGGTGCGAATTTGGGTGGGCGCACCCCCTTTAATGGTAAAGTTTACAAAAAAAATAATGTTCCCATGTTACTCACCGGGTTGCCGAGGATATATTTTAAAAATTCATAATCGGTTCAAAAAATAAAAATAATAAAAAAAACAAAAAACAAGCATTTACCAAAAAGTAATGTGTTCATCTAACACCCTCCCAAAACAGACACAGACACAGACACAGACACAGACACAGACACACACACACACACACACACACACACAAACACAGACATATATATATATATATATATATATATATATATATATATATATAGAGAGAGAGAGAGAGAGAGAGAGAGAGAGATGGCCGGTTGTCTATAAATGGAATGCTTGTTTTTTTAAGGTACTGTCTTCTATAGAAAATACATGTACAGTTTTTGCTTTAGTTTAAGGATTTTCTTCCGAAACTTATTGTTGGTCTTCTGATGAGCTGCATTATCAAATGAACCTGATAATTATATGTTCATTCTCCGTTGCTTGTGTGCGAAACAATTGTCAAGTTACATATACATTTTTAAAAATTCGGCACGAAAAAATATGAATAAAGACTTTGTCATTTGTCATATAGAGATATATAGTCATTCACAGAAAGATGTTTCGCCGTACCATAGCTTCTCGTTATGGATAGACATGGTGAGTGTTTCGGGTTGAGATTCGATACCTGATTACTTATGCTGTAGTCGAAAGTCTCCCCACTCACACACTCTATATTTAACCTCGTGTTGTCTCTTTCTCCCCATACATTCACAATTTAATTTTATCATGACATACTTTCCTTATATATCATTGGAAATACATAGGATTAGTCATCAACACACCACATACACACTTATATATATATGTATATATATATATATATATATATATATTATATGTTATATTTTTCTGTTATATATCGACAATGGTATATATATATTGACTAACAGCCATCCAGATTATTTCCGTTCACCCCCACCCCTCCAATTTTTCACTCAGAACCATCCTCATTAATCTCATTCCATGACACTGATTTCACTAAGCCGATACCTCGGTACTGCGCACCCAGTAGTGGCTACTACTTCTTCTCATCAACCCATCATGTCAACCCAATATTTTCACGTACTTGCATGACATTTTTCTTAAAATGATTATCCTGAGGAAGTCTTACAAATAAAGACGAAAAGTTGATGAATATACAAAAAAAATATCCTTTTTGGTTTTTACTTTTCATTTCCCATTACGTCGGATTACCTTCATCCTTCCTTTCTCATACATATATATATATATATATATATATATATATATATATATATATATATATATTATATTTTTCTGTTATATATCGACAATGGTACATACATATATATAATATATTTATATATATATATATATATATATTATATAATATTTTTCTATTATATATCGACAATGGTATATATATATATATATATATATATATATATATATATATACACATCTGCTAATAAATCTTTAAAATGTGCATAACAATCATATACGTGTACAAAGAGCCAAACAAATATACCCATATACATATATATACATATATATATATATACATATATATATAATATATATATATATATGTATACTTTTACATTGACTCTATATGTATATACTTTTGTTTCATACTAATGTATATATATATATATATATATATATATATATATATATATATATATACATGTGTGCGTGTACCTTTCTCGTAAATCATTGCTTAACACACACTTACAGAACAAAAAGCACAAATATATGTATAGATAGATATGTTTGTATTTCTTTCTGATTTTATTCACCATAATGACTTATATAATACGGAGACGGAGTTATTTATTCAGTAAAGTAAGCAGAGAACTCTGCGAAAGACAAGTACTCAAAGAGAAATACTTACACGAACAAAATAAATGGAATATAATTTAAATATGAAATTTTCACTGTGCGAAAATCGAAGGCAATCATTGAACAAAGAAAAAGCGCGCGAAGAAATCCTTCATGCGCAATTACCCAAGTCGACGTCCATGTTTTTTGACATGTGGACAGATTGGAAATTCAATGAAGCCAAATTCAAAGAATCAGCCATCATCGAACGGGGAGAAACTTATTTTTAACATTAGAGGAATGGAAACTTAAAAAAAAATTTTTCCAGTTAGTTGCGTCCACACAACAGTTAATCGGTTGGTCTCGTTGTCACACTTCTTTTACTGTCGGATCACCTCGTATTAAGGCCAAGAGCCACTCGTAGATAAGGGTTGATGGTATGGAAAGTGTGTTAGCCCCCCAAAATCAGAAACAGTCAATGGTATGAACATAGTTTGATTAGGTGGAGAAAAATAGGAAAAGTTTACCATGATGACTTATATAATACGGAGACGGAGTTATTTAGCCCAAAAAGGAGAAACCAAGGGGAAAAAAGTACCAAGTAAAAAACGATAAGGGTTAGCGAGATAAAATGGTTGTCAGTTGAAAGATGAATAATACTATGAGAGGATTGAAACTGATTAATGGAATGAACGAAGGTTAATTACTTTTGGGGAGGGATTATGACAAGTATTTGTTGATATTGGATTTGACGATGACTATGTTGTAACTTACAGGGAAGCAAACATGCGGTATTGCGTTCCACAGACGGGAAGCCCTTGCAAGAAAGCTCTGTCTATGGAAATTCCACCTGACATTACCAACATGGAAAAAGAAGGGAACGACTTTTTCAGTTGTGGTGATAAGACAAGTTCTTGCTGTGAATGTCTTACAAAGAGGAACCAGAGATTGGAGCTCAGTCGAGCAGCTTCCGTGGAAATAACGATAGAGTAGAGAAATACTAGCAACGTCTCGTCTGTGGGAAAGAGGCTGCAGAGACAGATTGCGAAATTGGTTTTGTTCTCTGTCATCGCAAGAAAGCGTGTTGTGAGCGGCACCTCTGCAGATGTGGCACGTTGAAATGACACATTTTCCTTCAGATGCGACTTCGCATAAGAAAACACATGCTCTGTCCGTCAGTCTCTTTGGCTTACATTTGAAATCTAATTTTCTTTGGTGTATCAAGCTATGGCCTCATCAATATAATTGCATGCTCAGCTGTACGTGGATTTTGATGACGTCACATTCTGTAAAATTGCAGTATTTTTTAATAGTAGTTGTATCTGCCTTTAGTTTATCTGCTCCATTTGTGAATCTTCGGCGTGTTCCCATCCCTCCATTCAACTTACTTGTGGTTGGTCAGTTTTACCTAATTACATGAATTGGTTTCCGCACTCAATGATGTTTTTTAATATGTGTGCTGTTTTTGTAAGTACTGTGGCTTTTATGAAACCAATCCTTCCTGTGTAGTAATACTTACATGCGGACGTGTAAAAATAATGTTATAAAAACGATATTTTCCGCATATTGTTATAGTATTGGGAAATTCCATTAAAATTGAAGTGTCTAGAATTGGAGCGACGTGTCGGGATTATATCGTCAGACATGAAGTCGCCAGAGACACGTGACGAATAAGCTGAGAAAATCTTCTCTTTTCTTCGGAAGAGCGATATATATATATATGCGAGAGAGAGAGAGAGAGAGAGAGAGAGAGAGAGAGAGAGAGAGAGAAAGAAAGACCACCTTGCTTAGGCGAAACTGTCCACTTTCCCCTATGGGGCATTATGTAAGTATACTATACACGGGAAAATAAAAATAAAGACACCGAAAGCAAATGTTAAACCCCGATTAACTGTTTTGCTGTCATTATTTACAACTGATTCTATTAATCAACGCGCATGACGACTGAATAACAACGGAGAAGAGGAGGAGAAAAAACGAACTACTGTTACGTGTTAGCTACACAACCAGACTCCAGCTGCCTATCTGATGAGCCGCCGTCCGGATACTTTGCTTGGATCAACGAATGCGTCCGAGTAATGCTACACCAAGAGATCTGAATTGTTCTACTTTTTCATCGCTGTTTCAATCCCCTCAGCCATTTAGAGCCACTGTCTATGTTACAAAATCAGCCTATTTATATTCAGTTTCATGTATTCCTCTAATCCTAAAAAAGGGGCGCTCTGAATTTGAACAATAATACAAATTGCTGCAGTCTTGAAGGAGTTCTCATTTCCTGACTGATAACAGAATAGACTAAGTGTAGCATCAGAACAGATACTACACTTTGTTCTTCGTCTTTGGAAACTTCGTCAGTCTGCCCAATATTTAAAAATACTAGAGATCGGTCTTCTGCATCTCACTGCAGACCAATCAGTCTCTGGTGTTATTTTTTGTTTTCTTTGTTTTTTAACAGAGTTCACCTCAAACAAGGCAGGCCGTCACTGTAGACGTAAGGGGATACTGAGAAAAAAGAGAAGAAGGTTTGGTGAGTCAACCTAAATTGGGAGCTGCGCAGCGAGATGTCTGTTTACATTAGTTTTAAATTTCTGCATGTCAGAACCGTCAGGGAAACAGGGGGCAGGGAGGGTTGCTTAAATCTGTGATAAAGCAAGAAGTTTTTAATCATCTCAGAAGAAACAGCCTACTAAGCGACAAATCATATGGATTTCGTCCTGAAAGATCAACAGCTGATGTGCTGACTGTAATTTCAGACAGGAGGTATTAATCTATTAACGGGGGCTTCGCTTCTAGAGTAATAGCTCTTGACATAGTTAAAGCTTTTGATAGAGTTTGGCATAAAGGTTTACTTTACAAGCTTGCTAGCTATGGAATATCGTTAACACTTAACCTCGAGTGGTTTTTTGCCCTTGATAAGCGATAATTGATAAGTCAAAAAACGAAATGCAACAAAAATAGCATATTGGTCTGTCTGTCACGTGTAAGTTTAAAATGTTCACTCCCCCATACTTTGAAATCGGATTTTCATCGCTAAAGACGAAGAGTAAATGAACGTATCTTAAGTCGTTCTTGTTTTTTTTCGTCTTCTTCTTGTGATGCGATCGAAATATTTGGCAAATTTCTTGGCGGATTTCACTCTCCATCGAATGAAATATTAGTTAATGCCATACGCTGCGGATATTTAAACACGGGATTAGCGAGAGATTATCTTGACGCTGGGATTATTTATAGCTTGCGGTTTGTTCTCTCTCGCGTTTCTCTGTCATTTATCAGAACTGATTAACTCTGGCCGATGTTCAAAGATATTTTTAGGTTTAGACTTAACTCTGTCTGGCGTGTCCGTTTTACGGCAAATCAGCCCTTTGGGGGATTTATTTAATGGTAGTGGCGTGAGGTAGTTGTTACGGTCGCGGACTATTGGCTCGCCGCGCCGGGTTCGATTTCTCTCAGAGCTACTTCATGACTTTACCCTTAGAGAAAGGTATAACTCCACATATCTTCCTTCCAGTAGACTCCCAAGCCTTGATTGTGCAACTAATCTATAAAAAAACAAAACAAAAATAATATCAGTCTTTCTCTGCTTATACCGTGGTTGTATTCGCGGCGACTCAAAATATAATACTTGATGTCCATGGCTAAAACACTCAGTATTATGAGGTGAGAATTAAGAGTAAGTCCATGGAAAGGAGTAGCGCCCTCCCCTACATCTTGATATAGTAGTCAATGACATTAAATGGAAGTTGCATGCTTTAGATGTTACGACTCTGGACTGTGGGGTCGTTGTATTGGGTTCGAGTTCGGTAACTTATAACCTTAGTAAAGGTATGAATTCACATAATCATCCTTTCAGCTATCGTTTAAATAGTAGGGTCTATTAGACACTCAATATTAAATATTGGGCGAGGATAATATTTTTATTTGAGGATAACAGGAAGTAGGGTTCAATCGGTGTCAGCTTAGTGCGTCTTCGAATGTCAGGCTGACCAGAAGTGGACGTGACGTCACATGGATAAAGGTGACGTGGAAAGAGGAGTAGGCAGTCGGTTGAAAATCTTGGAGCGAACCGCACGGGTAGAGACTGACTTAAGATCGACGATAAACTAAGGGGCAAAGGGACTCCAAATATCCGTAACTCGGAATATTCCCCTCCGCCACTAGCAGAAGTGAAGGCAACGCCAACATCCCAATAAATGTTCCTTTCTTCAAATTCGATGATTTCTTCGTTTCTTCATGTTGTTGTGAAATATTAAATTCATGGCCACATTTATGAGATGAATATATGACCCAAGGTAAGATTTAATTGTGTTGTTTTCATTGTTGATTTTATTGATAATAATAAGGTATTATATTTGCTTGTGACTTGTGACCCATTACGACTTCCCCTGGGAGGGGAGGTAAAGCAACATCAAGCATGTGTTGTGCAACTAACGTAGAAGGAAAACTCGGAAAAAAAAATCAAGAACACCAATTTTTCTTTGCTTCTACCGGCATTAGATACCGGTAATCCTTGACTTTTCTCCGTGCTACTAGACCTAAGTGACACTCCTTTATGAGAAGTGCAGTCGGAGATTGCGCAACCCCATCTACATTATAGACTCGTCCATTTACATGAGTCTCCATTTTCTTCTAAAGCACAAGTAGATTTCAAATACCGAAACAGAGTAGCCAATAGAGACTATAAACTTCAGAAAATGGGATTTTGAATTTTCAAACTGACTTTAAGCTTTTATTCATTACTAGCTGGCTTCATCGGCTCGCTATCGCTTCGCAAACTACGCTACTTGAAATACATGAAACATTAATTTAAAATAATAAACATTTCATTCATAACTGTGTTATAAACACGAAACAAAATGTCTCTCATTTATTCATATGGATAGAAAAACATAAACATTTTGCTAATTTTGATACAAATTTATTTATCTTTTAAATATAGCCATAAATAAAGAGAAAGCAAAAAGAAATCAATTTGTCTCTACACTTGCAACTTGTTAAAAATAAAGTGTTTTCTTCATAAAAAGGGAACATTTAAACATTTTAAATAATTGAATAATTTGAATTAATTCAATTAATCTAAATAATTAAAAGAAATATTTAGATTAATTTAATTAATTTAAATAATTTAATTAATTTAAATAGTTTCTTAAATTTTATTTTAAATAAAATTTCCGAACATTTGAACATTTTAAATAATCTTTTTAATTACTTAGATTGATTTAAATTAATTTAATTTATTTGAATAATTTAAGTAATTTTATTAATCTAAGTAATTTTTTAAATTTCATTTTAAATAACATTTCCGAACATTTGAACATTTTAAATATAACCATAAATAAACAGAAAACAAACAGAAATCAATTTATCTCTACACTTGCAACTTGTTGTAACTCAAGTGGTTTCTTTATAAAAAGGAAACATTTGAATATTTGAACATGAATTCTAAATATTTGTCCAGGAAATAAACAATATTTCGAAACAGAACTATTAGTTTTCTTAATAAAATAATAACAAATAATAGTTTATTAATGAAATGTCCTTTCCAAAAACCAATATGCAAATTAGTTAAACTTGAGCCTGATATCGCATATACATAAGCAGTATATAAAAAAGATAAAAGGTCTGTTGCGTGAAGTTGAATTAATTTCAAATAGGGTTTGACGTTACCGCTCGTTCGAGTAATGGGACCATGTTTCGCATTTAGTCACTTAAACTAGCAGGTACACCTGGTGTTGCCGGGGAAAGAACTATTGCTCTCGGACCCGAGAAACAATATAAGCATTTTTATTGTTTTTCTTTTTTTTTTAACTTCTATAATTTTAAATATTCACGTTATAAAATATAAAAAAATAAAAACATCGCTTTATTTTCTGGTTATTTATTTAATATTCTCTTCCGAAAAGATCATAATGGCTTCTATCTTTACTCACATGCAGCTTCGGCCACGGGTTTTTAACCCAACAAATAAATTGGTATTGTCCTGGCCTTTGGGTCTGGATTTACGCCGGTCTATTGGGGGTTGTCTGGTCCTGTGCAGTTCTAGGAGGTCCACCCTCCCAGGCTTTGCCTCCCCTCTTTGGGGAGGAGTAAGTTTATTGCTTACTGTCTGAGGCGCCCCTACCGGGGAATGCCGACGGGGCTGCCCAGGCAATTTTTAAATGGTCAGATTGCTCACCTCTCGAGCTCTGGCTTATCTAATCCCACTTTCCCGACCTTGTGTCACATTTTACCTTGTGGGAGGTAGATAAATAGTAGACCGCATATCCATCTTGAAATAATTTCCTAATAGCTGGAAAATTACGAGGTAGGTAGAAGTGGTGGCTTCTCTTCGTTAAAAATTATTTTCTCGTGTGAGAGACGTTGCCAGTCTCTTTCTGCTCTATCGTTATTTCCAAAGCGAGTGCTCGACTGAGATCCAGCTTTTGGTTCCTGATTGTTAAACATTCACAGCAAGTACTCGTCCTTTTATCACAACGAAAAAGACTTCACTTTCTCCCTCCGTGTGCTAATTTCCATGGGCAGATCGTTTTTGCAAGGGTTTCGCACCTGTGCAACACATTGCCGCGGGACTAATTCCCTGCTGATTACAACTTGGTTGTCTTCAAATCCAATCTCAAACTTGTCATCTGGTGATACCAGATCAGGCTGCCCGTGGCTCCCTGAGACGAAATTCACCTACATTGACGTTTTTTTTTTTTTTTTTTTTTTTTTTTTGTAAAACTTAATTATGTTCTACAAAACCAAAAACAAAAACAACAGCCCCTCTCCCTTTCTTCCTCCCCTTTTTTATTTTATTTTTAGAACTTGAAGCATAAATCTTTTACTATAATGACCAGATTCGGCATTAAATAACCCAAAAAAGGGTTGATATGCCGTAAAACAAAACTACCAAACCAAAAACGATGATTAAACATTTGAAGATATAAAGAACTTGAAGCATAAAAACTTTTACTATAATGACCAGATTCGGCATTAAATAACCCAAAAAGGGTTGATATGCCGTAAAACAAAACTACCAAACCAAAAACGATGATTAAACATTTGAAGATATAAAGAACTTGAAGCATAAAAACTGTTACTATAATGACCAGATTCGGCATTAAATAACCCAAAAAGGGTTGATATGCCGTAAAACAAAACTACCAAACCAAAAACGATGATTAAACATTTGAAGATATAAAGAACTTGAAGCATAAAAACTTTTACTATAATGACCAGATTCGGCATTAAATAACCCAAAAAGGGTTGATATGCCGTAAAACAAAACTACCAAACTTGTCATTAAGCGGCAAAAAGTAATAAAACGCCGTTCATATCATTGACCAAGGTTGGTACTTCAATAGTGTTACTCATCTTTCGGCTGGCATTCCTTTACGTCTCATTAACACTCATCAGAGAAAACACGAACACATATATGCCGATGTATTGATCCTCTCATCAATCTCTTCGATCAAGTGATTAGCCGCAGAATACACTGTTATACAGTTTCCATTCAGATATTTTTTAGGTTGGACTTGAGGACAGCAGCCCGAGAGTGATTCTGTATGTCACTATTGGTTGACATTACCTATTTCAACCACGCCCCCTCTCTAACACGTGGTCTAGCTCAACCAATTAAAGCCCCAGAACCATATCTTTATAATATGTGGTCATATACATAAAAAAAACTAAATATCTCTCTCTATATATAAAAAGCAAAGTTGTCTGTTTGTATGTTAGTCGCAGCATCTCAGTAAAATGATTGATCAACTATAAAATGTACGACGCATTTTCGTCTGCATCGCGATATTATCTTACATTTCCTTGAATGCATATATGAATTAGGATTTCCATCATTTTCAGTGACGTCAGTTCAACAACACCTGATTAAATTAGGTTAGATTTTAATGGTATTATAACAACTGATAAGATTCTACGGATATTTTAATGGCATTTCGTTCATAATTAGAAAGATTTCAGCTTCAGAAAGAGACTTTGTGGCTTGTTGTGTTATCTGTTATGATTCTCTGTCGAAACAAATAAGCAGCAGCAGCAACAGGAGGAGGAGGAGCAGCCATTAACAAGATTAGAGAAGAACGACGTTGTCTTTTCCTATAAAACAAAAAAGTGACTTTTGGAGATTAAAACAACAAAAAAAGAAGGAATCGAGTAAGGCGTCCTTATTCTTTACTCAAAGTAAATTATACAGTAACTTATTTACTAATACAGGAATACATTATTTACTTATTTATTTATACAGGAATATTATTTAATAGCAGGAACACCTCGATAGCTTCCTTAGGTTAGGAGAGCACTAAGTGATTCGGGAACACTTCCACTGTCTTCCCCAGAAAATGTCATAAATATGATTTAAATTTCATAAAAATATGATATATTTGATGTTTTAAGGGAGTTATGTCCTGATATGGCCCCTATGTGTGCATTAAGAGATTCGGAATTTTCTTTTTCCCGGTAAATCTTACATAAGAAAAGACTGTTGGATTTTACGTAAGTTCTCTAACGTTTCTTTCTATAGGGAAAAACAAATTCCTCTTTAATTATTAGCTAATTCCCTATGGCTGAGGGGTTAACGCTCTTGACTGCGAATCAGTGGCGATTTGTGATCGGAGTTCGGGCCCGCCGACCGTTGAGAATTAACTTCCTGCACTGAAGATTGCGTTAGCATGAAACATCGATGTCTGTAGAAATAAATGATTAATATTTATTTTATAAATATTATATATATATATATATATATTCATAGTCTTTAGTTATTGTTTTTACTGGCGATAGAAACATAGATGTTTTTCTTAGTATTTTTCAACTTCTTAAGCGGTAAAGAATATTGCATTCGGTCGCGCTTTTTAATATAGAGCGTGTTATTATGTTTTTATTTCATATATATATTTATTAATTATTTTACGTACATATAAAAGAAATCCATAGACACGTGTTTCTGGCTATCAGCCGTCATCAGAATGGCTAACCTGAACAAGGATCGAACCTACAATATCACTGTTTGCAGTCTGGCGTTTTACCCCAAGACCACAAACACCTTGTCGAAATAGGTCGGTTGTTTTATCGCCATAATGTTAGATAGTCTATTGTTATTTTTCTTACTGGCGACTTCTTAGTATTTTTCCATTTCTGAAGTGGTAAAGAATATTCCATTTTTATAGGACGTGTAATTACTCGACTATGTTAGAATCGCCGAACAGTGGTCGAGAGAACGCTAAGTATTTTTGTTCTTGCTAATAACTAAAAAGTTGTTGATTTCTTACTATTTTCTTTATTACATTTTATTTTATCATTTTCTGTAAACTGTTCCTGCAATTGAACCGACTAAGATTTATTTAAGAAAATAGTGATATTGCAGCGCTAGCTAGAATTCTTCTCCATAAAGTCGATTCGTTAAAGAACAAAGACTCCATCACCCCTACATCTAATTCATTCCTAGTATAGGGGAACCTATCTCAATTTTAATTAGCTCTGGGAGGTGTCGTTTTAAACTTATTATATCTACATATCTACATATCTATATATGGCTGACATCTATTTATTTATTTATTTATTTATTTTTATTCTTTTATTTTTTTTATTCCGGGCTCGGAAATACCCGACTAGTACACGGGCGCAGGCTATCTCCTGTCGGTGTGTATGACCCGTAGACCTTGTCAGCTCATCCATCTAAGAGAAGGAAACCTCTGATAATAAAACCTTGCCACTAACCACTTACGTCTTGGCAGCAAACCGTTGGGGAGGGAGGCCTCCTTAGTCCTGATCGACAACTAGAGCTGGAATCTTGAACAAAGTATCCGGTTTGCAAACCTATAATTGTTTAAATAGAAAATGGGGT
Source organism: Sepiola atlantica (assembly GCA_963556195.1). Taxonomy (NCBI): domain Eukaryota; kingdom Metazoa; phylum Mollusca; class Cephalopoda; order Sepiida; family Sepiolidae; genus Sepiola; species Sepiola atlantica. Next base: position 72,633,251 of record OY744535.1, read on the forward strand.
CTTCCTATCGCCCGGCCTTCGCACTCCTTCTTTGTCTATTAGCTAGGCGCAAAGGTACCAGCGCTGGGACGCCTCTAAAACACACACAGTGTCTAGTCTTGTTTTTTGACTAGGGCAATGAACGCCGTCTCTCTTTCTCTCTATCTGGGCAACTTGAAGAAAAGTTTTTTCGTCACTAATTTCTACATGTGTAGTCCGGGTCGCACTTGCTCTAGCAGTTTGAGGGTACAGATTAGACAACTTGTCTGGCTTCTGTTTCCGACTGTCAGTACAGAAGCCCAACCTCTTAGGTAGCGCTAAGAACGGATGCTCCATAAACAATTGAATACTATCGTGGGTAACTGTACGTGCCATGTCGCGCATGGAAAGGGACCCTACAGTCATTCCCGGTGGGCTTTCCCGAGGCCACAACCAACATGGACCAAGTCACGACTAATGGACTGGCTGTGTGAGCTTATTGACACCAAACAAGATTCACACTGCCTACCCCACTCTATCTCAAAACAAACATGAACTTACAAAGTAAAAAAATCAAACCAAAACCAGACACCCAACAAAACCATCCTTGAAGCTCGTATCACAAATATCCTTTGACAAGGTCTGGCATAAAGGGCTTCTCCTAAAAACGAACTCATATGGTATTACTTGACAAATACTTAATATAATAAGATCGTTCTTGACCAAAAGAAAGATCCAGGTTGTCCTCAGTGTCCGTTCATCTAAGCAACATGACATAAATGCTGGTGTACCCCATGATCCATCATTGGACCTCTACTGTTCCTGATTTTCATGAACGACCTCCGTGATGTCATTGAGACTGATATTGGTATATTGGCTGACAACACCACGCTCTATTCTCGTCATGTGGGCAAAACGAACGCGCACATATCCGAGGCAATGACTGAATCCTTAGAAAGAGACCTCCAGGCTGTAGTGGATTGTGGTCATAAATCGTTGGTAACTTTTAATGCAGCAAAGGCAAAGCTCCTTTCCTTCAACAACTACAAGAAACCTTTTCAACCACCGATTGTCATGGAAAATAACACTTTACCTGAGAGTCCAACGTTCAAACTCTTCGGCCTAACACGCACAGGTAACACGAATTAGAATAAATACATTGAAGACAATGCCAAGGCTGCTGCAAAGAAGCTGGGCTCCCTCTACCGTGCCAGTTTACTGCTCACACCTGACATTATCGTATATCTCTACAAAGCCATTATCCGCATATGCATGGAGTATTGTTGTCACATCTGGGCTGATGCATCAGCCACTAGTCTGTCCTTCTTAGACAAGGTCCCAAAAAGAGTCGTAAACTTAATAGGTCCCTATTCACCAAGCACCAGCCCCTGTCCCATCGCCGCAATGTTGCATCCTTTGTACCTGTTTTACAAGTACTTCAATGGAATGGGCTCCGATGAATTTGCTGCTCTAGTGACCCCTCGACGTAAATACACTAGACCAACCCGACAATCAGTTAAGTCCAATCCATTCACTGTGGAGGTCTCCAGATGACCTAGAGCCGTCTACTCCAATAGCTTCTCTCCTCGTGCTGCTGGCCTCTGGAACTCCCTCCCTACTCCCTGTTTCCCCGACTCTACTAACATGCAAAAGTTTAAAACTAATGTAAACAGACATCTTGCTGCAAATCTCCCAACTTAGGATTACCCCCATAACTTACACACTATCTCTCAGTAGCCCCTTATGTCTACGGTGGCGGTTTGCCTTGTTTAGGTTTAACTATGTTAAACAAATTATTTTATATATATATATATATATATATATATATATATATATATATATATATATATATATATATATATATATATATGTATAAATTATTGTTTACGCACATATGAAAATTATCCATGGGCACGGGTTTCTGGCTATCAGCCGTCATCAGCAAGGCAAATCTGGCCAAGGATCGAACCTACGATATTAGTGTTTGCAATTTGGTGTTTAACCACAATACCATATCAACCTTGTACAAATGTGTACGATTTTTTATCCTTTTATATGTACGGAAAAAATAATTAAAATATATATATATATATATATATATATATGAATGTTTATACACTAACTGTGGCTTATACATATGACTGCTTCCAACAAAGTATTCATTAGATAATAACTGTTCAGGCATGGTTTCGTGGCCGAGGTATCATTATCAATAATCCAGAGCGCCCCAGCAGGATGTCACGATATACCAGACTTTGGTGGATTATCGTCAATTTGTGAACTTGCCACATCTAAGTCTTGTATTTTGTTTATGTATTTCATCTTATCTGATGGAAAAAACCAAGATTATTTAAAAAAAACGCGGAGCAATAAAACCTCGGCATCCGACTTCAATAGCAAATACAATGGTTCTCCATCTATTTCTGATACATTGTTCTCGTAGATGTTCATATTGTTATATTATGTGTAAATACATGATAACAAAGATTAATAACAAGGAACAATGCAGACACGTGTGAACGCCTTTAAGGCTTTATTGAGACTACTTGTTAGTAAGCAGATGTAATTCTGCTGCTATTAACTGCTTAGTGTGGTGGGGGAAGTTGCAGTCAAATATGAGGGAGTGGTAACCCTTATGTAACATTTAAAAATGTTTTTTTCCATTTATTTATACCTTTTTATCCGGTTGGAAACGTAATACTTTTTCCTCGCTTTGTTCGATTTTGTGAATATTGTTGTTCTGTTGTGGGTCGCATTTAACTGTCTTGTACATCAAATATGTTTTCATAGTCAATCTGTGTTGACGTGATGCTTGATTGCTTTTCACTTGTTTTTTTTATAAGTGGCGCCTATTACGACGTAAACAGGTTCTGTCAATTTCTTAATTACTCTTCGTTTTCTGTTCCAGTTGCTTTCGAATCTAATACGAACAGGGTTGTTTGTTTTCAATGTTTGTAACTCTTGATTTTTGTTCACATATTCATTCGCTTGAAAATTCTACTTTTAACTTGCGCTTAGGTGCCCAGGCAAAATTTTTCTCAAATGAAACCGCTAATTAAATTACAAACACTTTTTAAAATTAACGGATCAAATGACAATATCTTGACGCCGATCCGTTAACGTTATTACGGTTGGAAATACGTGCTAGCATTCTAAGTCGAATACACACACACACACACACACACACACACACACATATATATATATATATATATATATATATATATATATGTATGTGTATCGAGGCAGCATTTTTTCTCTAAGGCAGGTATTATTAAAATAACCGACAACTCATGTCTGGATATTTTTGTATGGATCCCTTCCATTTTCCGGATTAAAGTCCTAATCTCGGATGAGAATTGGCTGATGAATCTGCCGTAATTTTCTTTTAGGTCCAAAGTACTTTCTGACCCATCTTCAGGTGAATAATGTCGATCAGGTAAAGACCTGGAGTGAGTTTAGAGTTAATTTAGTTTAATATATATATATATATATATATATATATGTATATGTATATATATATATATGTATATATATATGTATATGTATATATATATATATATGTATATATATATATGTATATGTATATATATATATGTATATATATATGTATATGTATATGTATATATATATATATATATATATATATGTATATATATATATATATGTATATGTATATATATATATATGTATATATATATGTATATATATATGTATATATATATATATATATATATATATATATATATATATATATATGAAATAAAATAAAGTAACACGAAATCACATAATAACCGGTGCAATAATTTATTTCAACCTTCCGGCATTGTCAAGCATCCAAGTGAGATGACTACATTTTTTTAAATGAGAAAAAAGAAATTCACACTAACCAATTCAATATACATATAGAGAGAGCGACAACATATCTAATACATATTTATAGAGAGAGGGAAGTGAGTTATTTAAGATGTAAATTGAGGAGGAGGAAATTGGAAACATTTAATATATAATTTTAGAGAAGGGGAGATTGCATGATTTATAACGGAAGGCAATACAGAGAGGGGGAAGGAGCAATACATATATAGAGAGAGTGGGAAATTTTTACCAAAGACCGTGTATAGGAGGCCGGGAAGGTAGTCAGGGTATCTAAAAAAAATGGTCAACCTGTCTAGGTACCCTACCAACAAACCGCCAAATATATATATATATATATATATATATATATATATATATATATATATATATATATATATATATTACTTATACATGAATACAGTATACTTACATATAGATAATTATTATGCAGGCATTTATTATTTACTCAACGGAGATCATACAAGTACTTTCACAATTGTTGAAACTAAACGATTGAGCAAAAATAACGGAAGACAAATGATATACGAATATGATACTAAAGCTTGGTAAATCAACGTTTGTTTCTATAAGGTTTTTTTACTATGTATTTTAATAACACAAAATACATGCGAAAATATTCCTTAGATTTGGTATTGAGCTATATTAAACAAAAAAAAACCTCTATTTTAATTGTTCTAATATTCTGCAATTTGCAATTAACTCACCTGAGGATCCATCTCTTACGTGTTAAAGGCGATTTTCCTAATGTTATATTATTTCTCTTAAATGTAAGTTATTTATATGACTTTTGTACGTTGCGAACATATATTTTTGTCCATGATTGTAGGTCAGGATTTATCTGATCGCAACTGACTATAGTGTTTTGCTGTGTGTTGTGATATAGTGTTTAATTGCGCTATTATCTGATAGATGGTATGTAACACGCCAAAAGATAGGTATGGCCAATGTCGGTGCTAAATATTTTCGGTGTGGTTTTAGAAAGACATTTCTTAAATTGATAACTGAACTCATATATTATGTTTGTTTGGATTTATGCTAAGGTCGTAATGTTATTGTCTTTTTTTACATTAGGTTCGGTGTTTTAAGTTTAGTGCAGTAGTTTGCTTTTCTTATATGTTTAGCTATGTTTAATATAACTGTATACTTATTATTGATTGTTCGTATAATTTGTACTTTTTGCGCACGTGGTTATTATAATATATGTGTTTCTTTTGTACGGATTTATTTTCAATATCTTCGTTCGGCTCTGACGAAGAACAAAGGTGCGGAAACCTAATTGCATTTGCACATGTCGATTAATATATATATCAAGGGAGGCACGAGCGCTCTTATCCCTTAATAGACTTCACAAATTATCTGTGTGTACGTACGTACGTACGTATGTGCCACCTTGTATCTCATCAACTATTTGATGGATGCAGCTGATTTTTGGCAGAAATAGAGGTTCTAGGGTCTAGTTGATGGCATTTTAATTTCAGTTTACCATATACCTTAGTTTTCCAGAAAATTCCCCCCAAAAAAACTAATGAGAAGGCATTGTATTGAGGCATAACCTTTACAAAAATGTGACATTCCATGAAAAATGCACGTATACTGAAATCATATGCTAGGGTTAAGGTGAAAATTCATATACACTAAATGTACAAAAGCAAGGAAATTCCCAAATTTGTACACTTTTATTGTCATTAAGGGTATGACTACATATCAACCAAAGCATTTCATTATCACATCACTACAGTATAAATCTCTATGCATGAGTGGATGAAATGTGTGAGGTGCGCTTAAGAAAAATTTCTACAAGTAAAATACATAGCCCTGTTGTGCTCGCATACCCTTAATGACAATAAAAGTGTAAACATTTGGGAATTTCCTTGCTTTTGTACATTTAGTGTATATGAAATTTCATCTTAACCCTATTAAGGGCATATGCTTTCAGTAATCTGGCATTTTTCATGGAACATATATATATATATATATATATATATATATATATACATTTTTAGTGGTAAAAATTTTATTAAGACAAAGAATATAGACATTTGTGACAATTTCTGTGAGAAATGAAATTGAAAAGTGTTGAAAACGAGAGATTAACTGACATAAGAATATTTCCCCCTACACGTAAACGCTGACCAAATATTCAAAATAACATAGTATTCGAAGCACAAATAAGATCCCCTCGATACGGATATACACTGGCTCATACGATCCAGACAGACAAAACACAATAACCTAAGGCTCAAGTGATGATGTTACGAAGGAGGTCAGTTCGCATGCACACTCTCGAACATCGTGGTGATCTAATGTTGGCAAGGACACGACAAAAACAAATAACACAAAGCTAAAAGAGACGTGTTGTATCAAACATATTTAATCCAGAACCCCTTATTAAAACAGGGATACCTGTTTACCTTGGTAATCTCATTTGCCTCAAAAAGGCTGTGAGAGTGAGTTATGTGCATTGCAGTTTACAGAAAGCAAACATTATTGAGTGTAGGTTTCAGTCCGCACTCTTTAGTTTATGAGTCTAAAATAACAAGTTATTATTTCCAAATAATGTTACCTCAAGTAAAAACACTTAACTGGATACTCCACCAGACTAGATGAATTCTTGTCCTGGAATCCGGTATGATCAAGAGGCCACAATAAAGATAAACTATAACATAGTTCACAGTTTAATTGGAAAATTAATATTCTTAACTTCTTTACGAACTCAACGATTGACGGGTAAAAGAGGACATTAATGGAATATTCGAATATCTATGTATCTCATATAGAGATCAAGTGTTAGCCCAAAGAACGGCACCTTGATTTCTGAGAACTTCGACTGAAGTAAAATGAAACACAGAAAGAATATATATATATATATATATATATATATATATATAGATGAAGCAATCCAACAAAAGATATAAGCGTCAACTAATATCTTATAACTAGTGAAACATCCGGAGTGAAGCTCAATATACTGGATAGAGCATTAATATTATAATATAAAATGAAGTAATAAAATAAGGTGTCAATCACATTTCTATAAATCTAATAAAATTTGATTGACACCTTATTTTATTACTTCATTTTATATATATATATATATATATATATATATATATCAGTGTGTGTATTTGTGTTCTTTTGATAAAACATACACACGTACACATAGAGACACACGCTTAAGCCCGCATACAGACTCCGAACTGAGCGTTGATAGGGTTTCATCATCTGAAGCGTATAAATTTGATTGTGTGAATACAAGGACGCTTTTCAAAAGTATCGATTACCGTTAATTGAGTTATTAGTGAATATATATTCCACAACAGGCAAATATAGATGATCAATAATTAACGTTCGGGTTGATTTGAGCCCGGTAATAATTGCTTTTTATATTGTTGCCTTCTTTTGTGGTCTTTTTCTTGATCGCGAAAAAAATGTCTTTTGCAGCAACTAAATGGCGGCAACCGTAGCAAAAAATAAAATGGCGCGACAACCATTTGGGATATTCGATCGTTTTTTTTGTTTGCTATTAACAAGACACAACGATTGACTGTTGAATGGTCAAAGCCTTTTTCGTTGGAGTCAAATTGTTAATTTAGTTAATTTATTATAACCGCTTTATGAGGCTGAAGAACATTGATTTTGCCGTTTCTATCGAAGCAATGTCGATTAGGAAAACAGAAAAATGCATTATTTCCGATTTTAAAAAAACAGCAACATTACTTTATAATATTTCACACCAAACATGGCAGGACGCAACTCTAGACGTAAGGGGCCACTGAGAATTAGGGAGTAGGTTTAGGGTGTCATTCTAAGTTGGGAGCGTTGCAGCGAGATGTCGGTTTACTTTAGTTTTAAACCTCTGCATGTCGGTACTGTCGGTACTGTCGGGGAAACAGGGGGCAGGGATGGAGTTCCAGAGGCCAGCAACACGAGGAAAAAAGCTATTGGAGTAGAAGGCTCTTCGGCATCTGGGGACCTCCACAGTGAATGGATGGGATTTAGCTGATTGTCGAGTTGGTCTAGTGAATTTACAGCGAGGGGGCACCAGAGTAGCAAGTTCATCGGAGCATAATCCATTGAAGTATTTGTAAAACAAGCACAAGGATGCTACATTTCGGCGATGGGACAGGGGCTGGAGGTTGGTTGACAGTAAGGGACCTATTAGGTTGGCGACTCTTTTTTGGACCTTGTCAAGGAGGGAGAGACTAGTAGATGATGCACCAGCTTAGATGTGGCAACAATACTCCATGCATGGGCGGATGGTGGGTTTGTAGAGATGTTACGATATATATATATATATATATATATATATATATATATATATATATATATATATATAAATATATATCAGAAGATCAGAACAGCATCGGCACCTTCGGTTTCAAATCCAAACAAAGGGGACCTATAATTGGTCTCCTTTATCGGACTCACTTCAGTCTCTCTTCTTTTCCGGGAAAACATGGACTGAAGAGTCCGAAAAAGGCGACAAATTATAGGTCCCCTTTGTTTAGGTTTGAAACCGACGGTACCGATGTTGTTCTGATCTTTTGTAATGCATATGTAAATAAATATTACGGTCTCACTATTGAATTTTTTAAATAATCGAGCACTCTGTTGTGGTTCTCTCCCACTGACTTTACATAGAAATATATATATGTATATATATATATATATATATATATATTTCTATGATAAGTTAATGAAAAATAATTAGACCTGCAAATGGAAGCAAATCAATATCTTCAGTTGTTCAGAACAAGGAGCAATTTAGTTAAAAAATATTTATTTTTCTACCCTTTCATTCCTTAAGCCAGGCTTTTCAAAGATTAACATCTTATCATCAGAGGAGATTAAAGATTGATAAGTTGACAGATGAGGACTGTAAAAATTCTAAATTTGAAAAAGTTTTTTTTTAAGTTTTAAAGTTCAAACGGGCATGAAAGTCACCAATAACGAAATCCAAATAGTGAAGGGTTCAGAAATATTAGTAAATCCAAAAGAATCTGTGTAGAAATCCAACTACGACGATTCCACCCAAGTCTGTTGTCTTTGGAGGGGGGATCAAATAAAATTGGCCATATTAAGAAACCAACATTCTTCCTGTTTTCAATTGAGCGGATTCAAAGGCAAAAACAACGACAAGTTCTCAATTAAATCAAGAGCGAACTGCTGTATTGTATGAAAAATTACTTGGGAATTGTGGGATAGCAGAAAGGAAAGGAAAGAGAGGAAAAAAATATATATACATATATATATATACATATATATATGTATGTATATATATATATATATGTATGTATATATATACATATATATATATATGTCTGTATATATATATGTATATATATACATATATATATACATACATATATATATATATATATGTATATATATATGTATATATATATATATATATATATATATATATGTATATACGTTTGTATGCAATTATATGAGTTCTTTGCATTGTAACGTTTATAATGTATTACAAGCTTTGTTGATATCAACCATATATTTTGTGAACAATACTTATAGTTAGCGTATCTTTCTAAAACCTGTTTTTTAACTATATAATGAAATAATGTCGTTTTTACTCCTAAGCCTTCAGACATTATAAGAAAATAACGGACCACGTCATACGCTACACATTTCAGCAAACCACTTACAGCAATTGAATGCATCTTTTACTAAAATATATTTACATTTCGTAATTTTAAAACGATCTTTACATTTATTCCGACTAACATGCCTCTCACAAATACATCCCCCAGAAAAAAGTAGCATAACTTTTTACTCCCATGTGTGTAAAATCGTCGTGCCCTTTCTTAATAATTTTAAAACACCGAAATTATTTCATTTAAAACTCCAGTATAATTTTCAAAATACTAATAATAATTGTTCCCTGCCGAAGAATATAAGAATATCGGAATTCAAGCATACGACCGTTGTGAATGCCTGTTTTTTTAAATAGTTTCTGAAACAATTTCCGTTTTATTAACGAACACATGATCGTTTGAAAATACCACTATCCACCTCATACTTTCACATGTAAGTAATGCTCTTTCGTTCTAACAATCATTTATTCTTTTATACATAAATATTCATATTACAAAACGTCAAAATAGGAACCATCTTTTTTTCAACAAAGCAATTTTCATATATCTTTAAACAAGTATAACTTTACGGAATTTATTTCGTAACGAACAACTCAATAAATATATTTCATTAAATATTGGTTTATTTTGCCTTTTCTGTTTTTTCATGATTTCGTTTATTTGAATATATTTCGAATTGGACGAATTATTTATCGCACGTATACATTATAATTTTTCTCATTATTACAATTTCAAATTTGAACGACTTTTATTCAAAAAATATTTAAAATGATAAACAACACCATGCCCGCCGGTGATTAAACATTGAATTAACGCTCGATTTTGATGGCGTTATGCAGTAAATTGGAACTTAATCAATCTAAGTCTGATAATCAAAATGTAAAGTGTCACTATTGTAGAATTCAGCGAATTATTTATCGCACGGAAACTTTGGTATTTGTTTTCCTTCATAACATTTTGAAATTCGAGCGAAAGTTTTTTTATTTGGTTTTGTTAACAAACACATAACCCCACCAACGCTTTTTGTGGGGGGTTTGCAGGTATTTCTGTGTAGCTGACTTGCCATATTTTGATAATAGTCTCTATGCTACGTCTTAATCATAAGAAAGAGAACAAATAATTTATTTTCAGATCTATTTCAATTTCTGCTGGTTTACTCTTATGTTCCTGTTTTGAACATGCATCTATAAATACTTTATGCATATATGCATATATAAATGCTTTATGCATATATGCATATATAAATGCTTTAACAATGTGACTGTTATTATATTAGGTTTTATTTTCTGATGTTTCTAGACACGTTTTGTTAGACTTTCTGTTAAAAAATCGCACTTATAGAACATCCAGGATGTATAACTCTATACTATGGTTGTTCATGTGTCGACGAAACGGCCCGTCAAGTATCCGTTTTTTTAAAGTTGAGTAAAAACATGGTTACTCGAATCTAACGTTCTATTATATATATATATATATGTATATATATATATAATATATATATATATATATATATATATATATATATATATATATATATATATATATATATATATATTCTTAACTAACTATATATATACAGTAAGGTATGGGTATATATTTATATATATACATATATATATATATATATATATATATATATATATATATATATATATAAGTATATTAATTAATTAAGTAAAAATATTAACTAAATGAACAAAACCATTACTTTTCAAAAGTGCTCAATATATATTAGAGCTTTTATATTAAAATAAACATAGTTTGAGTATCCGACAATCGTTTCAGAACCTTCTCGGTTCCTCCTCAGGGATATACGCCTGTACACAATCATAAGAAAGAAAAAGAAAAAGCAAGCAGACAAATTACATTTCAAAAATCTTCAGACGAGAAATCCATTTCCACAAGATGACAACTTTGACACCTATCTATCTACGTATAAGAAATTCGGTCATGCTCAAACTTTTGGCGGGACCGACTAGACTCGACCGTCTCTTCTTCCTTAACCACATGCACACACACACCGAGACCCAGTCATACATACACTCACCCACGCAGGTACTTACACATTTATATACTCACAAACATACATACACACTTATATATAGAAGTAAAATCAAAAACATATATATATATATATATATGTATATATATATATATATACACATACATCTATATATATATATATATTTATCTATACATACACATATATGTATATATATACACATATATACGCACACATACACACACACACTTATAAATATATTAATCTATTTAATATATATATATATATCTATACACAGTTAGGTATGTGTATATATTTATATATATATATATATATATATATATATATATATATATATATATATATATATATTTATATATATATATATATTTCTATCGAAAGAAAAATCCTCTAAATTAATGAAAATATCATTACAAATTTTGAATATATATTCTAGGCAACACGGTAAGTGACATGGGCGCATTATTCTTTTGTAAATCTTTGTATTTACGGTATTCATATATAACTTAAGCATGTATATATGTTTATATCAATGTATTTCGGCGTAATTTCCAATTTTTTAGTCTAATTCACGATCTGTTATTGTTTTCTGGTTTTTGACTTCCGGGCATTAATTTGGCAGGTAGACCCGTTTTTGCAGCCATCATCGTTATTTAATTTTATTTGTTGATGTCTTTGTTTGGTCGTTATTCATTTATTTATTCCTATTTTTATTTTTGTTTGTTTCATTTAGTATATAGTACTACTATAATTGTTACTATTTATTTTGACTTTCTATTGCTATAATTTGTTTATTATAATGTTCTTTCTTCTTATTTTTATTCTTAGTATATATATATATATATATATATATATATATATATATATATATATATATATATACTCATACACACATTTGAGTCCATCTATATGCACACACCTATATTTATATATATCTATATATCTCTCTCTATATCTATCTATCTATCTATCTATTTATCTATCTATCTATCTATATATATATATATCTATATATATATATATATATATATATATATATATATATATATATACAGTATACCCTCACCTATTCGCGGTTCCCCATTCGCGGCTCCGCATATTCGCGGGTTAGGCTCTGTCACGAGCGTATCACGTCGAGAGACGATGTATCCCCCTTGGATTAGTTCAACCGGTTTCTTCCCTTGAAACGTAAACAGAGATCAGTTTGGAACAGCCACTCGAGTAATTACCTAAAACGCTGTAAAGCAGCAGCTAAGCTGTGCCATACTGTACATTAGTATTATCATCATCATCATCATAATCGTATGGCACAGCAAATTTCATCATCATTTTATCATCATTCATTATTGGTGAGTGCACAAACAATATTAAATTTGTTTTCAATTATTATTGCAATACAGTACATATTTTTTTTGTGACCGTGTATTAATGTTTTTAATTGCATATTTTTACTGAATTGTACTGTACTGTATTAGTATTACCTGAACTGTGAGTACTGTATTTATCTGTCTAAGTTTGCCTTTAAATTTGTTCCACTTTCTGTCAATTATAATACATATGTTGTATGCATAGAAAATGACTTTACGGTACAGTAATACAGTAATGGTAACTATGTTTTTCGGTGTTACTGTCATCCTCTACTTACGTTTTATTTTTGATTAAAATATTGTTGCAGTACCATATTCAAATGTGTTTACATTATCAGTGCTACATTAGTGAAATACATAACTACATGCAATATTATTACATTATTACTGTATTAATGAGTAAGAGTATCTTTAGAAAGTGGTTGGGAAGCATTTAGTACCGTATATAATCTCATACATAGACGTTTTAAAACTGCATCCAATATTTGCGGTTTTTCGCTATTCGCGGGGACGTAAAGAATATATATATATATATATATATATATATATATATATATATGTATATATATATATATATATATATGTATATATATATATATGTATATATATATATATATATATATATATATGTATATATATATATATATATATATATATATATGTATATATATATATGTATATATATATATATATATATATATATATATATATATATATATATATGTATATATATATATATATATATATGTATATATATATATATATATGTATATATATATATATATATATATATATATATGTATATATATATATATATGTATATATATATATATATGTATATATATATATATATATATATATATATATGTATATATATATATATATATATATATATATATATATATATGCATCTATATTTCGTTAGGCTTGAACTGACAAATAAACTTGCATTGATCGTTGGCTAATTTAGTACATTCGGTTGCTTCCGGGGCCATCTTCAGGGTTTGGTATCGAGTAAAGAACATAAACTCTTATGTTTTAGTGATGTTTTTGGCGGAATCCGTTTAAATTAGTTATAGTATTAACAAACTGTTAGTATTAGACGCAAGTAGTCTGTACTATTCCAAGAAAAATTATGCCCAAATATACATACGCATCTATATATACATATATACATATGGATATACACATACGTACACCAATTGTTTACAACATATGCATTTTTTCACGGTTCCATTTAGCATAATAGATGCTTATTTAAAATCTGCATTTACGATATTTTGTTTAAGAGACTATTCTTCTATTTAAAAGTTATTATATGGAATTTGTAATATATGCTGTTAATGCTAAAAGCTTGTGCTTTTTAAAGAATTTCCGATTTGATATATAGTGTATTATTTATCGTTTTGCTCTTATTCATAATTGAAAAGGCTTGTGCTGTGTTTGTGTATCAGGTTTCTCTGGGTCATCATATAATAAGGTTGTCTAGATTTTAATATATTTTCTGTTGCTCCTATATACACCTTTTCTCCGTTGTTGGTGCTGTTACTCGTAGTTGTTTTATATAATGTTTTGCTTGTCAGGCTTTTATTTCGCAGATGGCAGTTATTCCTGTTTCTGCAATTGCATAGGCTAATAATATTTTCTTTTCTGTTATTATTGCTGTAAGTGTTTAATCTGCCGGTTTTGTTGCAGTTATTTTATATTATTAAGTTAAGTAACCAAACTAGAGACAAAAACAGAAATAGATCACAAAAGAAATTAGACGAATAATTGAATTGTATTAAAATACCAACCGCAGACAAAGAGGCTCACTTACGCTTGTAAAAGTTGATCGCAAAGTTATATGATCGATTCCTCAAACACATATATATCGATTTCTTTCTGTCTATTAATCTATTACAGTTTCCGCTTATTATCTAATGTTCTATATATATATACAGCAAGTCGTTGTATTAAGTCGTTACAAAAATAATGGCTGCTTTTTAAGTCTTCATATGAAAAAACACTGGCTGCTTTTTAAGTTATCATATAAAAGAAAACTTCTTTTTAGGTCTTCATATAAAAAAAACTGACTGCATTTTAAGTCTTCATATTAAAAAAAACTGTTTTCTTTTTAAGTCTTCATATTAAAAAAGACTGACTGCTTTTTAAGTCTTCATATTTAAAAAAAACTGGCCGCTTTTTATGTCTTCATATTAAAAAAAACCTGAGTGCTTTTTATGTCTTCATATTAAAAAAAAATGGCTGCTTTTTAAGTCTTCATATTAAAAAAAACTGGTTGCTTTTTAAGTCTTCATATAAAAAAAAACTGGCTGCTTTTTAAGTCGTCATATTAAAAATAACCGGCCGCTTTTTAAGTCTTCATACTGAAAAAAAATGGCCACTTTTTAAGTCTTCATATTAAAAAACCTGGCTAAGTCTTCATATTAAAAAAAACTGGCTGCTTTTAAAGTCTTAATATGAAAAAAAAACTGGCCGCTTTTTAAGTCTTCATATTAAAAAAAAATGGCTGCTTTTTAAGTTTTCATATAAAAAATCTGGCTGCTTTTTAAGTCTTCATATTAAAAATACTGGCTGTTTTTAAAGTCTTCATATTAAAAAAAAACTGGCTGCTTTTTAAGTCGTAATATTATAAAAAGAACTGGCCGCTTTTTAAGTCTTCATATTAAAAAAACTGGCTGCTTTTTAAGTCTTCATATTTAAAAAAACTGGCTGCTTTTTAAATCTTCATATTAAAAAAACTGGCTGCTTTTTAAATCTTCATATTAAAAAAACTGGCTGCTTTTTAAATCTTCATATTAAAAAAAATGGCCGCTTTTTAAGTCTTCATATTAAAAATCTGGCTGCTTTTTAAGTCTTCATATTAAAAATACTGGCTGTTTTTAAAGTCTTCATATTAAAAAAAAACTGGCTGCTTTTTAAGTCGTAATATTATAAAAAGAACTGGCCGCTTTTTAAGTCTTCATATTAAAAAAACTGGCTGCTTTTTAAGTCTTCATATTAAAAAAACTGGCTGCTTTTTAAATCTTCATATTAAAAAAACTGGCTGCTTTTTAAATCTTCATATTAAAAAAACTGGCTGCTTTTTAAATCTTCATATTAAAAAAACTGGCTGCTTTTTAAATCTTCATATTAAAAAAACTGGCCGCTTTTTAAGTCTTCATATTAAAAAAACTGGCTGCTTTTTAAATCTTCATATTAAAAAAAATGGCTGCTTTTTAAGTCTTCATATTAAAAAAACTGGCTGCTTTTTAAGTCTTCATATTAAAAAAACTGGCTGCTTTTTAAGTCTTCATATTAAAAAAACTGGCTGCTTTTTAAATCTTCATATTAAAAAAACTGGCCGCTTTTTAAGTCTTCATATTAAAAAAACTGGCTGCTTTTTAAATCTTCATATTAAAAAAAATGGCTGCTTTTTAAATCTTCATATTAAAAAAACTGGCTGCTTTTTAAATCTTCATATTAAAAAAACTGGCTGTTTTTTAAATCTTCATATTAAAAAAACTGGCCGCTTTTTAAGTCTTCATATTAAAAAAACTGGCTGCTTTTTAAATCTTAAAATAAAAAAAATGGCTGCTTTTTAAGTCTTCATATTAAAAAAAATGGCTGCTTTTTAAGTCTTCATATTAAAAAAACTGGCTGCTTTTTAAGTCTTCATATTAAAAAAACTGGCTGCTTTTTAAATCTTCATATTAAAAAAACTGGCCGCTTTTTAAGTCTTCATATTAAAAAAAATGGCTGCTTTTTAAATCTTCATATTAAAAAAACTGGCTGCTTTTTAAATCTTCATATTAAAAAAACTGGCTGCTTTTTAAATCTTCATATTAAAAAAACTGGCTGCTTTTTAAATCTTCATATTAAAAAAACTGGCCGCTTTTTAAGTCTTCATATTAAAAAAACTGGCTGCTTTTTAAATCTTCATATTAAAAAAAATGGCTGCTTTTTAAGTCTTCATATTAAAAAAAATGGCTGCTTTTTAAGTCTTCATATTAAAAAAACTGGCTGCTTTTTAAGTCTTCATATTTAAAAAACTGGCTGCTTTTTAAATCTTCATATTAAAAAAACTGGCCGCTTTTTAAGTCTTCATATTAAAAAAACTGGCTGCTTTTTAAATCTTCATATTAAAAAAAATGGCTGCTTTTTAAGTCTTCATATTAAAAAAACTGGCTGCTTTTTAAATCTTCATATTAAAAAAACTGGCCGCTTTTTAAGTCTTCATATTAAAAAAACTGGCTGCTTTTTAAATCTTCATATTAAAAAAACTGGCTGCTTTTTAAATCTTCATATTAAAAAAACTGGCTGCTTTTTAAATCTTCATATTAAAAAAACTGGCATCTTTTTAAATCTTCATATTAAAAAAACTGGCCGCTTTTTAAGTCTTCATATTAAAAAAACTGGCTGCTTTTTAAATCTTCATATTAAAAAAAATGGCTGCTTTTTAAGTCTTCATATTAAAAAAAAACTGGCTGCTTTTTAAGTCGTAATATTATAAAAAAACTGGCCGCTTTTTAAGTCTTCATATTAAAAAAAACTGGCTGCTTTTTAAGTCTTCATATTAAAAAAAACTGGCTGCTTTTTAAGTCTTCATATTAAAAAAAACTGGCTGCTTTTTAAGTCTTCATATTAAAAAAAACTGGCTGCTTTTTAAGTCTTTACATTAAAAAACCGGCTTCTTTTTAAGTCTTCATATAAAAAAAACTGGCCGCTTTTTAAGTCTTCATACTGAAAAAAATGGCCGCTTTTTAAGTCTTCATATAAAAAAAAACTGGCTGCTTTTTAAGTCGTCATATTAAAAAAAAATGGCTGCTTTTTAAGTCTTCATATTAAAAAAAAACTGGCTGCTTTTTAAATCTTCATATTAAATAAAAACTGGCTGCTTTTTAAGTCTTCATATATTAAAAAAAATGGCTTCTTTTTAAGTCTTCATATTTAAAAAAACTGGCCGCTTTTTAAGTTTTCATATAAAAAACCTGGTGCTTTTTAAGTCTTCATATTAAAAAAAACTGGTTGCTTTTAAAGTCTTCATATTAAAAAAAACTGGCTGCTGTTTAAGTCGTCATATTAAAAAAACTGGCCGCTTTTTAAGTCTTCATATGAAAAAAAAACTGGCCGCTTTTTAAGTCTTCATATGAAAAAAAAACTGGCCTCTTTTTAAGTCTTCATATTAAAAAAATTGGCTGCTGTTTAAGTCGTCATATTATAAAAATTGGCTTCTTTTTAAGTCTACATATTAGAAAAGAAAGTAGAGAGAAGCTTAATTACAACTCTTAAAGGTTATGTGACCGAGACGAGTTTTTATTGTGAATGTTTTACAGGGTGTGGGCCATAGATTGGAGCTCGGTCGAGTATCTATAAGAACTGCACGTATTGTACTTACTCTTTATAGGTATACACATTTTGTGATCGATCTTACCCGACTAAACTCTTACACATTTATCGAGATTGAGTAGATAGGTATAATTCGACCAGAAAGCAAATAAACTTAACATCCGCGAGAGTCGTCACAACAGGCAAATATAGATGATCAATAATTAACGTTCGGGTTGATTTGCCTCCGATAATAATTGTTTTTTTTTCACTCCGCCATTTTCTTTTTTTTCCCTTTTCTTTTTGTTTCGTCTCAAACAGAAAACGTCTCTCGAACAAAATGGCGGCACCGGTACCAAAGGAAATGTCGCGATCATTTCAGATATTCGATAGGTTTTTATTTTTAGTTGATAAAAACACATTTCGATTGACTAATTCTCTTATGTAGGCGCTGTCTGATGTTGGGTTATCTATTATATATATATATATATATATATATATATATATATATATATATATATATATATATATATATACATATACATATATATATACATATATATATACATATACATATATATATACATATATATATATACATATACATATATATACATATATATATAATATATATACATATATATATATATATACATATATATATATACATATATATATATATATATATATATATATATATATATATATATATATATATATATATACATATATATATATGTGATAACATTTTTATTTATACAAACATATCAAGGCTACACATCCAGTGGAAATATTTCGATCGAAGTTTAATAAGCAACAATTTAATCAGGGAGAAAAAATATGTCTGCTTTTAAAGTCTTCATATTGAAAAGAGAAAAAACTAGAAAGAAGCAAAAATTACAACCCGTAAACGTCATGTGATCAAATTCAAAATTATTATTTTTACGTTTGAAACATTTCCACTGGGTGTGTGGTTATTATATGTTTGTATGAATAAGACTTTCATTATAAATACATAGCTCTATTTATTTAAAGATTCTCTGGGTATATATATAAAGTAAGTTGAGATAGACAAAATTAGAACATTGTTTATATCAGTTCCAAGAATTCAAACACAACGATTATTTGGCGTACAATCTTTTCCAAGACAATTTAGAATTTTTAAAATGTTGTATTATACTTTTGATGACTTCAAACAGTGTCTTCATCAGCACCATTTTCAAAACTACATGCAGAAGTCATTTAAGAAAAAACGTAAAATTTCAGTATTGTTAAAAAAAACATGTATCCAGTAAGTATATGTTATATAACCTTCTAATAAACAACCATCTATTACTCTATCACAGATTATATAAGTAATGTAAATGCATAACAAACAGAAAATTAAATTTATATATATATATATATATATATATATATATATATATACGTCAGACTATAGACATCAAAATCGAAGATTCGATCATTGTCTAAGTTAGTCATGCTGATGACTGCTGTGAGCCAGAAACACAAGTCCATGGATTACTTTTATGTATGTATAACATTAATTTGTGTATATATATATATATATATATATATATATATAGATGTATATGATGTTGATAATGAGTACTGATTGTAATTTATGCTCTACTCGCCTAGTTTTACTTATTTTTTTGTGTTTTTGCTTTGTTTTGTACAATTCGCACTGAAGATCGCTACACCAAGAAATAAATGCACAGGAGCATTTTACAAATATATTTGTGTAAGCCGTAACAATTGTATGCTGAATAAAAATACGTTTCATGAAATGACGTGAATCTGTCCTTTATAACATTGGAATAGCATGAAATTACATGAAACAATATTGAATATAGCCTAGCTCTGGCCTTGTACGATTGAGCTATTATAATTACTTTATGTTATAAAATTTATATTTGAATTTATATAAAAAATACTAAATATAAATAAAAAATACACATACACACACATATATATATATATATATGTGTGTGTGTATATATATATATATATATATATATATATATATATATATATATATATATATATATATATTATACCAACGCGAAGTTGATCAAGGTTTGTTTTCCTAACTAATCTTTCAAAACATTTGTACAGACATATAGATTTAATAAAAAATATAGATTAATAGTTTGTTTTATATTTGTGTTGAGAAGGGAGTAAATAATAAACATTATTTGGTGGATAGTTTAGTTTTGAGATATTTCGTCATGATGATTGTCTCCCGTCGAAACGTTGGTAATTAATTAAGAACACAGTGTCGATTTTAAACAATACATTTTGTTCTTTATTAGATACATATCCAGACAGAGTGCGTCAGTGGGAGAGATAGATAGATAGATAGATATATAGACAGATAGATAGATAGATAGGTAGATAGATAGATAAAGTAGAGGATAGAGAGGGAGAAGACTACATTCGCATACGTGTGTCGTTTAATTTCAAAGCGGGTCTTCACCATAGACCAG
Source organism: Sepiola atlantica (assembly GCA_963556195.1). Classification (NCBI taxonomy): domain Eukaryota; kingdom Metazoa; phylum Mollusca; class Cephalopoda; order Sepiida; family Sepiolidae; genus Sepiola; species Sepiola atlantica. The sequence goes on from OY744535.1 coordinate 72,653,886, forward strand.
TGGTTCTTAACCTGTGGGGAATTTTGTCAAAGCGAGCGCCCTCAACACCCGAATATTTCGACGGTTGTGCCAGAATATGGAATCCGACTACGAAGGACTGCTGGTCCACACTGCCGTTCGCTGGTTAACGAATCTTTTCGTATGTATTTATTTCCATGTGAT
>OY744535.1:72659047-72661547 GCA_963556195.1 Sepiola atlantica
TTAGTCAGACATAGACAGTTCATCTGGACGTACTTGCTATAAAAATAAACCACTTTCTACCATTTCATCACAACTAAAAGATAAACCAAACAACTATTTCTGCTGTTAAAATAACACGAGGATGAGTTTAAAAGCTGTGGGCAACGAAAACATTTCACGTATTAGTTTGTTTACAACAAGCCACATCATTATACGAACCATGTTTCAGTACGTGTTGCTTGCCTAGGCATGGTGAACGTCGACCTGTGCTCTTAGACCCTATCCCAGTTAGCAGTCTCTTAGCTAGTGATACAAACGAGTGCTGTCCACCTTTTTCTTACTTAGTAACTGTCTTGTCTGTTTTCAGCTCTTAAAACAACCCAGAAAACAGTGAGTACACATACCTAGATAGATTTGGGAGGGTCTTACTAACCACTACACTTGGCATTTTATTTTTTAGCAATCCCTGTTGTTTCTTAGCACTTCCACCCCGACAAGATATATATATATATATATATATATATATATATAAACAGTTTTTCATGGTAAACAACTGATGATCCCTTAAAATAGTGTTAGAAACTAACTAATATAATAACTGTAAAAAATAAATTGACTTACATGAGTGATTTTCCACTGGAAGACTTGAGACTATAAGTTTTTTTGTTTTTTTTATATAATTTTTTAAAATTTTTTATATAGTTTTAATGGTTGAGAAACTTCCGAGACTATATATATATATATATATATATATATATATATATATATATATATATATATATATATATATATATATTTATATATATATATATATTGCCTTTATCGGGGACTCATTTAGAACTTTTTCCATCTTCTTTTTTCTATTTGATCTTAGCTATGGAGCTGATCATGATAAGCTGCATAGCTAAGATGAAATACTTTGTATTTTCTTTTGACTCTGCTGCGAAACGCGCGTAGAATGTATAAAACCCCTTATTTTTGAAAAAAGAAAAGTATAAAAATATTCAGAGAATTTTGTTTGCTTGTAAGATAAAAGGAAATTATTGGTATTCGCTGATATATGAAAGTAAAAAGATTAGGACAAAAAAAACTATGGCTGTGGTCGTTCGACTAAATATGACGACCAAAGAAAACAAATGAAAGGTATAGAGTGATTGTTCCTTTGGTCATATCATTAATTAATTGAAAAACCAAACCCAATAAAGTGCTCGATTTTAGGTTCGACAAGCGCTAATATAAGCTGTTTGATTTTTAAATTCTACATTACAGTGTCTGTACGTGTACCAGAGTTTTATCGGTCTAGACATACGGTTTCTGGGGTACTGAAGATTGGGACTGGCACTTATAAGACGGTTTCTAACCGAGTAACCGTATGTCCAGACTAATGAAATATCGGTACATCAAACAGACACTGTAATGTATAGTTGTAAATAAAATGCATTATATATATATATATATATATATATATATATATATATATATATATATATATTATTTAATCGCCTCCATTGGATGCTTGAATAAGGCCGGAGAGTCAGAATAAATTATTGCACCGGTGTATCTGATTCTGTGTTTCTTTTCTTTATTTTATTCTTGCTCTGTGTATTATATTAGGCTCTCATACTCGGATTTCCTTCTGGAATTTATTTTACTCTAACACTATATATATATATATATATATATATATATATATATATATATATATAATCCGCCATTTCCATCTCACACATCCTCACACATCAGTGAAACGATAGCATGTAAACATTTTGGCGCCAAATACTCCACCACCCTAAAAAAAAATCTGTCGATTTGGTATCTCCTCCCAAGGCATTTCATCCTCTCACATTTCGGAAGCTTTTAACAGGTTGGCATGACTTACGGAAGGAAGCGACTCATGTCGAAAGTAGACAGATCCCTACACATCACCGTGATGACCTATCGACAACCTTTGAATTACTGCGCCCACGTCAAATAGTCAGTGACCGTAGGAGAAAAAAAAAGTGCCCTCCCCCCCTCCCATCAATCTGATTGGCGGATTCGATCAGTAAACCCCGGATGCTGTCGACATAAAACGTCGGAGTAGTTTCTTAAACAAATGCATCTTTCACATAAGACTATTTTTGGCGCGAACTTTTATACTCTTTTGTTTCTGGGGTTAGACAGACAATTGAATAAATTAGCCACAGTCAGTTTCTGGGAGCAATAGACAATACAGCAAATACAAAAAAATAATAATAATGGACGTCACTCTCGCCATTTTTACTTCTTTTAAAACTTTGGTCTCCTAAAACCTTAGACATTTCAGACATTTTACAACCGACAGAAAACTTTTAGTCACACACACGCATACACACACACACACACACACACATACACACACACACACACACACACATATATATATATATATATATATATATATATAGGTATAATTATTACTATTTCATGTAATCACAAAATTTTATAGGGAGATATAATTTTTATTGTATCAATTTTCAGTATTTACTTCAACAGTGCTCGA
>OY744535.1:72666547-72681547 GCA_963556195.1 Sepiola atlantica
TAGTATCATTTAAGTGATGCGTAAGGCGTCGGGAGAGGAGTGTAGTTCTATGGACAATATAAGTACTGTGTTTGTCTGTTTGGGGCTTGGGGAAACATTCCTCGAATGGGAATTGGAACAAATACAGTACTTTTTTTGGTTTAGGGGGAGTTAGTAGTTTGTTTTAAGAGAAAAAATCGAAATCGATAAAAAAACTACCCTACCCCCTCTTAATCGTTTCTAAGGATTATTATTGTATAGTAGAATACTAAATAGTTTCTAAAGTATTGTTATCATTGTATAGTAGAATAGTAAATTGTTTCTAAAGTATGTTTATTATTATATAGTAGAATACTAAATAGTTTCTAAAGTATTGTTATTGTTGGATAGTAGAATACTAAATAATTTCTACAGTATTATTATCATATAGTTGTATACTAAATAGTTTCTACAGTCTTGTTATCATTGTATAGTAGAATACTAAATAATGTGTACAGTATTATTATTGTTGTATAGTACAATACTAAATAGTTGCTACAGTATTGTTATTTTTGTATAGTAGAATACAAATCAGTTTCTACAGTATTGTTATTATTGTATAGTAGAATACTAAATACTTTCTACAGTATTGTTATTATTTTATAGTAGAATGCTAAATACTTTCTACAGTATTGTTATTATTTTATAGTAGAATGCTAAATACTTTCTACAGTATTGTTATTATTGTATAGTAGAATACTAAATACTTTCTACAGTATTGTTATTATTTTATAGTAGAATGCTAAATACTTTCTACAGTATTGTTATTATTTTATAGTAGAATACGAAATACTTTCTACGGTATTATTATTATTTTATAGTAAAATACTAAATAGTTTCTACAGTATTGTTATTATTATGTAATAGAATACTAAAAAGTTTCTACAGTATTGTTATTATTATGTAATAGAATACTAAATACTTTCTACAGTATTGCCATTATTTCATAGTAGAATACTAAATAGTTTCTAAAGTATTGTTATTATTTTATACTAAACAGTTTTCGCGCTTTAAGTTATGTTCATCGATGCGTGTGATAGTAAGAAATTGCCAAGTGTGTTGATTAGGTGACAGATAAGTTTGTTCTAAAACACGATATAACATGCTGAAAAACTAGTGGCACTTTTTATGCTCGCTGATCGTATTGCAGTTGAAATCGGGTGTCACTTTTTATGCCGGCTACCAGTCACAATCAATTATTTGTTGCACGTGATGCCAATTAACGAATCAATTGTAACTATTTGAAATAAAATCGTCTGCCTTAAATATTAAAACAAAACGAAACGCCGCTTATGTTGGCGTCTACCCAAATTGTTGACGACTTGGTCACAACATAGAAATTCGGTATCGGGATAGAAATACGGTATCGGGATAGTTATTAGTAAAAACAAAACAATCCTGAAATGTGAATAAACGACTTTTTAAATCAATTAATGCCGGTTACAACGTTGAAAAATGGTATCGGGATTTCTACTATTTAAAAGAAACAATTTGTAATATATAGATATTTTGGTTTGTTTTAACATATTACTGCCGTTGACAACAGTTGAATACGGTATGGCGATGTATATTAGTAAAACTACACGGACGTTTAAAGTTAGTAACGAAGTTTTTTGTTTGTCTTAATTAATTAATTAATTAATTAATTAATTAATTAATACTGGGCAAAGCATTAAAATACGCTATCGGGATGTTCATTAGTAAAAATACAGTCGTTAAAACGTAAAATTATTTTAAAAATCATTTTAATAAATTAATGCCAGTCACAGCATTGTAATACGATTTCGGAATGTTTATTATTAAACTAAAAATAGTCGGTAAAAGTTAAAACATTTACACACGGTATGGGGATGTTTATTATAAAAATACAGTCGTTAACAGTTAGTAACTGTTTTTTGGTTTGTTTTAATCAATTATTGTCGGTCACAACATGTAAATATGGTATGGTCATGTTTATTAGTAATAAAAAACAGTCGTTAAAAGTTAGTAACGGATTTTTTAGTTTGTTTTAGTTTGTTTTTTAGTTTTGAGTTTCAACTATGGGTATAATTGGGTATAATTGTTACATAATAGATGGACGTATGGGAAGAACAATTACATCAGCTAGTTTGGATTTAGTGACTAGGTGAACCAGGGCAAGTTACCTTTACACGGAAATCTGAAAAACAAGTCCGTTCTCGGGACTAAAATGTAAACAGATATGAATTGTGGGTTAGATTCAAGTTTGGGATTCAAGTAAAGGTCGTACATACATGTGTTATGACAAATGTATTTTTGCATTCTGAAAAGTGAATAAAAGTATTCTGATATTCCGTTATTCCTCGAATGCAGTCAGGACGCCAGGTAGAATGTAATTGAATTGTAGATAGCGTTTGTTATTTTTATACAAAATTGAGGTAAGTATGCAGGCAATACTGAGAATTAAAAAAATGAAATAATACCGATGCCGTAATCGTATAAGGAAATTCCCCCTGAAGTAGCTAATTGTAGGCGAGTGAAAATTTTTTATATCCTATTTGTGGAAGACGTATTTGCGAGAAGCAGCTAGATTGGAATAAATATAATAATTTTTGTAAGATGACGAAGTCAACGCATCTTTTCTAGTAACACGGATTAAGAAGGGCTGTAAGTGGTTAGGTGAACAGATCAGCATATGTTGGTTGTAGCCTATAGTAGCCAACGTGATAGGGGAAAATAGACTTTACTTCATTATAGAGTATATATATATATATATATATATAAATATATATATATATATATATATTAAAGTAAATATTAAATTATTTTAACTACATACGCCGGTGTTTCAAGCTTTAGCTATCATTAGTATAGGAGGTGATACTTTCAGACGGTCGCAAGATTCGAACCCAGTTACTGAATCATCTGAGACCCTCAAGCAAGCGTCATAACCACACGGTCACAAGAAATTACCACGTAAAGAAAGAGAATTAAGTTTTATTTATGCCTAAAGCAAGCAGGCACAGACAGTAAACTAATTGAGAGTGTTATATATATATATATATATATATATGTATATATATATATATATATATATATATATATATATATATATATATATAGAGAGAGAGAGAGAGAGAGAGAGAGAGAGAGAGAGAGAGATACGACACGCGTTCAAAGCGTGGTTATATTCAAATTTGTGCGTGTATTAAGTCTCTCTACACAGCCATCCGCACGTTTAGCGATTCAAGATTTAAGCATACTACTACTACCACCACTACTACTAGTACTACTACCACTACTACTACTACTACTACTACTACTACTACTACTACTATAACAATGACGTAAGTTTTTTTATAAATTTAATAGGAGCAGCCGACAATTGCCATAAGCTTAATTTTCATCTCAGATTAAAGTGTAGAATCCGTGCCAGACTATAAAAAAGTTAAAATTTGAAAGAAAAAAAAATTATCGAAACCTTTTAGATGTCTTGAATTTTATTTGTGTAAAAATATTCTTTAAGACTAATTACAGTTACAATGAATTAAATTTATTGTGAATCCAGCGACGCATTTAAAAATAATGAGGTCACCCGATTTTAAAACATTCATTAAAATGAGTAAAACATTTTTTGTTTTCTTGAATTTGCTGAAAATCAAAGAGACTAAATTATTGCGTAATAAAAAGCAAAACCCATTTGACTCAATTAACATTGAAAACGAATGAAATGCATTTTTTAATGCGGAGAAAGTTGGAATTTTACGATATATTATTTTGTTTATAGTACTTCTACTAGATGTACCCATGATTCGCAGGGCGACAACCATAATCCAACTTTGGTTTCTATTCGAAAATACGTAAAGTGGGACATATCTGTTAAGACATTTTTCTTTCATAACTAATTGTGCTGTGGGATTTTACGTTACTTATATTCATTGAAGTCTCCCATAAAAAAATCTCTTCAAAAGAATGGCTCAAATAATATTTCAAAGAACAATAGAAAAAGCATACCAAAATCTAAAATTAAAAAAAAACGTTCGCACATTAAGAATAGTCAAATCCCTCACGCTAAAAACACCTTCGCAAAGAAGAAACAGTGTATAAACTGTCTGAATGGAAAAAAAGGTTTGACATGACATTATAATTATTGAAGGGCTTAAAAACACCAACTAATTAAACTAAACCACCAACTCCCACGTTTTTTTCTTTCTTTCTTTCTTTCCTCCTTCTCCCACGCTTTATTTCCTTTTTTCCTCCTACTCACACGGTTTCTTTCTTTTTTTCTTATTTTCTTCCTACTTCTACGTTTTCTTTCTTTCTTTCTTCTTTTCTTCCTAATCCCACGTTTTCTTTATAAAAGGGAACAAAGTACAGGACGTCCTCGACTCGTACAGAGACTTATCATTTTAGCAACATCAGTAGGAGAAGGCGCACTATTCCTCGGACAAGCCAATGTATAGCCGTATCGATGGGATCTTATTTGGGCTTTGAATACTATGTTACTTTGAATATTAGGTCAGAGTTTACTTGAAGAGGAAAGTATCGTCATGCCAGGTTGTCCTGACAAACCCTTGTACAGAGAGACCGAATACACTCGAGGATTGTGTCTAGTAGGTAATAACAACTCTCCAGTAGGTAATTCAAACTCTCCAGCATGTAATACAAACTCTCCTGTAGGTAATTCAAACTCCCAATTTGTAAATATAAAATATGTTGTGTTTCGTGTATTCTTTTCACACACTTCTTTTTCATATCTACTCGGCGTAGCTCGAGATCCAATGATATAATTTTAGTTTAATTTAAAAAAAAAGCAATGATGTGTAAGTGACAAAAAATGTAAACACACATTTTAAGGGAGATAACTCTTATTTTTTTATTTTAAGTTAGAATCATAAATCTGTCTTAGATTTTGACCATTATTTAAAAGTGTATCCATTGTAATAATCTTCTTTGCCGGTATAACTATTTTCAGGAAGAAACTAAAGAGAATTATATTTTTTAGTGTGAAGAACGTGCAGCAATGATTAAAAGAAAGAAATCGCTAGTCAGAATCAAATATCGATTTGTTAGTTGTATAGCTATTCAGGTTTAACGTAATATTCGACAAAATAATATATTCAATATGTCATCGTACAAAAGAAAATAGAATAGATCCTCGTCCATCTTATCTTGAGCAGGGTTCACGCTAAAACTATGTTTTACCTAATTCTTACTGTTATTAAGTGTTATGTAATGTTTTATGAGTTGTGCTCGGTGTACAGATAGAGTTATCGGAAAAGAAACTTCGGAAGATGAAGTTTCGTTCGCACGGACGAAAGATGCACACGCACACATGGGCGTATCTCGGGGAAAAGGTGAGCGGCATTCAATTCTTAGTAAATGAACAACTTTTCGTACTTTGTACCCTTGTAAATATTTACATTATGTTGTGTTTTGTTAATTCTTTATTATCATTTTCTTTTCACATACGTCCTTTCTATTTTCATTTTTTGGTGTGAGTTGTAATACTAAAAAGAGACAAAAGACCTCGTCTATCTTATCTATACCAGGGGTCACATAACCCGAAGATATCTACGCGAAGACGTAGACACTGGGGTTAAACCACACCATTTCTAATGTCCATTTCCTGGGATTTCTTTTTACAAGACAAAGAGACTGCGAGACGACCCGCCATTTACCAGTCGCCTCCACGCCCCTCAACATCGGATGCTAAAATACTTAAAGAGAAGTGGGGGGGAATTAGGAGCCACAGGAAACGGGAATTAAGACTGCCCTCAAGGTACGGCGATTACGTAGTGCACATGCTGATATCATTGCAAGAAAGGGATATAATAGGTCAGAGTAACCTCCCCTTTAAAAATGGAGGAAGGATAACAGAGGAGACGAGAGTCTCGCAAGATTGTGCCTCGGGACGTGATCCAAGATGGCTGCCGAACGTCTAGAACGCTAAGAATAAACTTGATCAAAACTAGTGAAAGGATAGTTCCAATATTTTTCTCAGTTCAAATACAATTATCGATTCGGTTCTAAATTCTCGAGTTCGATAAAATTACCGATTCTGATTCTAAAATTGCCTAATCGCCGAAGAATAGAATTTTTTTTTACTTTGGGGGAGGGGTAGCCGCGAGTTCTCATTTCCTTTTATATATAGATATCGTTTTCTTTTAAATGTTTTCTCCCTTTATGTATTCTATCCAATATTTTGATGAACTCATTATTATAGTTTTATTCATGAATAGGAAAAATGGCACGTGAAAAATATACATTTTTCAATAGTGCTATTTTTCCTATTTATACCCTCGTGTCATTTTAATCGTGCCATTTTTACATATATTCGTTATTATGATCTATAAATTTTAGTTTTACTGGTAGTTTAAAATCAATAAATATTTATCATTTTATTATTAGTACCAGCAATGGAAAATTAAATTTTACACTACAACAAAAAATAATAAACAGAATCGCTTTTGGAATCGGTAATCAGGCTCAATTTTTACCGATTTCAATACCGATTCCGATAGCCCAAAGAGTCCCGATTCCAAATCCGATTAATCGTCCCAACACTAATGAAAATAAAATACGCAGTTTCTTCCCATGAAAACGACGATTTGTTATATAACTCTCCATCCCCCATCTATCGCAATTCCTCTAAAAAATAACGTATATATGAAATAAAAACAATATTCATTTTAAAACGGAATTGTTGTCTTCTTATGTTTATCAACAAACAATTATTCTTACATGGATTTATTTAGTACCGGAAGCCGTCTATAATTTTATTTTCATTCGCACCTTCTAGGGGTTTACCTCTTTGTAAATGTAGTCTTCGAGTTTCAACTATGGGTATAATTGGGTATAATTGTTACATAATAGATGGACGTATGGGAAGAACAATTACATCAGTTAGTTTGGATTTAGTGACTAGGTGAACCAGGGCAAGTTACCTTTACACGGAAATCCGAAAAACAAGTCCGTTCTCGGGACTAAAATGTAAACAGGTATGAATCGTGGGTTAGATTCCAGTTTGGGATTCAAGTAAAGGTCGTACATACATGTGTTATGACAAATTCAGTGTTCCCTTGAAGCAGTGACTTCACGATACCGTGTGAAAAAAAGGAATACGTTTTTTCCGGAGTCAGTTTTTGAAAGTGGTGACGAACGGACGCGAATTCAGAATGTAATAAAAAATAGGAAGATGGGAATTTAATACCTAAAAAAGTTGATAGCATCACTTGTATGACCACCCTCCATCCTTCCCTATGTTAAGAAGAACATTTTTTGTCTCTCTCCATTTAATGTTTATGTGTGATTTTGATTCGGATGACAAGAATTTCTCTCCGAAATAAAGACCAATTTAAACTCTCCGTCAATCTCACCTTTTCCTTTCTGTGCATAAGAAGTTCTTAGTTGCAGACACGGCTAGAAATCAGTCCACTAGATGTTGATGATTGTGACGGCGACGATGGCGGGAAAAGCGCGGGCGCTTCACTATACAAAAAGAGAAAGATGACTGGATAGAGTGTCTCACGCAAAACATGTAAGTAGACAGCTACGTAAGACTACTGAGAACATTTGAAGTAAGTACTTTTGATTTAGAGAACGTGGTTTTAATAAGGCCAATACATGACATGATAAGATCTGCTTCATCTATGAGAGATACATTTGGTAGAACTGATTATTTTGTAACGCCAATTACATCATTAAAATAATTATTAAATCCAAACTTTGCGCTGTTGTTACTCCCAGTGTCAACCGGTATCAGAAAAAGACACCGTAGTGTTATGCAGATCGTTACACACAGCGGAGAGAGACAAATAGAGATAGAAAGATATATATATATATATATAAGTCTTATGAAATTAATCAAAAGAAATACATGTATATATGTATATATTTTTAATTTTTAAATATTTTTAATATAAAACTAAAACAAAAAATACATTAAACTATAAATTCACCTAAAAAGTAGTGTAATGGATTCGTCCGAACACTTTAAATACATCAACATTTATGTAATTAACGGATACATTCTATTAGACACAAACGAACAACACAGGTAAGGAGGACATTTTTTAATTACTAATATAACTTAGCTAAACATTTATCTGGAACAAAACTTAGATCTAATATACGGAACTTTTATGTTTTTGTCTTTAAACGGAAGTGGAGTCTGATCAACTCTGCTGGGAAGCCATTAAATAAAATACGGTTTTGTTTTTAAATTCCCGAAACAGTTTTTAATGGTAAACAACTGATGATCCCTTAAATAATGTTAAGACTAGTGTAAATTGTTGGAAGCCAACTAATATAGTGACTGCAAAAAATAAATTGACTTACATGAGTGATTTTCTACTGAACGACTTGGGACTAAAATGTTTTTTTTTCTCCTGATATAGTTTTAATGGTTGAGAAACTTCCGAGACTATATATATATATATATATATATATATATATATATAGAGAGAGAGAGAGAGAGAGAGAGAGAGAGAGAGAAAGAGAGAGAGAGAGGGAGAGAGAGAGAGACGTGCAGCTGCTGTTACAAAGAAAAGGAAGGACTTTACACACACCATGACTACAACAAATAGAAATATATCGAAGAAAGAGAAAGAGAAAGAGAAAGAGAGACATACAATTTTTACACATACTCGCTCCGACTACTACGTGTAAACTACACTTCTGCTATCAGACACTGACAGATGTTTGTTGGGGAGGGGAGTTTGAAGAATTCTCGAATGTAATGCTTCAGAACGAGATACATTCTAATTTAGAAAGCATCGATTCTCATAGTCCGAAGAGAGGTAGATGTGAATCGGCTCTTACTTGCTTCATCACGAGGACAGAGTTAGCCAGGACGTCGGTTTTTAATGTGAGGAAAATCCAGTTCTCACAAACCGGCACTATGGATGGGTACACAAATAACAATTGTCTCAGTCTATACGGAGACCTCATTCACCGATCGACGACAGAAATACGAAGCGAAGCATAAAAACAGTTACTACACTTTGATCCTAGACTAATGGTTAAGATGTGAAACTGCTGTTTCAAAGAAAATAACTTCTCACTCATTATGACTACGACAGTTACAAAGAAGAAATAAACAAAAAAATGACACAAACAACTTCTACAAACGGTGACATGCAATTATTTCGACTACTACGTGTCAACGACACTGCCAGATATTTGTTGGGGGAGCGCGTCGGAAAATTCTCGGGCATAATTCTTCAGAAGTACATATATTCTAACATAAAGGCGAAAATGCACCTACAAATAGTGAAACATAACAAAGATTGTGTTTTAGCCTTTTGACTAGGAACAAAGTGTAGTATCTGTTTTGATGCTGCACTTAGTCTATTCTGCCATCGATCAGTGAATAAGTACTTCTAGACTGAGGAAATATTTATTTTTGTTCCAATCCAGAATGCCCCATTTTGGGCGCTGGATTTTCTCCACATTAAGAAGCAACCTTGTGTCTTGCTCTGCCCTCGTGGGGAGGCCAGTAAATAAGAAAAAGGACTTACGTCCAGACTATTGGAAAAATAAAAGATATTTAAAAATCTGAAATTGAAATTCTATCAGTCTCGTTTCTCGAAAAGTCTGTGATCAAGAAATACAATCTCAAAGAGGAAATACTGGAATCTCCAGAACAGATTTTCTATTTGAAACCTTTGGAAAATGTTGCGTCCCAAAAGCAAGATGGCGGATCCAGGTTTACCATTAAAAACCCGACCTATGTAATTATTATCATCCATTTCATGTTTAATGACTACATTTTTATACGATATAATTTCTTTTAATATCTACTTTCGTAATGGGTGACTTTTGAAAAATCTAATAGACGTCAGTAGACTGCAAAAATCGATTTGAAAATCTCATTTTTCTTTTAATTTATAACACAGTAGGTAATTCCATAAGCTATACAACAATGTTTGTAGGATGTCTTAGGATTATATTACATGTCTGGTTACACACACACACACACACACACACACACATACATATATATATATATATATATATATATATATATTATTTTATAACATAATATATATGTATAATATTATTAAAATTATAATAAATATATATATATGTTATTTTATAATAAATATATATATATATATAATATTATTAAAATTAAAAAAAAATATATATATATATATATATAATATTATTAAAATAATAATAAATATATATACATTATTTTATAATAAATATATATATATATATAAAATATTATTGTAATTATTATTAATATATATATATATATATATATAAATTATAATATATAATATATATATATATAAATATATAGATGTATATATATATCCCTACGTAGGAAGATAAAAACAAATATTTATAATTAATTATTTGTCGCCACCAAACTAGGCCTAGCTCTGTGGCGAATAGTATTAACACAGCCGTCATCGTGGCTTACCTGCGATGTTCCTTTCAAAAGTCGAACTCTCTACGACAGGTGTCTTTAAGTACGATTACCGAGTTTTTGACAGCGGAATTGAGGGCAAAGAGGTTGGAATTTGAGTTTAAAATATAACTCGTGTTCTCGGGTTCGAGCCCGACCACCGGTGTGAATAATAATTCTCTACACTGACGATTCCCGTAAGGATGAAACGTTTGATCATGTAGATAAAACAATTATGTATGATTATATATGTATATATATATATATATATATATATATATATATATATATATATATATATATATATATATATATTATAATATAATATAATATTTATTATGATATATATATATATGATATGAATATATATATATATTTATATATACGGTGTGGGTTGGTCGTTCAATTTCAAAGTATTGCAGGGTTAGTTGATAAAATTGAAATATAAGCCATGTGTAATACAAGATTAATTTATTATTATTACTTTTATTTTTACATTAATCCTATTAATTTCGGAATAAAATTCCATCATCAGGGGTGACCAGTATTGAGTCATTTTTTTTCATCAAAAAACAAGAATAAACAAACTTATATTTCAATTTTATTAACTAACCCTGCAATACTTTGAAATTGAACGACCAATCAACACCTTATCAAGACTAGCGAGCCAACGCTTCGTTCTACACCGGAATTTGAATCATAACCGCTAAAAACAACAACAACAACAACAGCGGAGACATCACACCAAAGACGTTTATCAAGTAACAAAGAAATAAGTTTGTTTATTCTTGTTTTTTGATGAAAAAAAATGACTCAATACTGGTCACCCCTGATGATGGAATTTTATCCCGAAATTAATAGGATTAATGTAAAAAAAATGATATTAAATTAATCTTGTATTGCACATGGCTTATATTTCAATTTTTATTAACTAACCCGGCAATACTTTGAAATTGAACGACTAACCCACACCTTATCAAGACTAGCGAGCCAACGCTTCGTTCTACACCGGAATTTGAATCATAACAGCTAACAACAACAGCGGAGACATCACACCAAAGACGTTTATCAAGTAACAAAGAAATAAGTTTGTTTATTCTTGTTTTTTGATGAAAAAAATGACTCAATACTGGCCACCCCTGATGATGGAATTTTATTCCGAAATTGATAGGATTAATGTAAAAAATAATAATAATAAATTAATCTTGTATTGCACATGGCTTATATTTACATTTTATTATATATATACATATATTTTATAATATGATATTTATTATGATATATATAATATAAATATAAATATATATATATATATATACATATATATATATATATATATATTATATCATAATATAATAATATCATATACATATATAAATATATATATATATTTTATTATTTTATAATATAATATTTATTATGATATATAATATATATATATTATATCATATTATAATAAAATCATATTGTATACATATAAATATAAATATATATATATATATATATATATATATATATATATATATGTATATATATATTATAATAATACTCCCAGCAACAACGGTTTTTGCTATGCGCGTTTGAATTAAGGTTGAACACACATCTGAAGAAAAGGGAAACTTTTCCCGAAATATGATGTTATACAGTTCCGCACTGATCATAATTAAGAGTTTAGTAAGAAAAAATATGTTACTAAAAGGTTGAAACTTTAAACATTTATGCTACCTACCATTACAGGCAGCATGAACACTTCCATTTCCCTATAAATATCGGGAGCACATGCCTCTCGGTGTTGGAACCAACCCCATCCTGTTCAGTCTCTCATTAACTTCGGTTGATTGAGGACGTCGGGATGGGGTAATACCAGTCGAGGATTCGTTCTCGACAATCAGTCCGGCAGGAACTGGGCCATTTAGTTGGCCTTTTATCTGCCGGGCTGAGGTATATTGTCCTGGGTTTTCCTAGGAGGTGCACCCTCCCAGGCCTTGCCTTCCCTCTTTGGGGAGGAGTAAGTTTATTGCTTGCTGCCTGAGGCGCCCTTACCGGGGAATGCCGACGGGGTTGCCCAGGCTATTTTTAATAAGCCAGAGTGCTCCTCCTTTAGGGGCGCTGGCTGGCTTGATCTCCCCACTTTCCGACCTTGTGTCACATATTGCTTTGTGGGAAGCAATTAAATACCTGGAACTACCCCAACCCGATCAGTCTCTCATTATCTTCACTTGAGTGAGGACGTCGGGATGGGGTAATACCAGTCGAGGATTCGTTCTCGACAATCAGTCCGGCAGGAACTGGGCCATTTAGTTGGCCTTTTATCTGCCGGGCTGAGGTATATTGTCCTGGGTTTTCCTAGGAGGTGCACCCTCCCAGGCCTTGCTTTCCCTCTTTGGGGAGGGGTAAGTTTATTGCTTGCTGCCTGAGGCGCCCTTACCGGGGAATGCCGACGGGGTTGCCCAGGCTATTTTTGTTAGGCCAGAGTGCTCCTTCTTTAGGGGCGCTGGCTGGCTTGATCTCCCCACTTTCCGACCTTGTGTCACATATTGCTTTGTGGGAAGCGATTAAATACCTGGAACTACCTCAGCGCGACGGGAACCGAGCTGAGGTATACTGTCCTGGGTTCTCCTAGGAGGTGCATCTTCCCAGGTCTTGCCTCCCCTCTTTCTGGAGGAGTAAGTTAGATGTTTTTTTAACAAAGTGATCTCCCTAATTTTTTATTTGTCTTACGAAGAACCCCACCTAGTTCTCTCATAGAGAATGCTATGACAAGTTAATTTAAAGAGTGTAGCATAGTAATAAACGTTACCAAATTCTTAGCTATTAAAGAAATAATACGTTTGAATCTTGAAAGCACTTAGAACGTAGTCAACTACTTAACGGTTAAGCAATCAAACGTTTGAATCTTGCACGCTGTTAGAACGTAATCACACTCTCATGTAACATCTCACTATTATAGACGCTTCTTTTCAGTTGTAAATTACTAGCCGTTATAATAATAAACAGCTCAACAGTAAAGACAAATTTTTGAAGAAACCAACAGAAACACCACCCGAAGATTATTTGACTAATCAAATCGAAAGTACTCGCAAGAAAAGGAAAGAAAATGGAATAAGAAACACATGGAACTTACATACAGCAATTTCACCGAAACACTAAATAGACCATTTGGAAAATGAAAATTAAAAAAAAAAAGTCTTATCATGCAAAAATGCTCCGTGTTATTTAATATATATATATATATATATATATATATATATATATATATATATATATATATATATATATATATGTATATATATATATAGATATGTATATATATATATATATATGTATATATATGTATATATATATAGATATGTATATATATATATGTATATATATATATATGTATATATATATATGTATATATATATGTATATATATATGTATATGTATATATATATTTATATGTATATGTGTATATATATATGTATATATATATATGTATATATATATATGTATATATATATGTATATATATATATGTATATATATATATGTATATATATATGTATATATATATGTATATATGTATATATATATATATATATGTATATATATATATATTTAAAACAATATATATTTTAAACACAAATAATCTGCGTTTTGCAAGGTTTTCTAAATATTTTATAAAAAAAATATCTTCGTTATTATGCCTACCCACCCAGCGCTTCAAATTGTGTGACTTTTCAAAGTATCTTTCCACGCCGACCACGTGACACACAGCCATATCAACACTTTTCATTCCTTCGTCAAAACACCTAGACGGATTTTAAACTTGGCCACGAGAATGTCTCAACCAAGAGGAAAAAAGAAAAAAAAGAAAAAGAAGAAATATTCCTCTGAAGATGGTAGATTTACCGAAAGTACTCAAGTTTATAAAAAAAATGGTTTTAAGATGAATAAATAATTTATTTTTAAAAACAAATAATCTGCGTTGTGCAAGGTTTTCTAAATATTTTATAAAAAACTATCTTCGTTATTATATATATATATATATATATATATATATATATATATATATATATATATATATATATATATATATATTGCAATTTAGAAAGAAACAACGTTATGACATATTCATTTTTATCTGTTCCAAGAATTTTACAGTAACAATAGTTTAGTTGTACGATTGTTTATGGGGTGAGGGTGTCGTTACTAATTCCAAGTTGTGTCTTCATCAGCACAGATTCCATCACATTACAATTAGAAGCCGAACAAACCATCAACATTATGGCTTATCAAATACATATTATTACTTAAAAATGCGACAGTCGCAGCATATAACACACATGTCTGATCCGTACTCTTGTATGCCTGCGAAACGTGGCCAAAGACGAAATGTCAAAAACGACACGATCTTGGCTGCAGCGTATCGGATGGAGAAAATACCCGGTCTCACATTTCGGGACTCCAACTGGTACGACCACTTCGCCAGCCGTCAGTCATCGAAAACGCTTCAAAGTTTGTCCCAAATTGCTTTATGTTTGCAGTATAAAGTTGGCATAGCTCATATACTCGCTTCATCTCCTGATATTGAATCGAGTCCTTCCAAGTTTATACTGCAAA
>OY744535.1:72686547-72701547 GCA_963556195.1 Sepiola atlantica
TTTATATATATATTGGTTTCACCTTGTCGACGCGCATTGCTACCGTCTTAAAATAATTGCTAGGTTTTTAATAAAATAGCGTGTTATTTTATTAAAAAGAAATTCATTTTTGGGAATTCGTTGGTATTACGATGATGTACGGGGCTGATTTTAAACTCTATTTCTGAAGAGCTATATTCAGACGGAGTTAACGAGTAATGACTTTGAGTTTTTTAAAACAATGGCGTCAAGAGATAGTCGATCGTCGTTTCGTCATAACATTTAATTTTCTCTTAAAAAAATACTACTTGAACAATTTACGTGATTTTTTATGTACGATATTTTTCCGTCACTGGTACGTACATCATAAGGATTTTTCTTAATTTTTGTTTTTTTCTGGTGGGGGCGAAGTTATGGATTTGCACTAGTATTTTTAATATAATTACATTCACACTTTTATTTTACTAATGCAATTCATTCATATCTAATGCTTATTTAGCATCTCTAAGTTGTTACGACGTTAATGGAACGTAAACAAATGTTATTTAGCGTAACTTTAGTACGGCGTTTCGCTCCGTTTCTATTATGAACAAGCGGCACAAGTGACTGCTTTAACTGTTTAGGTTTTCTCATATATCTTTTAAATTCTTAATTAGTCCTTTACATTAAGATTAAAAATATATTTTGAGTTAATTTATTAATACATTATTTTTTCTGTAGACTTTCTTCAATATTTTTAGTACGTCTCATTATATAAATATATGCAGATTTTCTTTTTTACTTCTATCTTAGACTACTTTTTACTCACCGGACAGAGTAATATTATCATGTGTACAAGTATCAAAACCTTGAGTTACAAATCAGTCACATTTGGTATATTTAACCCTGTGCGTTGAGTTTCCAATGTAGTAGTCATCAACATTGACTTTTGATTCTTCTTGTGGAGAGCAGCTCATGTTAAATGGTTGGGTCACACAATAACCAATCAGCCTCAAGAGCGTACTAATCTCGACCTAACTATTTAAAGTCTACTTCATGACCCTTTGTGATTTGTAAACCAGACGGACAACTCTCAGGCACCAACAAAGAAGGGCGTCCTCTCTCTCTCCTGCCTTCGCCGCCTGGACGCCGGACAAAACTTATCTTCACTTGAAGATACATTGTTCAAAGAAGACTTTCGACAGGCAACTAACTTTGTCATTCTTCTATTTCTTTTCCTCGCGGTTTAAATCTTCAACAACCTACACCCAACGGTGTAGACCACTTAAATAAATATATAAATTGTTGTTTATGAAGCAGCTTTTTTAAAATTTCAATTGACGACCCTTTTGTTCACACTTATTTTAAGACTTTGTCTTACTGTTCACACGAAGACAAAAACACTATAAAATGATGACACCGACGTGATATAGTTACGCAAACTTATGATCTGGTGTCTAAGTTGCTATAAACTACGCTGATTTATTTGCCAATACTTTCGTGAAACCGAAGGTAACGACGGATAATCAAACTAATGTATTGCGTCAATTATATATATATATATGTATAAATACATATATATATACATATATGTACATATATATACATATATATACATATATATATACATATATATTCATATATATACACATATATATATACACATATATACATAGACACATATATATATACATATATACATATATATACATATATATATATATGTACATACATATATATATATACATGTATATATATATTTATATATATATATATATATATATATATATATATATATATATATATATATATATATATATATATATATGAGAGAGAGAGTGAGAATTTTTGCCCTGCTACAACTATCGTGCTGGCAAGGGCGATGTTGTCTTACCCCGTCAACCAATCAAACTATTTAACCATTATCCTCCAGTAGCCTTTGGGCCTTGATAAGCGGTGACCTTTATTGATATATATATATATATATATATATATATATATATATATATATAATCACGGAACATGTATATCGATAAAATATTTACGTTCACCCACATTATGTAGATGAATTTACATATATCCGTATATACTTATATAAATGCATATTGATTTACTTCTTATGCGGTTCTATCTGTTGCGAATGTACGGTTACCAATAATTACTTTCTTGCAACCTCCGTTCGTCCCAGTAAATCTGCCATCGATACGTCTTGGCATTTCCATTTAATATTCGCCTGGTTACAACCCGACGGAAGAGGCTGACCATGGAAGATGCTCATTAAATTTCGGATAGGGACGCAGTTATGACAGAAAGGTATTCATTACGCGGGCCCCTCACGGCGGGAAGAGTGTCAGGATCTTCATTAGAATTGCTTGTAATAAATATTCGAGCACTTATCTGGAATAATGAATGTGTCGATCGGGTTGTTAGTGAGATGAGCCTCACGGATCGACGTCCTACGAAAGAGGGAAAGAGAGACAGATATAAATATATATATATATATATATATATATATATATATATATATATATATATATATATATATATAAGGCCAACGTGTGCGCGCGCGCGAGAGAGAGACATAGACAAAAGAACTTGAGCTCTTTAAGAGCACAGAACTACGCCATATTAAATGTTCTCTTGTTAGATAAGCCTCACGGACTGACTTACTACGAAAGAGTGAAATAGAAAAAGAGAGAGAGAGATGAAAGACCAGCGAGAGAGAGAGAGAGAGAGAGAAACAGAGACAGAGACAGAGACAGAGACAGAAAAAGAGAGAGTGTGCGAGTGAGAGAGAGAGAGAGAGAGAGAGAGAGAGAGAGAGAGAGAGAAAATGACTCGAACTCTTTAAGAGCACAGAACTACGCCATATTAAATGTTCTCTTGTTAGATGAGCCTCACGGCTAACTTACTACGAAAGAGTGAAATAGAGAAAGAGAGAGAGAGATGAAAGGCCAGCGAGAGAGAGAGAGAGAGAGACAGACAGACAGACAGAGAAAGAGAGAGTAAGTGAGATATATATCTATATATATATATATCTCTCTCTCTCTCTCTCTCTCTCTCTCTCTCTATATATATATATATATATATATATATATATATATATATATATATATAGAGAGAGAGAGAGAGAGAGAGAGAGAGAGAGAGAAAAGGACTTGAGCTCTTTAAGAGCGCAGAACTAGGCCATATTAAATGTTCTCTTGTTAGATTAGCCTCACGGATCGATGTATTAAGACAGAGGGAGAAAGAATGATATATATATATATATATATATATATATATATATATATATATATATATATATATATATACGAGAGAGAGAAAAAAAGAGAGAGAAAGAAAGAGAGAAAAGAGATTAAGTGATAGAGAGAGATAGAGTGACAAAGAGGAAAAAAGAACTGGGGCTCTTGAAGAGCACTGAACTCCGCCATATTATATTTTCTAGGCACAATTATGGCTCGATGTGCTATGGATTATTTTGTTGTTAGTGAGATGAGTAGAAAGAGAATGCGTGAGAGAATAAGAAAAAGAGAGAGAGAGCGGAGAAATTAAGAGACAAGAAGATAAAGATAGAAAGACAAAGAAAGAGTAACGAACTGGAGCTCTCCAAGAGCAACGAACTCCGCCATATTATATATTCTGGGTAGATTCATGGTTTCAGATGATAGGGATTATTTTGTTATTATTGAGACGAGCTAAACGGATCGATATACGGCGAGAAAAGAGATAAGGGGGGGGGGGAGATGTACACAGAGAGCTCTTGAAGAGCACCGATCTCCACCATATATTTTGTGGGTAAAATTATGGTTCCATGTGACATGGATTATCTTGATACATGCTCTTTTATATTTTTAGGCAACAAAGGCGGAAGAATAGCGGCAACATTTAGGGTAAAATAGAATACAGGGTACCCCCCCCCAAAAAAAAAAGACATAAACATTTTATTAAATCCTACAAAGGCCCAGTTAATTTAAAAAACTTTGCTGAACTTAGAATTAACTTTGTGTACGACAATTCTTTTAATGTTTCAAAACTGTCTTGTCTATTTCAAAATATTCTCCGAATGATCTCTATTGCCTATATATATTAAAACATATAATCCGGCTTATGAAAATGCAATTACTATTCAGCGACCTATCGCTTCGTTGGAGCCGAAAAATAATAATGAAAATAAATTCGTACAATGGTTATAAAAGAAACAACAATCGAAATTCAAAAACTAAGATATCCACCCCACCAAAAAACAAAACAAAAAACAAAACAAAAACAACACGTTTATAATACTGCATTACCAAAAGGTGGCTATAAAACACTAGGGTGTAATATATAAAAACAGAAATAACAGAAATATTAGAAAAAGATAGAAGTCGAAATATTATTTGATTTAGATAATCCAAAATGGATCATATGTCTCTTAACCTTTTAAATCTACATTTACCACTGATAATCTACTGCATAAAATATTCAATATAAATATCATGAAACTTATCTATAGTTGTAGAAAATAACTGGAAATTAATTAAAATCCATAACAGACAGAACTTAATACTAATCAAAAAAAGTTTACGTGAGGGTACTAATACAGATTTTAAGACCAGGTATTTAAACTATAAATCATCCTTTGATAACCACGAAAAGTGATACGACACTTCACTATCTGAATGCATATTGTTTCTGAAGACGAATAAAAGGATACCCATCTGAGAGTAGAGCATTTTAAAGAGGGCTCCGACATTTAGTGTACACAGCGGTACGTGCTATCTTTGTCTCAATGAAAAAATAGCAATCATTAGATTCTAAGAGAGTAATAAATTATCAAACCAATGAATTGAAATAGAAATTAGTTGTAAGCACTTCAAAAAAATATGGAAGTAACTAAGAGATAATATCATAAATCCTATAATGGAATTACAATTATAAATATTAAACATCTTTAAAACACAATTAGATACTTTAAACATGTTGCTAAAATTAACAAAACAATGATAATAATTCTACTAGATATTAATATAAATATCTTATAAGCTGCAGTTATATAGAATTATAACTCATAAGGTCATATTTAACATATTTAACCAATAAGAAATCAAAAAAGTACACGCAGATAATAACGATTGAAAGTTATAAATAAATAGGAAAAATAGTAAGAAAATTATCTTTACTTTACTTCTATTATCGTAGGAAAATAACCCCCTTCTTCATAAATTCAGTTAAAAATAATTTACAAAAATAATGGAGATAATGGAGCTTGGAAATACACAGAAATCTTTCTATATTGATGAATTTTACACACACATATATATATATATATATATATATATATATATATGAAGCAATCCAACAAAAGATATAAGCGTCAACTAATATCTTAAGGATGCTTTGCATGAACTTTGAATTCTAATAAAATTTGATTGACACCTTATTTTATTACTTCATTTTATATTATAATATATCTATATATATATATATATATATATAGCAATAGATAAAGTGAAAGAATAGAATAAGGTGCGAATCAAATTTTATTACAGTTCAATGTTCAGGCAAAGTTCTTTAAAGTCTTTAACTCATGAGTTTTCAAAGAAAATCTTCTCCTCAGAGGACCATTACCGCAATGACATTACTGTAGGAAATAAAAATTAAACTTTGAAAATATATAAAAATCGACTACATCGATAGCAAACGAATTTCCCGCCTGGATAACTTTTTGCATTTTTGGACCACCATCCACCATTTGAATTATTTCTTAATCGACCTCTTTGATATCTTGCCTGGAGCTATTTTAAACTTGTTGACGTGGATGAACTGTATAGGTTTACAAAAAAGTATGTTTTGGGCCGATATATTTGATGTTTTATATACTTTTATGTATTTATATATATATATTTTTTAATATATTTTCAAAGTTTAATTTTTATTACCTGCAGTAATGTCATTGCGGTAATGGTCCTCCGAGGAGAAGGTATTCTTTGAAAACTCATGCGTAAAGGACTTTTAAGAACTTTGCCTGAACATTGAACTGTAATAAAATTTGATTCGCACCTTATTGTATTCTTTTACTTTATCTATTGCTATTAATACTCTATCCAGTATATTGAGCTTTATTTTTACTCGGATGTTCACTAATTAAAGATATTAGTTGCCTCCTATATCTTTTGTTGTATTAAGCTTATATATATATATTGTTGGGAAGTTGTCCAACAGTAAATAATAAATAAAGGAAGTCAAGTCGAGGGTTGGTTTAACAAGTGTATTAACAAAGTAAGAAAGTGACTAGCACTTGGCTAGACAGTTACAAGACTGTGCTTTGTCTTCTCTGTGTCTCTGGTGACTCGCACTATTTATAGTGACAACCGGTGTAGTTTCTCCTGTGTAAGAACGGCCGGTGTAACATACATACATACACACACACACACACATATATATATATATATATATATATATATATTAATTTAAGTAAATAATATTAAATTATTTTTACCTACCTACGCCAGCGTTTCAAGCTTTCGCT
Organism: Sepiola atlantica; assembly: GCA_963556195.1. Classification (NCBI taxonomy): domain Eukaryota; kingdom Metazoa; phylum Mollusca; class Cephalopoda; order Sepiida; family Sepiolidae; genus Sepiola; species Sepiola atlantica. The sequence goes on from OY744535.1 coordinate 72,693,020, forward strand.
GTCATCAGTGTAAGGATGATAATCTCAGACGGTCGCACAGTTCTAACACCAGGCACATAATAAACCTAGACTCCGTAAGCAAGCGCTGCAACCATTACACCACGAGACATTACCACATTCAAGTATGGAATTTAAGTTCTCTTTATGCGAAGGGTGGCATATCTAGAAAGACTGACTATATATCATCACCCTCCACATGAATTAACTTCTCCGTCTCTAAGGGCCTTGGGTACTTCTCCCAGGTATGATATCCTCCTTTGAGATAGGAGATTATGAAATATCTGTTCTGTTGACATGCCACCATACTAACAGGCACCTCCTTCTCTTTTTATATGGACACCTCCCAGGTATTACGTCTTTTTAATAAGGAGAGGGAAATGTACTATCTATTCCGTAGTCATGATGTCAAGCTATCAGTCATTACCTCCTCCTTTAGGGGTCAATACATTATATGTTTGTTCCTCATAATAATATCCCCCAAGCTAGCAAAATTATGCGACAGGAGAGAGCGTATATTTGCTAGTATATATATATATATATATATATATATATATATATATATATATATATATATATATATATTAATATATATATTAATATATATATATATATATATATATTAATATATATATATATATATATTAATATATATGTATATATATATTTATATATATTTATATACATATTTATATGTTTTTATATATATTTATTTATATATATATTTATATATACATATATATGTATATTTATATATATATATATATTTATATACATATTTATATATATATTAATATATATTTATATATATTTATATATATATTTATATATATAAATATTTCTATCTTTATTTATATATATTTATATATATATATATTTATGTATATACATATATATTTATATATATAAATATTTATATATATATTTATATATATTTATATATGTATATTTATGTATATATATATTTATATATATAATTATTTATATATATATATATAATTATTTATATATATATTTATATATTTATATATATATATATAATCTTAAATATATATATATGTATATATATATATGAAATCTAATATATATATATATAATCTAATATATATATATGTGTATACGTATATAATTTGATATATATATATGTATATATATATCATAATTTAATACATATATATATATGTATATGTATATATATAATCTAATATATATATGTATATATATACAATAATAATCTCATATATATATATATGTTTATATATATAATCTAATATATATGTATATATATAATAATAATCTAATATATATATATGTATATATATAATAATCTAATATGTATATATATAATTTAATATATGTATATATATAATCATCTTATATATATATATGTATACATATATAATAATCTAATAGGTATATATATAAACTGATATGTATACATATATATATACTCTAATATGTATATATAATAATCTAATATTTATATATATAATATAATATGCATATATATATAATCTACTATTCATATATATATATAATCTAATATGTATATATGTATAATCTAATATATATATGAATATATATATAATCTAATATATATATATATATATATGTATATATATAAATATAATTTAATATATATATATATATATATATAAATATAATGTAATATATATATATGATGTATATATATAAATATAATCTAATATGTATATATATGTATATATATATAATCATATATATATATATATACATCTATATATATAATAATGAAATATATATGTATATATATATAATAATCTAATATATCTATATCTATATATATAATAATCTAATATATATATATGTATATATAATCATATTATATATATATATGTATATATATAATAATCTAATAGGTATATATATAATCTGATATGTATATACATATATATATATATACTCTAATATGCATATATAAAATAATCTAATATTTATATATATAATCTAATATGTATATATATAACCTTATATGTATATATATATATATATATTATCTACTATGTATATATATATAATCTAATATGTATATATGTATAATCTAATATATATATGTATATATATAATAATCTAATATGTATATGTATATATATAATAGTCTAATATATATATATAAGTATATATATAATCTAATATGTATATATGTATAATCTAATATATATATATGTATATATATAATAATCTAATGTGTATATATGTATATATATAATAATCTAATATATATGTATATATATATAATAATCTTATATATATATATGTATATATATAATCTGATATATATAATCTAATATATATGTATATATATAATTTAATATGTATATATATGTATATATATAATCTAATATATATGTATATATATATATAATCGAATATATATGTATATATATAATATAATATATATATATATATATATATATATTTATATATATATATATATAAATGTAATACATATGTATATATATATGTATATATATACATTAATATATAATCTAATATATCGGTATATATATACATAATAATCTAATATCAGTATTTATTCCTTCGTTACATTTGTCAATTTATGTAAAAACGATATCGTTCTTAGTACATTCTTTCTTAAGAAAACCGTTTTTCTGCCCAGAGGAATAACGTAAGAACTTAAGTAGAATTAAACGATTTTAGCAATTGAAAGTAGAGACAAAAGCCGATAAGAAGAAAAAACAAAATTAATAGACGAATATTTATCTCCGCTTTTAATATCTTTTAACTACGTGTCTTCTGTAATATATATATATATATATATATATATATATATATATATATATATATATATATATATATATATATATATATACATATACATATATATATATATGTGTGTCTGTGTTTGTATAAGACGGCTAGAGACTGGCTCCCCGCCTTCTGACATGAGAATTCCTCCTTCTAAAGCCCTCTCTTAGGTCATATTCACCCTGGCTCCAGTGAAAAACACTTAACTGCCTGAAAATGAGGATGGGTCGATCAAAGGTTGCTATAAGTCGATGCAGCTACTAAACTGACCCAACCATCTTTAAATGTTGAGAGGAGGACCATGCGATGCAACACTGCCTTGTCTGTTCTATACTGACTAATCGGTGCAGCTTGAAAGATTACAACAATAATGCAAAGGACTGCGCAAAAAAGTGGAGAAACTGTCGTATGCCAGATGCTTCAAAGACACAAGAAGTGTATGTATGGGTGCATGTATGTATTTATATACATGTTATGCGCGTGTATGCAGTGTAAACATATATATATATATTCATATGTGTAATGATTTAATAACAGTTACGCTTTGAAATTCGGTCTATTCGTAAGAAAGCAAATGACAAAAAAAAGAAACAATGTCGCTAAAAATGACACACAGCTGTCATCGACCATTTCCCTTCCTCTGTGATAAACCCTGCTAATAATGGCGGCTAGACTGTTTAACCGATTTTATTTTGGAAGGCGTGATTGACAACCCGCCGTGCTATTATTGTTGTTTTCGGGGGTGAGTTTTTTTTTTGTTTCTGATTTTCGGTTTTATTTCGTTTATATTAATGGCATGAGTTTATTTTCATTGTTATTTCTTCGCTCTGTAGATATTTAGGGTTAGGGTTAGGGTTTAAATGTTTATCTACCTAGTTTTTAGCACCTCTGAAAAATATGTATTTTAGTTCATTTTAATAATGCATTTGAACTGGCTGAATAATAATAATAATAATAATATATATATATATATATATATATATATATATATATATATATATATATATTATTATATATATATATAAATTGTGTTCATACAAACATTTTGGCAGAATATGTGCATATATATTTCAGCTATGCCCGAAAAAGCTGGACTTTAAATAAAGTAGCAGATAAAAAATCTATGCACGTATGAATAAAAATGGATACTACGATACACCTCTACTTGTTATTGAGCATTATTTATAAACACCATAGCTTTATTCCATGAACATCTATGTTCCAACAACTATATACACACTATACATATATATATATATATATATATATATATATATATATATATATATATATATATATATATATATATATATATATATATATATATATATAGTCTCGGAAGTTTCTCAACCATTAAAACTATATAAAAAAAACAAAAAACAAAAAAAACAACTCATAGTCTCAAGTCTTCCAGTGGAAAATCACTCATGTAAGTCAATTTATTTTTTACAGTTATTATATTAGTTAGTTTCTAACACTATTTTAAGGGATCATCAGTTGTTTATTATGAAAAACTGTTTCGGGAATTTAATTTATATATATATATAAATATATATATACACATATGTGTGTGTCATTGCGTGATGGTAATCTACCCTATCCCGTGATTATATGGACTCTTTTAGACATTAAATGACGAACATTGTTCCTGTAACATACCATTCTGTACTTCTGTAAATATACACTCTTGAAAATATATCACCGTGTTTTCTTATTTATTATTGGTCCTTATAGGTCACCACATTGTCGATGAGAAACCCGGACTTATTCAGACACAACACTGGCGACGAGAACTGGAACTTATGTCGGATACAACATAACCATTACTACAACTGGCAATGTTGGATTTTAAAAAAAGACTAAAGTTATGTGCTAAAAAAGTGTTACTTACAACAGTAACAACGAGAATTAGAAGCCATATTGGATTTTTAAAACAGAAGGTGTAGTACATGTACGAAAAGAAAGTCTCAAATGTTAAAATACGTTAATACGTTTGAACAAGTTTACTCTTTTCTCTCACTAAGAAGTGAAACATCTATTTTCCTGTAAAATAATTATAACAGTGTAAAGAAAACACCAAAAAGATCAGTAGCCTATTTCTATTGACGAAAATGGAGGAATTTAAAAGCGCCATGTCGGACCACATGAAACACCAACAAGAACAACAACGTCGACTAGAAGAGAAATTCCCAGGAATACAAATGGGACAAATAGAATATCAGAAGTAAATAGAAATAAAAAAAGCCTTCTAGAAGAGAAATATCGCGAAAAAGTTATTGAAGAAAAAAGAAAAGAAAATGTTTCTTTATACCCAAAAAGAACAGAAAAATATCTGAATTATAAAATAGGGGTCAAATGGTAAAGATGAAACGCTAAAACGATAATTTTACTTGCGACCGTGAAAATTAAATTACTTTGCTTCGTATTTTAGACGATACGAAGATCTTTATAATACAGTCTGTTCAAATTGGACCGATTTAAAAAAAAAGTATTTTTCCTATTAAGAAAGTTTGGTAAATTGGAACATAGAAAATTCGTCAATTATATATTGCCACAAAAACAGCAACCTTACATTTGTTGAAGCGGTACAATTATTAACTAAATAGTTTAGCCCTAAAGCGTCACAAAAGGTATGCATCTCACAAGGAAAGCGCTAACAATTTTAACCTTCGCACAGGGTTTAGTATTAAATTTAGATGCAGAAATAAGACAAAAGCTTCATAATATTCTAAGGAATGCATCTGATTTAACGCTCTAACTTACTGCAGAAGACAGCCAACATTTTATTAGTGTTCAGCAAGATTCAAGAGATATTGAACAAAGCAAAGTGTGACATGATCAAAAAAAATACGTAACAAAAGGAAAATTAATTCACCAACTAAATTTGATTTACCAAAGAAAAATAATTTGCCTGCTGAACCGTGTTTTACTTGAGGACAATTGCATTGGTACAAAGATTTTCCATATGAAATGAAAAAGTGTTTAAATTGCTGTCTCATTGAGTACAAAAGTACACACTGCATATTTAAAAGTAACATTTAAAAAAAGCTTTATTAAAATAGCTAAAGGTGACGAAGCTGAAAATATCAGAAAATTTGTGCAGGTACAAATATTAAATAAATATAGAAAGCTAAAACTTGATTCCGGCTCAGATTTGTCAATACTAAATCTTCAAACGTAGACAAAAACGAGAAAAATTGGTGAACAAATATAATTTTAAGGCGAACAATCTCTAACGTTACATTAAAAGTAAATACTTTGAAGTTAAGAATGTTCGTAATGAACAACTTAAACAATTTCTTGGGTACGGACTAGATATAATTATTTCTAAGTATGGAATATGCCCAGATACTCTTTCTGTCAAAATATTAAAACTTTTAATGCCGAAGGAAAGACACTAAAGAAACAGTTTGGGAAATCTTCTCTGGTGGATTAGGAAGGTGTAAAAAAATGACTGCCAATCGAACCAGTTTAAAAATAAAATAAATGTTTTATTCGCGTCATTAAATCAGATTGACAAGGAATTAAATAGACTCGTAGAAATGAGAGTATTATCGAGTGAGATTCGCATACAGTCTACGTAAAAGAGTAAAGGGATCCGTGTTTGTGCAGATTTCTCAACAGGATTGAACCATGCACTAAAGATTATCACTATTCTCAACAGGATAGAACCATGCACTAAAGATTATCACTATTCTCAACAGGATTGAACCATGCATTAAAGATTATCACTATTCTCAACAGGATTGAACCATGCACTAAAGATTATCACTATTCTCAACAGGATTGAACCATGCACTAAAGATTATCACTATTCTCAACAGGATTGAACCATGCATTAAAGATTATCACTATTCTCAACAGGATTGAACCATGCACTAAAGATTATCACTATTCTCAACAGGATTGAACCATGCACGAAAGATTATCACTATTCTCAACAGGATTGAACCATGCACTAAAGATTATCACTATTCTCAACAGGATTGAACCATGCACTTAAGATTATCACTATTCTCAACAGGATTGAACCATGCACTAAAGATTATCACTATTCTCAACAGGATTGAACCATGCACGAAAGATTATCACTATTCTCAACAGGATTGAACCATGCACTAAAGATTATCACTATTCTCAACAGGATTGAACCATGCACTTAAGATTATCACTATTCTCAACAGGATTGAACCATGCACTAAAGATTATCACTATTCTCAACAGGATTGAACCATGCACTAAAGATTATCACTATTCTCAACAGGATTGAACCATGCACTAAAGATTATCACTATTCTCAACAGGATTGAACCATGCACTAAAGATTATCACTATTCTCAACAGGATTGAACCATGCACTAAAGATTATCACTATTCTCAACAGGATTGAACCATGCACTAAAGATTATCACTATTCTCAACAGGATTGAACAATGCACTAAAGATTATCACTATTCTCAACAGGATTGAACCATGCACTAAAGATTACTACTATTCTCAACAGGATTGAACCATGCACTAAAGATTACTACTATTGTCTGCCTAGTCCAGAAAAGATTTTCGCCAAACTCAACAAAGGAATTTTTTTCCAACGTTGATTTAAGTGATGCTTATATGTTCTATCATAGGATCAAAGCTATTTTGTATAAATACCCATAGGGACATAAATAATCATAGCGACTTGTACAAATTCGAACGATTGCTTTTGAGGTTAAGGTAGCACCAGCCATTTTTCAGCACGTAATGGACATATTGCTTTGCGAACTAGAATTTTCGACAGTCTACCAAGATGCCATTCTAGTTATCAGTAAAAGCACAGAGCAACACTAATCACATGTGCACAAAGTATTTCAGAGGGTCTAGGACTATGAATTTCAATTGAATAAAATATCTTGGTCAAATTATAAACAACGATGGTTGACGATCAGACCCAAAGCCAACTAGTGTGATAACAATATGCCGTCTCCGGAAAACGTATCGTTACTGCAAAGTTTTCTTGATTTAGCAAATAATTACAATGTGTTTATTCGAAACATACACAATTTGCGAGCGCTTCTTAATGAGTTATTAAAAAAAATGATTGGGTCTGGACAACAGAATGCTAGAAGGTATTTGAAAAAATTAAAAAAAATTATATTCACATCATAATTATTTTTGACGCACTGCAATGAAGATACGAAATTGTTGTTGCTAGCTCGTACATCATTGTTGTACATCATTGTTGTTGCTAGCTCGTACATCATTGAAACTTGCATATTACACAAAATCCAAGACAATTCGCTAAAACCTATCGCACACGCATCTCGTACGTTACTACCTGAAGAAAAAAATACTCACAAATCGAAAAGGGAGCATTGGGCATAATTTTTGCAGTTATCAAATTTGATCGATATGTTTATGGAAGACGTTTTGTGTTGCAAATCGATCATAAGCCATTGCTAACCATTTAAGGGTAAAAAAGGGGATTACTACCGCATACTGCAAACGGGGCAAGACCAAAAAGGGCGATGTTATTGTGTTATGGTGATCTACCCTATTTCCTTACTATATGGACTCTTCTAGACTTTGTATATAGAGGAGCTTACGATGACAGACGAATAGTCCTTCTGTAACATACTATTATGTATTTCTATATGTACCACCGTGTTGTCGTATACATTATCGGCCCTTTTAAGGGCACTGCAATATATATATTACTTAAACTAATACAAATTTATGAGAGG
>OY744535.1:72706547-72709047 GCA_963556195.1 Sepiola atlantica
AATCTGCCAAATCTCATCCAAAGACTGTGAGGGTCCCCAAATGCCGAAGAGCTTTCTACTCCAAAAACTTCTTTCCGAGTGCTGCTGGAGTCTGGAACTCCCTCCCTGCTCCTTGCTTAACTGACGTTACTGATATGCAGAAATTTAAAACTAATGTAAACAGACATCTCGCTGCGCATCTCCTAAATTAGGTTTACCCCTCCCCCAAAAAAACTTCACCTTTTTTGTCAGTAGCCCCTTACGTCTACAGTGGCGGCCTGCCTTGTTTGGGGTGAACTATGTTAAAAAGACACCAATTAAAGAAGATTGCCAGAATTTGAATTAATTCTTAAGTTCCATTCATCTCGAGCCTAAAATGTGAGACATTTTCTATAATCAAAAGCATGTACTGAATTTTGATCAAAATGTAAGGGGATGTGTGTCTCTGTAAAAGGGGACATAGCAGTGATAAAAAAAAACTGTTCTGTGTGGGGAATTAATTGAACTCGTTCTGTTATCTTAATGTTTATAGGCTTGTATGTACATACTTAACTTCTAAACTTATTAACCGGTTATTGTAAATTCTTGAAAACAGCTGTTAAGCGGAAATGGTCGTAATGTAGACTATATTTAGTTTCATTTAGTTTTATGCAAAGGGGATAAAAAGATAATCCCATCGTGAAAATTCAGATAGCCCCGAGTTTTGTGTAATTTTTACAATAAGTATTCGACAATGATAATAAATATTCCCTAAAATTCAGTTTCTTTGGAGTATTTTAAAGCGTTTTACTGGGGTATGATATGAACACAACTTGCTATTTTAAAATAAGAATATTTCAGATTCTCATTGAATTTGATCCATAGTCATTAGACATCAATTAAGTTTGAACGAACTTGCATAATCTATATAATAATACGCTGAGGTAATTCTATGGTGACACGTACGTTATCACCTCAACCTAGTTTTTTTAAATGATGCGATCGACGAAGATTCGATGTAAAAAAGTATTTTATTAAATTTCATCTGATCTTTCTGTTGTGTCAAATGTAGAACGCCGAACTAAAACACACTTGCTTCACCTTCGGGATAGAATCTAAATTTAACATCTTTTCTGTCGAAAGTTGTTACAATTATAGCGTGGGTCTGCGTTCGTGCCTAACATCCATAGAATATAAATATGGTAAAACTCCTACAAGAGTTTTAGAGACAGCCGGATATATTTTGAAACTACATTAACGATAATACTTAGATATGTATGTTTTAGTTCGAACAAAGGTAGTACAATAATATCGTGGGGTCTGCGTTCGCGCCGGATGTCCATAGCATAGAAATATGGCAACAGCCCTCATAAGGGTTTTAGAAATAGACCCCCATAACCACATATATCCTGAAACTAGGATGACTATAACACTTAAAAATGTATGTTTCAATTCGAACAAAAGTAGTTTAATAATATCGTGGGGTCTGTGTTCACGCCGGACGTTCATAAAATGTAAATATGGCAACTACAAAGGTTTTAGAAATATACCCCCCCTATAACCAGATATATTCTAAAACTACATTAGATAAGGATACAATAGCGGAATTTCTCGCCATGTGAATGGTAATGCAAACGCCTGTTCGAAGAGGTGGGATGCTGTCCTATAGCCACATGCTTCAGATAATCGAAAGAAAGAATTCGAGTTGCTAAGCGGCCTCATAAGTAATGAAAGTAATTTAGACTAATTGAATGGTTTAACGCGCGTGGATGAAAGTTTCCTATCGGGTAGTTTGCGAACATGAATTCAGTGGCGACGCTAGACTCTATGGAAACGTTCGATTCTACATCGAAATCGATTTTCAACCGGGACCGTAATCAGCCTGTTTGGTAGATTACATTTTGAAAAAATCCGCCCCCACCATCATGTCTCCCTCTCTTTTCACCCGTGACCTTCTAAACGGTGGAATTCAATTCGATACCTTCTTGCTTAACGATGTATGGACACGAATTCTAGCCAATTGAATAAATAGTTTGGTGTTTCTCTCCAATAATACCGCCATGTTAAAAGCTCCGTATCATCGTATTGTAAATGGTTTAATTTTTGAAGAGGTGTTCGAATATTCGTAATCTTTTAGAATCTCGATGAATTTTAATCGCATGTTTTTAAAAATTTTATATATGTTACGATGTACTTATTTAACGACGAAAATAACACCTTAACTCGAACAAAAATACTGCGCATTTTGTGTGCTGTCTGCAGACACACGCACTTTACATTGAGGACTGGACAATTTTATAGATACGGTAATTCTCATTCATTATTACTGTAACATGATTAAGCTTATACTATTGTAAAATTGGCTGGTTCGACCACATGTGCGTCGTGTGTTTATATGGAGGGATCATCATCATCATCATCATCATCATCATCATCATCATCAGCAGCAGCAGCAGCAGCAGTAGCAGCAGCATCATGAGATCCAAGGGCCATTCATACTTATGAGAGTAGAAAGCGGGCCTTTGGTTTTATGTCCGGCAAC
>OY744535.1:72711547-72726547 GCA_963556195.1 Sepiola atlantica
TATATATATAAAAAATTTTAAATTTAATTTTGACCATATCAATGTTATGGAGGACAGATTCACGTCATTTCATAAAACTTGTTTTTTATTCAGCATACAATTGTTTCGGCTTACACCAAGACATTTGTAAAATACTCCTGTGCATTTACTTCTTTGTGTGGCTATCTTCACTGCCAATTATATAAAATTGTTCGTCCTTATTAACATTGATATGATATAAGATTAAATAAAAAATATTAAATATATATATATATATTGAGTTAGAAACTACGAAATACAAAATACAAATTTAAACAGTTTCATAAAAAATACTGCTAATAATTAATCAATAATGTACTGGCCCTTGTTGTTAACTACTTCTTCCCAACGTTCAACAAGATTTATATTATTTCGTTGATAAAAAGTACAAAGGGGGAAAAAGTGTCGAAAAGGTTCATTTTTCTTAACTTGACGTTCAATTTTAAGGATATAAAAATAAAAATGGATTAATTTAAATTAACTCGAACGACAAAGATTACAAAATTATTCAAAATTAGAATACTTGAAATTTATTTCCAAAACTTAAAAAACGGCGGGAACTTAGTTGTTCATTTAATCTCTCTCTCTCTCTCTCTCTCTCTCTCTCTCTCTCTCTCTCTCTATATATATATATATATATATATATATATATATATATATATATAGTGAATGCTTTTATTCAAACATGTACAAGGTCTGCTACACTGGCATGTCGATGTTATCGATCTACAGCTCTCAAGAGCTGAGGTCTCATCAGGCAGAAAATTGTTTTTTTGATTCAACTGGTTGCTGAATTCCAGGGAGAATGGAGTCAAGCAAAAAAGAAGAGGAGAAAGAAATAAAAGTCATGTGACCGATTTTAAAATATGATTGCCGTTAGAAATTACTATTTTCTTATTTTTATCTTTTATATATTTTATTTTATATATATATATCCAACGCTGAGCTGGGGTAGAAAGGGGGGGGGGCTAGGAAAAGAAAAAGAAAAGAGAAGGGAAAGAGATACAATTGCTGTCAGAAAAGTTTAATTTACAGCTGTTAATATTTTTATTTTGCATTTTTATCCAACGCTTAGTTAAGGTGGGGGGGGGGGGGTTGGAAGAAAAAGAAAGAGAAAGGGGTTGAGGGGTGTTAGGGGTGGATGTCTATAGCCATTTAGGATTTGTTGCGGGGAATGGTTCTGAGTGAAATTCATATTTATTTTTATTCAGCGCTGGGCTGGATAAAGGGGGGGGGGTCGGGGGGAGATTAAACAAGAGCGAAAGAGAAGATGAAGGAAGAGGGGGAGGGGGGGTTTCAAGTTTGTTGTGTCTGCTTCCTGTCAATGCAGACATATAACAATTACATGACACCCAGCTTACGGGGATATTTTAGTTTAAGCTCATTGGTGGATTTATTGTTAATAAATTATGTTCTTATATTTTGATCAATTGGCATTTAATTTTGATTATTTTGATGGATAGTTAAATGTATTTATCAGTTAATTAATAAAACATAATGGTAATTGTCTTTATTTTTAGTAAGATTCATATATGGATTATTGGCAGTAATATTAGTAGGTTAGTTCTAGGTACTAATGAGTTAAAATATATTGGGAATTATTCTTGGTAAGGATCGTATATAAGTTTATGACATTGATATAGATGGATTATACTATTATATTTAGTTTTAATTATTTTGGAATATGAATAAATGTATTTCGATTATAAATAATAGTTAGTGATGGATTAATAAAACATACTGGTAATTGCTTTTATTTTTAATGGAATTTATATATCGATTAATTTCAGTGGTATAAATAAATAAATTTTATTATTCGTTGTGATCCTATTATTAATGGTGGGGTTAATACCTGTTATAGTATTAGTGGTAAGGTGTTCTAGTTAAAATTGTTAACGCAAGTTATGGTCTATGAAGGGGGGGGATTAGGAATGGTGGGGGCCAGTAATTTTAATTAAAGTGATCAGTATATAATTATTTAAATATTTAAAAATTGGTTTTGGTAATAAGTAGTTTTGTAAGCTGGATGTTGAGTGCACATACGCACTCGTGCACACATATAAACACATATATGCACATGTATACACAAACATTCATATATGCACCCAAACCCATGCACATACGCGTGAACACACAGATACACATGTATGTGTACATATGTATACGTATACATACGCGCATACAGGCGCACACATACACACATAAATAGTTATAAAATTTTATATCTTCATACATATGCCCACTCCCATGTCCACAAAAATCACCTATATATATATATATATATAAAATTTTACTTTTACATGTTATAGTATTTATTCAAAGATTGGGGTGGTTGTACTGTGTTTGTAGTTGAGGGTTAAAGTTACTTGATTTGGAAGTGTTAATAAGTGTTAATTTTAGCGGGCTTTTTGGGTATTGGTTTTTTTTTGTTTTAATGGTATTATTTAGGGGGGTTGTACAAATTACTGAGGAGGTGTGATCTGTTATGCCTACAGTTGATCGATGTTTCCTGTTTTTTGTTTAAAAGTTTTCCTCTGTCAGTAAATTTAATTATTTCAAGTTTTTCGCCGAGGCATAAATAGCATGGTGAGTTTAATGAGCTACAGGTGCTAGTTTTTCTGATAATGTTCCAGATTACAATTGGTGATTTATTTTTATTAGTGAGTTCCCAGTGGTAATTTGAGAGTGATGTTCTGTTTTGGTAGCTTGGGTTGTTGAATGAACATTTATGGCCGGTGTATCTTTCTTTGAAAGTATTACCTGCCATACCTATGTAGTATTTTTTTATATTAGGAGTTTCCTTAGTTGAGATTGTTGCTTGGTAAATCGTTTTTGTTATTAAACAATTTTGTTGCAAGGGGCATTCATTTTTATTTATGCAGTTACAGGACTTTACTTTAGTTGTTTTATTGTTATTTGATTCAGGGTTTAGGTTGCTGTTTAGGATTTTGTTATTGTGTTTTTTAATTATCATTTCTAAATTTTCGCTGCAACTGTAACTTAGTTTAAGTGTATTTTTGTTGAATATTTTATGTAAGATATTGTTTGGGGGGAAATATGTGTTTATGAGGTTTAGAAATTTTTTACCAAGTTTGGTTTTAACTGCTTGATTGAAGGGAGGTGTAAACCATATTATCTTCCTATTTCTTGTTTTATTGTTTTTATTATTAGTCGTTGCAGGTTTATTAAATTTAATTTGTGTATTCTTGTATCCGCTGTTTTTTAGTGCTTTATTATAGAATTCTTTATGTTTGTTAAAGATTGTTTCATTTGATGAGTTATTGCTTATCCTATGTTGGATAGATTTAGGGATGTGTTTAATGATAGTTTTGGGGTGGTTGGAGAGGGGGTGTACATAGATTGGGTTAAAGTTTTCTTTATTATATGGTTCGTATGTTTCTTTGGTTAAGTTGAGAGTTACATCTAGGAAATTTACTATTTTAATGTTGGAAGTTATTTCAACTTTAAGGCATATCCTCCTCATCTCCCTAATAATAATCTTTTTAATATTTTCACACCTTTGCCCATTAGAGTTTCTGACTACTAAGAGTCCATCATCCCTATATAGGCCAATGTCTTCAATATCTATATCATTAGTTAGGTTGTAAAGGATGTATAAACCAACTAGGTCGGTGATTTCTGCAGAGTCGAAAGAGCCCATCGAAACATCAAAAGAGCCAGATTGGTTGCTCTTTGTCCATTGATCTTTTTTACTAATTAGCACTGTTTTCCTACATTTTCTTACAATGTTAATCTCTTCTTCAGAAATATCCGAGAGAAGAGTAGCAAACTCCATGACGCTTTCGAAGAGTTCATTAGAAATTGAGGGGTAGTAATTAATTATGTCAAATTGGATGAAGGAACAATTTATTTTGTTTTTTATTTTGCGGAACCAATTAATTGTATCGGTCGTGTTGATCCATTGGTTGAGTTTATATGCTGATCTAATGTTTTTGTTAATTTTTTGTAGAATGATTTTGCTAATTTTTCCGGTTTCTTGTTTTGTAGGATTAATTAGTCTAGTTGTTGGCTTTGTCTGAAAGTCAGGTTTGTGGTCTTTAAGGAGTATATATGCTTCTCTTACTTTTAGTTTACTAACCCTATCACTAATTTTGAGTTTGTCAGTAATTTCCTTGCTACTAATATTTATGTTTTGGACTAAGTCAGTGTTTGATTTTCTGTAATTTTTAGTTATATTATTGTCGAGTAGTTTAAAATATTCTGATTTGGTGAGTTTATAAAAGTTTTGAGTTTTGTCTGCCTTAACTAGAATGTGCTTGGAGTTGTTAATTTCGTTGACTATTCTATCTAGTTTTTTCTGGAATGGGTTTTTTTTGTCGTTGAATTTAACGTCCTTAACAATTTTGAGTAAGTCATTTTCAAAGTTATCGAGTAATTCGATACGCGGTGCCGTACCTTGGTTTTTGAAGCCGTATTTTTCTTTGTTGTTGTTACTGGTAGATCCGTTTAGGAAGAAGTATGCTTTCCACTTCATTCTCCTCAAGAGTTCCTCCATCTTCATTGTTAGAATTAGAAGATAATTCCGGGTGTTTGTTATTGGAATGTTCTTGAGGGAGGTGTTAAAGTTGGTTTTTTCCATGTTAGCTGAATAATCTCGGTTAAAAGAGTGCTCGACAGTAAATGGAGCAAATAGTAATCCAGGTAGGGTAAAAATCCACAGGGTAGAAATCCAAAGGGAATCAAACCGGGTTTATAAAAGAGTGCTCAATAAAAATATAGAGCTGTATTGTGAATGCTTTTATTCAAACATGTACAAGGTCTGCTACACTGGCATGTCGATGTTATCGATCTACAGCTCTCAAGAGCTGAGGTCTCATCAGGCAGAAAATTGTTTTTTTGATTCAACTGGTTGCTGAATTCCAGGTGTGAAAATATTAAAAAGATTATTATTAGGGAGATGAGGAGGATATGCCTTAAAGTTGAAATAACTTCCAACATTAAAATAGTAAATTTCCTAGATGTAACTCTCAACTTAACCAAAGAAACATACGAACCATATAATAAAGAAAACTTTAACCCAATCTATGTACACCCCCTCTCCAACCACCCCAAAACTATCATTAAACACATCCCTAAATCTATCCAACATAGGATAAGCAATAACTCATCAAATGAAACAATCTTTAACAAACATAAAGAATTCTATAATAAAGCACTAAAAAACAGCGGATACAAGAATACACAAATTAAATTTAATAAACCTGCAACGACTAATAATAAAAACAATAAAACAAGAAATAGGAAGATAATATGGTTTACACCTCCCTTCAATCAAGCAGTTAAAACCAAACTTGGTAAAAAATTTCTAAACCTCATAAACACATATTTCCCCCCAAACAATATCTTACATAAAATATTCAACAAAAATACACTTAAACTAAGTTACAGTTGCAGCGAAAATTTAGAAATGATAATTAAAAAACACAATAACAAAATCCTAAACAGCAACCTAAACCTTGAATCAAATAACAATAAAACAACTAAAGTAAAGTCCTGTAACTGCATAAATAAAAATGAATGCCCCTTGCAACAAAATTGTTTAATAACAAAAACGATTTACCAAGCAACAATCTCAACTAAGGAAACTCCTAATATAAAAAAATACTACATAGGTATGGCAGGTAATACTTTCAAAGAAAGATACACCGGCCATAAATGTTCATTCAACAACCCAAGCTACCAAAACAGAACATCACTCTCAAATTACCACTGGGAACTCACTAATAAAAATAAATCACCAATTGTAATCTGGAACATTATCAGAAAAACTAGCACCTGTAGCTCATTAAACTCACCATGCTATTTATGCCTCGGCGAAAAACTTGAAATAATTAAATTTACTGACAGAGGAAAACTTTTAAACAAAAAACAGGAAACATCGATCAACTGTAGGCATAACAGATCACACCTCCTCAGTAATTTGTACAACCCCCCCTAAATAATACCATTAAAACAAAAAAAAACCAATACCCAAAAAGCCCGCTAAAATTAACACTTATTAACACTTCCAAATCAAGTAACTTTAACCCTCAACTACAAACACAGTACAACCACCCCAATCTTTGAATAAATACTATAACATGTAAAAGTAAAATTTTATATATATATATATATATAGGTGATTTTTGTGGACATGGGAGTGCATATGTATGAAGATATAAAATTTTATAACTATTTATGTGTGTATGTGTGCGCCTGTATGCGCGTATGTATACGTATACATATGTACACATACATGTGTATCTGTGTGTTCACGCGTATGTGCATGGGTTTGGGTGCATATATGAATGTTTGTGTATACATGTGCATATATGTGTTTATATGTGTGCACGAGTGCGTATGTGCACTCAACATCCAGCTTACAAAACTACTTATTACCAAAACCAATTTTTAAATATTTAAATAATTATATACTGATCACTTTAATTAAAATTACTGGCCCCCACCATTCCTAATCCCCCCCCCCCTTCATAGACCATAACTTGCGTTAACAATTTTAACTAGAACACCTTACCACTAATACTATAACAGGTATTAACCCCACCATTAATAATAGGATCACAACGAATAATAAAATTTATTTATTTATACCACTGAAATTAATCGATATATAAATTCCATTAAAAATAAAAGCAATTACCAGTATGTTTTATTAATCCATCACTAACTATTATTTATAATCGAAATACATTTATTCATATTCCAAAATAATTAAAACTAAATATAATAGTATAATCCATCTATATCAATGTCATAAACTTATATACGATCCTTACCAAGAATAATTCCCAATATATTTTAACTCATTAGTACCTAGAACTAACCTACTAATATTACTGCCAATAATCCATATATGAATCTTACTAAAAATAAAGACAATTACCATTATGTTTTATTAATTAACTGATAAATACATTTAACTATCCATCAAAATAATCAAAATTAAATGCCAATTGATCAAAATATAAGAACATAATTTATTAACAATAAATCCACCAATGAGCTTAAACTAAAATATCCCCGTAAGCTGGGTGTCATGTAATTGTTATATGTCTGCATTGACAGGAAGCAGACACAACAAACTTGAAACCCCCCCTCCCCCTCTTCCTTCATCTTCTCTTTCGCTCTTGTTTAATCTCCCTCCGACCCCCCCCCTTTATCCAGCCCAGCGCTGAATAAAAATAAATATGAATTTAACTCAGAACCATTCCCCGCAACAAATCCTAAATGGCTATAGACATCCACCCCTAACACCCCTCAACCCCTTTCTCTTTCTTTTTCTTCCAACCCCCCCCCCACCTTAACTAAGCGTTGGATAAAAATGCAAAATAAAAATATTAACAGCTGTAAATTAAACTTTTCTGACAGCAATTGTATCTCTTTCCCTTCTCTTTTCTTTTTCTTTTCCTAGCCCCCCCCCCTTTCTACCCCAGCTCAGCGTTGGATATATATATATAAAATAGAATATATAAAAGATAAAAATAAGAAAATAGTAATTTCTAACGGCAATCATATTTTAAAATCGGTCACATGACTTTTATTTCTTTCTCCTCTTCTTTTTTGCTTGACTTCATTCTCCCTGGAATTCAGCAACCAGTTGAATCAAAAAAACAATTTTCTGCCTGATGAGACCTCAGCTCTTGAGAGCTGTAGATCGATAACATCGACATGCCAGTGTAGCAGACCTTGTACATGTTTGAATAAAAGCATTCACAATACAGCTCTATATTTTTATTGAGCACTCTTTTATAAACCCGGTTTGATTCCCTTTGGATTTCTACCCTGTGGATTTTTACCCTACCTGGATTACTATATATATATATATATATATATATATATATATATTCAACGCCTAGATTGACGGTTTATTATACATTCTCCTTGTGGGGCAATATGAATATGTTTAGACACAAAATTGACGGAACAATCTCTAAAGCCCATTCAATAATGATCTGACCATGAGAAAATTGATATTTTTTAATGAATGGGACAACAAAAGTGGCGAAAATAAAGAGTATACGTGCGAATTTGAATGTGTCAGGGAATTGACAGAAACGAGTATTGATTTACTCCTCTCCAGGAGTTAGGCACAAGGCCAGTTTTTATCTTACTCCAACAAGTAAGATGTGACCCAAGGTCGGGTCAGGAAAGTGGGGTTTATAAATTGCTTGAGCAGCCCCGTCGGCATTCCTCGGGAGGAGCGCCTCAGGCAGTAAGCAATAAACTTACTCCTCCCCAAAGAGGGGAGGCAAAGCCTGGGAAGGTGGACCTCCCAGAACTGCACAGGACAGACCCATTGACCGGCGTAAATCAAGACCCGAAAGCCAAGACAACACCAGTATGGGGTGCAGTATCCATCGGAACAGATACTACACTTTGATCTTAGCCAAAAAAAATGTGATTCAATATTAGTTTAAAAATAAACGATTACGTGAAGGGGAAGGGGAGAGTCAAAGTTCCACAAAGAGACTTAACGTTTTGATGAGGTCCTTCTGCCGGCATGAAGAACGTTTATGGATAGCAATAGACACGTATTCCAAGAGTTTCGAATGGTTCTTGGAATCTGTTATATGCAACACCTCAAAACACTCTATTTTTTTTTTTTTTTTGCACAGCTAAGGTATTTTTCCTTCACCCTACTCTTTTAATTGTTTTTCAAAACCAATATTGAATTAAAGATACTCTAATCGCTTCCGTCAATTCCCTTGCACATTAACATTAAACTTTGTGCTCTTTACTTTCGTCAATAATATTTCTCATTCATTTAAAAATATCGATTTTCTTCTGAGTATATGATAGTTGCAAAGCCCTGAGAGATTGTTCAGTCAATTTTGTTTATATATATATATATATATATATATATATATATATATATATATATATATAATCATCCACATACAGCTTTCGTGGTCTACAACTTAGCACTGTATCTAGATGTAGATATTTTTTTCGCGTCGAGATTCGAAACCTGAACGGTTGGTCACATATGAATGCAATCAAAGGATCCGTCTACCTAACCTTTCCGCCAACAAACATTCGTCACTGACATTAGAAGAAATTCAAGAGAGAGAGAGAGAGAGAGAGAGAGGGGGGGAGAGAGATAGAGAGAGAGGTAAATAATTCGAAACTTTCGTGGGAAAATAAAATCGTTGCATTGAATTCAAATTATGGTGGCGACATTTAATGTTTGTCATTGTGCATATTAGAGTGAAACACAATATTTACCGAAGAAAGAAAGGAAAGAAAAGAAAATCTTACACACATACGGACACACACTAGCCCTCTTGAACACATATATACACACACGCATATATATATATATATATATATATATATATATATATATATTCAAGAAAATGGGTGGTTCATTTCAAAGCATTAGTGGGTCAGTATCCTAAAATTGAAAATAGAAGCCTTTATGAATGCAAGATTATTTTAAAAAAATTTTTACTTTAATCTTATTACTTTCGGAATAATATTCTATCATCAGAGTTGTCCAGTATTGCGTCATTTTTTATTCATAAAAAAACACGAAAACAAAAATAAACAAACTTTTTTCCTTTTGTTTCTTTGATAAAATGTCCTTGTTATGGATATATCCGCGCCGATGTCGTTGGCGGTTATGAATTCAAATTCTGGTTGTAGAACGAAGAAAGCATTGGCATGCTTGAAGTTTAAGAAAATGGGTCGTACATTTGAAAGCATTGGTGGGTGACTATTATAAAATTGAAAATAGAAGCCTTTATCAATGCAAGATTAATTATTAATCTTATTAATTTCGCAATAATATTCCATCACGAGAGTTAAACGACATCGCCGCGGATACACCCATAACAAGGACATTTTATCAAAGAAGCAAAAGGAAATATGTTTGTTTACTTTTGTTTTTTTTGTTTTTTTATGAAAGAAAAATGACACAATACTGGTCAACTCCGATGATGGAATATTATTCCGAAATTAATAAGATTAACATAAAAAATAATAATAATAAATTAATCTTGCATTGATAAAGACTTCTATTTTCAAGTTTATGATATATATATATATATATATAAAGAGAGAGAGATATTACACACATACATACATAAATAATGAAAATTATGGAAATAATATTCCAACGTGATAGAAAATATATAAGAAAAAGCCAAAATTATTTATATATCCGAACGTTTCGTCTTTATTTCAAGACTTCTTCAAGATGATTAGTTTGATGACAGAAACATACAAGTACAATATTCGAAACTATTTTGTGCATTAGTTACGTAAAAAAGATGGGTTTTTTTCAAACGAAACGTAGTCGTTAGAATTTAACAAATTCTTTTCACGTCATAACTGCACACCATTTTTTGAATTCTAAAGACTATGTTTCGTTTGAAAAAAAAACCCCAAAAAACATTCTTTCATGTCACAAACGACATACAATATTCAAATATTGTACTAGTATTTTATTTCTTCAAATCAATCATCTTCAGAAAGTCTTGAAATGAAAACGAAACGTTTATAAATAATTTTTGTTTTTCCTTTTTCATTTTATATAGATGTGTAATATTTCTTATATAAATATATATATTTTTACCAGACATATGTGTTTCACGATTACGCAAACTTCAGTGTAAGAGATGATAATTACTGACGTTGACATTGATAAGTTGAATTTAAATCGTCAACAACTTTCCGGAACAATGCGAAAAAAAACGTTCTCTGCGCGTTTCTCAACCGACTTTTACAAAATTCTCTTCTTTCTCCAGTTCTTTTTGTTCATTTACTTTTGACACCTGACGATGATTCGACGAAGAATCGAAAACGCTCGTGAAACCTATGGAACAGTAATTAATCTTTTTGGATTCTAATACAAAAAAGACCATCAGAAAAATTGAAAAAAAATAAAAAAGGTATAATTAAACAGACGAATTTGGTTATTTTTACAATGTCTGCATAAGTGAGAAAATGCTGCAAATACACGCAATATATATATATATATATATATATATATATATATATATATATATATATTAACCTATTAAAAATATTGAAAATACTTTAATATTATTATAAGCCCCTTCCAAGTAAATTCGAAAGTTGAGCACTGTTTGAAAAATTAAACATAAACATTCACCTAAAATCTCTAGTTCAATGCTCCGACTCTATCGTTGAGTGCTATCGTATGTTTAGATGTCCACGCTCGCCGCTTTCAGTATAAACATCACTTAATTTCTCCGTTATTACATGACAATCTCTTGTGACCTAATGGGACTAGGTGAACGCCAACAGATTCAAGGTGTATCTGTGAACCGGGTTCGCGCCCTATGACCGTCTGAGATTGTTATTTCCCTGCGCTGCTTAAAGCCATGTACTCGAAACAACGCTGTAGGTAAAGAATTAAAAATAATTTTATATATATATATATATATATATATATATATATATATATATATATATATATATTTCTACAACGAAAGCTTGCAAAAAAATGTAAATAAATGAATGTTTCATTTAAATTGCACTATTGTTGATTTTCAAAATATTTCGCTTAAATACATTCTCATGCGTGCTTCAAAGATGTTGCCAATTTCCTTACTTAAAAAACGCCAATCTGCGCATACCATCGCCAGGACTACACTTATCCTAACGTCTTTTAGAACTTGACGTCTTTCTGCTCATATCGTGATTCGAGCCTTCGGGGTAAATACCATCAAAATGAGGAGGAAGAAAAGAAGACAGTCTCGCCTGACAAAGTTGTTCTACAACGAAAGCTTGCAAAAAAATTTAAATAAATTAATTTTTCATTTAAATTGCACGATTGTTTATTTTCAAAATATTTCACTTAAATACATACTCATGCGTGCTCCAAAGATGTTGTCAATTCCTTCATATATATATATATATATATATATATATATATATATATATATATATATATATACCTACACGTACAAGCAGGGAGAGCTCCAAAATAAAGCGACGATTATTTCGTATAATTAAATTCATCATTCGCTTTGTCGTTTATCGTGCAAAATTTTCAAGGCTAAACTGAAAGTTGAAGAAGACGTCATCAATGAGTAGGATCCGCACAGCTAGACAACTAATACGCATGCGATACAATCCTGCTCAGATGGGCTCTACGGTGGTCGTTTTGGTGGATGCATCGCTGTGCATCCTGAAAAGATCGGCCATGTCTCCGTATCTATGCATGAGTGGTAGAAAATGACGCAAGTTCGTATCTAAGGTGGGCACACACACGCGTACACGAGCCGGCTCACAAAAAGAAAAACTACATTGCCTTTCAGCGCAGTTCACCATGCGGTGTATTCCATGTCATGTATAAACAATTAATCTTTCATCTAACTCATTTTGGCCTTGAGTATAAAATCCCAAAACTTTTTAAGATAAGACATTTTCATATATATATATATATATATATATATATATATATATATATATATATATATATATATATATATATATATATATATATCTGGACATTCGTACATGTTTATCACTCTTATTTCTTCTATCTTTATAATTGCTCTATCTCGTATATTGAGCTTAAACCATTTCACTATAGGTTCTATCTACTAAAAGTTTACTTTTAGTTTCATATTTAATTCTATATATATATATATATATATATGTATATATATACACATACATATATATATATTCTTTAGTTTATATTTAATTAAAAATATTTATAATGTATATATATATATATATATATATATATATATATATATATATATATATATATATACATATACTGACTAAATATAATTATTTATCGTTCCCAATATAGGTTGAACACTGTAGTTAGTAGTATTAACACAACCGTCATCGTAGCTTTAATGCGTGATCTATCAATAGTTGAACACTCTTGGCGACAGCTGCCTAGAGCAGGTTTAAACTCTTGTTGATTCATCAGATTGTTCATAATGGCCGAGTGGGTTGAGGCGTCGAAATTTGGGTTATAACATGGCTCATGTTCCGGGGTTTCGAATCCTGTGACCGGTATGACCCTAAAGGACGAAACGTAACGTATATATATATACATATATATATATATATATATATATATATATATATATAGACATAGACATGCTTTTCCCTTTAATCAATCTTTCGATTTTGTTTACTATCACTATCTATTAGGAATAGTTTTTTATTTAGGCTTCTTACTTTAGAATTTTGGGCCAATGATTAAACTTCAAAACGTTTATGACTTTTTTCTCATTGTATGATTATATATGTCGATGATTCGCCCTTTTAATGACTTTTATATTTTGTATAACATGATAAATGTTTTGTTCTCTCATTTGATGTGCAACTCCCTACATCTAATATTGCATCAGTTTTTTTTTTCAAATTTAAATCCGTATATACATCCCTAGACAATGTTTTAACCTTGTCTGCTTTGATTTGAGGATTACATACATCACCTCCTATCAACGTTTAAATTTGTCATTATAATTGAGGGTGTTGGTCTCTCTATCAATGCTGTCTGTAAAATGCATTAAATTTGGCATCAGTACCCTGTGCTGATGATGTGATCTAATATTAATAGGTCTCAGAAACGATCATACACAATCTGTTGTTATGTTGAAGTCTTGGAACGCAAATCGATCATGTAATTGGGTTTATATAGACCTATGCTATATATATATATATATATATATATATATATATATATATTTATAGTTTTAAAGGTTCATACTTTTTTTTGACGCATCCGAATGAAATTTAGTAAAAAAGGAGTGTGGTAAATAAACTACCATCAAAGCATGTTATAGATGCAATATTTATCTTATTTAAAAGAACAGACAAAACGGAAACCGATTTTTTTCCTTTTTTTATAAACTATCGGTTTCGATTTTGTCTGTTCTTTTAAATAAAATAAATATTGCATCTATAACATGCTTTGATGGTAGTTAATTTACCACACTCCTTTTTTACTATATATATATATATATATATATATATATATATATATATATATATATATATATATATATAAATAAGTTTTTTTCCAGCTATTCTAACTATATTAACATCAAAACGGCTTATTCTTATTACATTCTGATTCAACGTAAGATTTTAAAATAACATATATATAGTAGTCTGCAAACACACAAAATCAACTTTGGGTATTCTTTAATTTGCATATTATTTCATGAATGGTTTCTAATAAATTAATATTCTGTAATACATATTTTTTATTTGCATTGTCATATTTTCTTATAATATATGCAATGATTTCGTCGATAGTAAAACGTCTGATGTCTCTGAGATTCTGAAAATATATACTACGCTTTGATCTTACAAAAAAAAAAGCCAAGGAATCAAAGACCTCTCTATTTTTTCTTCTTCACTCGGACACTCTTCAACTTTTTGCTACCTATTCCAAACGGCGTTGGTCACTTTATTGAAGAAACCTTTTTTGTTGTTGTTGCAACAAAGGTTTTGTTATTTCCTTTCGTGCGACGGTTTTTGTGACTCAAACAGAATACATACAGGTTGGTTTTAACAGCACACTGATAGAAACAGCTCTTACAACGTCAGTTAGATGACAAAAGAACGAACCAGTGCAGTTTAAAGGAAAACGTTAACAATTTAAACTTCGGGACGCCAGAATTAGCGTCACAGGATGAATTACGTTAATCATTTTAAAATATTGTTACTAGTCCCAACTTTTTTGATTTTGATAAAAAAAGATGATTAAAAACATTTATAACTTTGTTATACACACGAAACAAAATCTTCTTCATTTATTCATATAGATAAATATAAACATTTATATAAATAGATATAAACATTTATATAAATAGATATAAACATTCATATAGAAAGATATAAACATTCATATTGATAGATATAGACATTCATATTGATAGATATAAACATTCATATTGATAGATATAAACATTCATATTGATAGATATAACCATTCATATTCATAGATATAAATAT
>OY744535.1:72731547-72736547 GCA_963556195.1 Sepiola atlantica
CCAGCACAGTTTATGAAATTAAATGGAGGATCATCGATAAACGAAAGCGTTATAGCTCGACATCCAATAATTGCCGCCTATGCACCACTGAAAAATTCAGTATCATACAGGCAACCCTTTCATAATCTGTATCAACACTAACACTGAGGTCTTCAAACAATGTCTCTACAAAAGGAAATGTCGACTAGCCAAATAGACTAACAACGAAAACACATACCTCACTAATAACCCTATCCGTACATAAGTCTAAATAATTCCACATCATATGAAAAATGATAGTATTAAGCCTATCCTCCGCCGCAAGTCATTTCCAATTATTATCTAATTAATTCTTTATATACAATATAAAAACCCTTCCCCTTCCTCCATATGTATGATACATATCACATCCACATCTCCCCCCCCCATTTACCCAAATACAACCTACACTCGCACCCCCGTATTCTCTACCTATCACAAATAACATAAATTATTAGATGTCTCATCATATTCATTTTTTAAAAATTTTAAATATATGGAACATATTAAATTTGCTAGTTAATAACCTATAAATATATTTATCGAATACCCTAAAATATAGTAATGTTTACCAAGAAAATGTGCACATGTTACTCACCGTGTTGTCGAGAATATATATTCAGAAATTCCTAATAATTGGTCCATTAGTTTAAGAGTTTATCCTGTACAACGAAATATAAATATATGGACATATAAACATACGTCACTGTTTATAATATATATATATATATATATATATATATATATATATATATATATATATATATATATATATATATATATATATATATATATATATATATATATATATTACCCCCCTAAATGCTAACATTTACAAAAAATAATGTGCCTATGTTACACACCGTGTTTCTTAGAATATATATAACAAAATTCATAATGCTCGGTTCATTAGTTTAGGAGATCACCATATATATATATATATATATATATATATATATATATATATATATATATATATATATATATATATATATATATATATGTGTGTGTGTGTGTGTGTGTGTAATATATATACATACCAAATTTTATATATATATATATATATATATATATATTTACATATATATAGAGAGGCGTACCTGTCCATAGACTTAGTCATAGCGAAGAAATATATGCATATATATATATATATATATATATATATATATATATATATATATATATATATATATATATATATATATATATATATAAATGGCTATGACTAAGCCTATGAACAGGTACGTGTTATTATGCGAAGGCATTCCACCACCTAAACAAACCGCACGCTGTCTAACAACTTACTCGAAGGATGGCACGGGTCGACCGGGTGTAAAGCGGGTGGAATCAGACTGGTGCACGTGCAACGCCCGCCTACCGTCAAAACGGGTATCCACCCCGTACACCCCCTTGTTTATTTTCATTTGACAAGGTCAGGTAAACACTTTACTGCTGGGTATTCTAACCGTGGGAACACGACCTCTTCGTCTCAATAATAAAATTCCTGATGTGTTATCGTGTACACAAGAAGGGACAAAGAAGTGGCTCGGCAGATAAGAACTGTTCGCTTACTTGTCTAGCGTATCATCCGAAAGAATCGAGAAAGTCTGACACAAGGCAACGATAATAAAGCTGTCAAATGATTACAAAACACGATAAATACGTCGTATATAAAACTAACAGAATTAAACGATGTTGCCTGGGTGGAGGAAAAACATCGTGTGCGTGCTCGACTGAGCTCCAAACACTTGTCTTCCTCTTCCGTGGAACATACACAGCAAACACTCGTCTAGCTAAACTACAGCAAATAACGTCTCTTTCTCTTTATCTATCTCTCGCTCTTTATCTCTCTATCTCTATCTCTCTCTCCTCTCTCTCTATCTCTCTCTCTATTTATATCTCTCCTCTCTCTCTCTATCTCTCTTCCCTCTCTCTCTATCTCTCTCATCTCTCTCTATCTCTCTCTCGCTCTATATCTCTCCTCTCTCTCTCTATCTCTCTCCTCTCCTCTCTCTTTATGTGCGAAAAAACAAATAAGACTTCCATGAACAAAGTTTATTTCTGAGAACATCGAATCGGTGGAAAAAAATACAACGAGGCTGCTTTCCAACCAACTAGAACGTGGTCGCGTTCAAGGCTAATGTAAACAAATACTTGCGCCATCCTTTTGGATAATTACTTCCTCTTAAACAATCCTCTGTCCATTACAGCCACTGTTCTCAACCTTTCATGGTGGCGATCATCGCCCAACCGACAATCTCTTATCCTCGAGTGACCCCTTGGCCTTGATAAGTGGTACCCATTAGTAAAAAAAATAATTCGTATCCTTCATTTTCAGAAGAATATAGAGTTACGCTCAAAGCCTGAGTAAGTGTTGTGGTCTTAAAGGACCGATAATAAATAAGACAACAAGGAGGTAGTTAACATAAGTGTTTTTTTACAGAAAGTACAGAAGTAATGGGTAACCAGGGAAAGCTTCTGGATTCGTCATAGTGACTCTCTTTATTCCTAGTGTCGGGAAGAGTTCATGTAGTTACACAATGGCGTAAATCACCATACTCCCTTCTTTTTAGCCTTGCTCTGTAAAGAGTACATTTTTTTTTTGTTTTCTAGATTTATCGCAATTAAGTCCGTGATCTCTCGTTTCCTTTTGGACATTCTACTATGTTCTGAAGTCGTTTGTGGTATCGGAAAACGAAACGTGTCGAATACGACATCCATTAGGGTTTCCCCTGGAGGATTGTGAACGACGGCATCCCATTTTTTGTACTTGTGAGTCACCGTTTATCAAGACTTAAAAACAACTCGAGGATAAGCGTTAATGAATTTGTCAGGTGAACGGTAAGACAATCAATTTTGAGAATTGGAGACAATGGTTGAAATGAGGCAGAATTTTATTATTTAAGAAAACGCCCCAACAAGAATCGGTTAACAGTGAAAACGACCATGTTGTAGTCAGCTGGGAAGCAGCCCCGTAGTGCCGTTTCCTTATTTGGTTCAGGTTTCTTTTAGTTTCTCGCTCTAAATATAATGATCAAGCAAGGTTTGTGAGGACTTCAGGTAATTCCTTTTCAAAAATCCAACATCGCCAGTGTCGTGGTAAAGGTTATGTTGTATCGGACATAAGTTTGAATTCTCGTCGCCAGTTGTTGTAGCCTCCAAGGTTCGAAAGTAAATATAAGACAGCAATTAAAGATAAAATGCAAGTTCTGTCCAATTGGAGTTGCCGCACACTATGTAGCGACTTATTATATGTTCACGTGATAAACAATAATAGACTTTATTTCTCTTCATCACGCATAGTTGTTACAACGGCCGTGGTGGTTAAGATGTTCTGATTTAAGTTAAAAGGTTACTCGTGTCTGGGGGTTTAATCGTGCATCCGCCGGAAAAGTGATTTCCACACTGAAGATTCTGTAAGGATGAAACATGTGAATAATAATTCAAAATATATATTTGTATTTTTTTGTAAAAACTGGTACGATAACTCCAAACACGTGCTTTTTATTGAAAACCCGTTTATGTATTCAAAACTTCTACCATAAACCGAAGGAACCGGAATATGTTGACTGGCGGAAGTGCATTCTCTTTTTTTATTTAAGAGGGAGTAACATTTCTATTTAATGCGAAGACAATTGAATTTAAACAAATATAACAATAACTATTTCATCAGTTAAACTAAAGGAATGGCCTCTTTCTTACAAAAGAGTCGTTGCTAATCCTTCTGTATTCTATCGTTATTTTCATGGTAAACACTCGTCTCACTACATCCACTGTAAATAATTTTGGTACTTTTTTTACTTTGGGACCCACGCTAAAAGTCCCTCGACGTCGGTGCTTTCCGGCGGTTTACGGTAAACGCCGTAAAGCCCCGAAGCGAGACACATAAGCAGACGACATCTAAGCAGTCAAACTGAATGAAACGCTTAACTTGCAAACTTGATGAACTATTCAGTTATTATCACTGTTTTTCTTCGCTTAAAAAAATTATTTCATACAAATGTTTAATAAGAAAGAAAGGAAATAAAAAATATAACTTTTTAATTTAAACATGTATTTGAAACTTCGTTAAAACAAATGAATTATAATTTCGAAAAATTCTTGCTTGTTTTGTCACGCTTGAAAATCCAGCCTCGTTTGTGCGTTTTTTTTTTAACGGACTTTTCATTCGGCACTCTCCGGCGTTTAACGTAAACATGTAAACATCCGAAAAACACTGTAACCGAGGGGCGTTTAGCGCGGGTCCCAAAGTAAAAAAAGTACCATAATTTTCTTGCCTTCTTCTGTGTACATGAAACTTCGATGAGTTGAGTTTTTTTCCCAAGAATTACCCGTCTGTATCATAGGTCTGTTTCCAAGCTGACAATAACATGGTCGGTTTCAAGTCCAATGTTGAGAAATTCGTGTTGAGCCGTGTTCTTAAATAATCAAATTCTGCCAAGTTTAACCCATCGTCTCTAATACTCAGGGTATTGGGCTCACACTCCACCTCACCTTTTGGCTAATATCAAAGTGTAGTATTTGTTCCGATGGATACTGCACCCCATAGACTGGTATTGTCTTGTCCTTCAGGGCTTGATTTACGCCGGTCTATGGGTCTGTCCTGTGCAGTTCTAGGAAATCCACCCTCCCAGGCTTCGCCTTCCATCTTTGAGGAGGAGTAAGTTTATTGCTTACTACCTGAGGCGCCCCTACAGGGGAATGCCCACACTCCACCTCACATACTCAATAACGTTTATCATCGAGTACCCTTTGGGCCTTGATAAACGGGGACACATTACTGCATAAACAAATGATTCCCTTATTTTCAAACTGCTGAATTATACATACTAGCAAATGTATACCCCGTTCCGGTGCATATTTCTGTTAGTTTAAGAGTATTAAGTGTCGGCCGTAGTAGTACTAACACTATTCAGCTGGTAAAGCGTCCGACTGAAGATCTGAAGGTCCCGGTTTCAATCAAAGTTGTCGGCATCCGTTTC
>OY744535.1:72741547-72744047 GCA_963556195.1 Sepiola atlantica
TTTCAGTCCCTCGAAATATTTTCACACGTAATCGTCTATATAAGCAGAATGTTTAGTTTTACCAAAACAAATTCACCAAAATCGGAAGAAAACGTAAACATTTATATTTCCCCAGCAATTAGGCTGACTGTTCAACTGGTCTTAATACAGTTTTGACTATAGAAAAATGTATTGCTTATTTTTATTAGTCATACTTTAACTGACCCAAATTATGTCGTTCAATGTTTTAACATCAGTCATGAAGTAGTTGGTAATCAGAGGCAGCAAAACTAAAACGACGTTGACGCTGATAGTTTGACATTACATGATTAGTATCCCATGTGCTAACGTGAAAGATGGCGAAGTCATTATGTACGTGGATTAGATTAATAAAAACAATCTACTGTTTCGTATTTTCTATGATGAAAGAAGAAATAATTAGAATAAGTATTTGGACATAGTAAATAACCATTGATTTGAAGTGGTTATTTAAAAACGTGGAGAAATACTTTACGATGTTTCGATTATTGTTGCCATGTTGTTCGAGTGGATTATGCTTCTCTTTGTGTTTCTTTTTAAATTTTTTTTTTATTATATTTTTTATTTATTTATTAGTGTTATTTAAATTAAAGCAAGAAATCCCGATCCCTTATGCATAATCGTATCACAGTCAATAGTTTTCTTCGAATGCCCGGCTTGCTTGGCAGGCCGAGAGAAGTCTCAAAGCGTTTCCACGAATAATGGTGATAGAGAGGCGCTGGTAAAGACAAGAAAATTCGCGATTGTCTCTGGTGAGGAAGTCGGGCGTAGCACTTGTCTCCACACCGATCGGTTGAAATACAACTCTGTCGAGAAGATCGGCATATTTTGACCAATTGCAGGTCTATGCCAGGTTACCGACAGCCGATGAGGACAAGGCTGTTAGCCACGCACTGCTGTGTGCCAAACTTGCAGCGGTGTTGGTCGCAAGATGTTCTTAGGGATTCGACTCTGGTCTTTATCCTGATCGTATCCCAGCTCTCCTGTCTTCCTGTCTGTTCCGGAACAATGAGACCAGCTTCCCTCCAGTCGGTGGAAAGGTCATGGATCAGTTGGTCAAGAGGAAATTCAGATGCTTAATGTAGAATACTCTCAACAAGATCCTGACTTGCGCAGATGGAGGAGGCGTAAGCAGGCAATGCAACGTAGGTTGTTAATCTAAAACCAAGTCAACCAAAGGTTATAGGAAGAGTGGCCTGAAACCAGCCTACATCAGGAAAATTGATGTTGCGGATGGTCGTTGCTGAGTCCCGAATTACGCATCCCAGCCTTCTCAGGTCGACCGGAAACTGGTAACATGGCGCACTACGTAGCTAAAATAATTTTTTGGGAATACAGAAGCAGTTGAACAAGAGAAAAAGTGCCCGATGCTTATCAATGAGTAAGTGCCGGGATGACATGTTAGACAAGTTGGCAATTTTTTTGTCAATGTCAGCTTGGATCGCTAATTTGAAAATTGGGGAACCGAGGATTATGAGATCGTCTTGATTGGTGATGTTAACCCTATCTAAGACTTTGCTGATTTGCGAGACGGCCACCGTTAAGGATTCTGTCGATATTGACGACTTCGGAATTGGCAGGGTTTAGCTCAAACCCGATTGCAACAAGGGCTGGGATGATTCTGGAGAGGTTCTCAACAACTTCTACCCAACTGCCACCAAATATTGCATCATTGAGATACCAGATGTTCAAAGATGCAGTCACTGAAAGAGTGATATCGTCGACTCCCACGACAAAAAGAAAGGGTTCCATTCGGTAGTTCGACCTGGCACTATATAAAACAGAAAACCATCCATCGGAATACGTCTCAGAACAACTATTTGTACTAACCAGGTGATTACCATTTCAATATTATTGAGGCGTTAGTTATTAACAATTCTCGACCTAGCCTGTGTAGACAAAAGATTTTGAAGCATCAGTTGGAGATTTTTAATGATTCAAATCAACCATAACGTTAAGAGCTTTACGTTTATTTTTTCTCTTAATCGTTTTCTCCAACTTTAATAATTTTTCCCCTCATATCTTATTCGATTTTCTTAGTTTTTAATTTATCATTCTGACGTTTCCTCTTAGAGGGTCAGACGATAAGGCCTTAAGGACAATTTTCGCAATTTTCTTTTTTTTTCCACCCGCCCGTTTCATTTATTAATAAAAAAAATGTTTTCTCTGAAATTCATCTTACGATTTTGTTGTACGCGAAATTTACTTTATATATATATATATATATATATATATATATATATATATATATATATATATATATATAAACAGTCGAAAAAAGCCGAACAAAAAATCGGTTTCGTCTGGTTAAAATACAGTAAAAAGTTAATATTATTATATGGACAGGAAACAATAAAATAATCGAAGTGTGTACCGTTTAAATCCTAGCCGTGTTTACTCTGACCATATTAAAAGCTGGGTAAGTTAGGATTAAGTTCACACACACACACACACACACACACACATATATATATATATATAT
>OY744535.1:72749047-72751547 GCA_963556195.1 Sepiola atlantica
AAAATGGTCGCTGCCAGCGAGAAATCAATGGTAAACGGCCGTTGCGATAACACAAAGTCATTTGGAAGGGATATCGAAAGAGGTAGATAGTACTGGAAATCAGATTCCAGGGAACGCCACCGGTTAGCAATCAGTTAGCAATCACTAATGATGACCTGTGTGAGAATCCATAGTAAGTTGATAATAATAAAATATACTACAGCTTCGCCTGATACTTCACAAATAATTGTGAAGTGTTAAGGAAGATCGGAAGACCGAGGAATGAGAGCATTAACCACAGCCTCACTGGTAGGGAGAGTGTAGTACTGGAATTTGAGTAGGCTTATTGCCTTCGAACGACCAGCCTTTGGAATTCCCTCCAAGCTTTCTGTTTCCCTGACTGTTCCAACATTTAGGATGTCCCTACAATATGGCCCCTAAATAACAGTAGTCTCTAACATCTCAGTCGCAATGTGCATTGTTTGGGTGAAAAGATGGCCAATGATTGTTGTAAGCGAGATATCAATGGTAAACAGCTGTTCGATAACGCAAAATCATTTACAATGTTCATCGAAAGAGGCAGAGAGTACTGAAATCTGGGGAGACTTGTGTTATTCAGACTCCAAGGAAAACCACCGATTACTGTTAGCGAAAAATTATTGATGATGACTCGTGCTAAAACTCCTAGTTGATGATAATGATAATCTAATTATCAGGATATTTTTTAAAATGTGTAACAAGATAAGAATTTGGGTGTGTAATAGCAAGAAAATCGAATTTTCCATGAGAGGTGAATTTAGAATTAGGCTGACGTGTACATGTAGTTGCGTCATAGGAGGAAGTACGTGGGTACAAACCGTTATTGCCTTTTGGAAGTTTGGCGTCAAAGTGGCGTACTGAGGTATCCAGGCCTCCATCACCCTAGACTGTATTGAAATGAGAGGATGCAGTCCATCTTGTCGTAAATTACATACTGTAAACATTAATGCAAAAAGTAAACTAAATCCCAGAGCAAATAATTGAGTTATTTGTTGTGTTTTTGAATTTATTATATTAATTCAAACCAAAAAGAGAAAAACGATGAAAAGAAGAACTTATCTACAGTTGCTACTGTACATACTACCGAGAGACAACTACAACGTGTAAGCAAAACAACACCGGTCATCGAATAATACTTCACGCATTGATACATGTTTGTTATTACCAAGCTGTTCTACACATGAATATTGAATAAAAAGTTAAATCCTAAAAAGTAATAAACAACACCCACACACTGTAATAGACAAATAATTCAACTACATCACAAATTCACTGAAAACATTGCAATACCCTACATATTTCATATAAAATGCAAAGAAAATACCCTACAATATTTTCCAGAAACAATAAGCAAAAATCATATACACCGGACACTTCTCTTATAAATAGACATCTTCCTTTACGTACCAACGTTAATAATACACTAATTTACAGCACTCTAAATAAAATAGGAATTCCAATAATACAAACTACATCACAAACTATAAAACAAATATTAAAAAGAAAACATTTTCGAAAAAAAAAAAACACTTAATCAAGGGAGGCGCGATAGCGCTCTATCCCTTAATAGATTTAAAAACGACCTATGCTAGAAATCTCATTTCTTTGATCAATCATAACTCAAAAACCAATAAACCAAATTAGTTTAAAACTTTGCACAAAATTTTCATTTGATAGGTTCTATAAGTGTGTCGAATTTCAGCATCATAAGTCAATCCAGAGATCCAGAAAGGTCAGGAGTGATTTTGTGTTATCCGTGTGTACGTACGTGTGTGCCACCCTGTATCTCATCAACTATTTGATGGATTCAGTTGATTTTTGGCGGAGATATAGGTTCTAGAGTCTAGTTGATGGCATTTTAATTTCAGTTTACCATATACCTTAGTTTTCCAGAAAATTCTAAAAAACCTTTAAAATTACCATTGTCTTGAAGCATAGCTTTTACAAAAGTAGTGAAATTCCATGATAAATGCCAGTATACTGAAATCATATGCCCTTAATAGGGTTAAGATGAAAATTTATATACACTAAATGTACAAAAGCAAGGAAATTCCCAAATTATTACACTTCTATTGTCATTAAGGGTATGACTACATATCAACCAAACCATTTCATTATCACATCACTACAGTATACATCTCCACGCATGAGTTGATGAAGTGTGTGAGGTACGCTGAAGAAAAATTCCTACCAGTAAAATGCATAGTCCTGTTGTGCTCGCATACCCTTAGTGACAATAAAAGTGTAAACATTTGTGAATTTCCTTGCTTTTGTACATTTAGTGTATATGCATTTTCATCTTAACCCTATTAAGGGCATATGATTTCAGTATACTAGTATTTATCATGGAATGTAAGTAGATATACTATCCCATGCAACAATTGTCATCAGATATACGTAAGTGAAACTCAACGAGAACAAAAGAAAAGTGTTGGTGAGCATAAAAAAGAGATGTAAACACACGAATTCCCCCGAATGCATT
>OY744535.1:72756547-72761547 GCA_963556195.1 Sepiola atlantica
GAAGCTTTAGGGCAATGCTCCGACTCTGTCGTTGAGTTCTATCGAAGGTCTAGATATTTAATACTCGCCGTTTTCAGTGTAAATATTACTTAATTTTTTCCGTTATCACGTGACAATTTTTCGTGGCCCTATGGACTTAGTGAACGCTTACTGATTCTGTCAACCGGGTCTGCGCCTTGTGACTGTCTGAGATTGCTATTTATCTGCGCTAATGAGAGCTGTAAGCTCCAAACGACCTCACGCGTAGGTAAATATTAAACATATAATTTAATATATATATATATATCATTGAATATAACAGACAACTCATGTCTAGATATCTTTTGGTAGATCCTTTCAATAGTCCGAATCAGGATCTTAGTTTCGAAGGGGAATTGGCTGATGAGTTTGCCATAGTTTGGATTTGTCTCCCAAGTACTTTCGGACCCATCTGGGTCCATCTTCGGGGAAATGAGGTTTATCAGGTATAGACCATGTGTTAGTATTTATAGAAGGTTTTTGGCGGGAATTATGTACTACGTACGAAACTATATTTGGAGCTAGAAACATTTTAGAATATTATTACTGATATTAAAGTTAATTCTATTAATTAGGTTTTTTTTTTTGGTTTTTATATATAGGACTTCTAATATATGGAGTTTTTGTTTGTTAGTACTAAATTCTATGATTTTGGTATTTTCTACTAAGAGTTTTCTGAATTCCGATCGGGGGCAGGAGTGGTATTTATTTTTCTTTAAAATCTTACATAACAGCAAGTGTGGTGTTGGTTGTTTGTGTGTGTCCGGATGATGATTAAAAATAATTTAATATTTCGCGAAAATCTTCCCTTTGTCAAAAATAATAAACATCAAAGGAAAAATCCGTCTGTGTTCCTTCCAGCTTACAACCTATCCGGCACTCTGCATTACTCTCAGCCTTCTTAACATATTACTACTATTCCAAGCAATGCTTCAAGCAAACTACTATTCTCTATTATATATAGACGTTTATATAGATATTGAGAGAGAACTAGACATCGAAAAAAAATCTACATACATAGACGCAGTGGTAGAGAAAGAGAGAGAAGTGGGAGAGAGAGAAAGAGAGATAGAGAGAAATAATTGCTTTGGTTGGAAGAGTGAATAATTGTATTTATTGCTCTGAAAACGCCACCCACCAATATCCAATAAACTGATGGTAATAAAGATAGCAAGGCAGGGCACTTTCAAGTGTTTTTTCTCCCTCTCTTCCGCCAGGGAATCCCGTCAAGCGACGTATGGCCACTTAGCTTGTGGTCACACGATAATGGGCCGGACATCCTTGAAAAAAAAAAAGAGTGTGTTCACCTACGAAGAACAATTGACGCCGGCTGATATTATCGGCCTAAGCGTGACCCTTTGAAGTAATTCGCCGTCTATTGCGCTTATATACTTGTTTTTAGTAATTGAATTTCGCTTGTCTATGTGACAACAATCAGAATAATAGAAGGAAGATATGATGTAGTGACGATAGATGCGTCCGGGGAATCAGCGATCAGCATCGTTATAGAGAGAGAGAGAGAGAGAGAGAGAGAGAGAAAGAGAGAGAGAGAGAGACAGACAGACAGACAGACAGACAGACAGACAGACAGACAGAGAGACAGAGAATGAGAGAGACAAAGAGAAAGATAGAGACAAAGAGATAGACAAAGAGAGAGGAAAGGAAAGCGGGATATTAAGAGAAAGACAGAGAGGGAGAGGGAGTGGATGATGTTGAGAGAGACAAAGATAGAGAGGGAGGGTGTATTAAGAAAGAGAGAGAGAAAGGGGGAATGGATATTAAGAGAAAGACAGAGAGAGAGTGAGGGATGTTGAGATAGAGAGAGAAAGAGAAGAAAATGAAAAATGATTGTAAGACGAAGAGACTGAGTTAGAGACGATGTAAATACACGACGAATAGAGCGAAAAAGAGAGATAGATAGATAGAAAGAGAGAAAGAGGGAGTGGGAATATTAAGAGAGAGAGAGAGAGACAGAGACACACAGAGAAAGAGAAAGGCAGAGAAAGAAAGAGAGAAAGAAGAGAACATGAAATGAGTATAAGACGAAGGTAATTAGCGAGATACAATGTGAATGGGCGATAAAGAGAGAGAGGGAGAAATAGAGAGAGAAAGAGAGAGAGAGAGAGAGGGAGATGGAGAGAGAGAAAGCGAGAGAGAGGAGAGAGAGAGAGAGCTAGA
Source organism: Sepiola atlantica (assembly GCA_963556195.1). Taxonomy (NCBI): domain Eukaryota; kingdom Metazoa; phylum Mollusca; class Cephalopoda; order Sepiida; family Sepiolidae; genus Sepiola; species Sepiola atlantica. The sequence continues at coordinate 72,758,744 of OY744535.1, forward strand.
GGGGGAAGACAGGGGAACAAAAACAGTAAGAAAGTCATTAAGAGATGGAGTAATACGCTTAGGTAATCCACTACCGTTAGAACGATATGAAAGAAAGAGAGAAGCAAAGAGCGAGAGAAAGAGAGAGAGATAGAGGAGGGGGGAAGTAAAAAATAGAATGATTAACAGAGAGACTAAATAAGAAAGATAGTGAATGAGGGAGTGGGAGAATGTGTGTGTGAGAGGGAGAGGGACAGAGACAAAAACAGATAGTGAGAATGAAAAAGGGTGAATTTATAAGAGAGTGAGTGACTAAGAGAGATATTGAGTGAGAGAAAGAGAAGATAATATATAAGTCAGTAAGTTCAAGGGAGGGAACTAATGCCGATGAATGAGAGAGAGCTAGTGAGAGTTAATGAGTGAGTGAATGGAAGGGAGCGTGAATGACTAAGAGAGAGAGAGAGAGAGAGAGAGATAAAGAGAGAGAGAGATAGTCAATGTGAAAGAGAGTTAGCAGATGATTTAAGGAGAGATTGAGGGAGAGAAATTGGGGGAGAGAGAGAGAGGGAGGTTGAGTGAGTTAATCAATGATTTAGATGTTGGGTGCTTTAGCGAGAGAGAGAGAGGGAGAGAGAGACAGGGGGAGATTTGACACAATGCTGAAAGGTGGGGAGAGTCAAGCCAGCGCCCCTAAAGAAGGAGCACTCTAAGCTTTTCAAAATTGCCATTGCAGCATCGTTGGCAATGCCCGGTCAAGCGTTTCAAACAGTAAGTAATACACTTACTCCACTCCAAAGAGGGGAGGCAAGGCCTGGGAGGGTAGACCTTCTAGGACTACCAAGGACGAATACCTCAGCCCCACAGATAAAAGGCTATCGAAATAGCCCAATTTCTGCCGGACTGATTGTCGAGACCGGATCATCGACTGACATGTATCTGCCATCGCCACTGGACACCAAGTGATCGGCCCGCGAAACAGAGAGGCTGTTGCAGAGAAGTAGTGAGATAGTGAGTTAGATATGCAAAAAGGAAGGCTGTATATGGGTTATTTAAAGTGGGTGACTGACTCAGAGTGAACGCGCGTGAGATAGAGTAATGAAAAGATAGAGTAAGCGATAGAATGTATGCGAGTTAGAGAGTAGGTGTGAGATAGCGTTTCAACAAAAGTGTGAGTGATTCAGTGATCTTGAGCGAAAGAGAGAGAGAGAGAGAGGGGAGGAGGAAGCGTATAAGAAGTAGGAGGAGAAACAATGGAAGACTGAGTGAGGAAATGAATGATTACTGATCTGTAAGTGAAGGAGAGGATCAGTTCGAGAGAGTTAGAAAGTGATTGCGTCAGTGACAAAGAAAGAGGGGATAATAGGAAAATATTGAGTAAAGGAAAGGTTGGTTAAGTGAATAGAACTCCTGTTACTGTTGATTGAATTTTAATAGACTGGGCGAGTGTTGAGAACAGCGAAGAAAGGTTGTGATGGCCTTTTATAACTAAAAAGAAATTCTGTATTATTTGGATTATTCGACCTATTGTTCTCATCTCGAGTGTTATTCTCACAACGTTTCGACCGATGTAATCTTCGAACTTGTTCAGGTTTATCTTATCGAACTCGGGAATCATTCTGTCGAACTCGGGGATCTGTACGGAATTTTGAACGAACCTCTTTATTTTATCCACTTGTGGTAACATGATCTCCTTTCGTCAGCCATGATCGAGTAGAAATCCTAAGTAATTCGCAATTGTAGACGAGTGTCATTTAGAATTGAATTTTACTTGGTAATTTATCCGTTACGCCACGAGTCCTTGCGGACAATTATAGTATGAATTTTGGGAGCCTTTTCGGCCTGAAGAAGGTCGGAGGTTACATCGGCCGAAAAGACTCTCAAAATTAATACTTCATTCTCAAGATGAGAAACGTAGTCCGAATAATCTAAATAATACAAATTATCAATCCTCATCTAAAAAATTCCGAAACAGAATAAAAGAAACTGAGTTTTTATTAAATTAATTCTTTTAAGAAAATTATTAGATGGGTTTAGTGTTCAGGAAAGCACTCACCATCTAAAGCATTAATATATAATTTATTATAATATAAATGCATTTCTAAGAATTATATACAGTAGGAAAGAAGATAATGTTGTCATTCTTCTTGTAAAAGCTGAATTCTTGTTAACACGTCGTAGCAGTAGTAGTCGTGATAGTCGCGGTAGAGTTGATTTCATTCTTTTTCAGCGCTTGTAATAGATAGTCAAAGCAATAGTACACAATCTGTGTTTGAATATTCTTTTTAATTTCTTTTTCTTTAATGTTGGTCTTTGTCCCTTTACAAGTACAGTGCTATTACATATTTCTACTTAAACCATCTAGGGGGGGGGGAAGATTCTCCGAAAAACACGTCTGTCTCGATCGACAGATAAAAGCAAGAGAAAGATCAGACTGCACTTCTTGTGACCTCACTTACTTCGAACACGTTTACATACTTTCTAGCAAGTATACAACCAAACCTCACAGAGGAAAACCGAGAAGAGTTGTATTTTCGTCTTCATGCTGGAATCGAAGTGGCCGGTTTCGGCATGTTATACCCACCTTGAATGGAAATTGATTATTTGGAGTGATCCTTTGTACGCCTGGACGTTCTGTACCGCCTTTTTTTTTCAACATAGTTCACCCCAAACAAGGCAGGACGCCACTATCAACATATATTATATTTCTGCATGTCAGTACCGTTGGGAAAACAGGGGGCAGTACGAAAAAAGAGGCTATTGGAGTAGAAAGCTCTCCCGCATCTGGGGACCTCCACAGTGAATGGATGGCATTTAGCTGATTGTCG
>OY744535.1:72766547-72826547 GCA_963556195.1 Sepiola atlantica
CGTATTCACCATGACGTAATGTTTGATCCCGAGTGTAGCCGGATAACCCTGCGTGTGTATAAAACACGAATACACCGAGTAAATTTGTCAGCTTCAGTGAGTGTTTGAAGGGGTTTTAAACAATTAACAGCTTAAGCAGTTAGTTTTTTGCTTGTTTCTGTCGTTAGCACAGACGAACGACTGTCATGTCGAAAACTCTCACTGTAGAAAGAGGGGTAGCGAATTGAGCTAATCTTTAATGAGGTGTAGCCTCCAAGACATGTTAAGAGCAGCTTTTAGCATTTTGGTGCACCGTCAATTTTCCTCTCAAGTCTTTTAGTAAAAGTCCAGGTGCTACTTCCATATATAAGAATTGATGTAACCATGGCTTCAAAGAATTTCTCTTTCATCTCGGTAGAGAGATTTGATTTCCAGAATTCTTTCATCTTGTTCAGTCCAGCTCAAGCCTTGTATTAGAAGATTTCATCTTAATGAATCTATTATAAAATATTATAATTTTAAAATATTCAAATTTGCGTATAATTCACCTGTCTTAAATGCAGAAACTTAAATGTTTTAAGGGGGTCATATCTTTACCTTTTTTTCGAAAGTAATAAAATGCACCATTCTCGTTCATGTCAATATAACGGATGTTTTAGTTAAGAAAACAACACTTGGATACTACTTTATTATGGGGGTTACATGCGTGTTTCTTCTTAAGTAGGTGTGTATTTATAAAAGTGTGTTGATCACAATTTCTTTTAGTCAATAATTAATTTAACTTCATTAATTAATATCGCACCAGCAAAACACCACATCGTGTCACAACCATACATTTAACTAAAATAAGGACAAAACATGGACGCTACTTTAGTAGGCGGTCTACCTGCGTGTATTTACTTGAGCTGTTATCTCCCTTCTAACATTCTATTTTATTAGGCAGCTTACTTGTAAAAGAAAACAACACTTACCTGATTCACCTGATTCTATCTCTTAAATTACTTACGTTTGATATGAATTAAAAGACAGAGAGTCTAATACTGTCAATGCACGTGGGCAACGGTGGTCGATATTTTGACCGATATTATTCCTGATATGCATAAACGACCTCACTGATGCAATCGCGTTTGAAATTAGTTTATTTGTTGATGACAGCGCGCTCTATTCTCAGCATGAGATGGTCTGTACAATCTTTATTAATTTTTAAGATAATAATCAAGCATAGAAGTTTACGATACTCGCCGCCCAAAACACCTCATCGTGTCACAATTAAATATTTAACTAAAATAAGTTCAAGACATGGATGCTAATTTAGTATGTGGTCTACGTGCGTGTATTTAATTAAGCTGTTGTCTCTCTTCTAATATTCTATTCTATTAGGCAGTCGATTTGTAAAAGAAAACAATATTTACCTGATTTACCCCTTTTTCTTACTAAGCATCAGGGTGGATTTACAGGCAGGAAGACTAGTTTCTGTATTGCGTGAGGCACCATCTTCCCATATTCGCCGACATGATTCTAGAAGTTGTTAATTCATCTTGCATTCATTTTCTCTTTAGCTAGCCTGTTCCAATGTGTTATGGTGTGTACATTAAAGAACTGTTTCGTACTTCTTGTCTAGCATGCGGAGTAAAAAACTTAATCATATGTCCCCTTGTTTTATTATAACAATGGTGAATAAAACATTTATTTAGGTTTACTTCTTTTATAACCATACAGAAACTTAAAGAAGCGTAGTGATAGATTATGCACAAGCCAAATAAATATTTTAATATGAAAGTTGCTATCGACCAAAGTTAATCAAACCGGATGCTGTTTATCTGATGGATAGGACCTAATACCAGTCTTTATCATATATCTTTGCCAATGACGTGAATGTGAACCTTCTGTTAAATTATAATGGGTCATACGGGGTTTTTAACGAGATCAAACCGTACGTATGTTTACAACATATATTATGTTAGTTATCGACGTCTTATGGTCTATTTAATTTACGACTAACCGACTTTACGACCCAAACGACTATTTATTCTCAACGCGCGCTGGTGCTGGTGCTGGTGCTGGTGCTGGTGCTGCTGCTCACTTAGTTACTCAGTAGCCGTTACAGCGAACAGCCTCTATGACTGTTCATATCTTGCGTTTTGACCAGGACCCAAGTGTAGTATCTGTTCTGATGCTTCACTTAACCTACTCGGTCCTCGGTTAGTGAAGGAGAAGTCCTTCTAGCCTGAGGCAATTTTTATTTTTATTCCGACCTACAGTGCCTCTTTATGGGGAGTTAGATTATCCTCCACATTAAAAACCACCATTGTGTCTAACTTTGTGGGATGGGAAGTAAATAGGAACAAGGGATATTGCCACGTGCAAGCAATCAGAGGGAAGAAGATATCAAAGTAGAAAATTTTCATGCGACTACGAATATATGCAATGGGATTTTGCTACAAATTGGGTAAGTTGAGAGGGTACATTTAACTGTATCAACAGCGAATCAGAGAAAGTATTTGTACAATGATTTTGTAATAATATAATTTTGGTAGTGAAGAGATAATAATAATAATAATAATAATAATAATAATAATAATAATAATAATAATAAAAATAAAACATGACTTAAATCTGATTATGAAAATAATGAGCTAAAGAAAATGTTGATAAATTATCACTTTAAGATGATTACAATATCATTACACAGTCGAATATCCTTACAATAATTTAACATGGGTCGACTTACGTCCAAATCGCTTTACGACTGTTTGGCCGAAACCAATTGCGGTCGTACGTCGACGACGACCTGTGCACAATATCAAAAGCTGCTTATTATTTGGTTCATTCCTCTGCAGGTATGTTTTCATGAGAATTGATACTTAATATTTTACAAAATGACCTGCAGGAACTCACGAAACTCTTCCTATTAGCTTGAGAGGAGCGCTTGTGCGGACAATTGTCACACTTGTCCGCTCTAAATCGGTCATTGTCTTCAGACGGCGATGTCTACAGGCGGATCGCTTTTATCCGCTTCCCTTGACGGCCACACGAGAGTCCACCAACAGCCGCCTCCTAGTGTTTGTCCTCTGATCTTTCATATCGAAGCAGCCACACAAAGTGGCTTTCTCTCCCCAGGGCTGTCCGAATATTGACCAATGGCTGATCACTAGATGCGAACAGAAGAACGTCGCCATTTTTTCCCATTGAATCGTTGAAAGACAGAAGAAAATCCACGAAATCCGATGTTTTGTTCCATGGGGTTTCTTAAGAATTCTTCTGATGTGCAGTCTAGGATTTTCTATTTTGGCCAATAAATAGCCGGAACTGGTAAATGAAAATTAAGAGTTTCGACGGACGGCGGCTCTTGTTACTAGCTTTGTCCTCAAAGTACGATGGTGGGAATGTGAGAGTGAGGGCGACTGTCATGATGTTCTGATAATAGAGTCTAGACGGGATGGACAGAGGGAAAGGTCAGGGAGAAGCAATAATAAGTAAGTAAGAAGAAGAAGAAGAAGAAGAATGAAGAGTAAGAGAAATAAAAGACGAATGAGAATAAAAAAGCTAAATAAAAGGTGAGGAAAATGAAGAGAAAATTAATAGAAGGTTAAACAGACAAAAAATAGAAAAAAAAAATGAAGAATACCGCGAGAAGAAGAAAGTGAATGGATGTAAGTGAATAATAAAAAAGAGGAGTAGAAGAAAAAGAAAGAGAAAGTAAAGTCATTAAGAAGAAACGTGGACGAGTAAAAATAATAGTAGAAACAGTAGTAGTAGCAGTAGAAGAGGAGGAAGAAGAAGAAGAAGAAGAAGAAGAAGAAGAAAAAGAAGTAGTAGAAGAAGAAGAAGTAGTAGAAAAAGAAAAAGTAGAAGTAGTAGTAGAAGAAGAAGAAACAGGAGAAGAAAAAAAGAAGAAGAAAAAAACAGGAGAAGAAGAAGAAGAAGTAGAAGAAGTAGTAGAAGAAGAAGTAGTAGAAGAAGAAGAAGAAGAAACAGGAGAAGAAAAAGAAGAAGAAGCAAAAAGAAGAAGAAGTAGTAGTAGTAGAAGAAGAAGAAGAAGTAGAAAAAGAAAAAGTAGAAGTAGTAGTAGAAGAAGAAGAAACAGGAGAAGAAAAAAAAGAAGAAGCAGAAAAAACAGGAGAAGAAGAAGAAGTAGAAGAAGTAGTAGAAGAAGAAGTAGTAGAAGAAGAAGAAGAAGAAGAAGAAGAAGAAGAAGAAACAGGAGAAGAAGAAGAAGAAGAAGCAAAAAGAAGAAGAAGAAGTAGTAGTAGTAGAAGAAGAAGAAGAAGTAGAAAAAGAAGAAGAAGAAGAAACAGGAGAAGAAAAAGAAGAAGAAGAAAAAAAGAAGAAGAAGTCGAAGAAGAAGAAGAAGAAGAAGAAGAAAGAAAAAGAAGAAGTAGAAGAAGAAGAAGAAGAAAAAAGAAAAAGAAGAAGTAGAAGAAAAAGAAAAAGAAGAAGAAAGAAAAAGAATAATAATAATAAGAAGAAGAAGAAGAAGAAGAAGAAGAAGAAGAAGAAAAAAGAAAAATAAGAAGAAGAAGAAGAAGGAAAAGAAAAAGAAGAAGAAGAAGAAGAAGAAGAAGAAGAAGAAAAAAGAAGAAAAAAAGAAGAAGATAAAGAAGAAACAGGAGAAAAGTTAGAAGAACAAAAGTAAAGAAGACGAAGAAGAAAACGTTTTTGTTTTCTCTTTGTTCATTGTTATTTTTTTATTATTTATTTTCCATTTTGAACTGTTGCTCGTCCATCTAGTAATTTCCGTCCATATTTCGGATTGTTCTTCTTCGGATGTGTTTTTTTTCTAAGGACAGGGGATTGTTTTTTCAGCCATCACTGCCTGCCTGGATTTTTTTTGTTTATGTCTATATCCTCTTGAATGAAATCAGCTGTGATATAACGAAATAGCTTGTCTGTGGATGACTATGTATAGATATTAATATATATATATATATATATATATATATATATATATATATATATATATATATATATATATATATATATATATATATATATATATAAGATTGTTATTGTAAATTTTATATGTGAGATGATATATAATTAAGACAACGCTGCAGCCCATGAAATCTAGTAAATCCACAGACCGGAAGCTCTAGAATCGAGTTTCGCCCTCTTTTGGGCTCATCAGTAAGACAGTTCCGAACTCAGGATTCGAAACCCGAGTCATATTCTCCTGTGTTTGGAATAATATTTGCCCGAAACTCAAAACCCCGATTCTACTGTGTTTGAAATGACATCCGTCCAGAACAAAAAAAAAAAAACACAGGACATTTTTCAAAGAGACTCTGCCTCATATTCTGAGAACTTTTGAAAGATGCAGGTAGCGCAGTTTTATGGAGATTTAAATAAACTAACCTTCCAATGACTTTCCCAGACGCTAGGAACCGAGCGACGCCTACATGCTCGCTGTATTTGAATGGATCAATGTGAACAGCTTTTGGAGTTCACGATATATGCACCTCGTCTCATATTCTTCTAAATAATAGTTTTCTGTGGACTATATGTATTATATTATTTCTTTTGTTCTTGATTTTGAATTCTGTATGTGCAAATATATTGCTTCTTTACGTGTAGGACAAAATTGACTGTCTACACAATCAAAACAATTTGTTTTTTTCTATTACATGTAAGTAATTTAAGCGTCTGTATGCATCTATACCTATACATATATATATATATATATATATATATATATATATATATATATATATATTTATTTATATATATATATATATATATATAAATAAATATAAAGTAGAGAACTAAAAGCGAACTTTTAGGAAAGGTAAAACCTATAGTGAAAAGTATACAGCAGCTCAATATACCGGATAGAGCAGATAGATAGATAGAAGGAATCTTTTTTTGCGGAATATAACTGGCATTGAGCAACTGAATTGAAAGAAGATCTGCCTCCATCTCATTTCTAAATCCTTTTCATCCTTATATATATATATATATATATATATATATATATATATATATATATATATATATATATATATATATGGTAGTTTAATCAGTACCATTGGAGAGCCATGGATATTATAACTGTCCTGTGTTTAAATCTCCGAAGCAGTTACATGGTAAACAGCTGATGATCCCCGTGTTAATATTAGACGCTTAAGGTCTCCTGTTTTTGTTTCACTGTTAGATACTTAACCCCCCTTTTTATTTTATTTACTTATTTATTTATGAATTTTACAACGAATGTTAGGTCTGCCATATCTTGGATTTAGTTAGTTTCTCTGGGAATTTAAACTGCATTTTACTTCTTTTTTTTTCTTTTGTTTAAAATGACTCAAAGCTTCTTTAGACTATATATATATATATATATATATATATATATATATATATATATGTGTATATATATATATATATGTTATTGTTATTGTTACAAAGCAAATATTCTTGAATTTATTTTAATAAAGGGAGGTAAATCTGTAAGTTTGTAAAGATCCGTGGTTTATCGTTGAAGAAAAGTTATGTTTTGTTTATATTTATTCATTTATGCATTTATTATTTGCTTTTCTTTTATTTGTTTTTTTTTTTAAATCTAATTCGGAATTCAACGTTGAAGTACGTATCATTCCTATGATGCGAATCTCGTTATGATCCTACTTATTATTATTACTCATTATTATTACAAAGTAAATAATCTCGGCTTAATGTCTTTTATAGGCGCCGTATGTATGTACTGCATGTATTCATGTAAACTTGGAAGACCGTTTTACAGAGAGAGAGAAATATTCTAGATAAGAATAAGATTATACTTACACCATCTCATTGTATAAGCAGAGATAAATGTATGAATAATAGCAATAAATATGAGAATAAATAAAATGAATACATGCAAATAGGAAGACACTGATCTTCACATATAAATGAGATTTTGAGGGAAATATGTATATAGCTTCTTTCTAATATTGAGGAGAAACAGCTTTTTTCTGTGTTATGGCCTTGTTTAGGGGCCGGAATGAAACACGGACACGGGGTTTAGGTAAAACAAATATATTGGAGGAAGTAAGTGTAGTATCTGTTTCGATGGATACTGCACCCTATAGACGGGTGTCGTCTTGTCCTTCGGGGCTTGATTCCACCTGTCTGTGGGTTTGTCCTGTGCAGTTCTAGGAGGTCCACCCTCCCAGGCTTCGCCTCCCCTCTTTGGGGAGGAGTAAGTTTATTGCTTACTGCCTGAGGCGCCCCTACCGGGGTATGCCGACGGGGCTGCCCAGGCAATTTATTATGGCCAGAGTGCTCACTTTCTCGGGCGCTGGCTTTTCAAACCCCACTTACTCGACCCAAGCTGTGGTCACATCTTACTTGTGGGAGTAAGATAAAACTGGCCTTGTGCCTAACTTCTGCAGAGGAGTAAATAAATATACAACAGAGGAACAAGAGAAGTAGTACGTCAGTACTGATTGCCACAGTAGACTGGGGTTGAACTCAAACGCTGAAAAGCCTCCGCTTCCGATCCTATTTAGAATGGACGAGTCAAACTGTTCGTTATAGGTACGGCACCGTAACATTATGGAAGCAGTTCTTAGGGAAGTTTTTGAAAACGTTTTCCTTAAGAAATTGTTTTCTTTTCTTAGAAGTTCTGAGGGAGGGGTGGAAGTCGACCAGGTGAACCGTATAGTTTAGACCCTAATGTATTCATTCTCTTATGCCTCGCATGTGTTTTTACCTTAAATTGCTTCCACCATATCATTCTCTTATGCCTCGCATGCGTTTTTACCTTAAAATGCTTCCACCATATCATTCTCTTATGCCTCGCATGCGTTTTTACCTTAAATTGCTTCCACCATATCATTCTCTTATGCCTCGCATGTGTTTTTACCTTAAATTGCTTCCACCATATCATTCTCTTATGCCTCGCATGCGTTTTTTCCTTAAATTACTTCCACCATATCATTCTCTTATGCCTCGCATGCGTTTTTACCTAAAATTGCTTCCACCATATCATTCTCTTATGCCAAGCATGCGTTTTTACTTTAAATTGCTTCACCCAAATCCCATTAAAAGGTTTCACCTTATTTTGAATGCCCCTTAACTTCTGGTTTATTTAATCAAAAGGGGTTTTAGGAAATTAGTTTTCGCTTATTTTTTTTATTTTTAATATATCTTAATATTTTAATTTTTTAAATGTTATTATTATTCGTTATATTATTTATTATGATATTTATAATAATTATTATTTTATTATCATCGTTGTTATTATTTTTATTATGTTTATTATTTTTATTTTTAGTTTTTACTTGATCTATAAAATTAAGATGTTTAATCTTACTTTATTTTCTCTTATATTTGATTACTTTCTATAATTTTTCATTAAAATATTTTTAATTAAATTATCTTATTTTATTATTATATTTTAATATATTCTATTATAAGTCATGATGTTCTTAATATAATTAAATAAATTAATATTCTTATTCTTTAGTGTTTATTGGTGATGAAAAATCAACCCGCTTTCACTATATTTTAATAATTCAACAAATTAAGTATGACTGAGTTTTGTTTACTTATAACGGGGTGGTTTTCCAGTATTTATCGTAGGCTATTGAAACCCATATACATTCCCAAGTCTGATTTCCCCCTTTTTCGCTGTCTGTTTTTTAAATTTTTAAATTTTTAAATCTTGTTTTGAATTTTTGTTGAATTTTAAAATTTAAAATTTTAATTCTCTGAGGCCGGTGATGTGGTAGACATAACATTAGAATAGCATCAACCTAAATTTCACAGATCATGAAAAACACTTTTTTATTAGCCCATAATTAAATTATCGGCAGAATTTGCAGGTAGAAATACGGAAATTGTAAAAATTATGAAAATTTGAATTATACAGGGAATCGAAATATCATCAGAAAGTCACATAACGCGTAAGCCGCAATTTTCTGGGGAGACAGACATAAACAGAGGCCTATTATAGGCCTCCTTTATTAGGATTTGAAACCGACGGTACTGATGTTGTTCTGATGTTCTGTAATACATATATTAATATATATATATATATATATATATATATATGTATATATATATATATATATATATATATATATATATATGATTATTTTTATTTACACAGACATGTAAAAAATCTGCGACACTGGCATGTCGATGTTATCGATCAACAGTTATTATGAACTTAGATCTCATAAGGCAGAGTTAGAATCCGATCTTTACCTCAGATCATATTTGTAAAGATCTCAGTTTATAATAGCTGTTGATCGATAACATCGACATGCCAGTGTCGCAGATTTTTTACATGCCTGTGTAAATAAAAATAATCATATATAAAAGCTCTATTTGATATTGAGCACTTTTTATAAACCCGGTTGAAATTCTTTGGATTACTACCCTGTGGATGTTTTACCTGGATTATATATATATATATATATATATATATATATATATAAACTAATAAAATGCACTTTTATTTAACACTTTACTAGTTACACAGTATTAGCTGATCATCAGAACTGAAACATAATATGTGTTTTTGTATGGTGTGCGTGCAGTATATGATGGTATATGTATGCAGTTGTAGAAAACATATTGAGCAGAAAAAGGAGAAGAATGTAAGGAAAATAACAAAAGAAAGAGAGAGGTAAAATAGAAGTAGGATAATAACGATAATTGGGAGAAGGAAAATACGCAAAGAAGAAAAAGAAGAAGAGGGAGGAGGAGGAGGAGGAGGAGGGGAGGAGGAGGATGAGATGAAGAAAAAGAAGACAAAGAAGAAGAAAAGGAAGGCGTATACTAAGAAAAGAATAAGTATGAGAAGAAGACGTAGAAGAAGAAAACAGAGAAGAAAACGGAGAAGAAGAAGAAGAAGTAGAAGAAGAAGAAGAAGAAGTAGAATAAAAAACGAAAACAAAAAAGAAAAGGAAGGAGAAGGAGATGAAGAAAAAAAAACGAAGAAGAAGAAGCAGAAGAGGGAGGAGACAGAGAAGAAGAAAAATAAGAAGAAAATGGAGGAGAGAAGAAGAAGAAGAAGAAGAAGAAGAAGAAGGAGAAAAATAAGATAACGTAGCAGAAGAAGAAGAAAAAAAGAAGAAGATAAAAAAGAAGAAAATAGAGAAAATAAAGAAGAAGAAGAAGAAGAAAAAGAAGAAGAAAATGGAGAAGAAGAAGAAGAAGAAGAAGAAGAAGATAACGTAGCAGAAGAAGAAAATGAAGGAGAAGAAGAAGAAGAAGAAGAAGAAGAAGAAGATAAAGGAGAAGAAAATAGAGAAAATAAAGAAGAAGAAGAAAAAGAAGAAGAAAATGGAGAAGAAGAAGAAGAAGGAGGCGGAGAAGAAGAAATAGAATCAGAAAAGAATAAGAAGAAAAAGTAGATGAAGAAAAAAATTTAGAAGACGCAAAGGAAGTAGAAAACGAAAGAGAGAGAAACGAACAAGAAGAAGAAAAAGAAAAAGAAAATGAAAGCAAGAGAGAGAAGAATGATGGAGAAAAGTGAGAAGAAAAATGGCGTTGTGGCTTTCACGAGTCGACGTGGCGAATCTACATTTACGATAAATGAAGTGTTTCTGCGAAAACGACCACCGTTTTGGTAAGTTTTGGCACAGAGCAAAGATTATACTTCGATTGGGTAGCGGCATTCAATGGTTTTAATACCCACAGACCGGGTTGATCGGCCAGTCACACATGAGGGTAATCAGTACTCAGATCGAACACGCTGATCGATCGCGCCATTGGGCAGGGAAGAGGGTCCGTTTCACCAGGGCAGGAACAAACGCCATTAAAAAGAAGTTAACTTTACGAATGGCGATTTTCTGTCTAATCGCTTTTCATCGACGGCCTAAGCATCAAGACGGGGCTGCTAAAAGAGCGCGAAAATGACCGGATGGCAAAGCGTGAGTAAACATTTAACGGGCTGGAAACATATTAAATATTTATATCCCAATCATGCTTATATATTAACGATTGGAATTCACCACTAGACGGAAGTGACGTCATGCCACCAGAGCGAATTAAATCGTTCGTTCTGATCGACCATTCTAATAACGAAATACGTTAAAATAGATAATAAGACACAATAGAACAATGAAGAACACTATTAATATAAACGTTGTATTTCTGTTTGGAGTATCATTTGAAGTAGTCGGAATATTTTTTTTTCATTTTGGCTGTTATTCTCACAAGGTGTCGGCCGATGTAATATCCGACCTTCTTCAGATTAATTTTGTCGGACTCGGGAATTTTTATGTCGAACTTGGGAATCTGTATGGAATTTTGAACAAAACTCTTTATTTAATACACGGGAGTAGTTTGCTCTCTTTCCGTCAGCCTTGGCCGGGTAAAAGTCTTAAGTAATTCGTAATTGTATTCCTAGTTTCGGCCGGTGTCATTTCTAACCTTCTTCAGATGCGTCGTGTATGATGTCCTGGGTTATAACTAATAATTAGTTATAGTAATATTCTCTTAGAGGTTGAAGGTTCAATCCTCAATACGGGCGATACTAAGAATACAATTATGAATTACTCAAGACTTCTACCCGGTCATGGCGGAACAAGTGTAAGTAGCCGCGTGGATTAAATAAAGTCATTCGTAATTGCAGTCTTAGTTTCGGCCGATATAATCTCCGACCTTCTTCCGATGAATCCTGTCAAACTCGGGAATCAGTATGGGTAACACCACCCTTTATTTAATCAACGAAGTAGCGTGCTCTTGTTCTTATATCCATGACGTTGAAGTCTTTAGAAATTCGTAATGGTATTTTTAGTATAGGCCGTACTGAGGATTGATTTGAAACATCCGGGAGACTCTCACTTCGGATTTATTATCATGTGACACTTATGGACATAAGAAAGACGTATCTTAAAAAAGTTGGAGATTACATCGGCCGACGCTACGAATACAACTATGAATTACTAAAGACTTTTACCTGATCATGGCTGACGGACTCATAATGATCAGGTAATTAATTTAGGAGTGAATCCTCCACATACACATACGTAAACATATACACATACCTTACTGTATATACATATAAAGACTTGATGTAGGATGATTTCACCCCTAGCGTCATAACGGAATGAGAGTGTTGATATTAGAAATGTGACGATTGCAATATTTTTCCCGATTCCGATACAATTACCGATTCTGTTCTAAATTCCGGATTCTGATACAATTACCGATTCTAAAATCGCCTAAAACAATAGAATTTTATTTATTTATCTTTTTATGATAGTTTTTCTTATTTATCCCCTCGTACCATTTTTAGCTAAGTTCGTAACTATGATATGTAAATTTAAGCTTTACTGATGGTTTAAAATCAATAAATATTCATCATTTTGTCATCAGTACTAGTTATAAAAAAAAAAAAAAATAATAATAATAATAATTATTATTATTATTATTATTATTATTATTATTATTATTATTATTATTATTATTATTATTATTATTATTATTATTATAATTTGTATTCACACAGGTCACCGTCAGTGATTGCTCACCCACAACAACCGATGGTGTTCCCTGGAGTCTGAGTGACAACACGCCTCCCAAGATGTCCAGTACCCTCCACCTCTTTTCGATAACCACCGAAATAACCTTGCGGTATTGCAACAGCCGCTTACCATTAAGTTCTCGCTGGTAAGGACCATTGGTCTTCTCTGGGATTTGGGTGGCAATAAGCTTTTCCAAGGTCCCAGCATTCTTTGCATTCTTTCAGTGGAGGTCTGGTTTGTGCTGTCCCTCCTCGGTCTTCTCATCCTCCTCGACCATCTACACATATTTTGTCCGGTGTCAGCCTAGGCCGGCACCATTTTTAAAACATTTTTTATTTATTTATTTATTTTATTTTTTTTTTGGGGGGGGGGGTGAGGGAGAAAATGGAAGGGAAGGAGGGGAGCTTATGGTGTTTCTTGCAATTTCTGTTCATTTGTTCATTTTCGTGTAGTGTCAGCTGAGGCCGATGTAATTTATAGGGGAGGGGGGGCACTAATGAAGTGATGTTTCTTGCAGTTTCTGTTCCTTTTTTTGTGATCTGGTGTTCTTCGTGTGGTTTTGTTTTTTTTCCTGTTGTAAATTCCGTGTAAATTCCTGTTGTAAATTCCATGTGACTGGTTACCTTTCGTAGGTTATGAGGGTTGGATCATCATCAGCAGCATCATCATCATCATCATCGTCGTCGTCGTCGTCGTCGTCATTATTATTATTATTATTATTATTATTATTATTATTATTATTATTATTATTATTTACTCCCAAGGATATTTCACACAAGTCATCATAAGTTATTTCTCACTGACAATAAACTGGGGTGTTCCCTGTAATCTGAGTGACAGCAAGTCTCTCTATATTTCTGGTCTTCTCCACCTCTTTCGGTGACCATTGCAAGTGGCTGTGCATACCATTGTTTTCTCGCCGAGAACGTCAATTTGTCTTCTCTGTAATTTGGGTGGCCATAAGCCTCCACACCTTTCCAATGGATGTCTGGTTGGTGTTCTCCTTTTCCTGTCTTTCCATCCTCCTTGACCCTTCACGACTATTTTGTGTGGTATCAACCTAGGCTGATTACATCATTTTTCGGCGGTGGGGATTGTCAGTTTATTTTCAAAAACGTATATGCTGCAAGAAGAGCGTTGTTGTACCGTCCACGCTTCTGCTCACATTCTGACCTCATTAATTTGTATAATTCTCGATATAAAAAAAAGCCAGACAGGTGGGTTTTTTTATTCAGGTGTTTATAAAATGATTGAAAATGTAATCGATTTTTTTTTTATTTTCCAATCAAATTGAATTTCTTTTTCAAAACACCAAAACGAAATTGAACACCAAAATGTCGTTTGATCTTAACAAATGTCAAATTCGAACTAATGGCTCGGCTTGCAAGAAAGGAAGATTTAGTTTGACACAGATTTACTTGAGACTCCCGCTCCTTCACCTCCTCTCGCTACATTTTATCCTCCCCCATACGTCGGTACTTTACATTCGACCGTCGAAAAATCGATCAGATTTTATTTTGATTATAAATCGACCTCTTAGCCGATCCACTTTTGTTACGTCACGAAAAGTCAATAGCGTCAATGGCGTGTCTGAAAAGAAAGGCAAAATAATAATCTTTTGTATAAAAATAAATTAATTCCAGCAAAATGTAGACGTGATTTATTAGTTTCATGGTTTTATGGTATATTAACTAGTGTTGAGACGATTAATCGGAATCGGGAATCGGAGAAATTTGAGCCCAATTTCCGATTCTTAAAACAGAGTGAGAAAGCAAATAGCAATTCAGACAAACCACCACAGTATGAAAGGAATTCAGAAAGAAATCCTCCACTCTGAATAAAAATTTAACAGTAGGTGGTTTCTTTTTACTTTAGGTAATCTAAAATAATAACAAATTATATTTAGAAAATTGAATTATTAAAGTATTTCTACGATTTTATATGAATTCTAGTGCGAACACTGATGGAGCATATTTTTCCGTCATTTTTGAAGACTAGTGATAATAATGATGAAAAAGGAGACATAAATAACTCGTCTAGCTACAACCACTGTTAATAAATTCTATTTTTATCTCTGTGTACCTTGATCTAAGCGGAACTTCCATAAGCAAAGTTTCTTTCCTAGAACTGCTCGTCTATTGAACACATTACAACGGGGCTGCTACCCGGCTGAGTATAACATTGCCGTCTACCAATCCAATGTAAACAAATCATTGTTGAGCCGTCCCCTTAAATAATCAATTTCTGACCAGTTACAACCATCAGCGTCTACCTGTATGAACCAGTTACCCTGATCCTCGAGTGACTGTACATTTCATTCTTTGCGGA
Source organism: Sepiola atlantica (assembly GCA_963556195.1). Classification (NCBI taxonomy): domain Eukaryota; kingdom Metazoa; phylum Mollusca; class Cephalopoda; order Sepiida; family Sepiolidae; genus Sepiola; species Sepiola atlantica. The sequence goes on from OY744535.1 coordinate 72,781,310, forward strand.
CTTACTACCAGATTATAGAGTGGGTGGGATGCAGTGATGAAATGGTGCCATCTGAGTGGGGGTGAAAGGTGGAAGAGAGCAAACTTGTTCGAGCGATGACAAACAAAAGCCCTGCTCCATATGCACTGATTCAGATAATTCATTGCAACTCTTCAGAATTATGCAATAAATTAAGGTGCACCTACAGGAGGAACAGGCTAGAATGTGCAAGTGCATGTGGACATTGCTCAGACAGAAATTGTGACAATATGAAAAATGATCCAGTGGAAGATAATGATAAGGAGTTAAAAGTTTTGAAAAAGCACTGTGACGTAAGTGAATCTGGATGGATATAAACACGGTAAAGGGTGTAGGGGTGCCCATTGATATTGTATAAGCGTTTATTTGGCATCACTGGTAACCCTGAAAACTTGGGTAAAAATCCAAGATGTATTGATTTATCATGAAAACTGTCCAAGTTAGTGCTTCACATGTAAATAAAAAATGACTTGTAAACCAAAAAAAGTCATATTCGAAATTTGACACTTTCCCATACGCGGATCTTGTCCAACTTTTAGTATGTTGTAGACTAAACCGAATCCAGCACAAAACCACAAAAAAAAAACAAAATGTTGCAATTTTTTGGTGTCAATCAGTATATTGAGCCGTCTATAATAGTCAACAAGAAGGGGAAAAGCATGCCCGACAGAAAAACAGAGCAAATACATGGAACTTGTCAGAGAAGTGACAGGATTATGCAACATGAAGAAAATCACTAAAATACCATAGCAGCCCTATACACTACCCCGAAATAAAATAAAAAATGAAACAAGACTCATTTTTTTTCATTTTACTTTAGTTGAAGCTAACACTTGATCTCTATATGAGATACATAATTATTCGAGGGTTTCATAAAAGTTATCTTTTACCTCTCAAGCGTTGAGTTTGAAGAGAAGTTAAGAACATAACATTTTCTCTCTCCAATTGACCAGTCTATCATTTTAGAGTATTCATTTCTTTTGGTCTCTTGGTCTTACCGGATTCCAGGACAAGAATTCATCTAGTCTGGTGGAGTATCAAGCTGAGTGCTGTTACTTGAGATAACATCACTAAGAGAAGGTGCACCGTTCCTTGTATAAGCGTGTAGCCAAAATGAAGAGGTCTTATTTGGTCTTCGAATACTATGTTATTTTGAATATTTGGTCAGGGTTTACTTGTAAGAGAAGTATCCTCGTGTCAGGTTATCCGGACAAACTTCTTGAACAGAGAGACGGAAGGCACTCGAGGATCGTGTCTCGCAGGTAATTCAAACTCTCCAAAGAGATATCGGAGAGAAAGTGAAGATTGAGATCGTACAACGTACGAACAATGATGAAAATGACTGACATCTTAAGGAATGTATTCGAATAATATAAGAACGTAAACCAGCCTCATTGAAGTTGAAATAGAAATACAGAAAAAAAGATAGAAAGAAAATCACACTAGCCCAAAGTAACCGAAACTGCTCTAAACTCCTATAAACTTACACAAAAAACTAAAGCACACACTAGGTGACGCCAACTTCGGCTGGCGCTACAAAACGGCTGCAAAGGGTCAAGGAGGATGAAAAGACCAAAAAGGGAGAGAACCACCTAGACCCCCACCGGAAGGTCATGGACTATGCATCCTAGGGGGATTATTGTCGCTAAAATCACAGAAAAAGATAATGGTCATTATAAACGGGAAATCAATTGTCAACGGCTGTTGCAATAACACAAAATGATTTGCAACGGTTATTGAAAGAAGCAGCGAATACTGGAAATCTGGGGAAACTTGTTGTTACTCAGACTCCAGGGAACGCCACTTATTGTTACAATAGGTGTGGGGTGGGCGAACAATGTGAGCTTAGTAGGAATGACAACCAAATCCTCTCTCTTTCTCTTCATCTACCATTCTGTCTATCCCCCTCTCTATTTTTCTCAGTCAACAAATTTTGAGCATTTCTTTTTCGATTTCGGGTTTTTGTTATCCTATTGTCACTATGTCCTCAAGCTACTAAGTCCTCTTTAAAGGTATCTTATAAATCAGTTAGTCACGACACACGGGGTTCACATGTAAGATAATGAAGAGTGACAAAAATGGATCGTGGACGAGTCCATTGTGGGTGGGACGTCGATAAAGAAAGAAAGCGACTTGATGACTGTTAAAAAGGAGAAGGTTCCGGGTGCAAGCGAGACTTGAAAGACAGCGGTTTCAGAAACGTGAAGAGCCGGAGCGTTTGGTGAGAGAAGTATCGAAGTACCGGAGGAATGGGAGTTTACCGATGTTTATGGCACCGATGAAGTATTATTGGCTATGGTACCCAAGCCCGTCTTGCTGTTAGGCTTTCGTGTCCGCTGACTAAAAATGCGACTGATAAGCAAGTTGGTACCATGACTTGTATTTCATCAAACAGACAATTGGAAGTGCTTGTGGAACAATTGCTTCAGTTCACGCTCGGATTAAAAATGCAGAACAAATTGCTTTCCAATCGGATGTATATACGAACGAGTTTCTAGCGGAAACCAAGTCTGTGACCTCAGCAAGACAAAGACTTTCATGAGACAACAGTATGTCAAAAGATATTTTTAATACGTGTGTGCGTAGCCGGCGTAAACCATCCGGTGATGGGAAATAAACAAAACCAAAGTTTTTCCATATACTTTCTGTTCTTTGTCATTTCTGTTGGATCTTACCGGGTACCCCGAAAGAATGGGTAATGACACACACTCACCGGTAGGTATAATCAATTATACCCGCCTCCAACGACCCGAAATACAACACGACAAAGCAGACAATGATAACGATAATGCTATTATAACAACAATTATAATACTCATAATAATATTGACAATAATAACAATAATAGTAATAACAATAATAGTAATACTACTACTAATAATAACACTAACAATAATAGTAATAACACTAGTAATAACACTGATAATAACAACAATAATAACAACGACAATAACAACAATAATAATAATAACAATCTAAATTAATACTACACAGCGTTTATCGTACGTTTTCTCTCATTTTTTTCTTTGCTCTTTTCCAGCCATAAATAATGACAATCGCGACGCCATTACTGAAAAGGCGTTTAAGTCATTGTTCATAGAAAGGAAAACGGAAACAAAATAAAAGCAAAAAGCACAATATCGACAATAATACAATTAATCGCCATTCTCCAGCATCTTCACACTTGAGTGGGATAAGTTATCTTGAAATCTTTTTGAATAATCCGCCATAATTGAAAGAATTAAATGCAATTATCCGACACTAGGTGGCGCCCTCATCTCTAATAATCTTATCATTCTATTCTATTGTAATTAAAATGAAACAATCAAACAAGCAAAAAAATAAAAACACAGTCGCCGCCGTTCGCCCTGGACGTCGGTCGCTTTGCTCTGGACAAATCGGCCATCTAATTCTAAAAACTTCAGCCATCTTGTTCTTTTCATTTTTATTTTCGTGCGAGCAATTATCGAGTCTATCGATTGTTTCCAACAATAAGAGGGGAAAAAATGTTCAGTTTGAAACGACAATTTAGCATTTGTACCAGCGTATGACATAGTGAACTTAAACCGATGAACTCGCTGGTAGAAAGACCTGGTTGGATACTTGAAGCACCGGCTGTCCTGATATTTTAAAATTAAACTACTTTTATACATTTTTTTAAATTTTAGCAAACAATTAACTCATCTCACGAAGTCGGCTTTATTTATACGAAGTTTCAATGGCACTACAAGATGATCCCTCTCTTTATTTCTACGAAGTTTCAAGGGCACTACAAGATGATCCCTCTCTTTATTTCTACGAAGTTTCAAAGGCACTACAAGATGATCCCTCTCTTTATTTCTACGAAGTTTCAATGGCACTACAAGATGATCCCTCTCTTTATTTCTACGAAGTTTCAATGGCACTACAAGATGATCCCTCTCTTTATTTCTACGAAGTCTCAAGGGCACTACAAGATGATCCCTCTCTTTATTTCTACGAAGTTTCAATGGCATTACAAGATGATCCCTCTCTTTATTTCTACGAAGTTTCAATGGCATTACAAGATGATCCCTCTCTTTATTTCTACGAAGTTTCAAGGGCACTACAAGATGATCACTCTCTTTATTTCTACGAAGTCCCAAAGGCACTACAAGATGATCCCTCTCTTTATTTCTACGAAGTTTCAATGGCACTACAAGATGATCCCTCTCTTTATTTCTACGAAGTTTCAATGGCACTACAAGATGATCCCTCTCTTTATTTCTACGAAGTTTCAATGGCACTACAAGATGATCCCTCTCTTTATTTCTACGAAGTTTCAATGGCACTACAAGATGATCCCTCTTTTTATTTCTACGAAGTTTCAATGGCACTACAAGATGATCCCTCTCTTTATTTCTACGAAGTCTCAAGGGCACTACAAGATGATCCCTCTCTTTATTTCTACGAAGTTTCAATGGCATTACAAGATGATCCCTCTCTTTATTTCTACGAAGTTTCAATGGCATTACAAGATGATCCCTCTCTTTATTTCTACGAAGTTTCAAGGGCACTACAAGATGATCACTCTCTTTATTTCTACGAAGTCCCAAAGGCACTACAAGATGATCCCTCTCTTTATTTCTACGAAGTTTCAATGGCACTACAAGATGATCCCTCTCTTTATTTCTACGAAGTTTCAATGGCACTACAAGATGATCCCTCTCTTTATTTCTACGAAGTTTCAATGGCACTACAAGATGATCCCTCTCTTTATATCTACTAAGTCTCAAGGGCACTACAAGATGATCCCTCTCTTTATTTCTACTAAGTCTCAAGGGCACTACGCGGTGCCCCCTCTCTTTATTTCTACTAAGTCTCAAGGGCAATACAAGATGATCCCTCTCTTTATTTCTATGAAGTCTCAAGGGCACTACAAGATGATCCCTCTCTTTATTTCTACGAAGTTTCAAGGGCACTACAAGATGATCCCTCTCTTTATTTCTACGAAGTTTCAAGGGCACTACAAGATGATCCCTCTCTTTATATCTACTAAGTCTCAAGGGCACTACGCGGTGACCCCTCTCTTTATTTCTACTAAGTCTCAAGGGCACTACAAGATGATCCCTCTCTTTATTTCTACGAAGTTTCAAGGGCACTACAAGATGATCCCTTCTCTTTATTTCTACGAAGTTTCAAGGGCACTACAAGATGATCCCTCTCTTTATATCTACTAAGTCTCAAGTGCACTACAAGATGATCCCTCTCTTTAATTCTACGAAGTTTCAAGGGCACTACAAGATGATCCCTCTCTTTATTTCTACGAAGTTTCAAGGGCACTACAAGATGATCCCTCTTTTTATATCTACTAAGTCTCAAGGGCACTACGCGGTGACCCCTCTCTTTATTTTACGAAGGTTCAAGGGCACTACAAGATGATCCCTCTCTTTATTTCTACGAAGTTTCAAGGGCACTACAAGGTGATCCCTCTCTTTATTTCTACGAAGTCTCAAGGGCACTACAAGCTGATTCCTCTCTTTATTTCTACTACGTATCAAGGGCACTACGCGGTGACCCCTCTCTTTATTTCTACGAAGTCTCAAGAGCACTACAAGCTGATCCCTATCTTTATTTCTACTAAGTCTCAAGGGCACTACAAAGTGACCCCTTCCCAAATGCCACTCATGAAACCTCCGTCAAACATTGAATGATTGAGCAATTCAAACCTTTCTTGGAGTTAATAAATTAGATCCATTGCACTTTCTGTTTCATGTAACGTCGGTTCTTTCTATCTCTCCGAACACTTTCTAATACATGCATCTATTCTCTATCTCTACAAATCTACTACCAGACCATGTATTTATTCAAACGAAATACATACAGTCACAGACATTTTATTTGGTTACAAAAATACAATGATGGTAAAAGTCTGTCCCTTGCCGTCAAATCATGAATGGAATGCAGTTGTCATATTTGAGCTGGTGAATCTCTGTCCAATTTAAGGGTTCTTAATAAGGTTAAGAAGAGTATTTATAATTCGATTGGCCCAACCCTCTCTTCTTCAATACACACTCTCTCACAGACGTGATGTTGCTAGTCCCATTCTTGTCTATAAGTACTATTAGGGCATCTGTTCTTCAGAATTGTCAGATTTATTCCCTGCTTCATTTGTTTCAGCTCGTTTGACTCGTTAGTCTAGTAGTTTTCATCAATTTGTTGTTCAGATATCTGGTTATAATACATCTTCTTATTCCAATAGCTTATTAAAAAACAGCAGGTTATTTGAACTCTCTTTCTGCTGACTGTTTTTCTTCTACCTATAATCTTGGTATTTTCGATACTAAGGTCCATAGATATCTCCTGTGTTTGCGATAATCATCTTTCGTTTTTTAGTTATTTACATCAAGTGGCTTCATGTCTTGTCTGGAGTACAAGTCAGGCATATACTGAAGTTAAATTAATATCAACTATAATTAGATTGGATAAAGGACTGTAGATTTTATAAACGATTTCATGGGTTTCATTGCATTGGTCACTATTATTTAGGGTCGCCCTATAGTGTGAAGCTCTCAAGACAGAGCTCGAGTCACTGATTATGGTCTTCTCCACGGCCACATTATATTAGGTGGTGGGAGATGACAACCTGAAAGTGGATACAGACCAGGACTGATGATTTAGCGTACCGTGACGACTTATGCCCATTCAATAAAACGACTTTTATTGTGGACGTTTACAATCTTCAAGTGTTTCCTCCACTAAGTATTTGATTATATCAGCTCAGAGAAAATCAATGTCAAGCAAAGGAGAATAAAGCTGGTCATAATATTAGCACACACGACAGTAATTAACCAATGTAAAACCTTGCCTGCTCATGTTTGTTTCTTTGGTTGCGTTGGGCGGCTCTCGTCAGCTGCTGTTCCTTGAGTTGACTGTCAATTTGACTCTAGGTTGAAGTAGTGGATCCGTGTTACATCCAGTCTCACATATTGACGGTAACAACTTTTTATGTACGATGTGTACAAACAATTGCAAACAACGATTTGAATTGTCGACGTGTTGTAGTTGTTTTTTTTTAATAGGAGATTGAGAGCCCGAAATAAAATTATGGTCGGAAAAATAAAGTGGCCACCTAATTAGTCGAGAAAGAGGATAACTAAGAAAAGACGATAACTCAAGTTTATAAACATGTGTTTTTAACTAGAAAATTATGAAAAAATATCGTTTTTCCTTAGCTAGCACATTTCTCTTTTTTAATAAAGATGGCGACTATATTTTCCCACTTAATTTTAATTTCGGCGTTTCACGTGAAAAAATGAATTTTGCCATTAGTTTAAATGTTATCTAAACGAATAAATCCGAAGGTTCTTTCTCCACTTATCCCTACTATAGTAACATTAAAATGGTTTTCGCTTATTTAATTCTGTGTAGTATATTTTCATTCGTAATGATACAATCCTCCCAGGCATTACCCCCTCGTTTGTTCCTCGCAATATTATCCATCCCAAGATTACCTTCTTTGATTAATTCATTTAGAAGTGTATATCTACATATAAATATGTAAGCATAAAAACGTACCTAAATTTATAAAGATAGATATACCCTTAACATGACTTAAGAATAATGTGTTCTAACGCTATCACTATTTATATAAAACTAAGAGAACTTCCTAAAATCAATTAGGAATCCTTCGTACACCTGCTCCCAGCCCTGAACCCTATATTACCAGTTTTATTCTTTTTTGTACTTGTCAAGTTACAAGTTTTAAATCTAATCTGTAATACCTGATGTGGTAATACCTAGTGTCGTATTAGTCCTGGACGGGCTATGCCGGCTTCTAACGAAGGAGGAAGTTTACAGGGAATATCAAATTCACAAACGATCCCTAGCTGCATGCATATCCCGGTCATGGGAAGATCAAATACAGCGCCTAGAATTCCCAAATGGTCACCCATCCAGTACTGGCCAGCCTCCACATCGGTTAACTTCGGTGATCTAACGAGTACCCGCGTCGGCGTGTTTCTTTTTCCTCTTGATTTAAATCATTTATTTATTTGCGTCATCCTCTCATTAAACTCCTGTTTATACTGCTACTATATTATTTTCTATTTCTTATTTCATGTAATTTATCACTCTTCGTTTTGTTACGTTTTCATTTACTTATATAAACCATTATAAACCTGTAGAGAACCCATGTTCTGGGTAGTGTGCTGACAAAATCACTCGGACGCTGATGTTTATTTATTAAAAAAAACATTTTTAAAAGGAGAGGAATACATAAATTGGTCGATTAATACCTTAGTTAGCTACATCTAGTTACATAGTGCGCCCCTCCAGACTTGGACATCTCTCCTCTGCTGCAAATGTCGCCAGAAAGAGACAGACAAGTCTCTGTCCGAAGGTCATATTGTTTCGTCGATTACGTTCTGGGGTCACCTCTTATTTTAGGTGTCACTCAGACTTCTCTATTCAAACAACCGCTTTGGTTTTGTAATATCTTAAACTGCTGCCCCCTCATGCCAACACTTTTGGTCTCATTCTTACATACTTCTACAATGTCAAACATCCGATGTGCTTACAAGCAACACAACAACTTTTGTTTGTTTCTTTTAGTATCATACTGCAATGATCCCCCCCTGCGTTTAAATCGGTACCTATGTGTACTCCTGCTCCTATCGCGAAGTCTAGATCACCAGTTTGATAACGTTTTGTAATTTTGTAATTTTCCTTCTCTTCTTTATTTATATCATTTATTTATTTACTCCATTCTCTTATTCTTCCTTTCTGGCAGGGATTTATTCATCTTCAATTACTCCAACTCCTCTTATTAAACATCAGTCCCCATCCACCGATTCGCACCTCGCGTCATTTAGAGGTCATCTCTCCTAAAAAAAACATCAAATTATTCCCACTATATCATAACCAACCATCACCTTGTTCCAATTCTTTCACTATTTCACGTCTCATTTCCCCATATCCATCCATTTTAAATATTCAACGCGCAAACAAGCAAGCAGCCAAGCATATCAATAATGTATTATTGTACAGATACGTAAACTAGCGAAATAGTGAATATCGCCTAGCTCGCCATGGTATAAGGCTACACATATTTAACCCGAACAAAAGCTGTAGTTCATTTTGTGATCTTCTAATATATAAACTTAAGTCGAGCGGATTTTCGACTTTAGAGCTTACTAATTTCTTAAAATATGAATATCTCATTCCGAATAGCCATTTCCTTTGCTTTAGCGTTGGTCCATGTTGCTAAAAAGAAAAACGTAATTCGATTGAATTTTTTGGCAAGTACAATTATTCCTGCTCAGATTTTTCGTAGGGAATCCATCACATGGCCCACCATTCGTAAACAGTGTCTTTATTTCTAAGAATAACTCAAATAATGCAAAGTAGAAAACTTCTATTTTAACTCAGATAAACGTTATCTACCTTAGAGGAGCATTTTTCCATCTCTTCTCTATATTAATAAAAAATGTGACCATTTCACGTGTGCTCGTGTATGTTTGTGTTTCTCGCCTAAACGTTACTTAGACATTACTATTTTTTAGATTTAATATTAATTTAATGTTCATTGAAATAAAACAATATACAATTTGAAATTTTATTTCTTTTGTATATTACATTAAACGAAAACATTTTTTAAAACTAAAATTATATCAATACATCCCGGGCAACGCCAGATAAGTGCAGCTACTATTGTAATATGAAGGGAGTCAAGTGGCTTAGAAAACATTGGAAGTCACCCCCCTGTATGGACGTAAAAAGGAGGACATGGCAAAAAGATAAAAAAATTAGTCCGCTCTCTTTAGTAAAATCTGTCAAGCAGGCCAGATGTGTTTTCGGAGGACTTCTCTCTTCTCTTTTTTAAAGAGAGTGTGTGGGAGAGACTTATAATGTGTAAGCATCATGAGAGGAATTTTGAGAAAATCTAGAGGAAATAGTAAAACGTAACATGGTAAGAGGCGAAATTGAGCTTAAGATATAGATTAACTTTTAAAAGTCCTGCACACAAACGTCACGTAATATTTTCCGATTCTTAATAAAAAAACAACCTTTTTTATTACTGCCATCTGGATTTAAAATTATTGATAGGGTGACGGAAAAGCATGTTTTTATTAGTGTAAGTTAATATTAGATCTTAAAACGCTACAACTAAGTCCAGGGGTAATACGGACATAACAATGTTTTTTTTGCTGTCTTCTGTATGCTGTTTTGTGTTGTGTCGTCCATTTTGTTCTGAACCGTTTATTTTTTGTACCTTTAACAATCAATTTCCACAGGATAATGTGTTGTCGTTACAACATAATCTCTGTTAACACATAGGTTGTGACTGCTACATGTTGCTGGCTACTGCTGAGAAAGACGATATACTAAAACCCCTACTATGATAAAACCTAAGCATCACATCATACTACACGACTAGTCGACACGCATAAATGTGTGCGCTGCGAAGATTCGTCCGTTATGTTACAATATTAAGATATTATGAATGTATGGCTTGCAAACCACTGTCTCAAAGCAGAATTGGCATCGAACCATGCAATATAGTTTTAAAAACATCTAAAGCGAAATTGAATACATTTTAAAAGAATGTAATCGATTCTTGTTCAATCGATTTGCTTCGCGACAAAGGAGCATTTTTGATTGATATTTCCTGTAATCGATTTTTAATAAAATTGAAATGAGATCTAATTGGATAAATGTTAAACAATATTAATCGTGAGCGAAAAACAAAAGTAAATCATGAAGGAACGGGTCGTCCATTAAAAGAATAAAAAAGAAAAGGAACATTTCAATAAACCAGGCCATTACATTGATTCGACTTCAGAAAGCCAACTCTTTGGAACAACCTACTATCTCTTGGCACAGCTTGAGTAGGTTTTCGTACCAGTCGGGGATTCGTCTTCGACAATCAGTATATGATTTAATATATATATATATATATATATACTTTTAATATATATATATACTTTTAATATATATATATATATATATATATATATACTTTTAATATATATATATATATATATATATATATATACTTTTAACATATATATATATATATATATATACTTTTAATATATATATATATATACTTTTAATATATATATATATATATATATATACTTTTAATATATATATATATATATATATACTTTTAACATATATATATATATATATATATATATATATATATATATATATATATATATATATATATATTTATGCAAACATTGTAAAAAATAAATGAATTCGTCTGTTTAATTACACCTTTTTTATATTTTCAATTTTTCGGATGGTCCTTTTTGTATTAAAGTAGAAAACATTAATAAATTTCCCATAGTTTTCAGAGGTTTCAGGAACGTTTTCGATTCTTCGTCGAACTATCATCAGGTGTCAAAAGCAATATATATATATACATATATATATATATATATATATATATATATATATAACAAATGTTTGGAAGTACAAAATTTATATATGCTTTTGAAAATGATTCGCGGAAAACTCTCTAGAGCTCTTTCCATTATGATCTGGTCAGGAAAAACCGATAATATAAATAAATCAATAATATTAGCGTTGAAGTGATATATTTCTTATATAGCCTATCCCATTTACTGAGAGGTCAGTAGTCCACATGCCAATTTTCAAGCAATTCTGTTCAGCGGTTAGGGTGAACATAAGACACAAAAACAGGCGGACACACACAGAGTTACTATTATATATATATATATATATATATATATATATATATATATATATATATATATATATATGTGATTTTATGAAGGCTTACCAAAGCATTCCTTTCACGACACCAATGATCACCATTAAAGATATTTTTTCTTACAAATACTATTTATTCAAATTAAATGTTTTTTCCTACACGTGTTTCACTACCAAGCAGTTACTTGCTTGGCAGATCATCAGGGAAATTAAATTGAATGATTTAGTTCTTTTGTTTTCTTGTAGGGGGGGGGATTTATTCATCATTGTACCGGCCGACGTGAAAGTGTATTATCGCACATTGTTCCGGTTTTGTGGTTTTATTGAATGTATTTGGGACCGATTATTTGCTTGTTGGCTTGGTGGAAGAAATAATGCACAATCTACTTTTCTAAGACTTTTCTAGGACTTTCTTTTTTTATCGTTGTTCTCCCTTGCTTTTCAAGTTTGACTTTTATTTTTATTTTTATTTTTTTCCTCTTCTCTTCTTAAGTGACCTCAACTATTACAACGCCACATTGTGTTTTGTCGGCAGTTGAAACCAGTATTCCAGACATTTAATTTCCCTGATGATCTGCCAAGCAAGTAACTGCTTGGTAGTGAAACACGTGTAGGAAAAAACATTTAATTTGAATAAATAGTATTTGTAAGAAAAAATATCTTTAATGGTGATCATTGGTGTCGTGAAAGGAATGCTTTGGTAAGCCTTCATAAAATCACATATAAATGCTCTGTACTCTGTAATCGAGTATCATCGAGCTTGTTTTTTATTGGAACAACCCCAATCTTCACTGAATGATCTATTTTATAAGTGAAAAATCTAAATCTCTCTCTCTCTATATATATATATATATTATTCTTGGCCTTTTGGCTAAGATCAAAGTGTAGTATCTGTTCCGATGGATACTGCACCTCATAGACTGGTATTGTCTTGGCCTTCGGGGCTTGATTTACGCCGGTCTATAGGTCTGCCATGTGCAGTTCTAGGAGGTACATCTTCCCAGGCTTCGCCTCCCCTCTTTGGGGAGGGGTAAGTTTATTGCTTACGGGGCTGCCCAGGCAATTTTTAATCGCCAGAGTACTAACTTTTCGGGCGCTGGCTTTTCAAACCCCACTTTCCCGACCTTGGGTCACATCTTACTAGTGGGAGTAAGATAAAACTGGCCTTGTGTCTAACTCCTGGAGAGGAGTAAATAAATACTCGCACTCCGGACTAAAATTAATTGGGAGGAGAACGGCGTTAATTAGAAAAAATGTTTTTACTCAGAGAATTCCATAATTTTTATAAACTTTGGTAAATTTGTAGATTAACATCCTCAGCTAAATTATACGTCACTTAAAATTAACCCTAAGTTTGACAAGGAAGGTCGTAAAACCACACGAAATCGTGACAAAAATGAACCCCTCACTAGAAATAAATAGCGCATAGAATTCATCTTTAATGCCAAAAATGGTAAACTGGATAAAAAATGGCATGAAAATAGAGATATATTTTATGTTAAATTTATATGATAAACTGATCCCCGTTTCTAAATTCTGATCCATTTTTGGTCGTTTCTCTTTCGGCTGGGTTTTTCACTGTATTCACACGTAATCGCCTGAAAAAGTAGACTCTCATTTTATTGACGGTGGGGTGGGGTATTGTGTGGCTGTAAATCTACAATAAAATTCAAACTTTCAATATTTTTATTTATGCTATAAAAATAAGATATTTAATAAGTTAGATCATTTTGAAGTTATTTATTTAATTTTTACCCGAAAATGTTAACACAACTAAAATCAATTGCTTAAAATTAAAATAAAAAAAGGGCCTAAAGTAAAAACAAATATATGGTTTAACAAGATTAAATAAGTGTAAATTTGCAGATTAACACCCTCTATTAATACCCACCACTCCGAAAAAAATAACATTTTGCTTTTGTAGACGATTGCGTGTAAACACCGTGGAAAACGAAATAAAAAGAAAAACAAATTGTTTAGAATTTAGAGTGAGGGATCAGTTGTATATATATTTAACATAAAATGTTTCCACATTTCAAGGCCATTGCAATTTTTTCGGAAAAATTAATAACATTTTTCACCACTAACCCTAAGGTTGAGTGGCATGGTCATAAAACCACACGTAATATCTTATAAAAGTAGCGCCCCACCAAAAGAAAATGCAGCGGATTAAACTCTCATAACAAAAAAGAATTTAGTTACTGCCCTAAAACTGTCCCCCAAAATTGAATCTATTTAAAGAACATTTTCCTCACTTAAATTATAAAATAATTGTTGTTTTTTTCTTTTCGTCTTTCCATTAAGTTAAAAAGGTAAAATATTGTCGAGGGGATTTGGCGGAGGATGTTTATTTACAATCATACCAAAATATGAATTTTTTTCGTAATCTGGACAGATCACAGTGCTACATAACTTTTGTTATTTGTCAATGACAATACTGATAAGGTCTTTGTAATCATTAAAAAAATAAGTTTATTGTTAACATTTACAAATTAGGCATTAATTTAATAAATAAAAACATTATTTATTTTTCACGGAAAATGTAAAAACTGCAAAAAGAGGGCGAGAGAAAGGGAGCAGAGATAGAGAGCGAGCGAGACAACCACACTCTCTCTCGCACCCCATTTCTCTCCTCGCTTCTGCCCCGCTTGTAGCAAGCCAGAAGCTTCGGTGAGGTCATCCTCGAGAGCAGTGAGTTAAAACTTCAGGTGTTTTAGTTTTTTTCCGATTTATTTATTAAATAACTTTAATTATTACTGTTAATATAGACGAAAATATTGCATATAGATAGCTAACATATACCAATGCAATTCTAAATTAATAATACTAAACATTAGTTAATTATGAATGGTTTAAAAATAGTTATTGTAATAAGGCAGTTAAACGCTTCTCTTTTAACTTTTTATCTTTACTATATATATATATATATATATATATATATTACTTAATGTATCCACATAAAATATTATAAGGAGATATAATGTTTATGTATCAGTTTTCAGTATTTACTTCAACAGTGCTCGATACGTAAGTAGAGCTAGGTAGTAAGCAATGAAAATATATATGGCAATTAAGCTACACAGAGGCTCCTGCGTTTCATCCCCAGGGGGAATCTTCAGGCTGAAGATTCTCCTCGGGGGTGAAACGCGGGAGCTTAATTGTCATATATCGATATTATATGTATATATATATATATATATATATATATATATATATATATATATATATATATATATATTTATATATATATACACACATATAATATCGATATATATATATACATATATATATATATATAATATCGATATTTTATGTTGTATTATTGATTTAAATAACAGTAACGCGTTTTGATTATAATATAGGAGTGATAAATGAAATAAAAACTTTCGCATTTATTCATTTATATATATATATATATATATATATATATATATATATATATATATATATATATATATATATATATATCAAATGACAGGAGACGGTTGATGGTAAAGGTTTTTAAAGGCCACATTCGGGAAGGTGTTGCTCACAGCACTCTTTCTTACCTTGACAGATTACAAAATCGCTTCGTTCGCCGATAATTTTCCGTTTCCTATAAGTCTCCTCGATGAAGTCCGTTCTTTGTTAGCTTTTAGAACTGACTTTCACTCCAGACCTGAAATGGAAGACCTACATCAAATCTGTTGGTAAGGTCGCTGAAAAAGTGTTTCGATGTATCTCACTCTTGACGCAATTCTCTTCCTGTAAAAGAATAAGATACTTCTAAAGACTGAGTTCTGTTGCCACATCTGGGAAGGTGCAGCTGAGACCAACCTTTCTCGCCTGTACAGAGTGCAACATCTCCTGTACTATAGCCTCGTTCTCTATCGTGTTTAACTGGTAGTTGCTCGACTGAGTTCTAATCTCTGGTTCTTTCTGTAAAACATTCACAGCAAGAACTCATTTAGCTACAAACACTGTAAAGCATTTACTTTCTCTCTCCGTGTACCTAAAACTATACGAAACTTCAATGAACAAAGTTTATTTTCTTAAAACTTCCTGCCTGTTGAACACAATACAACGGAGCTGCTTCCCAGCCCACTACAACATAGTTGTGTTTAAGTCCAATGCTAACAAATTCTTGTTGAGCCGCCCTCTTAAATAATCAAATCCTACCATTCGTTTTCCGGTCTTCTCATTGTTTTTCCTTATTCAACTGACAAACTCATTGAATCTTATCCTCGCGTGATCTTTAGGCCTTGATAAGATGTGACTGTTAGTACAAAAAATGAGCATTTTAATTGTTTAACTGTAGGTTAGTTAAAAGGCGCTTTTTAGTTAAACGTAGAAGGTTAACGTGTTTGATGGACATGGTTTGACCCCAGGTTCACTGTTTCCCGATACACGAGAAAAGTTTAAAACTGACCTTACCTTAAAACTAGGTTCAACGTGTAATATCCTTTTAATCGTCACCCACAGGAGGAGAAATCCTTCTAAACTGAGGTAATATTTATTCTCGTTAAAATTCAGAGTGCCCCTTTTGGATGAGTTGGATTTTCTCACACATTAAAAACTGACCTTGTCTTACTTTGCACTTGCCGGTAGGCAAATAGAAACGAAGTTGGTCCATTGTGCCACGTGACATACGCGAATGAGACAAAAATGCAGTTGCAGCTTGTGAGCGAAATGACGTAAAGCACGTGGCCTTTGGCCTTCTACCTGACTTTGTAAACAAACAAATCACATTTAATTAAGCAATACATATCCAATTACAGGGTTACCACTTAAAAATGGAATCGCCCATGGAACACTTAATAAAATACACAATCTTTCTACAATTCAACGATATATAATACAAATAAATTTCAGTTTGTGCCTGACTTGTCCACCCAGTTTCAGCGATGAATACCCAACAGTCTTTGTGTTATAGCGATTCAATTGTAAGCATACCTGGATACGCCGTGCAAAATTGTCAATGCCCTTGATGCACACCTTCCTTTGCAATCCACTGATTTGACCTGTGATGGATTTCGTTAGTTCAGGAATAGTCTGGGATTATTTTGATAGACATTATCTTTGAGATAACCTTACATATAACAATCTGGAGATTTAAGATCTGGTGAGTATGAAGTCCGTTTATGATCACACCTCATTACTAATGAAATGATCACCAGAGTGTGCCGGCATATAATCGAATGGCGATTAAATGAAGACAATTTGACACGCATAAATTAAACTTGGTGGACAAGTCAGACAATGACTGAAGTTTATTTGTACGAAATATGGTTGAATTGCAGAAAAAGATTTTAAATTTTATTAATGACTAGCAGGGCTACGCTTTTGTTGCTTCGGTCAAAAAGATTACATATTCCTATTAACACCTCTATCTTTTTACCGCTCTCTATCCGTCTCTATATATTTCTCTCTTTCCCCCGTATTCCTCCTCCATCTTCCACCCACTCATTCCGTTCCCACCATATACACGCATACACATACACATAGATAACTCTATTTTACATAGATTCCTTGAGGAATCGGTCGACAAAAGCGAAGTTACGCAATGATAAAAAATAAGGTTACTTCCCTTTAGTACTGAAAAATGGCTGAAAAAAAACGAAACCCCCCCTTGACGAAGTTTGCGCCAGTTTAGGGTCAAAGAATTAATTTTAGATTTTATTCAACCAGAGAAACGCTGATTAAGAATATACAAACTTTGTTGCTGTTTTTTTTTAGGTTTTCAGTTTTAGCTGAACATGCACACATACACACATACACACATGCAGAAAACATGAAAACATGAATAAATCAAAACATACAAACTGGAAGACAGCCACCCAGGATAAAAAGGGCCCCATAACTCGTTTATGCACCAGGCGGCAAGAGGTACGGAATGGTAAAAACCTTTTTTTCCTCTGAAAATGTCACTATGGACATGTCAGAGGCCATACAGGGACAGCCACAATGATTCTTTGATGAAGAAGACCCTGAACCCAAGACTCCACCACAAGCAACTACCAAAACAAGGAATACAAGAGGTCTAAAATTCCAAAAGTGGTCAGTTGAACAAAAGAGGATATTACTACACTGCTACCATTACTCGATGCTTGAGAAATAGAGCAGTAGCCCAAAAGAGATTCTAACCGAAAGAATCAGGGTGTCTGACCTCCCTTAAGAAAACAAAAAACAGACAGCTACCCTTTATATAATAGATGACATAGGTGGCATTTTGGGGTCATTCACTATGAAGTAAATAAAATATATGGTTTAAATTCTAATATCCTTCCACCCGCGTTCTGGCTTTGTTTCTACCGTCATCCCCAGACCACGAAGGAGAAAGATACTCGATCGGTATCCATATCCCGAAGAGGGGGACTATACAACAAAATCATCGTTTAAGATCTCTTACGATTGGAGATATCCTTGAGCATCAAAGGGTCCTTTGAGTTGAAGAGCCTGCGATTGACATCTGAAGATGATTGTATTATTTAACCTTTTTATCCATGGCAACTGGAGAAAAGACGTCGATCTAAAATTACAGAAGAAAAAAACATATTTGGTCGTTCTATAAGTTTTGTCCGAATTTTAATTCTATCAAAGTCTATAGTAAGTAGGAATTTCTCACGGTGCTAAATAATATTTATATATCACAAGAAGAATACCCGTCCCATGACGGGTAAAATGAATTCCCCGAACAGAACAGTTTTCCTCCACTTTTATGTCTCCTTTATAAAATTAACACCAACATGTAATGCTACAAGACCTTATGTCTAGAATTGTTATTCAAATTTTGATCAACATTTTTACATGATTTTGGTTCTAGAAAATGTTAAAAATTGTACGCTTAAGATTAAGGCGTCTTAAAAAAAATTAAAATTCAGGGAATCTTTCTGTAATGATTATGAATAAAATTTAATGCAAATCTGGAAAATTTTAATTAGCAAATGGGATATCGTGTCCATATTAAGCCCCTAAAAGTCCGTTAAAATACTCAAAAGAAACTGAAATTGAAGGAATATTTATTAGTTAAAAGTTCATAAAAATCCGAAATATCTGCATTTTTGTGAAACGTTATCCCTTACATTTTTGTGATATTTGCATGAAATCAAATCAAACTTAATATAGCCCAAATCAATAATCATTACACCTAGCAGCTGTGTTCCAAAATTCATAATGATCGGTTAATTAGTTTAAAGGTGAATCATATACATAGATATACATAAACATATACACATACTTACCTCTATATAAATAGATGTATATATGTGTATCTGATCACATTTAACTTAAGAAAATGTTATTTTGATTAAAATGTCAATATTGAAAACGCTTAAAACATGAAAGAATCCAATGAATATTTAAGTTGCATAATTCTTTAGGAGTTGAAAAATAATTACTCTCTTGCCCAAATGACTTGAAATATTCGCTCAGCTTAGTGAGAAGAATGCTTGAATACATGCAGAAGATGGTTTACAAAATTCAGAAATTAAAATTTCGCACGTGAAGATGAAGACCGATCAGCAGACTATTCTGTTTAGTTTGATGAAGTTCTCCATTTTAAATCGGATTTTGAAAAGTTAAATGTACCTATAACAACCCCGTTTAATCAATGAATTATGTATTGAACGAAATTGCGATAAAACGAATTTCATTAAGGTTATTGTTATTTTTTACTTTTAAAAAGTTAAATGAATCTTTTTATTTTAATATCACAAATAATCCTGTTTCGCAATATTGTTTTGCTTCTTGGATGGATATTTAGCATTGTGTCCCTAGAGAGACCGAATTGATTCTCAATAAGTTGCGATCTATGACACAATTGCAAATGAAAACGAAAATCGATTTCTTGTTAGATTCCATTTTCATACGGTCACATTTAAAAGATAAATACATTTGTTCTTCTAGTCTCTATTTATAGAAAATAGTTGATGTAAATAGCTTTCAACGGTAAAAAACACAATACATTATTTTATTAATTGTTATAAATAATATAATAATTCATATTCAATAAAAACACAGAAATTAGAATTTAAACACGCATTCAGTGCTGAACAAATGGCGTCGGAAAAAACTAATTGTTGCTAAGATAATGTTGTTTAATCCCCATTTTTAAAATTCGTGAATTTAAATAGCTTTCAAGGCTTTAAAATTTTAATACATGAGGATTTCTTGAAAATGACTTTCTATTCGGCAAAATTCTTTTTGAATTTCTAATGGCCCCGAAGAATATTTTTCAACTATTAACAAAATATTTAAATGATTTACTTTTTTACGAGAGAAACAAAATGCTTTATGGTGGATTTAATTTGTTTATTAAATATTTTTTTAAATAGGATTCATTTTTGTCTTTTTAGTTTACGCTATTACCTTTTTTATTTTTATATTAATAAATATTAAATTAATAATAACAATAAAAAAATAATGTATAAGTGACGTAACGACAAGAAACACAAAAAATATTTTCACATGGGTGAATTTGTGTATTCATACATATGAAACTATTTTTAAGGGCAGCTATCGAGAATTTAAATGTAAAATTGATTAATAATTCTTAATATTCGTTGTCGTAATTTTTTGCCATTTTCATTTTCAGGGTGTTATCTCTTCGTAAAGATTGTTACGGAGTTTCTAATATGTGGATAATACGACGTGTTGGGTCCTTGAAATATAGAGGTAAAGTATGCTAAGTTATCTAAAACATATTCTGTTTGTAAATGAAATAAATGTTATATTAACATCCATTTATTAATTAATAAATGATGAAAATTGCATTTTCTCATTTTTTGTGGATTGTTGTAAACAGTGGTATTTTTGGTCAACCTCTTCCTTGATTATCCGGAGAATTGACTGGATAAACATCCTGAACAATTTTTTTTACAATCCCTTGTATTTGCGTTCTATTACTGAAACTAAATTGACTAGTCTGAGACGTTTTGTTTGCGTTAGTTACCCGTTTTCTGTTACCTCAGACCTGAAATGGAGATTGGCATCAAATCCTGTTGCTAAGGTCGCTTGAATAATGGTTGATTCATTTTATCGCTACAGAAAGTACCTCTATACGAGGCAGATACGTCCTAAGACAAAGTGATGCTGCTACATCTGATGAGGTGCCGCTTAGAGAATTCTTGCCTGCTTTAACAGAGTACACAATCTATTTCAAAGTCTAATAGAGATTTTCTCTCCTCTTCCCTACGGACTCTTTCTCACAGAAGAGACGGTGATAGTCTTTCTCTACTCTATAGTTATTTTTTATGGTAGGTGTTCGACTGAGCTCCAATCTATGCTTATCTCTGTACACATTCACGTTAAAGACTCGTCTAGCTTCAACCACTGTAAATAATTTCCCTTTCTTCATCTGTGGATCTTAAACTAAACATCCATTTCATGATCAATATTTTCTTTCCAAGATCTATCCATTTGTTGAACACAATCTCACGGGAAAGGGGGTGCTTACTGACTGACTACAACATGGTCGTTTACATGTCCAATTGTAACAAATTCTTGTCGAGCCGTCATCTTTAATAATCAAAATCTGCCTAGTTTCATCCATCGTCTCCAATCCTCTCACGGTGTACTCTCATCGTCTCCCTGGCAAACCTATTAACCTTTGTCCTCGAGTGGCCACTGAGTCTTAATAAGAGTTGACTCTGTAGTACGAAATATATCGAAAAATTTGAGTTCTTTGTACAGTATGATAAATCTCGCTCTGTTTTTCGTATGGTTATTTCTGAATACAATTCATCAATTTTCTCTTTAGCAACTGTGGGGTGGTTTAGTTACTATTTTCAAAATATGAAAGAATACCTTTTCACTAGTTTATTTCTGTATTGTGTTTGAAATTGTAAATTGAAACAGATACTGAGAAATAGATAACTACTCGCTGCTCAGTGTAAACGATTTCATTTGAAAATGAGAAAGGTAAATGAACCCGTTTTTGGCATAATTAAAAATAAAAAATTGAAACGGATACTGAGAAATAGGTAACTACTCGCTGCTCAGTGTAAACGATTTCATTTAAAAATGAGAAAGGTAAATGAACCCGTTTTTGGCATAATTAAAAATAAAAAATTGAAACGGATACTGAGAAATAGGTAATTACTTGCTGCTCAGTGTAAACGATTTCATTTAAAAATGAGAAAGGTAAATGAACCCGTTTTTGGCATAATTAAAAATAAAAAATTGAAACGGATACTGAGAAATAGGTAATTACTTGCTGCTCAGTGTAAACGATTTCATTTAAAAATGAGAAAAGTAAATGCACCCGTTTTTGGCATAATTAAAAATAAAATAAATTGAAACGGATACTGAGAAATAGGTAACTACTTACTGCTCAGTGTAAACGATTTCATTTAAAAATGAGAAAATTAAATTAACCCGTTTTTAGCATAATTAAAAATATAATAAATTGAAACGGATACTGAGAAATAGGTAATTACTTGCTGCTCAGTGTAAACGGTTTCATTTAAAAATGAGAAAATTAAATGAACCCTTTTTTGGCATAGTTATAAACAAAATAAATTGAAACGGATACTGAGAAATAGGTAACTACTTACTGCTCAGTGTAAACGATTTCATTTAAAAATGAGAAAAGTAAATGAACCCGTTTTTGGCATAATTATAAACAAAATAAATTGAAACGGATACTGAGAAATAGGTAACTACTTGCTGATAAGTGTAAACGATTTCATTTAAAAATGAGAAAGGTAAATGAACCCGTTTTTGGCATAATTATAAATAAAATAGATTGCAATATATATATCTTCTAAAATATTAATAATTTTATAAGAAACTAGATAACTTTACCAGTTCGCTATCATTTCGGAGAATTCGCAAGTTAAAATACTTTAACTATTGATTTAAAATAATAAACATTCTAGTCATTTATTCACATAGATAGATAAACATTACTATTTTGGCAATTTCTATACACATTTATTTATCTTTGAAATGTGACCGTATCAAAAGGAAATCTAACAAGAAATCGATTTTCTTTTTCATTTGCAATTGTGTCATAGATCGCAACTTATTGAGAATCAATTCGGTCTTGCGAGGGAACATACCATTTGTACACAATGCTAAATATTTATCTAGGAAGTCAAACAACCTTGCGAAACAGGATTATTTGTGATATTTAAATAAAAAGATTCATTTAATTTTTTCAAAGTAAAAAATAATAATTAATTAATAACATTTTTTTTTAAATATAGAAATCAGTTAATGTTGCAATTGATATCGCAAATACATAAACAGTATATGAAAAAATTGGTGCGTCTATTGCGTGGAGTTGAATAAACTTGAAATAGTGAAGTTGAATTAAATTGAAATAGGGCGATTTTCCTATATATTCACGTAGATATCCTCAAATTCACTAACACATAACAGCCTTGTTTTGGGTGTGTAATTATTAAAAAAAGGACCAGGTAACAGGACAACATTACATTCACTTTTATGGTCTTTTCTTAAATATATCGATTTGGGTGTTTAATAGCGCCTTACATTGGGAATATAAATCTTTAAACACCGGCGCTTTCGTTGGTGATAAACGTACGCGTGTTGATGGTTGTCGTTGTTGTGTTTTTGCTGTTCAGAAAGACCACATTGACACCCATATTCATTTTTTAACAGAATACATGTAAAACAAAAACAGAAAACAGATTGACTTATTATGCATCATAGGGAGAGAGAGAGAGAGAGAGAGAGAGAGAGAGGGAAAGAGAGAGAGAGAAAGAGAAAGAGAGAAAGAGAGAGAAATATAGAGCGAGACGGGGAGTGGGGGAACAGCAAGATATAGAGAGAAATCGGTTGTTCCGTTACACTTAGCTAGACTGTAAGCAACCACCCCAACACTGCTGGGGCACCGAGAACAACGATTCACGGCTCCGCTGGCTTTAGTTGTCAGCCGGAAGTAACGTGGCTTCATTGACTTCCGTTTTGAAGTCACCTCTGACTTTAAGGTGTCACTCAAGCCCTTCAATCCAAACACAGTCTTCGCTATATGGACAGACGCTTCAATGTGGCTAGATAACAAACACCTTCAAAATGTCGAAGTCTCTGACCGATTAAATTGGCATTATTTTTAAGACTTAATCGATGGCAGAGTCTGAAGGCTGAAGGCACAGAAGTCCACAGCCTAAAAGATTCGAGCAAATCTTACATTTAAGATTATCCAGTCCATCTCCCCCTTTTTAAGTAAGTCAGAAGGACAAACAGGACTTGTAAGGATAAAATATAAAAACATATGAATATGACATATTGAATAATAAAAAAAGAGAAACGATTTATTTTCTTCGTTGTTCAATAATGCTTATACGAATTATCTTGATGGTTTTGAAAGAATCGGTTCATCCGTTTTCTAAACCTCCAAAGGCGGAGAAACCAATAATCAGATTGGTTTTTGAAAAGAGGGTTTAGGGAATTTCTCATGCCGCTTAAGGTATTTGTAAATTAAATACCGATGAATTACTTTAAGTACTTATATATTCCTTTCTGTATTTGTTTATTGTTTTAATTTTTACTTATGTCCGCACTGGGCTAAACAACTGGAATGTGCGGATCAATTTGGAAATTTGTCAAGGGCGATATCATACCATCATACTACATTTCTGATTGTGATTCTGTATATATATATATATATATATATATATATATATATTATTGTTTTTTATAAGGAAAATGTTTTCAATTTTATATTCCTTACAGTATCCTTAAATTTCCAAATATAAGCTCAATGAACATTTATTACAATATATATATACACACACATACACACACACACACACACACACACACACACACACACATATATATATATATATATATATATATATATTTATATATATATATATATATATATATGAGTAAGATAATACTTAACAGATATAAATAATACCTTTAACCAGTAGACTATCAGGATAAAAACAAAGCTCAATATAGTGTATAGAGCAATATAATTAATTGAATGGCATGATAAAATGAGAAATTAATCAGATTTTATTAAAGTTCATAAACAAGGAGTGATATTGCGTCCTTAACTCATGAGTTTTCAAAGAAAATCTTCTTTTCATAGGACCATTACTGCAATGACATTACTGCATGAGTTTAGGACGCAATATCACTTCTTGTTTTTGAACTTCATTTAATATATATATATATATAATATTTTAAAAGTAAATATTAATTATTAATTGTGACGCTTGATGATTGAATAAGATTACATATTACAGCTACGAATTTTGAAAGTTGAACCCCCAAAAGGGAAGCCCCGACCACAAAATCCCCTCATCGAATCTGTAAGAAATGTTATGCAATCAAACTCTCTTTGAAACAACTAAGGTTTAGTCCATACCTGCGTCATCCACCGAGTTTCAGCCATGAAAGTCCAACAGTTTTCTCTTTCGCCGTTCAATAATAAACACATATGGATATGACGTTCAAAATTGTCAATCACCATAACACACTCACCTCTTGGCGCTT
Source organism: Sepiola atlantica (assembly GCA_963556195.1). Classification (NCBI taxonomy): domain Eukaryota; kingdom Metazoa; phylum Mollusca; class Cephalopoda; order Sepiida; family Sepiolidae; genus Sepiola; species Sepiola atlantica. The sequence continues at coordinate 72,806,483 of OY744535.1, forward strand.
GTTTGGGGGTTAAGGGTCATTGGGTTTGAAGCCCATTCAGAATAACACCCTCTTACTGATAAGACGATCACCAAAGTGTCCCTGCATATCATTGAATGACAATATAACAAACAATATATTATTTTGATTACTGATCTTTCAGCTGAGGTACTCTCCGCCATTCTTTAGGTTCATCTTGTCGAACTCGGGAATATTTCTGTCAGACTCGGGAATCTATACAAAATTTTGAACGTAACCTATTATTTAATCCACGGGGGTAGCTTGTTCTCGTTCCGTCAGCTATGACGGGGTTGAAGTCTTAAGTAATTTATAATTGTATCATTAGTATCGCCCGCATTCAGGATTGAACCGTCAACTTTTAGAAGACTGTCTCTTAGATTTGATTATAACCTAAAACTTATAATCCAGTACGAAACAGATTCTTGTACCTGAAAATGGTCGGAGGTTACATCGATCAAAACGTGGGAAGAATAACATCAAAGATGAGAATAGTAGTCCGAATAATCCAAATAGTAGAAATTAACATTCCTCATCTAAAAAATTCCGAAACATAAAACAAAGACTGTTCGACATTTATTACTCAACATTGGTGGACAAGTCAATTATAGACTTGTGTTTATTTGTACCAAATATGATTGGATGACAAAAAAGATTGTGGATTTTATTAACGATTCCATGAGTGACATTCTTTGGAGGATCACACAGTATAATAGGATTCTATATAATGTACGCTCTTTTGCGAAAGAACTCGATTTCTCCCTCAATGTGATCGGGTCCTGTCTTTCCCAAATGCTGCCACTGACGATGACAGCCCTAATTTCCTTGGATTCAGTGTCGACCGAATTACCGCGGAAGGTCGATCGATGACAACCGAATTGATTAGCTCAGTACTCGGCCCTCAGGGAAGGTTTTTGCGTTCGGCGTAGCGATCATGTTCAGAGTTCACTTACAGTTAGTACCCGCTTAGCACATGTTAAATCCGGCACCAATAATCACACTTCTCATCTTCAAACGTAAGTGTCTTTGAACATTTACATGCGTCGAAATTGGCGCGTTTGTTATCGCAACAGGAGAACGAATTAGAGACGTTCGCACACACACCCTGAAGTACATACACACGCGCTGATATATATATATATATATATATATATATATAATTTCTTCATTTATAGAGATATGTAAAAAAGCCGCTACACTGACATGTCGATGTTAACGATCAGTAGTTATAAAAAAACTAAGATCTCATCAGGGGGAAACAGTTTGATCATTCACTTAGATGTTCATATTGCAAAACACCTAGTGTAGCAGCTATTTTTACATGTCTGTATACATGAAAATATATTAATAACTCTATTTACTATTGAGTACTATTCTGTTGATATTTACTTTATCTGGATTAATATATATATATATATATATATATATATATATATATATATATATATATATATATTGTTATTTAATGTATCCACACAAAATGCTATAAGGAGATACAATCTTTTATGTATCAATTTTTAGCATTTACTTCAACAGTGCCTAATACGTGAGCAGAGCTAGGTAGTTAGTTATGAAAAATATATTTATGGCAATCAAGCTATACAGAGGCTTCCGCGTTTTATCACCGGAGAGAATCGTGAGCCTGACGATTCCCTACGGGGATGAAACGCGGAAGTCTCCGTGTAACTTAATTGTCATGAATATATTTTCATAACTTACTACCTATATATATATATATATATATATATATATATATATATATATATATATATATATCTATTGTAAGCTATGAAAATATATTTATGGCAATCAAGCTACACAGAGGCTTCCGCGTTTCATCTCCGGGGGAATCTTCAGGCTAAAATGCATGGAGTTATTTTTGCCGGGTGTTTTTATATACACGGCATGCTAGTTAACCACTCATATCCATTGTTGTTCTCTCAGCCAATCGTTGGGCTTCCCGCGAACAAAGGCTTTGTTGGTGTTACTTCCTATATCCTGTTCTATTGTTCTGTTATCAATGGATTTGCCTATATATATATATATATATATATATATATATATATATATATATATATGACGATAAAATACACGATATATAATAACATGACCAGTCTCGGGGACAGAATGTATGAAAGACAAAAAAGAAAAACAAATTAAACACAGGAAGAAATTAAAATCAAACGAGAGATTTGACCGATTTCGTTCGGCTAAACGATCGCCTTCAGAAAAACATGCGTTGAATCCGAACGTAATCGGTAAAAACTCTTGTTTGATTTTAATTTATTCCTGTGTTTAATTTGTTTTCCTTTTTGTCTTTCATACGCTTGATTTTACTTTATAACCGCGCGCGCGTGTGTGTGTGTGTGTGCATATATATATATATATATATATATATATATATATATTTTTTTTTTTTTATAATAGTTCACCCCAAACAAGGCAGGCTGCCACTGTAGGCGTAAGGGGCTACTGGGAAAGAAAAAGGGGGTGATTCAACCTAAATTAGGAGCCGCGCAGCAAGATGTCTTTTTACGTTGGTTTTAAATTTCTGTATGTCCGTAGCGCCAGGAAAGCAGGAAGCAGGGAGGGAGTTCCAGAGTCCAGCAGCACGAGGAAAGAAGCTTTTGGAGTAGAAAGCTCTACGGCATCTGGGGACATCCACAGTGTATGGATGGGATTTTGTCGGGTTGGTGTAGTAAATTTACGTGGTGGAGGCACCAGAGATGCAAGTTCATCAGGGCACAATCCATTGAAGTACTTGTAAAACAGGCACAATGAAGCAACATTGCGGCGATGGGACAGAGGCTGGAGCTTGGTTGATAGTGAAGGACCTATCAAGTTAGCAACTCTTTTTTGGGCCTTGTCTAAGATGGAAAGACTAGCGGATGATGCACCAGACTATATGTGGCAACAATACTCCATGCATGGGCGGATGGTGGCTTTATAGAGATAGCGGATGATGTCAGGTGTGAGAAGTTTACTGGCACGGTATAGGGAGCCCACCTTCTTTGCAGCAATGTTTTCGATGTATTTATATATATATTAATATATATTTATATTAAAATGTTTTTAAAACGTTTTTAATCGAACTTTCATTATGAATTCACTATTTTAATGTGTATATACGTCATCATCACGTGCCTTAGGCACAATGAAGCAACATTGCGGCGATGGGACAGAGGCTGGAGCTTGGTTGATAGTGAAGGACCTATCAAGTTAGCAACTCTTTTTTGGGCCTTGTCTAAGATGGAAAGACTAGCGGATGATGCACCAGACTATATGTGGCAACAATACTCCATGCATGGGCGGATGGTGGCTTTATAGAGATAGCGGATGATGTCAGGTGTGAGAAGTTTACTGGCACGGTATAGGGAGCCCACCTTCTTTGCAGCAATGTTTTCGATGTATTTATATATATATTAATATATATTTATATTAAAATGTTTTTAAAACGTTTTTAATCGAACTTTCATTATGAATTCACTATTTTAATGTGTATATACGTCATCATCACGTGCCTTAGGACGACTCATGCAAGTCGAACCTACTTGGAATTATGGCGAGTTCCTGTACACACTGGGACATAGCATCAGATCGCTGACCTGACAGTGGAAAAGAAAAGGTTCAGAAAAGAAATAGGCAGAAGCTTTAAAATCCAACTTGCGTTAATATATACTTATACACACAATATATATATATATATATATATATATATATATATATATATATATATATATATATATATGGTACGTCAATGAAAATTAGTAAGACCTGCAAATGGAAGCAAATCGGTATTTTCAGTTGTTCAAAACAAGGAGTAGTTTAGTTAATAAAAACATTTATTTTTCATCTCTTTCTTTCCTTAAACCAGGCTTTTCAAAGATTAAAATCTTATCATCAGAGGAAAAATTAGCTTCCATCTGCAGGTCTTACTAATTTTCATTGACGTACCATATTTTTGCTCTATCCAGTATATTGAGCTTTCCTTATTTCACAATAGGTCCAACTCTCTAAAAGTTTACCTTTCAGTTATAATTTACATATATATATATATATATATATATATATATATATACATACATACATACATACATACATACATACATACATACATGTGTGTGTGTGTGTTAAGGTTGCTGCTTGTCTTCGAGACAATCGAGTTTCGATCTCGTCTTGAGACATTTGCTTGTCAAACCAAACTGAAGAAATTTATTCGGAAATAAATCTTTCTTTCACTCTATATTACAAAATCAACGGTGGTTGTTTTTTTTTTTCACTTATAAGAAAAGTATAATAGTTCATAGATGAACATTTAAATTATTGACGTAATTCTGATTTTATACAACTACGTTCATAAGATATACAAATTAATAGCGAGGATGAACACTCGCGAAGCATGCATTTTGCCGTCATTTACACTAGCTATCTAAACCGGTCCTTCCCCTGTGAACTAAACCTAGTACCTGAACTGTTCTACATTTACTAACCGAAGAACTCCTCATCTATTCTTTCAACGTGACCATCCCATCGAAGTCTAATGTTTTCCCTATACTGTTAAGATGTAATCTTCCTCTGAGGTCACTATGTCTAAACTGTCTTAAAGACTCACATTATACATTTTATTTCATTTTACTTCAGTCGAAATACTCAGAAATCTCACTTTTTGTTTCATTTAATTTCACACGAAATTCTGAGAAATCAAGCGGCCTCTTTTCTGGGGCATACACTTGATCTCTATATGAGATTCATATATATTTAAATATTCCATCAAAGTTATTTTTACTGTCAAACATTGAGTTAATAAAGAGGTGAAGAACATTAATTTTCTTCTCCTAAATTGCCCACTAAATTCTGTTATAGCATCTATTCCTTGTGGTTTCTTAGTCTTACCAGATTCCAGGACAAGAATTCATCTTGTCTGGTAGAGTATTCAGCTACTTTAGGTAGCATTACTAGAAAGTGCACCATTCTACGTATGAGCCTATATATAGTCGTGTCGAGCTGATCTTATTTGAGCTTCAATACTATTTTATTTTGCATATTTGGTTAGGGTTTACTTATAGGGGTAACTATCCTCATGTAAGTTTCTCCTGCCCAACCCTTGTACAGAGAGACCGAAGATACCCGAGAGAATGTGTCCCATTTTGTTTCATTTTGCTTCAGTCGAAGTTCTCATAAATCAAGGGGCCCCTTAACCTGTATATTAGATACATAGATATTCGAATATTTTATTAAAGTTTTTCTTTTATCCCTGAAACGTTTGTAAAGAAGTTAAGAACATTAATTTTCTTCTCCTCAATTGACCAGTTAACTATGTTGTAGTATATCTTTCTTGTGGTCTCTTGGTCTTACCGGATTCCAGGACAAGTATCAAGCTAAGTCCTGTTACTTGAGGTAACATTGCTATCCGAATAGTGTGCCGACATGTGCAAGATTGAATCACAACTTTTGTGAAAAAGCTGAGCCACACCCTTTTGCTTAAATAAACGTTATTTGATCAGTTTTACTATTGCCGACAGACTACATTAGATTAAAAATATAAATAACGAACGCCTCTTCAATTTCACTTGCAATCTTTCAATCGTTCTGAGTGCTATCGAGGAATAAAAAGACCATTGAATAAAGTTTTAGCAATTTTATTTCATTTTATTTCAGTCAAAGTTCTCAGAAATCAAGGGGCTCTTTCCTGGGGCTAAAACTTGATCTCTATATGAGATACATAGATATTCGAATATTCTATTAAAATTCTCCTTTATAAAACATTAAGTTAGTAAAGAAGTTAAGAACATTATATTTTCTTTCTCCAATTGACAAGTTGACTATGTTATAGTATATCTTTTTGCGGTCTCTTAGTCTTACTGGATTTCAGGACAAGAATTCATCTAGTCTGGTGGAGTATCCAGCAAAATGCTGTTGCTTGAGGCAACATCACTAGGAGAATGTGCACCATTCCTTGTATGAACAAGTTTATAGACGTGTCGAGGAGATCTTATTTGTGCTGCGAATACTATGTTATGTTGAATATTTGGTCAGGATTTACTTGTACGATGATATATCCTCATGTCAGGTTGTTCTGACAAACCCTTGACCAGAGAGACGGAAGACACTCGAGGATGATTTTTAGTAGGTAATTCAAGTGTGTTCCCATACATGTTTTTAAATTGATTTTCTTATAAAAATGTTGATCAACCCGCTTTTCAAGCATGAGGTGTTTCACCAGTTGATGTCGTGTCCTATTTCTCCATTTAAGGTCATATGTATTTATTTGACGTTAAAAGTTTCTTGAATTTGTATTCAGCCTAAATGATTTCATCGATTCTTTTAAATTTAATTACTTACGAAGTGGAACGTGAATGAAATAAATATACTCCTTTCAAAAAGAAGCTCTGTATAAAGATCAAACATTTTTTCCCAGTAAAATTTTACGTGGAAACAAAATGGTGATATTAATTTGGTATTATGTTTTCTTTTTACATAAATATCGTGCGTTCTGCGTTCGCCACGGTAACCCATAAACAACAAAAACAACTTATATTTTATTTATAAACTGAACATTGAAAATCATATGTTAAAACAAATAGGAATAAAGCTCGTAATATAAGGTTGTTTTTATAACAGCTTTTCACTGGACGAATTTCTGTTGACGATATTTGCCAGCATTTAGTCTTTCCTTCATGTTTAAGAAATTATAATGAACTAGTAGGAAGACATGGCGTTGCTCGGGAGTGAATGAGATTGACTCTGATTAACTATTTCACTATGCTTATACCACCATATTATTTTCTTTGTTTTTACTGTCCCCTTCTACCGTTTGGCCCCTAATATAGTCGGAAAAAGCTGAAATATTGGAAAATCTCTGAATTAGTGTCTTATACATATGATTTGAATTTCATTAAAATCGAATATATGTATCTGAAGTTTAAAAAGGTTTTTGTCCCCATTAGTCACTTAGAGGTTGAAACGTACATATTCGGCACGTAGCAGATAACGTAAAAATTCGGGACCACTTCCATTGTCTTCCCCAAAAAAGTTTATACATATGATATAAATTTCATCTAATAGGATATATTTTAATTATTTTACAGACGGTTCAGCCCCAATAGCTCCCTTAGGTTTTTAGAGCACTTAAATATTCGGGATCACTTCGATTGTCTTCCCCCAGAAAATAATACATGATTTTAATTTCATAAAAAATAGGATATATTTGAAGGTGTAAGGAATAATGCTCTCATAGTGAACTTAAGGGGTACATTTTCAGATTTGAGAATACTTCAATCGTCTTCCCCGGTAAATTTGACATAAGAATACACTTTTAGATTTTATGTAGATTCTCTAACCTTTTTATTTACAAGTAACAGACACACATCACTAACGCACACATCCACACGTATATTGAGTTTTATATAGAGAGATTAAACTGACCGGTTCACAGAGTGCAAGTTTCTTTTGGAAAAATTCTTTGTTGAATCGGAAGTCGAATGTTGTATTGGTAGTTTTCTAACGTTAGTAGACGACAGAAATAATCCACACATCTAGTGAAATTTATATTTAAGAAATTAACTGGTTGGGCGGCAGACACTGAAAATAAATGAAAAACAGATCACGTGAGGTAAATCAGAGTGAGAAAATTATAAAAAGTCATATAAGACAGTTGGTGGGACACAACGGTAATCGTATCGTACACTATTCTCTTTGGTGATTATTTTCTAAAAAAAAAAAGAATCTACCTTGTTCCTAGTCATAAATTAATCACAAAAATTATCAGAAAGAAAAATGTTATTAAAGAAATTAAAGAATGTCTTGCTCACTACGAATGACATTTAATCCGATGTTCCTGTATTCCTGGATAACACTCAAAACGATTGGAAGAATGAAAGTGAAATTGGAGGAGCGTTCGTTATTTATATTTTTAATGTAGTATGTCGGCAATAGTAAGAGTCTTAAAAGTGACAAATTAACGGTGATTTAAGCGAAAGTAACTATATTAAATAAATGCCCCGATGAATGTAAAAGAGGTGGGAATAGATAATTCTATGAGAGTGAATATCTTAAGCGCAGTCTTTGTGAAATACGTGGTCGAGGGAAGCATTTATTCACTCTTGAAAATTGTTCGGCACAGAAACGAACAACCAGCAATAATAATTACGAGGATTTTTCATTCATGCAGCACATCAGAAGATTTTCAGATCACTTCCGGATAAAATTACTTTAGCAAAAAAAACTAAAATTCTCCCACTCAATAGGATTCGCCATCTAAGGTTCAAGATTAATTGCTTTTAAAGGCGCTGGGGATACCTTAAATATTTATTCATTTATTAATTAGTTATAGTATTTTTTTAATGTCAACGCATGCTCGTTGCCTTTGTTTATATTAACGTTAAACACAAATAATTCCTTTAACCAATGTCAAAACACGTCTTCATTAAAACACGAACATCGGTGCTCAGACATGATTTGTATGTGTTTCGCTCTAAAATAATATTTAAAAAACAACTTTTGTCATTTTAATACAAATTGACATCTTTATCTTTTAATCGACCGCGGAATTTCATCAGGTCCCGTGATATGATAAGATTTGTGGCGATCATTTAAGATGGTTATTGAATTGTCCCGATTCGTAGACAGACCTAAAAAATAGATTTCTTTTTCTTTCCTTTTCATGGTTCCTGAAATATTCTTGGCCATCGGTCTACGCATAAAAAGACTAACATTAATAAAATATATAAGCAGGGCCATAAAAATGACAGAATGAATTATAGATACATATAAACTAATAAAAGTAATATAACTATGTATAAGGCCAGATAACTAATAACATTAATATATATATATATATATATATATATATATATATATATATATATATATATATATATATATATATATATAATAAAGTTATTATGTTTTGTGTACGTATATATTATTTGTGTTACTATTTTCTGTTCTGATATACATATATATGTATATCATTTATAGTGTAATTCTTTTTATTTATTTCACACATGAGGAATAGAAAAATTACATTCTTGCAAGAATTAATTTTTTTATTCCTCTTAGTTCAGTCGACACTGGCTTGAAGAAGATAAGAGTTTGAAAGAAATCGCAGCTGAAACATGTATGCACATATGTAGGCAAAAATGTTTGTATATATATATATATATATATATATATATATATATATATATATATATATATAGAGAGAGAGAGAGAGAGAGAGAGAGAGAGAGTAAGAGAGAGAGAGATCCACCTGTTATTGAGCACTATCTAAATACTGGAGTTATATCTACATATCGGAAAATAACAACCATACAAGTATTATATACAGGGTGGGCAAAAATAAACGCCTATTTTTAAAAATTCATAACTTTTTTATTTATTGATTTTTTTTTTGTTTTTTTTAGTATAAGTAAAGGACCCCTTCCGAAGCAAGCATGAGCCGTATTAGCCCTAAGGAACGTACCCTCATTTAGAAAACATTATTTTTGCTTAAAAAACTCAAAACAGTGTAAAAAACAATATTTTAGTTTTTGTAAGCTTTAAGAAGTGTTTTTCGGCTAAAATTTGTTTTGTTTATTTCAAAAAATCTCGGAAGGGTCAGTCTACACACACATAAAGTTTGGTGAGTTTAACTTTTATTTTGTGGAAGTTATTCAAATTCAAGTTATTCAAATTTAAAGATAGGACCTTTATTTTGGCCCACCCTGTATATATATATATATATATATATATATATATATATATATATATATATATATATATATAACATTAATACTAATTCAAAGATAAGTAATATATCCTTAAATAATAATCTATCGTGATAATATGAAGCTCAATATGTTGAATAGAACAATAAATCTAGAAGAGGCAAGATGAAAATAAAAATTGTATAAATACAAATTATTATTAATACATAAAAAGTACAAAAGCAAGGAGTTTCATTATCCTTAATCCATGGATTTTGAAAGAAAAACTCTTTCCATCATAGAATAAACCTCGCTAATGTACTTGTAACATTTAACTTTGAAATATATAAACAAATATATCTACTCCATCTCGTTACGTAAACGTTAGCGAGTTAAACTATTCCCCCTTTTGTAGCACCGGACAAACCCATTTTAAGTTCTAAGATGAAGCGAGAATGCAAATACTAAATCGACCCACACCGGTTGGCTTACCCTGCCGCCTGAAACGATTACGGAAATAAATCGTTCACTCTATCATAACAAGTCAGCGCGTTTATTTTTTCTTTAGGTCATCAGTAATGATAATAATGATTTATATATTAAAAGTTAAATTACTGACGTAATTCTATAAATTTATGTTAATGTCTTATTAAGTCTAGAAATATAGCTAGTATGAACACTGGCAGAGCATTCACAGATTTGAAAAGTGGAAAATCTTTTGAGCGAAACGTATGGGAGTTTGACTACACAAACAATATATATATATGCTTCCCATCATTACTAATTTAAACAAATTAAAAAAATACGAACAAACACCGCATCAACCCATATTCACATTAATTTTCAAAAGCAAAAACTTCGACATTCACAAAAAATATTTATCTAGTCATTATGAGGATAATACTCCAATTTCACAATTTATTTACCAGTTATTAGACTAATCTTACAACTCCATGTAAACGACCTCAAACCATTTATAATTCCAACAGTTACCTCCCTTAGAGCCAGTAATTTCTTTATTCAAATTACTTCGTGTTGTCTAAAGAACTTAAACACGATATTAATTAAAAGTTTTCCCGTTAACATTCTCTCTCCCTTTCCTCCTTTTAGAACGCACATCTTCAAACCCCAAAACAGTAACGGCCAATAATACAAATTCATAAAATTGGCTCACGGGAATTACATAGAAACTTTTTAAAATTTTTTATTCTTTATTCTGTATTCTTTATGTTTTATTCTTTATTCTTTATTCTTTATTTTTTATTCTTTATTTTTGCATTTTATTTTTAAATTTTATTTTTACTTTTATTTTTATTCTTATTTTATTTTTATTTTTATTTACTTTAATTTCATATCCTTATATCTCCCAACAATCTCCTCCAGTTTTAAATCTCAACCGTTTCCTTACACTAAATTTTCATTCAAACAAACATACAAAACACGCTGAGCAAATAACGCGTCCCAACGAGAGTGTCACGTGACTTCACATTTCCAAAACAGATGACAACAGAAGCTGAAGAGATCCCGATGGCTAAGACTTTCCGTGCTTGAAACCGACGGTACGAATGTTGTACTAATTTTTCTGTACCAAAATAAATATTAAGCTCTTAATTTTGAACTTTAATTCTTAATTAATCCAGCACTCTGCTGGGATTTTTCCAAAAAAGTTATATATATATATATATATATATATATATATATATATATATATATATATATATATATATATTATATTTTTTTGAAAAAAAAAACATAACAATGCATAGTGTTAAAATAAATAAAATGTATTTTAACACTATGCATTGTTATGTTTTTTTTCAAAACAAAATTATAATACTATTACGAAACAATGGTTCAAAAATATATCTAAATACCCTTTCTAATATATATATATACTACACATATCTATGATAATTATGGAAATTGTTACACCGGCCGTTCTTACACAGGAGAAACTGCACCGGTTGTCACTATAAATAGTGTGAGTCATCAGAGACACGGAGTAGATAAAGCACAGTCTTGTAACTGTCTAGCCAAGTGCTAGTCACTTTCTTACTTTGTTAATACACTTGTTAAACCAACCCTCGACTTGACTTCCTTTATTTATTATTTACTGTTGGACAACTTCACAACAGAAATAATCACCCAAGTTAATGCAAAATGAAAAAGGAAAACCTAAAATTGTTAAATATTCATGAAAGTTTCGTCTTTATTTCAAAACTGTTTCAAGATAACTGATTTGAAGAAAAAACATAGAATCAATATTTGAAAATGCGTTGTGTTGTTATGACGTGAACAAAATGTTTTTGTTACATTTTAAAATATTATTCTTTTAATTTAAACATATATATATATATATATGTATATATATATATATATATATATATATATATATATATATATATGTATATAAGTAAACTGTTGTTTGCTATTACTTCCTAATACAACATTATATATATATATATATATATATATATATATATATATATATATATATATATATATATATATAACTTGTTACAAATATTCAGGGGGTATACATCCGAAGGAAGTTGAAACCGGGTTTACGAGAGTGCTCAATGAAACAATATATATATATATATATATATATATATATATATATATATATATATATATATATATATATATATATATATATATATATATATCATCACCTTAAAAAAATTGAAATAAGTTTATTGTCGGCGAAGAAAGAAAAAAGAAAGTCCAAAAAAGAAGGCGAAGGAAATAGAATCTTCTTTTCGTTTACTGATTTATAAATATCATTATTCTTTATTTATATATTACTTTATTTAATAGTTTCTCGTTTCCCATTTCTGTTTGCTTTCCGCCAATTGCGCCTTTTTCGTGTCTTTCATATTATATAAAGATTTTGTTATGAATCAATCGGCCAAACGAACATCTTTACAATCAGTTGAGTTTTAAAACCACGTAAATTGAATGGAAGACGAAGATAAAGAAAAAAAACCGGACACTTTTTTCTATCATACTAAACCCAGAGACGCTTAAGATACCACCCATTTCTTTTAACCTTTATTTATCATCCGGAATGATTACATTGTATGACTCATATAACGAAAGGAACTAATCCTCTCTACATGTATGTGACATGCGCTTAGTCATTTCTGTGCCCGTGACGCCATAGCTGGGATACGTAGTGTTCTTATATACAAATCGGAAAATTCCACTTTACCTAATTTATTACCTCATGTGGAAATTTGCAATACTAATCTGATTTTTTTACCTACCTGCCTCTAATCTTTTTCCCCCGGGGAGGACCCGTGTTTACAGTCGGAGAAGACGTCCCTTTCCTAGCATAATCGAGGGAATAATTATTAACGAACACGTGTTTCGGCGTTTACGGATCATCAGAGTTGATATAATATATATATATATATATATATATATATATATATATATATATATATATATATATATATATATATATATTATTTTGGTACAAAAAAATTAGTACAAATTCGTACCGTCGGTTTCAAGCACGGAAAGTCTCAGCCATCCGGCTCTCTTCAGCTACTGTTGTCATCTGTTTTGCAAATGTGAAGTCACGTGACACTCTCGTTGGGACGCGTTATTTGCTCAGCGTGTGGTGTATGTTTGTTTGAATTCAAATTTAGTGTAATGAAACTGTTGAGATTTAAAACCGGAGGAGATTGTTGGGAGATATAAGAATATAAAATTAAAGAGAATAAAAATAAAATAAGAATAAAAATAAAAATAAAAATGAAATAAAAATAAAAAATAAAAAATAAACAATAAACAATAAAAAAATAAAAAAATAAAAAATAAAAAAGTTTCTATGTAATTCCCGTGAGCCAAAAGACACCCTAGATAAGGACTTAACCTTCGCACTTTCACACACAAACATCAGTCAACTAGAAAGGGACACAATACTACAAGCAAGACAAACCCTTCTTTTCTTCGAGGGAAGGACTTGGGTTAAAAAATCAAACCCAGAGGACCCATTTGATGTTGCAATGGGGGCCTACAACAGTGCATACATCTGCAACTTAGTCGGCTTGCTTGTATTAGATACACTCCAAAATAAATTTCCAGATGATTTTTTTGGTCTCTATAGAGATGACGAACTTTGCCTGTCACGCAACCACAACGGAAACACATTAGATAGATTTAGAAAAGAATTAACAAGCACCTTCCATAATCTCGGTTTCAAAATCACCATTAAAACAGATTTAGACCAAGTAAACCTCCTAGATACCACACTGAACCTTAAAAATAATACTCACAAGCCTTTCCACAAACCCAATGAAACACTCCAATATATACACAAGGAATCCTGCCACCCTCCACTATCTTAAAAAATGTAGTCAATAATATTAGCCAAAGAATTTCAAACCTCTCATCCAGTCCCGAAATTTTCAACCAAGCAGCACCATATTACAACAAAGCGCTCCGCGACAGCGGGTTCAGAGAAGAGATCTCATACACCCCCAACCGAGACCAACCACGGGGGACCCGCAATAGAAGGAGATCGGTGATCTGGTTTTCCCCACCCTATTCGACCAATACCAAGACAAAGGTAGGCCACCTTTTCCTCAAATTACTCGACAAACATTTCCCACCCACAAGTGACCTATACAAACTTTTTAACAGAAATTCTGTTAAGGTCAGCTATTCCACTGCCCCTTCAATAATTATCTCTGCGGAACCCAAAGCAATTACAAACGCAGGCTGCTCATGCCAAGACAAAAACAACTGCCATTTAGAGAGGAATTGCAAAATCGGTTCAATCATATATGAAGCAACCGTCACAAACCAGAATACTGCTAGTGCAGAAAAATACATTGGGATGACGAAGGGTAACTTCAAACAAAGATTATATGCACACAAAAACTCCTTCAGATACTAAAACAAGGCAAATACGGCACTCGCGACCCGTATATGGCAACTTAAAGAGGAAAATACACCCTTCACCATCAAATGGAAAGTAATTGAGAGAAAACCATCCTTCTCTGCAGTAATAAACAGATGTCCTCTATGTGACGCTGAAAAATACCACATTTCAAGGGCCATCGTTGATCCAAATACGGCCTGTTTGAATACCGCGATGAAATGTTTAAGGGATGTATCCACAAGCGACAAGCACTACTAATAAACTGGACTGACCGATTCACATAAGCCGAGCTACCCCCCCCCCCTCTGCTTCCCATCATTACTAATGTAAACAAATTAAAAAATACGAACAAACACCTTATCAACCCATATCCACATTAATTTTCAAGAGCAAAAACTTCGACTTTCACAAAAATATTTATCTAGTCATTATGAGGATTATACTCCAATTTCACAATTTATTTATTAGTTATTAGACTAATCCTACAAATCCATTTAAACGACCTCAAACCATTTATAAATTAAACAGAGTTACCTCCCTTAAATCCAGTGATTTCTTTATTCAAATTACTTCGTGTGGTCTAAAGAACTTAAACACGATATTAATTACGGTTTTCCCTTTAACCTCTTTTTTTCTCTCTCCCTTTTCTCCCTCCTTTTAGAACGCACATCTTCAAACCCAAAAACAGTAACGGCCAACAATACAAATTCATAAAATTGGCTCACGGGAATTACATAGAAACTATTTTATTTTTTATTTTTTATTTTTTAATTTTAATTTTATTTTTATTCTTATTTTATTTTTATTCTCTTTAATCTTATATTATGTAGTAACATTAATAAAAAAAAATTGTAGTAACATTAATAAGAATCTTTGTAGTAACATTAGTAAAAACATTGAAGTAACATTAATAAAAACTTTGTAGTAACATTAATAAAAAACTTTGTAGTAACATTAATAAATAAAAATTGTAGTAACATTAATAAGAATCTTTGTAGTAACATTAATAACAAACTTTGCAGTAACATTGATAAAAAACTTTGTAGTAACATTAATAAAAAACTTTGTAGTAACATTGATAAAAAACTTTGTAATAACATTAATAAAAATAAATTGTAGTAACATTAATAAAAAAACTTTGTAGTAACATTAATAAAAACTTTGTAGTAACATTAATAAAATCTTTGTAGTAACATTAATAAAATCTTTGTAGTAACATTAAAAAAATCTTTGTAGTAACATTACAAAAATCTTTGTAGTAACATTAATAACAACTTTGTTGTAACATTGATAAAAAACTTTGTAGTAACATTAATAAACATTTTTTGTAATAACATTAAAAAAATCTTTATAGTAACATTAATAACAACTTTGTTGTAACATTAAAAAAAACTTTGAAATAACTTTAATAAAAAAACTTTGAAGTAACATTAATTGGTAGTTTGGTATGGTAGTTTTGTTTTACGGCATATCAACCCTTTTTGGGTTATTTAATGCCGAATCTGGTCATTATAGTAAAAGTTTTTATGCTTCAAGTTCTTTATATCTTCAAATGTTTAATCATCGTTTTTGGTTTGGTAGTTTTGTTTTACGGCATATCAACCCTTTTTGGGTTATTTAATGCCGAATCTGGTCATTATAGTAAAAGTTTTTATGCTTCAAGTTCTTTATATCTTTAAATGTTTAATCATCGTTTTTGGTTTGGTAGTTTTGTTTTACGGCATATCAACCCTTTTTGGGTTATTTAATGCCGAATCTGGTCATTATAGTAAAAGATTTATGCTTCAAGTTCTAAAAATAAAATAAAAAAGGGGAGGGAGAAAGGGAGAGGGGCTGTTGTTTTTGTTTTTGGTTTTGTAGAACATAATTAAGTTTTACAAAAAAAAAAAAAAAAAACGTCAATGTAGGTGAATTTCGTCTCAGGGAGCCACAGGGCAGCCTGATCTGGTATCACCAGGTAACATTAATAAAAAAAACTTTGAAGTAACATTAAAAAAACTTTGAAGTAACATTAATAAAAAACTTTGAAGCAACATTAATAAAAAAAACTTTGTAATAACATTAATAAAAAAAACTTTGTAATAACATTAATAAAAACTTTGTAATAACATTAATAAAACTTTGTAATAACATTAATAGAAAAAATTGTAGTAACATTAATAAAAAAAATTGTAGTAACATTAATAAAAACTTTGAAGTAACATTAATAATAACTTTGTAATAACATTAATAAAAAAAAATTGTAATAACATTAATAAAGAAAATTGTAGTAACATTAATAAAAAAAATTGTAATAACATTAATAAAAAAACTTTGAAGTAACATTAATAAACGTTGAAGATTTAATTAAGATTTGATAATTCTCTGATTTATATTGGACGCTTTTCAATCCATTGCCTTTATTTCTGGTTAAAAATAACGCAATATTGCTTACATTGCGCGACCCTAGCAAAAATTGCGACGGTTTAGGAGAAGGAATCAAGAAAGTAGATAAAATCACTGGCAAAGCAATAACAATAATATTTGGTCGTGACGAGACACGGGGCGAAAGAAATGTTCGATTTTCCCATGAAGCGAAGTGTGAAATATTTGAAAGTCTAATCGGCATTCAAAATGGTGTCTTTAGCAATTTTTGTATTTTTTATTGTTAACGATATAAAATGTTTGGATGTGAATTGGACCGAGGACTCCTCGGCATGAAATCATCATATAATGAAATAGAAAAGCTGAGGTTAGTTAAAGAAGGATTGAATTATATATCGCCAGGTAACAGCTGTTACATTTTAGGATGTCATTTTGTTATTCAGAACATGAACTTGTAAACAGGTTCAACCAACCTTGAAAATAATACATGCGTGCTAACACACAAACTCACACGCACGTACATACACACATACACACACGCATACATATATATATATATATATATATATATATATATATATATATATATATATATATATATATATATATATATATATACATATATATATATATATATATATACAGGGTGGGCAAAAATAAGGGTCCTATTTTTAAAAATTCATAACTTTTTTATTTATTGATTTAAAAATTTATTTTTTTTAGAATAAGTAAAGGACCCCTTCCGAAGCAAGCATGAGCCGTATTAGCCCTAAGGAACGTACCCTCATTTAGAAAACATTATTTTTGCTTAAAAAACTAAAAAACAGTGTAAAAAACAATATTTTAGTTTTTGTAAGTTTTAAGAAGTGTTTTTCGGCTAAAATTTGTTTTGTTTATTTCAAAAAATCTCGGAAGGGTCAGTCTACACACACATAAAGTTTGGTGAGTTTAACTTTTATTTTGTGGAAGTTATTCAAATTCAAGTTATTCAAATTTAAAGATAGGACCCTTATTTTGGCCCACCCTGTATATATATATATATGTATACTAAAAGAGTAACCGCCCCAGAGTGCATAAAACTAATTCCCCGAACCGAACATGTTTGTACCACTTTTATGTAATGTTACCTTATGTCTAGAATCATTATTCTAATTATGATCAAAATACATTACATGATTTTTATTCTAGAAAATGTCTAAAATGTATGGCTTAAAGCTTAAAGGGATCTTAAGAAGAAATTGGAAGTCATGGAATCTTGCCTAATTGCTGTCTCATGACGATGGATGAAATACCATGCCAATCTGAAAAATTTTGATTTTAAAATCGAAGGTTGTTCCCATATTATTCTCCTTAAACGCACTTATACAAATATTTAAACATATACATATATCAAACCTCATATGAATAGAGATATCGGACAACAAACTAACACGAGCGTACGATCTGAATTTACAAAATGATTGAAAACTTCTGGCAATTATTTCACGTTCGATCTTCCGTAAAACCTGAACGTTAACAAAATATAATGAACATGAAAAACTAATTTCATTTAAAAGCGAATTATTTCAATTTTCCATTTAGCATCCAACTTTACAGCTTTACGTTTTTAACACCCTAACCCTAACCCTAACCCTAACCCTACACCTAACACTAAACCTAACACTAAACCTAACACTAAACCTAACAGTAAACCTAACCCTAACCCTAACCCTAACCCTAACCCTAAACCCTAACTCTAACCCTAACCCTAAACCCTAACTCTAACCCTAACCCTAACCCTAAACCTAGCCTTAACCCTAACCCTAACCCTAACGCCAACCCTGACCCTAACTCTAACCCTAACCCTAAACCCTAACTCCTAACTCTAACCCTAACCCTAAACCTAACCCTAAACCTTACCCTAACCCTAACCCTAACCCTAACCCTAACTCTAACCCTAACCCTAAATCCTAAACCGAACTCTAACCCTAACCCTAACCCTAAACCCTAACCCTAACCCTAAACCCTAACTCTAACCCAAACCCTAACCTTAACCCCTAACACTAACCCTAACCCTAACTCTAACCTTAACCCTAAACCCTAACTCTAACCCTTACCATAAACCCTAACTCAAACCCTAACCTTAAACCCTAACCCTAACCCTAACTCGAACCCTAACCCTAACCCTAACCTAAGCCTAACCCTAATCCTAACCTTAACCCTAACCCTAACCCTAACCCTTACCCTAACCCTAAACGCTAACCCTGAACCCTAGCCCTAAACCCTAACTCTAACTCTAACTCTAACCCTAACCCTAACCCTAACCCTAACCTTAACCCTAACCCTAAACCTAACCCTTCCCTAACCCTAACACAAATCCTAACTCTAACTCTAACCCTATCCCTAACCCTAACCCTAAACCTAACCCTAAACCTAACCCTAACCCTAACCCTAACTCTAACCGTAACTCTAACACTAACCCTAACCCTAAACCCTAAACCCTAACTTTAACCCGAACCCTAACCCTAACCCTAACCCTTAACCTAACCCAAACCCTTACCCTAACCCAAACCCTAAATTTTACCCTAACTCTAACCCTAACCCTAACCCTAAACCTAACCTTAACCTTAACCCTAATCCTAATCCTAACCCTAACCCAAACTCTAACCCTAACCCTAACCCTAACCTTAAACCCTAACTCTAACAAAAACCCTAACCCTAACCCTTACGCTAAACCCTTACCCTAACCCTAACCTTAAACCCTAACTCTAACCCTTACCCTAACTCTAATATTAACCCTAAACCCTAACCCTAACTCTATCTCTTACCCTAACTCTAACCCTTACCCTAACCCTAACCCTAACCTTAACCCTAACCCTAAACCCTAACTCTAACCCTAACCCTAATCCTAAACCCCAACCCTAACCCTAACACTAACCATAAACCCTAACTCTTACCCTAACCCTTACCCTAACCCTAACATTAACCCTAAACCCTAACCCTAACCCTTAATCTAACTCTAACCCTAACCCAAACTCTAACCCTAACCATAACCCCTAACTCTAACCCTAACCCTAAACCCTAACTCTAACCCTTACCCTAACCCTAAACCCTGACCCTAACTCCAACCCTAACCATAACCCTT
>OY744535.1:72831547-72856547 GCA_963556195.1 Sepiola atlantica
AGGTCTCTACATGTGCTGATATTCCCCTTGCTTTTTTCAACATGCCTCAACCAACGAAGACGGTTTGCACTTATTAGGAATTAAGTTTTAGGATTGCCAGTTTCTCAAGTAGAGTGTCTGATCCCATTTCTGGATCTGGTCCGACTTTACATTGCATATCCACCTAATCATTGCCCTGCCATTTTTCTAGCGTCGGGCAAGTGAGGCCGAGGTAATAAATAAAAAAAAATGATAATAATAATAATAATAATAATAATAATAATAATAATAATAATAATAATAATAATGATAATAATAATAATAATAATAATAATAATAATAATAATAATAATAATAATAATAAATACAATGTGTATTAATTTGTATATATATATATATATAATATTAATCTGATAAAAGTAATTTGTTTCAAATTTTTTCATTTCGAACAATTGTTTCTGCCTATCCACAAAACACATTTAATTTTGATAATATATTCAAGATATTTGACTAGGCTCATTAGTGAATTTTTCCATCAAATTAAAGTAAAATAATACAACAAAAAACAAATCCGAAAAAGAAAATTGTTTATTCGCTTTATTTATTCATCCCATTTTCCTTCAATGAATCCAATAATGAAAGATAACTTTTTAAGCAAAACACAATATCTCCATCAGAAGATACGCGAAAAATGATCTTACTTTTTCTCATCATTGATACTTCTACTATATCATATTTTGAGCTCAAGTAATGTATACGCTATTGAGATATTAAACTAATTTTTGTGTGAAGCGTTGGTAATGTAATATATATATATATATATATATATATATATATATATATATATATATATATATATATATATATATGTATATATGTGTGTGTGTGTGTGTATCTAGGCAGCATCTTCTTTTGCAGGCAACTATTGTTGAATATAAGAGACAACTCATGTCTAGATATCCTTTGGTAGATCCTTTCAATAGTCCAAATCAAGATCTTAGTTTCGGAGGGGAATTGGCTGAAGAATTTATCTCTCTCTCTCTCTCTCTCTCTATATATATATATATATATGTATATATATATATATATATATATATATATATATATATATATATATATATATATATATATGTATGTGTGTATATATATTAGTACATCATTGTATGTTTAAAAGAAATCAATAAAGTGCTCGATCGCAAAAAGTGAAAGCTAAAATGCAAATTATTCATTTAAAAACTATGTGGTACATTTATCAGAGACGTACCGCGGTCTCATCGAGATGGCCTTTACTTTTTATCTTTTAAAAGGCCGTTATCGTCTATTCAAATCATCAGCGACTCACAAAATGAAAACGACACGAAAGAATGGAGTTCAAAGATCACTCTCAATCCGGTGTATTCGCTCAAGCGTCCCTTTTGGAGAAAGTATCGAGCAAATAGTGGCGGATTGTATGTTTATATGGGTCTTAATCATGATTAAGTTTTATTTAGAATATGCTTTAAAAGAACTTTCGACAATTTTATTACCCATTAGCGTCAACGCGCTACCAAAAGTTCATATATAAAGAGATGTTCGTTCATTGTTCAAATAACATCTGCTCGACGCTTCAATAACATTACGAAAAGAAAGGACCCTACTAATTACCAAAAATAATGATTGTAAATCATTTAAATTTGTTGTGAAACACGCTTTCTCTGAGAATAGCAATTTTCCGAAATTACTGAGCGAAAAAAGCAAGATAAATTTTCTTTAGATTACTTTAATAAAAAATATATCTGAATCCTAAATGTATTTTCCAATTATTTAAAAGATGATTTAAACGAAATTTGGCCAATTTTATTTCTCGTTTGTAAATCTTCTTCAACACAGGTATTAACATATTAAAAGTATTCCATAATTAAATGAAAATAAAGTAATAAAAAATTAAATAATGGTAATAATAGTAATAATAAGAATAGATAATAACAAAATAAATAATAGTAATAGTAACAATTAATAAAATAAATAGATAAATAATAAAACCAAATACACAAACAGATAGAGTAAAATCAACTCAACCACACACCCTCTCTTTTCTTTCATTCGCCCTTAACGATACCAATAACACATTAAGGCAAGTCTTCTGTAGACGACTTAGAAAGTCGAAAGCGCTCGAAAAAAATGGCCGAATTATGAACAATCGGTGAAATACTCCACGGACTGCCACCTGAAGCCAGAAGGATATCTCGACGGTTTGAGAACTTCACGAAGATTTACAAACGAGAAAGTTCCGTTACGTTTAACAACGCTTGCTTGGATGCACACACACACACACACACACACACACACGTATATATATATATATAAATATATGTATATATATATATATATTATTCAATAAATTGGCTTATAAAATAATAAAAGCAAATCTATATATACAATAGATGACGTGTCCGATTAATGGCGAATTAAAAAACGAAAAATGCACCCATTTGCATAATTTTAAATAATAAAACAAAACGCTCAGGGGAGCGAAAAATAGGAACGCACTGTTAAAGACACCGGTTGCTATTGCCAAAAAACAAAAACAATAATTAATAATCTACGTAACAGTATAGGCGATAAGAAGTCGTGCATAAATGGGCAGGTCATTGTGATCTAGTGGTTTGGACGCTGGTATACGAATATTGACATTGCAGGTTAAATCCCTGCCCGGTGAGGCATGCTGATGATGGCTTATACTTCTACTATACTATATTTTGAGCTTGAGTAATGTATACACTATTCAGTTATTAAACCAATTTTTGTGTGAAGCGAAAGGAATATATATATATATATATATATATATATATATATATATACAATAATATTTTTATAAATAAATATTAAATATTTAAATACCTAGAGACATCGATGTTTCATGCTAACGCAATCTTCAGTCTAGGAACTAATTCTCAACGGTCGGTAGGCGCGAACCCCGAACACAAATCGCCACTGATTCGTAGTCAGGGATCTTACCCATAGGCCATAAACCGAAACACGCGTCCATGTCTAACTTTTGTGCACGAATTAATTACAACAATATGTATACCATAAGTTGTTTTATTAATTAATTAATTAAAATCTCTGTCTGTCTGTCTGTCTGTCTGTCTGTCTGTCTCTCTCTCTCTCTCTCTCTCTCTCTCTCTCTCTCTCTCTATATATATATATATATATATATATATATATATATATATATTTGAAGCTCCTCGTTAAAAAGTAGATCACTGTAAATGGTAGTAATAACACAGCGTGACGTCACTTGCTTTATATGCACCATTCCTTCACTTATAGAAGTTGAATGCCTGTATGTCTCGCCGCCTTTAAATGTGTTAAAATTATCATTGTTTATAAGCTGTTCAGAACTGGCCTATCGGTTAGCGACGTTGTATTGGGGTTGAAAAATACTTGTAATCCAGGGTTTCGAATCGTCTGACTGGTAGTGAATAGTCGTACTTCTATGCTGATGAGTCTTGATTGAAAAGAGACGAAATGTATACGTCCATAGATAAATAAACAATAACACATATATATATATATATATATATATATATATATATATATATATATATATATATATATATATATAGATATATAGATATATATATATAAATATACTACAAAATACCTATCCCAAGGCGGGTTAAATGACAATTTTGCGCTTTATGTATGTACCCTTATGAAGATTAAAATCAATATATAATAAGACTAACCCTTATGTCTAGAATAACTACATACCATCCCCAAGAAACAAAGAGAAAAAGATGGAATATCAAATTATATTATTACTTATACATTGAGTTGTTATCAATAGTGGTTGCTTTGAACTGTTCAAGAACTACCGTAGCAAGTCATTATCTGTCGATGTTAAAGGGTCAGGTTTGAACGAAGAAAGCAGAAATAGAACTAACGTAGGAAGTGACGTCATCGATGAAGTAACAAAATATTTTGTAGGGATAGATTAGCAGCGAAACGAACGGAACATATAAAATGGGATTTAAATTGAGCTAACTGTGATTTCTTCTCTCTTCTCTCACACAGCACTATGACAACACCTCAGGTCAAATAAAAGTTTTAATTGCGATTAGACAATGTTAATTTATTGAAATTAAAGGTAACTGTAGAAGTATCCTTTCAGGCCAGGGTTAGGGTTAGGGTTAAAGTTAGGGTTTGGGTCAGTGTCCTTTCGGCACAGGGGCTTCGTTTCATTTGTATTCAAGCGCCAACAAGTATAAAAAATGAGACGTGATCATCATCGCACAAAGATGTCTTAGACATTGGGTTAGTCGACCCACAAGTATAGAAGATTAACAGGAAATCAAAGGTCAGCCGGTGTCAACTTGATGCACATGAGGTGGGTGTGAGAATTATTAGAAACCTCACACGGTTCAGAGCGAGAGAGAGAGAGAGGGAGGGGGAAGAGAGAGAAAATAGAAGAAAGAAAAGGATATTTTGTTCGGTAGCACACAACATGCGGACGTTTAAATATAGTAAACTAGTGATTTCAATCATCTCCTTCTCTCTCTTGTTCTCTCTCTCTCTCTTTTTCTCTCTTTCTATCTGCATCTCTCACTGGTCAGTGATTTGGAGCAACGATCAAGCAGAATAAATGTTCGCTGTCTTCAATCAGTCCTTATCGCGAGTTAGTTGTTTTCGATTTATGGAAGAACTTATTTGGAAGCGGCGTTCTCTCGGTTGCGAAGTATTACGCTGGAGTGCGTACAAAAACACATACAGGAAGGAATTCAATTCATGAAATTTACTCTTTCGATATAATTACAGCAACTTGGCTTCAGCGTGTTTGACACAGGGTTGACACACAACAGAAGTGGAATCTCAATGCATCACCATGACACACAACAGAAGTGGAATCTGAAAGCATCACCATGACACACAACAGGATAAAATACACTCGTATGTAACCTAGTGGCTTACAAGAATATCTTAATTAAAGTCTTTTTATAATCTGCGCGTCTTTGAAGCATGTGGTCATACGACAGTTTCACACTTTCTTACACAGTGATTTGTATTTTATTGTACTCGGCATGATTTTTCAAGCAACACTTCTGGGTTAGTAGGGAGCAGACAAGGCAGTATTGCATTGTATAGTCATCCTCTCCGCATTCACAGATGGTTGAGTCTGTTTTGTAGCCCCATTTAGCCATAGACACTTTTGATCGCTCCGTTTCCGTTTTCCGGCGGTTGGCTGCTTTTGTACTGAGCCTAGAGTGTTTCTGATACATAAGGGTGGACCTCAGAATGGTAGGTTCCCATGTCAGTGGGAAAGGGTATTCTCTAGCTGCTTAGTTCATAGCTGTAGTCTAGTTTGCTTCCTGAGATATTCTTAGGGGCGCGACATGGCTGAGGAAGCTTCTTGACTTCAGTGATTAGGATGTTGGTTCACGTCCATGAATGGTATATGGTGTTCATCATTGGTAGCCTTTGTAATCTCTACTCGGCTGCCTACCTCCCGTCTCACATCAGCAGGAGTAATGTGAATGAGAAGATGGAGGTTTTTAAGGTTCGTAGGCTTCAGACAGCCAGTGATCAAGCGGCTAGTGTTGTTTGATGCTTCGCGTAACGTTTTGGCATGCGTTGATCTCTCCAAAACAGGACGTGTGTGTGTGTGTGCTGTGGGTCGTTACTTGAAGTTGATCAGTTTCAGTAGGATGTTGTTCCGGAAGCTGATTTTTACTTTTGCCTTTTTTTATATGTTTCTCGAATTCGGTCCGGGGTTACGCCAAGGTAGACATAGTTTGTGCGACTCACAAGTTGTATTCAAGACAACGTGATGTTAAGGGGTCGCTTGGCTTCTTGGCCCCTTCAAGTAACGAGAACTCTTATATTCAAATAGATTTTATTGAAAGAAATAGATGTACATGTAGGAGTTAAAAGAAATTATTGTATAATATATACATACACACACACGCACACACACACACATATATATACAGGGTTACCCAGAAATACGGGCCCCTGTGTACACTTTATGTGATATCTCCTTTATTTATTCACCGATTGCCCTTATTTTACAGGACATGGCAGAATCAACGACCATGAGTACACGAACACCTTAGTGGGAGCTGGGACAAAAACTACACTGTGTCAATTTTTACTACAAAACAGGCTCGTATAAGAAAACACAGGACAGTTTCATGCATCAGTTCGAATGTGAAAAGCCTCCATCCAAAAGCAGAATTCAGAACTGGGTGGACCACTTCGAGAAGTATGGGACCGTGGAGTACCTCAACGCTGCCAGTGAGAACCGTCCAAGCCACTCGGGACGTCCCAAGAAGCGGACAGTCGAGCTGGTCGAAAGTGTGAGAGAGTCTCTCCAGGAGAGTCCGAAACGCTCTGTGCGTAAGCGAAGTCAGTCCCACGGTATCTCCCGTAAGACTTGCAGGAGAGTGCTGGTGAACAATATCAGGGCTTACCAATACAGACGCTGCAGACCTTTACAGCCTCAGACAAGAAGCAGAGGAGCGCTATGGCAGTCAAGATGCTCGATAAGATCGAGTAGACGCCAGGTTTCCTTAATCTCATTTGGACCTCAGATGAAGTCCACTTCCATCTTGACGAAAAGGCAAACTCCAAGACAAATGTCTTCTGGGGGTCCTCCAGAGCTAATGAAGTAGCCACCAAGCCCCTGCACTCTCCTAAGTGCATGGTGTGGGCTGCAATCTCGGTCAGAAGCATCATTGGACCCATCTTCATCGAAGAATCTAGCGCAGCAGTGACATTCACCAAGGAGCGGTATGTGGAGTTCCTCAAAACCTTCAAGAGTGAGCTCCAGACCTCTACCCGTCGCTCATGAGCAAGTTCTGGCTCCAGCAAGACGGAGCAAGTTCTCACACCTCAAACCTGTCCAGAGATTGGCTAAAAGAGAACTTCGGAGGCCGAGTGATCAGTCTCAAGACTAATTTTGAGTGGCCACCTCATAGCCCGGACCTAAGCCCCCCAGATTTTTCCGTTGGGGCTATCGTAAGGACAGAGTGTACGCAGGGAAACCCAGAACCATCACGGAACTCAAGGAAGCCATCAGGGAGGAGATGAGAGCCATTCCCAATTCAGTCTGTAAGAACGTCATGGACAACTTTGTTCTGCGGCTCAAGAAATGCACGGAGCTAAATGCTGTAGAACGGAGAAAAAAAGGCCAAAGACCCTAGTGTTTTGATGTGATGTTTTGAATATAATAAACTAGTTATGACCAAAAAATCATTTCATTCGGACGAAACACTAAGAAACGAGACCTAATTAGAGTTGGGGACCTTTTTTTGGGGGGGGGGGTCACCTAATATATATATATATATATATATATATATATATATATATATATATATATATATATATATATATATATATATAAATAAACGTGTAACTTATCAGAATAGCGTATCAAATAAGAACGTTTGTTTATCAGGTGGACATCCATATCATGTTCGTTCAGCTCACTCAACTTCGACTGCAGTGGCTTAGCCATACCCGGCAAATAAACAATAGGAGGATCCCCATGGACATTAAATTCGGCGAGTTTGCCACGCGCTCCACACCTGAAAGAAGGCCTATCCTACGCTACAAATATGTCTGCAAGCGATAAATGACGGCAGGTGGCATTGATCCAGCAAGTTGGCTGAAGACTGCCGCCGTTGGAGAAATGTTGTAAAGGCATGCTCCAATAGTAGTAAGGAGAGGAGAAACTAGCAGTAGAAGGACTAGAGGGAACACAGAGAGAAAGGGGGCTCAACAGAACTCCTAGAAGCAAACGTTACTTACGTCTATGGCAAGTGCAATAGAGTCTGTTGATCCAGGATCGGTATGTACGCGGCAGTTTGACAACGGACTAATTGGAGACTAGAAATCAATTGTCTCAGTCAGACGAATGCCAACAAACAACCAACTTCTCTCTGTATGTCAAGTATCATCTTCAACATCCATTACAGAAATGAGATTGTCCGATCGCCAAAGATAGAATGTAAAAATGCAACTGCAGACTCTCTAGTTTCTGTAAGATTCAACAAATCTATACCCGCTTTTTGAGCGGTGTTAGTACAGTATCTGGGTATATCAATTTCTATCCTTACCTAGCTTCTACCGCTTTATAGCTAGTACGAAGAAAACATATTTGTAAAATTTCTTGCAAAAAAAAAATACGCTACGTAGTATTTGCTTGAGAGAGTAAGTAACAACGATGAATGTGGTAATGCATTGTTTTTATTGTCTAAAACATTAAAAATTATGTTTTTAAGTAAAACATAATTTTTAAAAACAAATACCGAATAGCCTTTATATCTACTTTTTCGGATAATCAAAACAATGTAACTTAAAAAAAATGTTTATATGTTTATACGTTATGTTAATTTCTTTAACTTTATAAAACACTGATGTAGCTAAAAACAATCCTTTAGTCGTACATGATATTCAGACTCGGGTACTGACATCATAAATAACTACTTCCTTAGTAATGTGTATTCTGCATATTCAATTTTTGTCAAGAAGTCGCATGCTTATATTTGCGTATAAACAGACACACTCCCCCAAAACAGCATAACTTTTTAATAATATAAAAATCACATTTCAGTATATTAACTTGATTTTTTCACGTGTGGAAACAGATATGAAAGAAAAAATGGTTTAAAATCGGAGATTGTGTTGCGTTTACTTTTTAATCGATTACGTGTGGTTTTGTTCACTTGCCCCGTCGGACTTATGGTTAGTGATAACATATTTGTGGTTATCTGCCTTAAAACGTTAAAATGTCCTGGAAATAGGGAACATTTTACTTTAAATAGATATGAAACTGATTCTCTACTGTAAATTCTAAAAAAAAATGTTTTCTTTCTTTCAGTATTCTACGGTGATGCAATTGGCGTGTTGACCTTCCCCGTGAAAATTAAAAAAATGACTAATTTAAAATCATCTAACTAATTAAATAACTTATTATAAATTTAAGTTGTCATAATGCAGAAAACACAGTTGCAGCAATCCATAAAGAAGCATTCAAGTTCACCAAATTGTATTCATTCCTTAATTGCCTGTCTTTCCTCCTTTACGTGCTTCTGCGTTGATCCATCCTTGGCAGAGGGCTTGCTGCCTGAAATCTAAGCTCCTTATATCTTCTTGAAACAAAGCAAAACAAATACAAAACTGTTGGAAGAAAGAGGAGGTTTATACGCTTTGATCTTTGTTCAAAATCACTGACTAGTTGGGTGGGATGAAAAAGAAAGAGATCGATAATCAGTTCAATCATAGCATTGTCAGTGCATTTCAGTTTAACATGGGGTGCTTCTAAGGAACTAACCCTCTTTGGATATCACCCTCTCTTTGAGTTATGTGAAGTCATATCTGTTTCCATCAAATCCCAGAGTTACTCTTACTTCCGGTCAGCAAGTTGACCTCGACTGAACTTTCATTTCCAGGTATTCTCGACTAACCCTCTTTTATACTAGTAAGTTTAATCGCCCAATACTGAACAATAGAATTAAAAATACATTATGACAGAAAATACACAGAGTAAAGAGAAAAAAGAAAGTAATTTCCTTGCTTTTTGTACATTTAGTGTATATGAATTTTCATCTTAACCCTATTAAGGGCATATGATTTCAGCATACTGGCATTTATCATGGAATGTCACTACTTTTGTAAAGGCTATGCCTCAATACAATGGTCATTTTTAAGGTTTTTTGGAATTTTCTAGAGAACTAAGGTATATGGTGAACTGAAATTCAAATGCCATCAACTAGAGCCTAGAACCTATATCGCTGCCAAAAATCAGCTGAATCCATCAAATAGTTGATGAGATACAGGGTGGTACATACGTACGTACGTACGTACATACAGATAACATGATTTCATGATTAAACTTTCTGGATTTCTGGGTTGCCTTGACAAATGATGCTGAAATTCTACAAACTTATAGAACCTATACAAATAAAAATGTTGTGCAAAGTTTTAACTAATTTCGTTTATTGGTTTTTGAGTTATGATTGATCAAAGAAATGAGATTTCCAGGCCATTCGTAGGGTCTATTAAGAGATAGAGCGCTCTCGCGCCTCCCTTGATATATATGTATATATATATATATATATATATAACCGATATTATAGTCTAACGCCAATGAAACCAACGTTTCGATACTACCACATCTTTTTAAAAACTGAATGAAAATAAAAAGTAAAAAATAATTTGTTTATTTCTTACCTCTCATGTTTGTTCTATTTAGCATGTGTCAAAACGATAGCGCTCGAGAAGAGGAAGGAGCGCTAGTTGCGATATGTGAGTGGACTGGGGTTCATGAGTGCAAATTTGGAGGGTCAGCAGACTGTGACCTATATTTGAACAACACGAACTTTGATAGGGTCTTAATCTTGCTTATTTATCCTTTCTCTTTTTTCTTAAGATCCCGTTTGCTGCTGGTGACATCCCCAATGCGGGATTTTCAATTTTCAATTTTTATTTTCATTCAGTCTTCGAAGAGATGTAGTAGCATTGAAACGTTGGTTTTATATACGTAAAGCTGTAGTATTTTGTATGCAATTTTATAAATGCTCTACTTGTTACTGGACACTTTTTATGTTAATTTTATTAACATATTTAAACTTGATCAATTAATATATATATATATATATATATATATATATATATATATATATATATATATATATATATCAATATCTATTCCTCGTTTTGGTCTAAAGAAGTTGACTCTCTACAACTGAAACATGTCTGCACATATGTAACCAATAATATTAGTATAAATAAAAATGTATACTAAAGAACAGCTCTACTTGTTATTGAGCACTTTTAATAAACACTGAAGTTTCAACGGATTGACATATATAGAAACTAATGTAATACATTGATATATATATTTCGATTTTTTTCTCTTTACTTCGTCTATTTCTTTTGATAATGCATTAGTCTAAACATGATATTCCCACTTCTCCACTGTAGAGTTTGAAAAACACGACAAGTTGTTAGAGACGGTAGTTTCTCGAGTTTAATAGAAACACAATAAAAAAAAGAATGCTCGCTTCTGAAAAAGATGTAATCATCGAAAGTCTTATTAATAAACAAATTTAAAATTGCACCATTTTTTTCTTTTACAAATTTCAATATAAATATTCAAACACGTGCTGTTCTAAAGATGTTATCAATTTCCTTATTAAAAAGGTGTTAAGCCAACGCAACCACATCGGCCGGACTATACTTCACTCCAAACTTTAGTCTCTAACAACTTGACGTGTTTTTCGGACTCTACGTCTTGTTTCTTTGAAAATTTCGATATATATATAAATATATATATAGTATGTTGGATCCGTGAATGATCGAGTGGTTTTGGTAGATCTTGAGTAAGAGAGCTCGATGCCATGAAGAGCAAGAATAAATTTCAAAATAACATTTTAAAACGATTTGTACTATAATTTATTTCGTCTCGGGTTCTTCAAGTACATCTTCTATGACTAGCACTCATATACTGAAAAAAAGAGAAACTTTACACCGTTTTAGGTATATCAGGTAGGTGGAAAGGGGGGATATGTAAAGTGGTGTTTGCTGTCCCCATAAGACAGAGTTACTACGAAACAGGCAGAAGTAGCACACTTTCTGCCAGGAAAGATACTATACCCCCTCACCCTCTAGTCACTTAGTAAATCACTCAGCAAGATTGAGAAAATGATTTGC
The DNA here is from genome assembly GCA_963556195.1 of Sepiola atlantica. Taxonomy (NCBI): domain Eukaryota; kingdom Metazoa; phylum Mollusca; class Cephalopoda; order Sepiida; family Sepiolidae; genus Sepiola; species Sepiola atlantica. The sequence goes on from OY744535.1 coordinate 72,843,224, forward strand.
CATAGTTTTAATTTATAGTAGAGAATCTAAATAGAATCCCGTAAACTTAAAATATACGATAATCATTCAATTGACAATTATAATAGCTTGTAAATTAAACTTTTTCCCCCAATCCAATATTAAAATGTACCTGAAAAGTCCCACTACGGGACGAAATAAATCATAGTAAAAATTGCTTAAAAACGTTGCTTTCGGTAATTTTCTCTATACCTTGATATATATATATATATATATATATATATATATATATATATATATATATATATATGTGTGTGTGTGTGTGTGTGTGTGTGTGTGTGTGGAGAGAAGGTTACAGAAGGAGTAAAACCTGCATTTGAAAGAAAACTAGAACGGCAGTCGTGTAGCGACGCGTACATTGAACCGACGCGTTTCGCGCGAGAAATGCTGTTTAAATGTATGCGCAACTTACCAAGGAACGGGTTGAGTGGCTCGAAAAGATCTCCAAAAAAGTATCTTGACTGAGATGCCCTGAAACGCATGACACGATCAACGTATGCGGAGAGAAAGTGTCAGCGGTTTTTTAGGTTCATTTTTTTCAAAACAGAAATGGCAGTTTTGCTTTGAGATCGGATGCGGCGTCACAGAAGATAAAGGAGTCAGCGTAAGTGGCTCGAGTGAATGCGGCAAATGTCATGTCGTTGGTTGCGGACCGTCGCTTTTCGCGCCCAAACAGGTAGGACGCATAAACACAAGTGGGAACATGTCAGCTTCTTCTGCAGGGCGAATGGGTCAAGTAGGGCAGTTCGCGTTAAGTAAGATAAAATCCAAATAAAAGTCAGTGGAATTAATTTTGAAAAGACGAGATGTATAGAAGTGTCGGAGAAGGGACAGCTAGAAAGAGAGAGTGAGAGGGGAGAGGGACGAGAGAGTAAAAGGGAAAAGAGAGACAGATAGACAGATGAAGGTAGCGAGATAGAGAAAGGGGGGTAAGCAAGAAAGTAAGTGAGAGGGAAAGAGAGAAATGGGAAAATGTCTGATTTTTTTGAAGAGCAAAACAGTGAGAGTTAAGTAAGATGAAGCCAAAATAAAAGATTAGTGAAATAAAATTGAAAAGACGATGGCGAGAGACGCCATTTTTAAACAGTTATTCCACTGGCAAGAAAAATATAGCGAACGAAATGAAGAGAGTGAGAGAGAAAGAGAGAGAGAGAGAGAAAAAAAGAGAAAGAGAGAGAGAGAAAGAGAGAGAGAGAGAGAGAGAGAAAGATAGAAAGGGGAATAGAGAGAGAGAGATAAACAGTAAGACAAAGCGTCGGACAAAAATGAGCAAGAGATGGATGGGGAGAAAGAGACGAGTGATAAAACAGAGAAAGCTAGAAGGGCGTGGTCTAGAGAGAGAGAGAGAGAAAGAGAGAGAGAGAAAGAAAGAGAAAGAAAGAGAAAGAGAAAGAAAGTGAGAGAAAGAGAAAGAAAAAGAGAGAGAGAAAGAGAGAGAAAGGGGTGTCGAATAAGAAAAACGGTAATTATGTGGTATTAAGAGAGATTTGCATGGGAGAGATAGATATAGACGTAAAAGGGAGAAGGAGAGCGAGAGAGTGAATTAGATAGTGAGAGTGTGAAAGAAGGGAATAGACTAAAGGGAAAAAGAGCGAGAAAGAGAGAGAAATGAATGGATCGTTTCTACTTCCGGTCAATTTTTATGCATTTTTTTCTGTTCCTTCTCTTAATCTTTCGTTTATACTATTTTCTTTCTTTCGAAGTTTTTTGTGCTCGTTCATATTCTTCTCTACTCATATTCTCGTGCTTGTTCTTGGCCTTTTGGCTAAGATCAAAGTGTAGTATCTGTTCCGATGGATACTACACCCCATAGACTGGTATTGTCTTGGCCTTCGGGGCTTGATTTACGCCAGTCTATGGGCCTGTCCTGCGCAGTTCAAGGAGGTCCACCCTTTCAGGCTTCGCCTCCCCTCTTTGGGGAGGAGTAAATTTATTGCTTACTGCCGGATGCGCCCATACCGGGGAATGCCGATGGGGCTGCCCAGGCAATTTTTAATGGCCAGAGTGCTCACCTCTCGGTGCTGGTTTTTCAAACCCCACTTTCCTGACCCGACCTAGGGTCACATCTTATCTTGTAGGAGTAAGATAAAACTGGCCTTGTGCCTAACTTGTGGAGAGGAGTAAATAAATACTCATATTCTCGTTCATCTTTCATTTGTTTTTAAATTAATTATCTACTTCAATTATTTCTCTTTTTTTTATTCATTATTTTTTTTTTATTAATTCTTCACTTTATTTTTCATGCTTTATTTATCTCAATAATTTTCTCTTCAAAAAACTTTCAAAATAATCACCCCTGTCTCCTCCTTTCTACCTCTCTGTATCCTCTCTCTCTCTCTTTCTCTCTCTCTCCCTCCCACTCTCTCTTAGGCTATATATATATATACATATATATATATATATATATATATGTATATATATATGTATATGTATATATGTATGTATATATATGTATATATATATATATATGTATATATATATGTATATATATATGTATATATATATATGTATATATATGTATATATATATATATATGTATATATATATATGTATATATATATATGTATATATATATATGTATATATATATATATATGTATATATATATATGTATATATATATGTATGTATATATATATATATATATATATATATATATTATAATATAAAATGAAGTAATAAAATAAGGTGTCAATCAAATTTTATTGGAATTCAAAGTTCAAGCAAAGTATCCTTAAGTCCTTAGCTCATGAGTTTTCAAAGATAATTCTTCTCTTCAGAGGACCATTACCGCAGTTATACTACTACAGGTAATAAAATTACGCTTTGAAAATATATAAAATTATATACACAAATACATAAAAATACATAACATCAAACATATCAACCCAAAAACATACTTTTTGTTGAATCCATACAATGCATCCAGGTCATACAAATTGAGAAACATAATCAGGAAAGACATTACTCCAAGTTACAAACAGCAGTCCATATACGTGAAATTGAAGGAGCTGACAAAGTTATCCAGTCTCGAAATGTGTCAATATTCAATGTTAATGATAAATAAATCAAATAATATAGAAAGTTCAATTAAAATTCGAAAATCCAAAATTTTAAGTTAACTTAAAGGCAGATTTAGACATCTTTAGTAAGATGATTTACTAAAGATGTCTAAATCTGCCCCTTTTGGATGAAACCGCGGTACATTGCTGAAATATGTAATATACAGTATCTAAATAAATTATATTAGCTCTCTTACATGATCGATCACTTTATTTGATTTATTTTCATATACAACCTGAAACACTATATATATATATATATTTAAAATATGTATATCTGAGCAGCATTTATTCTTGAAGACATATTTCATTAAATATTACAGATGATTTGTGTATGCATATTTTTTACATTCTAGATTGATTTTCGAGTTTCAAGGTGGAACTTGCAGATGAATTTACGGTACTCGCTGTTTCAGAGCTATCTAATGGGTTGGGTATTGAGTAAATAAACGTGCATTTTTTTAATGTTTACTGATGATTCTGGTGGGAACTGTGTGATTGGTTATAGTACTAATAGGGTATTAGTATTTGTATTAAAAGCATTTTAGGATGTTTTCACTGTTATCGAAATTGATGTAATCAATAGATGACTTTTTATGTTTTATAAATAGGGATTCTAATAAAAACACAAAAAATACAGGCATCTAGAAAGGACAAAGGGAAAACGTATTCAGACACAAGTAATCTGTCATATTTAACGATATATATATATATATATATATTATGTGTGTGTATCGAGGCAGCATTTTTTTCTCTAAGGCACGTATTATTAAAAATAATAATTTAATAATAATTTGCTACAATAAAACTAAAACCACTAATCTTATAATTACAAATAACTCTTCACCCTCGACTGGGGTTTTGGATAGGACGGGCATGGTATACGAGTTTACATGTCCATTGGGAGACTGTCTCTGACAATCAAGAAAAAAAAACATATACATTGGCTCGACCACCATGACTCTGTCAAGGAGGTTGACCATGCATCTATCGGATAATAGTGCCATAGCCAGACACCTCAACGAACATTCCTGTCCCCGCTCGCAAATCCGAAAACTTCTTGTAGACAACACTAAAATCCTAGAACACAATACTAATATACAAAAACTCCATATACTAGAAGCTTTGCACATCAGAACGAAAAACGGGTATTAACAGGATTAATTTTAACACTAGTACTTAATACTTAAATGTTTATAATACTAAATAAATATAATTTCGTATTTAAATTTTCCCGCCAAAATTAACTATAAACTCATTCCAGGTCTTCACTTGATTGACATTATTCCCACTGAAGATGGACCCAGATGGGTCAGAAAGTACTCTGGACCCAAAAGAAAATTACGGCAGATTCATCAGCCAATTCTTATCCGAGATAGGAATTTAATCCGGAAAATGGAAGGGATTCATACAAAAATATCCAGACACGAGTTGTCGGTTATTTTTAATATATATATATATATATATATATATATATATATATATATATATATATATATATATACATATATATACATATATATACATATATATATATATATATATATATATATATATATATATATATACGTATGACTGACTAAAACAACACTAATTAATTCGTTTTTCTACGTATCAGCGTCTTCTCAAAAATCGAAACACAAATTAATTAGTGTCGACTATACCACCAATGTCTATTTTATTTTTAAAGTGCTCTACTCAGTATTGACTACTTTTGAAAAAAATATTAGGTTTGAATACTGTAGACAAGACACTTCCCCCGCCTCCCGGGTAAGTGTATCTTAATTTCAATTACTGTCTGTGTCAATTTCCCGCGGCCGTGTGGTCCTGAGCGTTTGTCTCGTGATTCGATCCCACGCGACCGCCTGCAACCGGCACTTTTACACTGATGAGGGTTAGAGAGCCTAGAAACGACGTCGTCTGTAGGTGAAGAACAATTTAATATTTAAATAAAATATTCATAGTATATGCGGAGTCTATATTGGTCTATGTGGTCCGAAATTATCAATCCCTACACTGATGAGAGCAAAACGCTTGAAACGCTGACGTATGTAAGCAAAAATAATTGAATAATATTTACCTAAAATTAATATTGTTATAAGCCACTTTAATAAGATTACAGTTGAGCCCTGTTTTGGGAAGTTAAAAATAGACTGATACGTAGCTATAAGGCATATTTCGACAACGTTCGTAGAATCGTTAGTCAGTTTTTCTAAATATGCCGCCCTTCGCATAAATAGAACTTAAATTCCCTTTTTGACGTGGCATTTCTCATGGCGTTTGCTTGCAGGAGTCTAGGTTGATTCTGATGAGAACAAAAGCTTGAGACGCGAACGTATGTAGGTAAATATAATTCAATATTATTTGCTTAAAATTAATATTGTTATATATATATATATATATATATATATATATATATATATATAAATTTGTATAAACTTTAGAACAGCTTACGCGAGTAAACCAGGCATTGAGAACTTTTTAAAAATATTAACCTTAAGTTCATGTATCAATATATTTGAATTTAATTAATTAATTTAATATATATATATATATATATATATATATATATATATATATATATAAATATTTGTTATTGTTTATTATCTATGTACGTATACGTTTCGTACTTTTTAAATCTGGACTCATCAGCATAGAGATATGACTATTCACTACCGGTCATGTGATTCGAAACCCTGAATTACAAGTATTTTTCACTTTAAATCCAACGTCGCTAAACCGCTCGACCAATTTTAAATAGCTGATAAACAATGCTAATATTAACACTTTTAAAGCGGCTTAACGTCCAGGCATTCTACTTCTATTAGGGAAGGAATGATGCATTATAAAGCAAGTGACGTCATGCTGTGTTAGTACTACCATTACAGTGCTCTACTTTTTTTTACGAGAGGCGACAAATATAAATATTTGTTATTGTTTATTACACACACACACACACACACATATATATATATATATATATATATATATATATATATATATATATATATATATATATCCTTTTATGCATCCACTCTACTTTATGCTTCATTTTTTTCTAGCTTTCTACTCCGCCCACTCTCTGTCGCCTACTCTTCGCCCTCCTCCTCGTACCCTCCTCTCCTCCCCATTGCTATTGTACTTCTTCTACATTTTCTTTCTCTTCAACTCCGACTATCACTTTCCTCCTCTCTTTCCTACATCTTCATCTTTTCTTCTTCTTCTCCTTTCCTTTTTTCTTTTTATTATTAATTTGAACTCTTTCAACCCCTTCTCTCAAACTTCTTTTTTTCTATCTCCTCTTTATCTTCTTCTTCTTCTTTTTCTTCTTCTTCTTCTTCTTCCACTTTTTCATCCTACTTTTTATTCTCCCTATTTTCATTCACCTGTACGCTCTTCACCTTCTTCTTTTTTTTAAAATGTTAATTTCGTTTCTTTCTCTTTTCATTCTTGTTCTTCTTTTACGTCATCTTCTCCCTTTTTCTTCTTCTTCTATTCCCACTCCTACTTTGCCTTCTTCCTTTTAGTATTCATCTGATTTCTTTTACATCCTTCCCACACTCTTCTTCTTCTTCGTCATCCTTTTCTTCTTCTTCTTCTTGTTTTCATACAAATGTTTATTCATTTGTTTCTTTTTTAATTCTACTTCTTTATTCTTTTCTCTACATTTCGTTCTTTTTCTTATTATTCATATGACATCATCATCATCATCATCATCATCATCATCATCATCATCATCATCATCATCATCATCATCATCATCATCTTCTTCTTCTTCTTCTTCTTCTTCTTTTCCTTGTTATTTACCCCCTCTTCCTCTTTGGTCTGATTATTTCTTCCGAATGTGTATTTTTTACCCATTTGTCTTGCAATTATATTCCAGCACAAAATTCAAACAAAAAAGTCAAACAAAAGAAGTAAACACACACACACACACACACACACACACCTAAAAACCTAAACTCTTCCGTCGTTAATTAATGAGAGTGCTTTCTTCTTATCATTCAATTTTCTTCTCCTCCAAATGTCACGTGACGCGCATGCTCGTTACGTTCGTCAATCTTCGGCAGAGAAGTCAGGAAGACAACGTGACCTTGAAGATACTCACTTTTTTCATGCCATTCGAACGGAACAACAATTCATTTTCTACTTACATCTATACGAGTAGAAAGACACGTGCATATACCTGCCTCTCTGTCTGTGCGTGTATGCTGAATATGTTCAAGCCATTCGACACGGAAACGTGAAATACGTTATTCCATTATCCGCGTGTTAATTGGCGGCCATGTTTAACATACAGCGAGATGAACTAATTATTTCGACCCTCGACCCGGCACAGATCTGGCTACAATATCACTTCTAATAGACTGATGACGACTGATGTGAGTCGAAAGTTTGACTGAATATAGGATGACCCTCCCTCTTACAAACGCAATTAATAAAATCATTGGTGCTACTGTATTACAGGACCAAAAAGTAACAATTATCTTTAATTTTGAAGAGTCAAATGGCAGGGGAGATAATTCAAAGTGTTTTTCCAGGATTGATCTTCAAAGTAATACATTTTAATTAACGTAAAGAAAAGTAAAATAAATATATACGTAAAAGGATTATTTAGGAGTCAAACAATCATAACACTTCATGGTATTCGGCACTAATAAAAAGTAAAAAGATTTATTGAAATAAATTAAGCATGGAAAAATACGTAAATGAAAAGAAAAGATATATTTCAATAAATCTTTGAAATTTTCAGTTGTGCCAAATACTGTAAAGCGTTGTGATTGTTTAATTCCTAAATAATCCTTTTACAGATATATATTTTACTTTACATTAAGTTAATTAAAATGCATAACGATAAAATCCCCTTGAAGATAAATCCTGGAGGAACACTTTGAATTGTCTCCCCCTTCCATTTGACTCTTTAAAATGAAATATATTTTTTCGGCCCTGTAATAGAGAAGCACCAACTCATTTAATAAAATGACCAATCCTTTCTGCAATCAAATCATATGTGGTAATAATTAAGTACAGTCGATGCCTGACATGCCCACCCTGTTTCAGTCCTAAATGTCCAACAGTCTTTATTTTATAGCTGTTCAATTAAACATAGACAAGAAGACAACGCGGAAAATAGTGTCCCCGGCATTCTTTTCTTGCCAGTTAAATAGACAACTTCTATTATATTATTCAATTACAAATATGAGTAATGATATTACTGATTTTGTTATTAAATAAATTAGCGGGACCCGTGTCCCGGCGTTGCCCGGGGAAATATAACATACTGATTACTATTTTAGTCACGTAAATTATATTTTAGAAAAAAATGAAATCAATTCTGATCTGATACATATATTGTGTTAAAAGTGCTATAGAAATGTTAATTTAGAAGAAAATGTATTTAATATAATGTTTGTGATGAGTTTTAATTGAACAAATGTAGGTGGACACTAATTACTATTTTACTCACGTAAATTCTATTTTTGTATGAAGCTTGAAAATAAAAACAAATCTAATGTGTTGGTCAGTTAATACTGTTTTAGTCAAGTATGAGTATAAAAAGATGAAACTATGATTATTTAGTATGGGCTACGTGTATAACATCTATTAAGAAAAGTGTTCAATGAGAAATAGTATTTTCGCTAACTCGTTCTAATACGTACATTAGTTAATGTATTAAGTAACAACTACGAACGTACTGTCTGTTAATGGAAGAATGTTTAAAGAAATATGCAATTATCAATTATTTTAAAACACCGAAATTACTTACGGTTGAAACAAGTATAGTCTGTGTAAAGTAGCAATGTGTTCGTTTATAATTCTAGCGATCTAGAAACAGTAATTATAAACGAAGACGTAACGCGTATAATATTTAATCCGAAATAAATCTATTTTTAATGTTGACGAATGAAACATGTATTACTTGGTTTAAATAAAAATATTCTTATTATGTTATGTTTATTTTTAATATTATAAAATTAATAAGTGTACTTACTACGCGTGGAAGTGGTTTGGTTATGCTACGCGGCATGTGTTTGTTTTAATACAATCCGTTATTACCTAACGTATTGATGTTATGTGTTCGGAATAGCGGAATGGTATTCCCGTAATCTGTACTTGGTGGCGTTTCTGTTTAACAGTTCCGAATAAAATAAAAGTTTGCGGTGTTATGAGATAACCCAACCGATAACAACCTGGGGTATGCGGCCCTGATGAGTGTGAACGCTATTTAAGATTATACCCCTCATACTGAGGATATGATCACCAAAGTGTTCTCATATATCGTTGAATCACGGTAAAACAAAGACTGTGTAACATTCATAACTATATAATCGTGGACAAGTCAGGCATTGACTAACATTTATTCTTGTTATATCTTCAATTACTGGTGAGTTTATAAACCTCCATACACCCGTTTCATTGTCTTGAACCCAGGCTTTATTTATCCTCAAACAAATCCACTCGGGCGCCGATACTTATATGACCGAGGTTTCCTTTTAAAATAGGATAACATATCAGAACGACAGGATACTTGAGTACGGGTAAGAGAAAGAGAGAGATAGAGAGATAGAGAGAGACAGACAGATAAACAGATAATCAGACAGACAGACAAACAGACAGACAGATAGACGGATAGCTCGCCTCTCTACACCTAGCCACACTATGAGCGCTGCTCCTCATTAGGGACAGCACACAGACACGTCTTTTCTGCTTGAAGACTCGCCAGGCAAAGGGACTGAAAATCTCTCTCTTGGAAGTGAATTGGTTTCATCGACTTCCGTCTGGGGTCACCTTTGACATTCAATGTGTCATTCAAACTTTCCCACTAAAACACGGTCCTCTTTATGTAACATTCTAACTAAATATGATTTGATTGCAGGAAGAATTGTGAATTTCATTAAGAATTCAATGTGTTTCATTTTTAATGAATGACAGGACAAAATAAATAGTGAACATGCAAGAAATATGAACAAATAACAATTTCCTAAATGCACTATTCTCTCGTCCATTAGAACATGATCATTCGTTTAATTTAAAGCAAGGTAGACTCATTAAATTAATTTTAAATAAATTGAACCCTTTGCAAAACCGACAAAATGCCTTTGAAAACCACGTTTAAAATGCGAGTATATTTTTTATTAAAATCATTCAATTTTTATGTTTTTTATTTTAACTTTTTTTTTTATTGATTTCGGACAATACTATGTCCATCTTCAGAGAAAGAGAGTCTATATCACAACAAAATACAATGTATTATCTTCATTTATTCTCTCGTGATTTTTATGGTCCTTACTTCATAATGTTGATGGAGAGATATTCAGGTGTTGTTGAAAGATAGACGACGAGGAACATCTCTGTATATGAACTTTTTTAGGAGCGCTTATCAGATAATAACATTGGCAAAAGTTCTTACAAGCATCTTTCAAGAAATTTCAAACTTTGAAAAACAGACACAATGTATTTGTAAACTACGTTTTAGATGCGCATATTTTTTTAAACATTATTACATTTTTATTTATTACTCACCGTTTTTCCAGGAATAAATATTTAAAATAATTCATAATGATCTGTTTATTAGTTTACGAAATTACTCTGGTCATAGAAAGAGAGCGCCGGCCGTCATCTCAACAATTACATTTCAATCCCGGCTTGAGGCACTAGCCTGTCTAGCCACACCAAAGAGCTGCTGTACAGCGAAACAGTCTGTATGTGGATTACTATATGAAGCTCCCTTTCTTCGGTAGAGCTTATTTGTAAGGATATCGCCAACTGCCATTAGCTTTAAGGCAGAGCTCATTGGGTAAAACTAATTCGAGCTCTAGGCATTTGACAATGTTTATCTTGTAGATATCACTTACATTCAGCCAGTGTCGTATGATAGCGCAGGGATAGAGGTGCCGACTGTCAGCTCAACGATTAAGTTCTTCCCGTGTTGAGGCACTAGCCTGTCTAGCCGCACTGAAGAGCTGTGATACAGCGAAACAGTCTGTATGCGGATGACTATATATATATATATATATATATATATATATATATATATATATATATATATATATATGGTCATCTATAATTAATATATAAATCATAAATTAATATTATGATCATTAATTGCTGGGTTAACTTATACTTTACATGTACAAAGGCATTTATTACAATAGCATTATTTTTTATAAGATGATAAAAAAGAATTATACATGTATATATATATATATATATATATATATATATATATATATATATATATTTAGGCAAACATTATTAAATAACACGGAGTGGTTTTGTTTGATGCGACTTTTTTTATTTTTTCAATTTTCCGAATTGTCCATCTAATGTTTCGGTCAAATTGATGTAAATATGATCCATGGGATTCTTGTTCCATTCTTTTTTCTTTTTTTGCAAGTACTTTCGATTCGAATCGTCAAATCATCTTCAGGCGGTATTAGTTTTAGTGTCTTTACAAATTATGACTTTACTTTAGTGTCTTTACAAATTATGACTTATATATATATATATATATATATATATATATATATATATATATATATATATATATATATATATATATATCACGGATGATAACAATAGACGCAAGAAGAAAAAAAGAGGAAAACTATTAGGACCAATTGTTAAGCAAATACAACGTGACTCATGCACGCATCTTTAAATAACGGCATTTCTATAATAAATGTTATTCATGTCGTATTTGAAAATCGCAACAGAAATCCCCAACATTCACAACTCCGTAAGGAGAAACGAAATAAAGAAAATAACTTAATATTTAACAATATATATATACCACACTTCTAAAACAAGTTCAAACTAATCGGACAGATTTAATAAACAAAACGGTGAGTTACACCGATCTGTCGTAAGAGGAACAGTTTTGCACCACTTTTATGTCCTCTTACGAAGATAAAACCAATATCGATCAAATTCGATGCAAATCTGATATTTTTGAATTTTCAAATGGGAGGTTGTTCCCATATTTTGCCTCATCAAAAAACTATTTTAAAGACTCAACAGAAAACTGAAATTTGGGGAATATTTATTATTTGACCCCTTCCACGCCCCATTTTACCCCTTCCCTGCCCCATTTGACCCCTTCCACGCCCCATTTTACCCCTTTCACGTCCCATTTGCCCCCTTCCACGACCCATTTTACCCCTTCCACGCCCCATTTTACCCCTTTCACGTCCCATTTTACCCCTTCCACGCCCCATTTTACCCCTTCCACGGCCCATTTTACCCCTTTGCATAAAACTGAATTTAAATAAACATGGCTCACATTTGAGCCTTTACGCCTAGCAGCATTGTTTCAAAATTCATTATTATTGCTTTATTAGTTTAGAAGTGAATCCTGTACATACAAATATATCAGTATATAAACATACCTATGAGGCTGTCTAAAACGTATCCGACCTTTATTGTTTCGTGTGAAATGGCGACGATAGGGCGGCGCCACTCTATACAGTGAAGGAAGATATCTTCATGCGCATGTGTGAATTTTATCACCGCTTTCCTGCGCGTTAGTCGCTACCTGTCGGTCGTTGAGTGATGTAATACACAACGTGTTCGTCGGATTACCGATTCTCTCAAGATGACTGAACGTGTTGAGCAAAGGTACTGCATCAAATTTTGTCAAAAGTTTGGTGATTCTCAAACCAAAACAATTCGTAAGATTAAGCAGGTGTTGGGAGAAGATGCGATGGGTATAACACAAATTAAGGAGTGGTTAAATCGATTCAAAAATGGTCGCACATCAGCGGAGAGTAACTAACATTCTGGTAGGCCTCAAACTGCTCAGAGTGCAGTTGTTGTTGAGAGGGTGTAAAATTTGGTGATAGAAGATCGTCGTTAAACCGTGCGGGAGATCGCCTAAGAGGTCGGAGTAAGTAAAGATTCTACACATGCAATTTTGCGTGACGATTTGAACATGCACAGAGTGGCAGCGAAATTTGTGCCCAAGTTTTTGTCGCACGAACAAAAAGACATCAGTTTTCAAGTTACATAGGACCTTCTGTACACCTCGGACACTGATCCTGGGTTTCTGAACACCATGATAACTGGAGATGAGTCATGGGTGTACGGGTACGACCCAGAAACAAAAGACGTTCATCGCAATAGAAACATCCCGAGTCTCCAAGGCCCAAAAAAGCGCGACAAGTGCGAAACAAAATCAAGGTGATACTGACTGTCTTCTTTGATATCCATGGAATTATGAATCACGAATACACACCGCGAAGAAAAA
>OY744535.1:72859047-72879047 GCA_963556195.1 Sepiola atlantica
TATTACAAGTCGTCTAGACAAGACTAAGTATTTTTTTAAATAAATTGTAACAAAATACATTATTATATGTCACATAAAACGGTGCAGCAATAACAAATGAAAATTTGTAATGCTGAAGCTAAGCTCGATTTGTCTGCTTCAATGATATTTTAGTCTAACATTGAACATCCGACAAGATAACTTTTTATGTTAGATAACATAGTAACATACTAAATCATACACTGGTCGTTGAAAAGTTTGAAACTGCAGTAAAGTGTTAAAACAAGCAAAAATACTAGCAACTAGCAAACATATGCTGTCCACTGCTGCATATTTTTGCGAGCTATTATTTCAAGATACTAAAGAAATAGACACATTCTACTACAGAAAGGAGGAAATCGATTCGCAATAAACTGAGTTGTTGTAAGCGCGCCAACAAAACACAGCTGTCAGATTTTTACGTGACGGGCCGCTGCCTACATAATCTGCTACAAACAAAGAATTGTTCCACTGTTTTCCTTCATTTATACAAATTGGATAATTTATAACAAGTTTTAGCTAATGGACATATGCCTCTTTTTGTCTCCAACATTTAATAGAAGTTAATGCGTGTACGAACTGCAGATGGCCGAACTTTAGTTTGAATCGAAGATCATACTGTTTAATATTCGACGAGTAAACCTATATGTATAAAATTTAGTATTGTATTTTTGCATCTGCTACACTAGATTGAACATTATTTCTTTTTTATGGAAATTGCTCCAGACAAGGCATGAAGCCACTTGATGTAAGGGGCTTTATAAATTTAAAAAAAAACTACTTGAAGGTAAAAGATTAGCCAACGGTAAGGGTTAGATAGAGAGAAAACAAACATTCTCCTTCCGTGGTCTGAAACTTCACTCATGGAATGTGAGGACTAAAGGACAAAATAGGGGAAGTGATAGTTACAGGGCTACCGGAAGTAAACCAAATGTCAGCTTTTTACTTTTCCAAATTCAACAATTACACGATTGCCATACTCACTCAATATCGATATAATACAAAAACAGATTAGTTTGCTTAGTTGACTGTTTGAATATATTTTAAAGATATATTTAGACTCATGAGTAACCACTTATCAAAGCCAAAAGAACACTCGAGTATAAATATTAATTAGTTTGTCAGGTGGACGGTGAGACAACATCTTAACGATGGTATAAACCGCGTTGAATTGTATTATTTTAAAGACCGGCTCGACAAGTATTTGCTAACATTGGACTTCAACACGACCATGTTGTAGTTAGCTAAGCAGCAGCTCACTGGTATTGTGTTTCTACAGACGGGTAGTTCTTAGAAAAAACTTTGCTTATTTTTTAGGTACACAGGGGGATCAAATTAAAAATTATTTACAGTGGTTGTAGCTAGACGAGTTTTTGTTGTGAATGTTTTACAGGGGGACTAGGGATTGGAGCTCAGTCGAGAACCTTTCTTCTGTGAGGCAAAAAGCTTTATGGAATAGAAGAGGTCATCTACCACTAGATTTCGAATCTATCGATTAGGTTGGCCAAAGATTTCGTTTGTCTTTTTGCTTCTGTTAGTTTATTAGGAACCCAAACATCAAGTTTAAGAATATAACCGAGCTTATGCAATTCATTTTCTACGTTCGATTTGGAAATATTTAGACTGTCTGCGATTTGTCTTGTTGTCAAACGGCAATCTTGTTCAACTACGGCTTTCACTTGGTCACTGTCGATCATCTTTGGCCGACCAGAGCGACGAGCATCTTTCACTGAAAAAATTCCATTTTGGAATCGAGCATACCATTTCTGGCAAATCCGTTCTGTAACATCCCTCTCACCATACACATGGTGTATCTTTATGCAGGTTTCTGTAGCTTTTTTTCTCTTTTTTTGTAGTAAAAAAAGCATCTGATGTCGGTAGTGCTCTGTCTGATCTTTCATTTCAAAGCCTGAAATAAAACCAAAAATGTAAGAACTTATCTGCTCGGCGGCTTATTACACACTGACGTCAACATATTCGCGACTCCAAATAAAGAATTTATAGAACAGGTATATAAATCAATGACCAACCCAATATTTAACTTGACTTTGCAATCGATTAATGACACTAACTGTGTACACAAAGATGCACGTTATGAATGTTCACCCAACGGGTCACGAGTCATCTAGTTAATTTCTAATCTGGACTTTTTCATCACATTTATTCTAATTGGCTAATTCATAGCAAGTTTTAGATATCAACAGAAGTTAAAGCGTGTATAAACTTATAAGCTTGTTTGGTTAACGTATCACGGATCGTCTTGATTATTTACAATTTTTAGTTTTTAATTATTTTAAATAATTAATAATAATGTTTAACAAATTAATTCTACTACGACCCTTTACTTATATATAGGGTGGGCAAAAATAAGGGTCCTATTTTTAAAAATTCATAACTTTTTTATTTATTGATTTAAAAAAATTTTTTTTTTTAGAATAAGTAAAGGACCCCTTCCGAAGCAAGCATGAGCCGTATTAGCCCTAAGGAACGTACCCTCATTTAGAAAACATTATTTTTGCTTAAAAAACTCAAAACAGTGTAAAAAACAATACTTTAGTTTTTGTAAGTTTTAAGAAGTGTTTTTCGGCTAAAATTTGTTTTGTTTATTTCAAAAAATCTCGGAAGGGTCAGTCTACACACACATAAAGTTTGGTGAGTTTAACTTTTATTTTGTGGAAGTTATTCAAATTCAAGTTATTCAAATTTAAAGATATGACCCTTATTTTGGCCCACCCTGTATAAACGGAGACATAAATGTGTTTGAGACTGGCCTAATAGATGTAATTATAGACGATGGAATCGGCCCCGCTGCGTTTTTATCACATACTGCCCAATTACGAGCTAACACCTAAAAAAGCATTAACTGATACTTTCCCTCTAACGTGAGTCAATTAGTCAATTATGTTAGACGAATCGTATCCAAGTAAACGATGACAATATATATTCTTTCCCAAGTGATTATATCCCTCCCATCGTGGAAGTCTCCTTCTTTGATAAGCTCCAAGGACTGACTTTTCCTCTAGACCTGAACTGGAAATTTTTTTATGGAAATTGCTCCAGACAAGCCACTTGATGTAAGGAGCTAAGAAGAACGAAAGATGATTATCGCAATTACAGGAGATGCCTATTGATTTTAGTATTGGAAAGACTAAGGCTATAGGTAAAAGGAAAACAGTCAGCAGGAAGAGAGTTCCACAAGCCTGTAGTTCTTGGAAATATGCTAGTGGAATAGAAAGCTGTAGTATAGTGAAGCATCGAAACAGCGAATTGATGAACACCACTAGACCAACCAGTCAAACAAGCTGGAATTACGAAATCAGGGTACACACAAGATGATTCTGAAGAACTCGTGTCATAATAGTACTTATAGAAAATACTGAGACAAGAAACATCACGTCTGTGAGAGAGGGGGTGCAGAAGAGTTGAAAATATGGAAACTTACATCAAATCTGTTGCTAAGTCCGCCGGAAAATTGTTGCATCATTCTACCGTTTTGGAAAGTTTCCTACTTCTGACGCAATCCTATAACTCTACAAACGCCAGATAAGTATATGTTAGAGTCCTGCTGTCATATACGCGTGACGACACTCGGAGTAGTTTATCTTACCTTGACAAAGTGCAATACCGACTTTGAAAACTAGTAGTGAATCATATCTTCTCTATTCTGCAGCCGCTTTCATACAGAAGACATGTACCTGGCTTCTCTCTACTGTATCCTTATGTTCATGGTAGGTGTTCCACTGAGCTCCAATTTCTAGTTCTCCTGTAAACATTCACGGCTAGAACTCGCTTAGCCACAACAATAACGCATACTTTTCTCTCTCTGTACCAGAAGCCAAAATGTAGCTTCCATGAATGATACTACTTTCATATGAACATCCGATTTGTTGGACAAAATACAGCGAAGCTGCATGCCCGACGACTGCAACATGGTCGTCTTTAAGTCTAATGTAAACAAATACTTGTTGAGTCGTCCTCTTGTACAATCAATTCATCTGAAGTAATCTTCAGCTGATTCCAACCATTATTTCATATCCTTATGAGGTGGTGACTATCGTCTAACTGACAATCTTTTTAACCCTTTTCCTCGAGTGTTCCCCTGGCTTTGATAAGTGGTGACCAATTAGGTAAAAATAGGTGTACACAAGACCGGACTAAGGGGAAGCTCGTTGAGAGGCGACTCCCTCAGCACTCTCTGAATATCCGGTTATTCTAAAGTGCGTATGGATGTGTGTCCCTTGAAGTATTTCTGGCGTGGATGATTGGGTCCCTCACTGCCATGTTAATATTTCGGCTTTAGGTTCGATTATTTTGCCTCTGAATTTTATAAAACTTTATTACTAAAATACTACCTCGTTCTGAAGTGATTCTATTTTCCTCTCTCTTTTTGTTATTATGCGACTTCCGTTTTGAGCTACTAACATCAAGTGACTCCATGTTTTGTCGGGAGCGATCTCCGTAAAAAATCGTTAATTAATTTCACAAAAATATGATGTGCTCACTTTAATCACCGTGTTGCCTAGAATATATATTCCATAAATCATAATAAGCGGTTGATTAGTTTAGAAATCAATTCTGTGCATCGCAATATATAAAGATACAAACAAACCTAACTTTATACATAGAGAAATATTTGGATGTATGTCGAGGTATTTCGAGTGTCGATAACTGGGCCTGTCACTGCCATGCCAATATTTCGGCTTTAGGTTCGAGTATTTTTACGCTGAATTTAAGTGATTCCACCTTCAACTCTCTTTTTATGATGATAGAACTCAATTATCGTCCATTGTTTTTAGTTGCTTACATCAAGTTGCTTCATGTCTTGTCTCATGCGACTTCCATTAAACAATTCTATTTCGTTTCGGAATTTTTTAGATGAGGATTGATAATTTGTATTATTTGGATTATTAAGACCACTGTTCTTACCTAGGATGTTATTATCACAACGTTTCGGCCGAGGTAACCCCCGAGCTTCTTCAGGTGTATTTTGTCGACTCCGGAATTTTTCTGTCAAACTCGGGAATCTATACAGAATTTCGAACGGAACCCTTTATTTAATCCACAGGGGTAGGTTGCTTTCCTTTTGTCAGCCATGACTTGGTAGAAGTCTGAAGTAATTCGTAATTGTATTCTTAGTATTGCCTGCACTGAGGATTGAACATTCACACTCCAAGGGCATTGTCACTTAGAACTGATTATCACTTAGCACTTTTATCCGTTGCGCCACAGTAGATTAGATAAAGGGTTCCGTTCGAAATTCCGTACAGATTCCCGAGTTCGGCAGAAATATTACAGATTTCGACAATGTGCGCCTGTATAAGGTCGGAGGTTGCATCGACCGAGGTCTTGTGAGAATCGTATGCATAATGAGAACTGCAGTTCGAATAATCCAATTAATCCAAATAATCCAAATAATCCAAATAATCCAAATAATCCAATTCTACTTTGGTAGAATCGGTTGATATACCGTAAAAAAAAAACAAAAAAAAAACAAAGAACACAACTAAACTATTTCGTTATATATATGACTAGAATATATATTGCATAATGCATAATGATCGGTTCATTAGTTCAGAAATAAATTCCGTGCATATAAATATATAAACATGCACAGAAACCTAACTTTATCTCTCTCTCTCTCTCTCTCTCTCTCTCTCTCTCTCTCTATATATATATATATATATATATATATATATATATATATATATATATATATATATATATATTATATATATATATATATATATATATTATTTATTTATATTTATATATTATTTATTTTATTTATTTATTTATATATATATTTTTTTATTTTACTTATATTTTTTCATTTTTTCATTTATTAATTTTTCAACGAATGTTAAGTCTGCAATATCTTGGATTTAGTTCGTATGTCTGGGAATTTAAACTGCATTTTACATTTTTTTTTTTTTTTTTTTTTTAATGACTCAAAGCTTCTTTAGACTATATATTGGGTATTTAGATCTGTATGGCTAGGTTTCCTTCCTCTTATCTAATTACTTTTCTGGTACCAAAGGTACTTAAGCTTTATTTTTTATTTTTTAATGCAACTTTGATTCCTATATAATTTTATTGCTAGCTACCATATTGCAGAATGGTTCTTGGATATAGTGTTTAGATAGTATTATTATTATTTTTATTTTTTTTATTATTGTTATAATTAATGTTATTTGATATGCAAATTACTATATCATACGGTAGTCTTAAGGGTAATATATTATTATTATTATTATTATTATTATTATTATTATTTTTTATGTATATATTAGTGATATTTTAAGCTGAATTATTTCGACACTTGATTATTGGGGAAATGGTCGTATAATCAGAGAGCCATGAATATTATAACTGTCCTGTTTTTAAATCTCCGAAACAGTTACATGGTAAACAGCTGATGATCCCCGTGTTAATATTAGACGCTTAAGGTCTCCTGTTTTTGTTTCACTCGTAGATAATTAACCCCTACCTTTTTTATTTTTATTTATTTTATTTATTTATTTATATATATTTTTTATTTTACTTATATTTTTTCATTTATTAATTTTCCAACGAATGTTAAGTCTGCAATATCTTGGATTTAGTTGGTTTGTCTGGGAATTTAAACTGCATTTTACATTTTTTTTTTTTTTTTAATGACTCAAAGCTTCTTTAAACTATATATATATATATATATATATATATATATATATATATATATATATATATATATATATTAAAATTGCTTTTTCGCGTCCTTGTCTGTATAGGTGCGGTCATAGATATTAGAAATTCATACCCCCCTGCTCTCTTTTATGCAAAATCAACTATGCTGCCCGGGGAGTGACGATCCCTCCTTCGAGGTCGCCTTGCATTGTACTTCATTTTACCGGTTCACCGGAGCTGAAGTAAGAAAATTACTTTTTGATATAGTGAATGAGTCACACTCCGCTGTGAAGAAAGTCGTAACAGTTTGGAGGTGAATAGGCGTGGTTTTATATTATATTTATAGAGGACGGAATACAACTGAAGGTTGTGTTCATTGTAACGGACTCACAGGCGTATCTACGGGTTGTATTAAGATTTACTAAGTCCAACCCCCATTATACATCTTAGTTAAAATGAACAATTTTCCAATAGGTACTACTGTTATGGTTTCACTTACCGAGACGTGTACACACCATTATACACACCTGACGTCGTCGTCGGGAACCCATGTTGTATTTGTCTACAGATAACTGATCTTAATCTCTCTCTCTCTCTATATATATATATACAGGGTGGGCAAAAATAAGGGTCCTATTTTTAAAAATTCATAACTTTTTTATTTATTGATTTTTTAAATTTTTTTTTTAGAATAAGTAAAGGACCCCTTCCGAAGCAAGCATGAGCCGTATTAGCCCTAAGGAACGTACCCTCATTTAGGAAACATTATTTTTGCTTAAAAAACTCAAAACAGTGTAAAAAACAATACTTTAGCTTTTGTAAGTTTTAAGAAGTGTTTTTCGGCTAAAATTTGTTTTGTTTATTTCAAAAAATCTCGGAAGGGTCAGTCTACACACACATAAAGTTTGCTGAGTTTAACTTTTATTTTGTGGAAGTTATTCAAATTCAAGTTATTCAAATTTAAAGATAGGACCCTTATTTTGGCCCACCCTGTATATATATATTTATATATATATATATATATATATATATATATATATATATATATATATATATATATATATATATATATATATATATATATATATATTTATGAAAAAAAAATTAAATTATTATTGCCTACATACGCCGGCGTTTCAAGCTTGTTGCTCTCATCAGTGTAGGAAGTGATAATTACAGACAGTCGGAGAGCGCCAATTTCGTTCACAAAGTGTGCCTAGACCCCGCAAGCGATCGCTTTATCCCCACGCCCATCGAGAACTACCACGTGATTAAAAGTAAATTAAGTTCTATTTGTGTTTTGAGAAAGCGGGCGGCAGACAGAAGATCGTCGAGAGAGTTCAACGAATGTTTTCGAAAACGTTGCTTAAAGCTAAGTGACAGTGCTCAACTATAATTCTTTAAAGGAACCGTGTAAAAATATTTATAAATAAATAGTAAATTATTATCACCTACATACGCCGGCGTTTCAAGCTTATTTCTCTCATCAGTGTAGGAAGTCATAATTACAGACAGTAGGAGGGCGCGTACCTTGTTCACAAAGTTAGTCTAGACTCCGCAAGTATCGCTCTATCTCCACACCCACCGGGAACTACCACATGATTATGGGGAAATTATATATATATATATATATATATATATATATATATACATACATATATATATATCAGTTTGTCTTTTTTCTTTTTAATTCAGTGTAAGTACTCAGAAATCAAGGAATCCCTTCCTGGAGCTAACACTTGATCTCTATATAAGATACATAGATATTCGAATGTTACATTAAAGTTTTTCTGTACCTCTTAAACGTGGATTTCGTAAAGAACATTCATTTTCTCTTTCCCCAATCGACTACTTAACTACGTTATAGTATATCTTTCTTGTGGTCTATTGGTCTTACCAAATTCAAGGGAAGAATTCATCTAGTCTGGTGGAGTATCCAGCTTAGTTTACTTGTAAGGTTAAGCATCCTCGTGCCAGGTTGTCCTGACAAACCTCTGTAAGAAAGATCTTAGACACTCGATGACAGTGTCTTGAAGGAAATAATATTCTCTCCAATTATCTGTTGATGTGTGTGTTTATGTGTGTGTGTGTGTGTGTGTGTGTGTGTGTGTGTGTGTGTGTGTGTGTGATGTTGGTGTGTTTCTTATAGAAAAAAGGTTACAGAATATACATAAAATCTAAAAGTGTGTTCTAATGTAAAATTTAACGCGTAAAACAAAGGAAGTTTTACTGAATCTCTTAGTGCACTCCTAAAGGAGGGCTATCAGGGCATAACCCCTTACAACTCTAAATATATCCTATTTTTATTAAATTTAAATCATATGTATACAATTTTCTTGGGAAGACAATATATGTGGTCCTTAATCACTACGTTACCTTCTATATGTCGAATATCTACGTTAGACCTCTTCAAAATTGACCTTTTTCTTCAAACATATGGAAACTGATATTATTCCCATTTCCCAAGGTCTAAATTAGCTAAATATACCAGTTATTGTGATCTTGGACCTTGGCTATGCCTGCCTCAAGAGCCATGTAATTTTATTGTTGACGTTTTTCAAAAACGCTGCAAAATTTGGGATATTATGTCCTTATTTTCATTGTAGTTTTCCAGAGGTTGATGCTATATCATTGAAAGTGGTACCAAATGAAAGCTAATAAAATGGGCTTGCATATGGTAGTAAACACATGAACACTTGTGTTAATTCTAATTAATTTTAATGCACAAACATACATATTTTTTATGCTTGGAAAGGATGCCATCATATAATACATAACTTTATCTCAAAAATGTTACTCTTAATGCATGTATATAATTTATTATCACTAAGTATGTTTTATCTCTTCATTTCAGATTGTAAGTTAAAGCTGATTTGTTAAGATTTGTGGACTGCTGACAACATGGCATCTGGAAGACAACTATGCTGTGGGAAAGTGGTCAGCGATACAAGTGAACGGGATGAACCAACTGAAAAGAGAAGAAAGGTGGCAACTCCTGCCACAAGGTCATTCAGTGATGTGTATCTCATTGGGCAACCCAGCTCCAGCATCAGGGGCTCTCAACTTCCTACTAATCGCCAGGTGTTCCAGTATTTCCTGCATTTGAGGAATGATAATCCCAACAGTGACAATAGGTCTTTAGCCCATGATACAGTGGATGTCGTTTTGCCATTCTGGAATATGGCAAGGATTAAAACACTAACTAGACCAAATGCAGTCAACCGTTTCATGATCCTCCATGAAAAGTACAGGAAAATTGTTAAAAACAAGGGAAGAAATAACAAACCAGAGGAAGAGAAACGAGCTAACTTTCTGAAGGACTTAGACAAGTTATTTGATATTGGAGCAAAGGATGTTGTGGAGGAGATAAGAAGCAACAGGCTGCTCACAAAAAAGACCAAGGAAGAGGACGTCAATTTCTACTTGGACCAACAGACAACTCGCCTGGCACACATGTCAGGTCATGATAAGGTGTTTGAGAAGAAGTCTAGAGAGAAAAGCTTCCGAGAAGAAAGAGAAGTAAGAATGTTATCATCAGTGACTGCTGCAGCAGCAGAAGTTGGGAAAATTTCAAGTGATGAAGACCCAGAGAACAGTCAAGGCTCTGGTACTAGTGAGGGTTCAGAATACACTGAGACAACACCAAGCTGTTCATCAAAACCAAGTACGATAACCATACACTTTCCACACTCAGTTATGACCAGTGAAGAGATTTGTAGCACTGCAGATTGGTTGTCACTCTCTGACAACCAGACTACAGCCATGGTGTCTGCAGTGTTGAAGGAAGGAGGCGCAGATCTTGATGACTTTGTTATATCAGCCTCTACTACGAAATAGGATAAACACTCGTCATAACTTGTGCCAAAGTTACATGAATAACTTCAAGGAAAGTCCGCCAGATTACTGCACACTACACTGGGATGGAAAACTTCTACGGGATGTTCTTGGTGAAAGATACCCAGTGGAAAGTCTTGCAGTGCTCGTCTCTGGTACTCCACAGTATGAAGAAGGGAAGCTGCTTGGTGTGCCCTTCATATAAAGTTCCACAGGAATCCAACAGTGTAATGCTACATTGGAACTGATAGAAGCATGGGGTCTCACAGACAACATTGTAGACTTGGTATTTGATACCACAGCAAGCAACAGTGGCATCAACAAGGGTGCAGCGAAGCTTATTGAAGAAAAACTAGGCAAAAAGGTATTCTACTTCGCTTGTCGCCATCACATATCAGAGGTAATAATTGGAAGTGTATGGGAGGCTGTGTTCAGCAAGGTCAAGAGTCCTGACAACCCAATGTTCAGCAATGTGAAAGAGAAGTGGGACAAGTTGGTTAAGGACTGCCCAAGAGTTCTGGGCCTAGTTGAACAAGACTTGAAACAGAATAAGACAAGCACAATTGCAGTATTAAGCAATTTCCTTAAGGAAGCAAGTCCGAGGGCAGATTACAGAGAGGTGGCAGAGCTGTGCCTGATCCTGCTTGGTGAGGAACCTCCTCGAGGTATCCCCTGGGCCAAGCCAGGTGCCATTTACCAAGCCCGCTGGATGGCCAGGAACATTTACTGTATGAAGATGCTCATGTTTTCCAAGGAACTAAAATACAACACGGACACTATCTTCAAGCTGGAGAGGATGAACAAGTTCCTGACCTTATTCTACACCAGCCACTGGGTGACCACCACATCTGCAGCTGATGCACCTATCCATGACCTCCAGCTTATGAAGAACATGCTGCAATACAAGCAGTATGACTATGAACTGGCAACCTCTGTTCTCAAGAAAATGAACAACCACCGCTGGTATCTGACCCAGGAACTAGTGCCATTCACCTTGTTCAGTTCACATGCCAGCATGACCAAGTCTGCAAAAGAGAAGCTCGCAGTCAAGCTGTCAGAAACAGAGAAACCTGAGAGTTACAGGAAAGGCAAGCCAGTGTTTCCTGTCATCAATGCAGCTACAGTTCTCACAGACCTGGTAGGGCCAGAGTCTCACTTTCTGTTTGATGCTCTTCGAGTGAAATGTGACTGGCTCACTACTCCTGCTGACACCTGGGAAGACAATGACAGCTACAGTAATGCACAGAAGTTTGTGAGGTCAGTGAAAGTGACCAATGATGTGGCTGAGAGAGGTGTGAAACTAATGAGTGACTTTGCAACTCAGATCACAAGTGACCCAGAGCAAAGAAGCTGCTTACTACAAGTTATGGAGTACCACAGGAAAAAATTTGACAGTTTCAAAAAAGCCACATTGAACAAGTGATAATACATGTATTAGTAACATCCTATCTGACAGTTTCTTATGCAATATATGTGTCAGTGCAGTGCTATCATACTACCAAACTGATTTTTTGTAGTGTCCCAGCTGTTTGTGCATTAAAATTAGTTAAAATTTACACAGGTGTTCATGTGTTTTATTGTGCTTACTACCATATGCAAGAAAATTTTATTAGCTTTCATTTGGTACTACTTTCAATGCTATAGCATCAACCTCTAGAAAGCTACAATGAAAATAAAGACATAATATCCCATATTTTGCAGCGTTTTTGAAAAACGTCAACAATAAAATTACATGGCCCTTGAGGCAGGCATAGCCAAGGTCCAAGATCACAATAACTGGTATATTTAGCTAATTTAGACCTTGGGGAATGGGAATAATATCAGTTTCTATATGTTTGAAGAAAAAGGTCAATTTTGAAGA
Organism: Sepiola atlantica; assembly: GCA_963556195.1. Taxonomy (NCBI): domain Eukaryota; kingdom Metazoa; phylum Mollusca; class Cephalopoda; order Sepiida; family Sepiolidae; genus Sepiola; species Sepiola atlantica. Next base: position 72,871,424 of record OY744535.1, read on the forward strand.
GGTCTAATCTACGTGCTCCTACTTTTAAGAGATCCAAAGGCAGACCCTACCTTAAAACTTGAAATACGTATATAAGATCTAAATGAAATTTAAACCATATGTATAAGACACTAATTTAGAGTATTTCAACATTTCAGCTTCTTCTGAATACATTAGGGGTCAAAACCAAAGGAGGAGCCAGTAAAAACAAAGAAAGTAATATAGTGTTTTGAGCATAGTGAAATAGTACAAAGTAGTGATCTTCATTAAATCCTGAGTCACGTCGGGTATTCCTTCTTGCTTATAATAAGGGTTTTGTAAAGAGAAGAACACTCACACAAAACATCAGAAAGACAGGTTACTTTCGTACGCATGGGAGAGAAGGAGAGAAAGAAAGACAAACAAATAGATAGACGGATAACTCGTCTCGCTATCCCTAGTACAGTGTGCACCTTATTGTAGATAGCACCAGTGACACGTCTTTCTTACTTGAAGTCTCGACAGCCGAGAGACAGAAAATCCCTGCCCGGAAGTCACGTGGTTTCAATGACATCCATTCTTGGGTCATCTATGATCTTTTAGGTGTCACCCATACTTTTTCTATTCAAATAACGGCCCATGTTATGTAAGACAATGCGACAGCCCTCACCCTAACCCTAACCAATTTTAATTAACAGAAAACAACATATGGAAGATGCGTGAACTCAATGTGCTTGTTTAACGATGAAAAGTGTTTTATGTTAGGCAGACGAAGAAAGAAATGAACGTTTTTTTTCCACTTGTGGTAGAAGACGGGTTCTCGCTGTGAATGTCTTACAAGGCGGAACCAAAGATCAGCGCTGAATAAGAAGCATCGTTAATACACAGTTAACATTTAATATAAAGGTTTAAACAATCCAATTAAATTAAGCAATGTTGGTCCTGATCAATACTTAGATGGGTGACCGTTTGAAATACCAAGGGCCGTAAGTATTGAAGGGGTGTTGTGTATGGTTTTACTAATAAGTCGTCAATTATCAATAGAATACACCGTGGAATATTCACATGCCTTGTTCTTGATAACAATGGTCTCATTTCCGCCAGAAAGGAAAAGCTTCCAAACTGCAGACGATTCTTAATTCTAAACTTAGTGGAATAATAATGATTTTAAATAAAAGTTACATTTTATACAATGTGACAAGTTATATATATATATATATATATATATATATATATATATATATATATATATATATATATATATATATATATATATATATATATATATATATTATATATATATATAAATATATATACATGTATGTGTATTTTATATATATATATATATATATGTATGTATTTTATACATATATATGTATATGTATTTTATATATATATGTATTTTATATATATATATATATATATATATATATATATATATATATATATATATATATATTGGATATTATGAATATATACTTGGATATTTTGATCATCAATTTATAGGGATGAACTTAAAATTGTTTTTTATAAAAAACATTTTTCTTTTTAATTAAACTAAAAATAAAGTTTTACTTTTTATTTCATAAGTGGAAATAACACGGCGTTATAGTGGGAGGGGAAGGGTGAAGGGTTACTTAGTCTAGAAAGACGGATGTATTCCAGACTGATTGATCGACTTGTCTTGTTACTCGATCTCAGGATTTTTGTTACCTTCTTTTCACCTTTGGTTTTCTGGGCCTTTTTGACACAGTCTTGAGAAGAGACATCTGCGTCGAAACATTAATTATCTAGTTTCGACTGTACCACGAATGTTTATTTAATATTTCATATATATATATATATATATATATATATATATATATATATATATATATATATATATATGAATGATAAAAATGGAACTAATATTCCAACATAATGGTAAATGAAAAAAAAATTAATGTATTCATCAACGTTTGTCCTTATTTCAAGACTTCCTACGGATGATTGTCCGACGAAAATAACACACAAGTACAAAATATTTGAAACAACAATAGTAGTAAGAGATGATCTTCAAAAGCCGCTTATGAAAATATAAATTATGAGCTTCTAAATGATGGAGGCAGTGGAAAATTGGGTTAGCAGTTGAAAATGTGGGTGGAATGGTGGCGGTTGGAGTTATAATATCATTAGAGAGGGGGAGTGAGATTGTGTGATGTAAGGCGAAAGAGCTTGCTGAATACATCTAATATATAAAGTAGAGACGTTTTTTCCCCTGTACCTTCTCGGAGTATAGGAAAATAACCACATCCATCACAGGCGACTAAACTCACCACTATACTACACTTATTCACTCGAGCGTGTTTTAGTAAGTTTGTTATTATTTTTTTCTACCTAACACTAAATATTACATTTGGCCCACCATCCACGTCTCTCCGAAAAACCAACTCTATATAGGTGGTAGCAAAAACTTTCCTCTCTAACAATTCTGTACTGTCACTCTACTCATCGACACCGGGAACTAATACACAGAGTTTAATTTTCACAAAACACCGGTTCTTATTTATTATTTGCCTGGTATTAATTTAACACGCATGCCAATAATCAAACTTAGGTTAATTGGCCTATTTTCACACGTATTTGTAACCCTAAACAGTGGTGCAATCGGTAAGAAGGTAGGTTTCATGATCGTCAGTTTTAGCGTTCGATCTCAGTCTACTCTACCACTTTTTTTCTTTTTCTTTAAATTTAAAACATTCGCCAACATGGTAGACGGGGAAGAAAACGCAATAGGCCGTTGCTTTTTTTATTCGACGTCATGCAATAGGTAGTACTTTCTCTCGTGCAACGCCGGGCGACGGGTTCCGCTAGTAAATAATATTCTTGGTTTACCTTTTTCCATTTTCGACATACACACATATATATATATATATATTATTAAAAATAACCGACAATTTTTGTCTGGCTATTTTAGTGTTGATCCCTTCAATTTTCCGGATTAAAATCTTAATCTCGGAAGGAAATTGGCTGATGAAACTGCCATAGTGTACATATTGGTCCAGAGTACTTTTTAATAATACGTGTCTTAAAGAAAAAATGCTGCCTCGATACACATATATATATATATATATATATATATATATATATATATATATATATATATATGCTGTGTCTGTGTGTGTGCGTGTACGAGAGTCAAAGAACTAGAGACATATATGAGAAACATAGATAGATGTTTCTTCAGACTAAACTTTTTTCAACCTGAAAGGTCTATTCGATAAGAAAGGCGATCATTTTAGAGCGACATACGAATGAATAGTCGGCATAGCAGTCTTTGAAAAAAAAATTGCTTGTTCGCCATTTTGAACATGGCTTCCAAAGACATTCTTTTTCGTTTCTTCTTTTTTTAAAAACGGAAATTTGCAGCCACTTTCAACGCGATGACACCATTTTTGTGCATATCCAACGTTCAAACGGTCTACTATCCTTTCTTCTTGTTCAAAACGTTTCTTTTGTATCAATCGCGCAAACCAGGTAACCGCGAGCCAAGATGGCGGACAAAGATGGCGGACGAAGATGGTGAAAAGAAATAAGATGTCCGGCCTAGTTTGAAATCTCAGTAGAACAAGTTTTATTTTGACCGAGTGTGACGTTTGGTAAAATGTGTTACTGAAGCTACAGGATTGTCTAACCATGTGACCTAAACTTCGTATCGACGAACAAAAAAAAAACAGAACAATAGCATTACGCGATTTTTTTGTAAGATAAGTATATGTGTTTCACTTTGAATGACCTGAAGGTCAATACTGTTCTATGTTCAACTCACGATAAAAATGTTCCTTCAAATCTGTATACAGAATCTTTTGTTCAACTCAGCGTTGTCCAAGAGCAATACGTTTGTCATTATTAACATTACTGTATTATATTTAGTAAGTGAGGTGAGTAACAGAATCTTTTGTTTTATTTGGAGTTGCTCAGGAGAAATAAATGTAAATTACAGTTTTACATTTAAATCTCTTTGGACTATTTTCATTATCAACATCATTTCACTTCATATTTTGTTCAAGAGCAATACGTTTGTCATTATTAACATTACTGTATTATATTTAGTAAGTGAGGTGAGTAACAGAATCTGTTGTTATATTTGGAGTTGCCCAGGAGAAATAAATGTAAATAACAGTTTTACATTTAAACCTCTTTGGACTATTTTCATTATCAACATCATTTCTCTTTATATTTTTGTACAAGCGAGTGCGGGACAGAATTATCCGGTATCAAGAATGTCATTGTGTTTTGTTTTACTCAGCGTTGTCTAGGAGCAATACATATAGGATTACAGTATTACATATAAAAAAGATAGCGCCGGTAAACGAATTACATTATTATTACAATTTTTCCACACATTAAAACAAGAGAGAAGAATCGGCTGGGCTGACGAGAAACAGAAAGTTGGAGATAGGGATAAAAAATGGGGGAGAAGGAAAGAGAGAAAGATAAAGAGACGGCTAGAGAGAAAGAGAAAGAGAGAAAGAGGGAGGGAGAGAGATATAGAGGTTTTAATGTAAATATGTTACAAACACTATCAAACTTCTTCTATTTTGTTTTTTTTATAGCCCTTGGAACGCCATAACATTGGGGGTTCTTCAATCACCATTGTGAATAACTAGCGTTGGGTAGTGGACTGCACACAGCTCTGTAGCTTTATCATTGTCTCAGTGGTTGCGCTACAGTAAAAAAGCAATACGACCACGTTGTAGAGATAACTTACTTGTGCTGTGTGTGTGATACTGTCGTAGTTCGAGAGTCAACCGCTGTCTGTTGGTCGTTATCCGGTCGTGTCTTTCTCAGTGACAATCTTTATTGCCCGACACCGATATTTTTCTCCTGTTGTTGACTCTCAGACTCTCTCGGAAGTCTCCTCGGGTCGAACTTCCCACCACAGCTAGTGTCTGCCAAATATATTTCCTCTTGACCGAGAATCCTAGCTTACTTTTACTATCGATATCTGGCCAATTAGAATACTAACAAGTACTTGCCATGGCGCCATTCGTCTGAGAAGTTCAATGGACCCACGTGTCTTTTTATTGTCGTTCATTTTCTTTGCTACTCTTTTCTGGTGCTTTCGGCTGCGTGAGATATTTTTACTGCTTGTTATCATTTGTTTGGTTCAAAAATGTCTGATTCTGAGTCAGGCTACATTGTACTTGGGTAGATAAGGGTTTTGCTTCCGTATATTATCACAGCTGTTCGTTTCTTTAAGATAGTTGGTTGCTTCTACTTTTTAAGATGTCGTAGTGGGGATGTAGCAGTCAATTATTTTTTCTTCCTTTTCCTTGTGACTGGAATAATGGAAGCAGTTAAAAAGAACACACATAACTCCATTATTTGCTCTGAGATTTGAAGTAATTTCAATTAAGTACACCAAAATATGGTGCATCTTCCCCTTCAAAATCCTGTAGGACGGAGTAGGACTCGAAACCTTCACTAATCACTTCGATGTCTAATTAATAAAGGAAACATCTCTAGCTTGTCTAATATGCATTTCCTCCCATGGTGCAACTAACGGTACACGTAAGCGTAACTCTTAAATTACAACGTTCGTATTGAATGTTCCCACCTTCAACTTAGTTTAAACCTTATGGAGATTTGGGTGCTCGATGGAGCTTTAATCTATGCTGTCCTTCTGTAAAAGTTTCACAACAAAACTCGTCTAGCTACAACAATACTCAATAATCCCCCTTTCTCCCTTTTATGTACCAAAAACAAAACTGAACTTCCATAAACAAGTGTTCAATGTGAACACACATTTTATTATAACCTATTAGCGTATCGGCCATCACACGATCTCGACATTACACTGTCTCCACATTACACCAAGGAGAGCGGTGCCGTTGGCAGTTCGCTCACAAAAGTTCGATGTGGAGAAATACTGAAAAAAATATATAACAATGTCGGATTCTTATTTTCATTGAAAAAAAAACGCATGTCAGTCCGATATATCTTATTATATATATATATATATATATATATATATATATATATATATATATATATATTTATATATATATATATATACTCTTGCCATCTTATCGATTTCTTAAACAAAATTGTATTTCATTTAAAAAATACCTTCTAATGTGTAAAAACATTTTATTATAACCTAACAGCGTATATACGCTTATTTTCATTACTACTATGTATACTGCCATCACACGATCTAGACACAACGCTTTCTTCACATTACACCAAGGAAGGCGTCGCCGTTGGGAGTTCGCTCCCAAACGGTCAGCGCGGAAAAATACTAAAAACTATACATATAACACTGTCGGATTCTTATTTTCATTGAAAAAGGACGGATGTCTATCCGAAATATTTAATTCATTATATATAAAAAAAAAAGTCTGGGCATCTTATAGATTTCTTAAACAAAATTTATTTCATTTAAAAAAAATCGCCTTCTAATGTGAAAAAACAACATTTTATTATAACCTATCAGCGTATAGACGCTTATTTTTACTATTACTATGTATACTGCCATCACACCCACTCGACACTACACTGCCTCCATATTAGTTCAAGGAGAGCGTAGTCGTTGGGAGTTCGCTCCCAAACGGTCGGTTTAGAGAAATACTAAAAAAATATAACAATGTGGGATTCTTATTTTTATTGATAAAGGACAGATGTCTATCCGAAATATTTTATTCATTATATATAAAAAAAAGTCTGGGCATCTTATCAATTTCTTAAACAAAATTGTATTTCATTTAAAAAACGCCTTTTAATGTATAAGCACATTATATTATATATACATATAAATATATATATAAATATATATATATATATATATATATATATATATATATATATATATAAAGAAAAAAGTTTAATTCAAAGAACTCGATTATACTACGATATTTCAAAAAGATTACATAACAAAAAATTAAACATTTTAATAAATAAGATATAATGAATCCTCAGTGTATATTAAATACAGCAGATGAAATAAAGCTCAATAGTCAACACCTTATATCAAACAGAGCTTATATATGTTGATTCAGTAAGGTACAAAAATTAAAAGGTAATAATTATTTTCTAATCATACTCTAAAAATCAATATTCAACAATATTTATCCATATGTACACGTGTTTAAGAAAATCTTTATTATTACTATTAAAACAGAAAAAAAAACAAGAAATTCATAATTCCTCTACAGCATATTGACTTTATCAATTCCAATTCAAGTAACTTCCAGTGTATTCTCATAACTAAAATATATAATTTCTGTTTTTTTTTTAATTTTTATCTACAGTATGTAATATATACATTTTGTTTCCCAGTGAACCTAACTGATTTAGTTTTTTTTTCAAAATCAAACAGTTTCTTTCGAATTATTCTTGTCGCTTTTTTTCTAAACAATATTTTCTCACTTAACAACTTATATAACAGATTCCTTTCTTCTTATTTTCAAAACTGCGTGACTATTTCTCTTATCTTTCTCGACGCATCAAATATGCATTCTTGTTTCTCCATTGGCAAATTTCGAAAGCAAATAAACTTCATTATCACTGGGTTAATCAGTTTCCCAGCAAATTGCTAATTAATAATATATTTTGACTCTGCCAGATTTTCCAGGTGTTTTGTCTTCTTGCATATCTATCTATCTATCTATCTATCTATCTATCT
>OY744535.1:72884047-72911547 GCA_963556195.1 Sepiola atlantica
CCTTCATTAGTAAATTATGTTTCTTAGTCATTTTCCGAAGGATCTGATTATTTTATTAGTTACGTGTCACTCCTCACTTCTGTCATAGCGTCAATTCCTGACACGTGTAAATGTTGCTACAATTATAGGCAGAAACATCGATCCATACCCGTTGCCTACTACGTGATCCATTTGGATTGTCTTTGCTTTTGTCCTTTATTTATATTTTATTTCCCATATGCATATTTAATTTAACATAACAGCGTTATTTTTATTGTGGTGTAATAAATCTAATAACAACCGAAAAAAATGACATAAATCATTATATAATTTCTTTCCTTTTTTATCAAGGACCTATGGACATTTTTATTGAAGCAATCAAATAAAATAAAACAACATCTCCATTATTTGCTCAAGTTTTTTTTAATATTCTGTTTTATTTTTGTATCACATAGAAAGTTCGTCGAGACGATTGCATAATATTAATCATTTAGTGGCCATCCCCCGTAAGTGTAGGTTAAAGAGCTCGAAAAGAACGTCCGTGTTACTTGACGTCTAACACCAAAAAGTAAGTTTGTATGTGCTTCTTAACCACGTCGTCTTCCTGTCATGACGTCATTTTCTGAACACGTCAGCTGAACTTTCTAATTTTAACTTATTGAAAAATCCCTCTTTACTTTTTCTACCTTCACGTGGAAAAATTATGTCCTTAACACACACACGTCTAGATATTGGTACGTGTATACTTTGGTTTTACTGAAAGGAAAGTCTTGTCACGATTTCTCTCTTTCAGATGATCTAACATATATTGTTGACAAACCCACTCGCGTACCCGATGCTAACGGTCAATTTGAAGTCTTCTTGATCTTTTACTGACATGTTGCCCTAAACTGTGCTCTTCCGATCATTCAGTTGTCTCAATTAATATATAGCAAAGTACAACAGGACCTCTGATGCCCCTCTCCATCGCACAGTGTATCGATATTCGGTGGCGGACAGCCTTAGATCGTTCATATCAGAAATACTACTGCATTCCAAAAAGGTGTCCTCTATCAAATCCAACTCAACTCATCAGTTAACCATTAGTATAGAGAGTTGCATACACTCCAAGAAATCCCAACAAAAAAACAAACGGTCAGTTGTAGTACATCACAGAATGTGCCGCCGCCATTGAACACAAAAACAACTATTTCAATTGCTTGACTCGAAATAAATGTTCTGAAACTAAAGCCGCTTTTAAAACTGCCAGTAACCACTTCAAATTGGTTATAGAAAACGCGAGCGAGTCATATACGCAATTCGTTAAGTCTAGAGCAGCTGAGCAGAGGCTTGGTTCCCACTAGTTTTGGCGAATAACAAACAGCGTCCTGAACAGATGCGTGACCCTTATCCCAACCATCATCGACGGTCCTGAGGTGATTTTCTTCGCACCCGAAGGTGATTTTTTTCGGTTTTGAGGTGATTTTTTTCGGTTTTGAGGTGATTTTTTTCGGTTTTGAGGTGATTTCTTTCGGTTTTGAGGTGATTTTTTTCGGTTTTGAGGTGATTTTTTTCAGTTTTGAGGTGATTTCTTTCGGTTTTGAGGTGATTTTTTTCGGTTTTGAGGTGATTTCTTTCGGTTTTGAGGTGATTTTTTTCGGTTTTGAGGTGATTTTTTTTGGTTTTGAAGTGATTTTTTTCGGTTTTGAGGTGATTTCTTTCGGTTTTGAGGTGATTTTTTTCCGGTTTTGAGGTGATTTCTTTCGGTTTTGAGGTGATTTCTTTCGTTTTTGAGGTGATTTTTTTCGGTTTTGAGGTGATTTTTTTCGGTTTTGAGGTGATTTTTTTCGCTAAGAATGTTACATCAAATCCCACCCTTTGGAATCAGGGCCGCCTTCATCATGAATTTCCCCCTAAGACTGAAGATAATCTGCGTGACATTCATATATCTGTCCGGAACGTTTCCAAACATATCAAGACTCTTAATGCCAGCAAAGAAACTAACCTCTGACAACATTCCAACTATAGTACTTAAAAGCTGCAACCGTAAATAGCTTCAATTCTTACAAAGCTGTTCAAACATTGTTTAAAAGAGAAATGCTTCTCAACACCTTGGAAAACTTATTTAAAACTACTGGAGAGCGCTCTCTTGCATCTCAGTACAGACCAATTAGTTTGTGCATCATGATTAAGTTGCTTGAACCTGTGATAAATTGAGAAGGTTTCAATTACATCAGCAAAACAACCTAGTCAGCAAAAGCAATATGCTTTTCGCCCTACAGGATCAACAGCTGATGTGCTGACTGAAATATCACACATGGTAAGTGAATCTGTTGACGTGGGCTTCGTTTCTAGAGCAATACTTCTTGACATATCAAACGCCTTTGATTAGGTTTGACATAAATGTCTACTTCACAAGATTTCTAGCTATGGAATATCTGGAAATGTCCTTTCAATCATCAACTCTTTTATCACTAGATCATAAAAGTAGTCGTTGATGGACAAAAGTCCAAGACTTAAAGGATCGACGCTGACGTGCCTCAAGGATCCATTTTGGGGCGAACCCTCTTCCTGATCTTCATCAACGATCTCTGAAATCACATTTTAAGATCATTCGTCGACATTTATGAAGACGACACTATAATCTATGGCAAAACTTAGAATAGCAGCAATGACCATGAACTTTCTTACTCTCTCTCTCTCCCGACGTTGACCAAGGGGTGAACTGGGAGAAAAGATGACTGGTTACATTTAATGCGTCCAAAACCAAGCTTCTCACTTTTCACCAACAGCGCTCTGATTCCCACCTTGACCTAATTGAAATGAATGGCTCTTGTCTTGAAGAATGCCCCCTGCTTTGATACGCTTCTGGGACCGCTCTTCACTCTTGACCTGAAATAGAAAGACGTATATCAAATCCGTTGCTAAGGTCGCTGGAAAAGTGTTTGGACCATTCTACCGGTCCAGACGCAATCCTCTACCTGGACAAGAGCCAAATACGTCGTAAGATGGGGTACTGTTGCCACATCTTGGGAGATGATGCTCTGAGTACCCTTTCATGCCTTGACAGAGTACAACACGAACTTTGAAATCTAGTGGGCGATGTTTTCTTCTCCTTACTACTTCTTTCTCCTTTCCCACAGAAGAGATGCTGCTAGTCTTTCTCTACTCTATCATTATTTTAATCGCAGGTGGTCGACTAAGCTTCAATTTATGCTCTCCACTGTAAAACATTTACAACAAAAATTCGTCATGCCAAATCCACTCTCAGTAATCCCCCTTCTCCCTTTCTATGCCTAGAACTAAACGAAACTTCCATAAACATAGTTTCTTTCTTTAGAACTATCTGTATGTGAAACTCGGTACCGCGGAGCTGCATTCCAGTTGACTACAACATTGTCGTTTTCAAGTCCAATGGAAACAAAGCCTTAATAATCAAATTCTGCCGAACTTCCACTATCATTACCAACTATCACGATGTTCTATCACCATCCACATGACACTCATTAACCCCTATCCTCGGGTGGCTTTTGCTCCTTGATAACTGGTGAATCTTTAGTAATAAAAATAAAAATAAAATACCATAGCGCGTAATTAATGACGGAACAAAATATCTATTAGAAACAATTAATTGAACATAAATGGAATTATTACATGAAATCTGTTGCTAAAGTTCACGGAGAAATTGTTGGATCATTCTACCGCTTTAGAGAGTACCTCACTCCTGCGTAATCCTTTACCTATAAAAGAAGGAAGTAACGATGAAAAGGTGGATTAGGACACGGATCGACGACCTGGATGTGCCAAGTTCGAATGCAGACGGTTTCATAGCACCACTACCACTTAGGGATGTTGGCAACCACCACGTGGTCCCTCCTTGAAGAATGGCAACAAAAAAACAACATAATCAAGCCGGTCAACAACAGTGTCCCATGATGACTTATACGAATTTACTTAAGAGGCAGATACACTCTAAGATAGAGTACTAATACGATATGTGGGGAGGTGGCGCTAAAAACACTGTTTCTTGCCTTTACAAAGTACAAAATTGACTTCGCAATATCGTGAGAGTGATCTCTTCTCTTAACTAGAGAGTTTTTCTCCCAAAATAGACGTTACTAGCCTTTCTCTTGGCTAAGATCAAAGTGTAGTATCTGTTCCGATGGATACTGCACCCCATAGACTGGTATTGTCTTGGCCTTCGGGGCTTGATTTACGCCGGTCTATGGGTCTGTCCTGTGCAGTTCTAGGAGGTCTACCGTCCCAGGCTTCGCCTCCCCTCTTTGGGGAGGAGTAAGTTTTTTGCTTACTGCCTGAGGCGCCTTAAACGGGGAATGTCGACGGGGCTGCCCAGGCAATTTTTAATGGCCAGAGTGCTCACTTTCTCGGGCGCTGGCTTTTTAAACCCCACTTTCCCGACCCAACCTTGGGTCACATCTTACTTGTGGGAGTAATATAAAACTGGCCTTGTGTCTAACTCCTGGAGAGGAGTAAATCAATACTCTCTATTCGTATATTTGTGGTAGGTGCTCGACTGAGCCCCAATCTTTAGTCTCCCTTGTAAAGCATTCACAGCAAGAACTCGTATCGCTACAACCACATCAAAGAACTTCCTTTTTTCTCTATGTGTACCTAAGACCAAACGAAACCCTTGCGAACAAAGTTTAATTCCTTGAACATCGCATCTGTGGGATAAAAAATCACTGTGCTGCTTCCCAACTGACTGAAAGTGGCCGTTTTAAAGTCTAATGCTTAGAAATATTTGTTGAGACGTTATCCTTCTGCTTTTTCCATCCATCGTTTTCAATCCTCCCATTGTGTTGTTCATCGCCGAGTTGGAAGCTCTTAAACCGTTATCCTCGAGTGGCCCCCGGGTCTTGATAATCAGTGTCCCATTTTTAAGAAAGAAAAAAGTTGCTCTAAGATCATTCGTCGACATTTATGAAAACGACACCATCATCTATGGAAACATTTAGAAGAGCAGCAATGACCAGGATCTTTCTGACTCTCTATCTTTCGATTTTGAACAGGTGGTGCAATAGGGGAAAGGTGTTGGTTACTTTTAATGGTCTTATTACTGGGGAGAGAAATGTTGGGTTCATACCTTTCCTAAGCGAATAAAATGTATCTGAAGAGATTTGAATGCATCTTGCCGATTACATAGTCTACATCGAGATCCATTAAGCCAGTCGTGCTCTGAGCTTGAAGATTCCATCGGAGGTAATAAACATTACTTTTTTTTGTGAAATGAAATAAAAAAGAAGATAAGGATTCATACTATTCGCTCTGAAACTGAAAATCTATACGAGACGGTCGCTATTTATATACACATATTTCACCGTCTTTTTTGCTCTAATGCGATGTTATCTACACAAGCCAAAAATACGACGGCCTCATCTTTTTATGCCTTTTTACTTTTGCTTCGTTTTCTTGCTTTTGAAACATAAATTTTATTTTGTAAATATTTTGAAATCCTTTTTTTAATACGAGAAAAAATGAGACTAAATTTAGAATAACAATACGGAGAAATCGATGCGCTTTCAAATAGGTCTCTTTTAAAACAAGGCAACAATGGAAAATAACGCGTCGGTAATCTCTCTCCATCGTTTCCATTTCCTCCTCCCTCTCTCTCTCTCTCTCTCTCTCTCTCTCTCTCTCTGTCTGTCTGTATATATATATATATATATATATATATATATATATATATATATATATATATATATAATTATATAATTACGATATATATATATATATATATATATATATATATATATATGTATATATATATATATATATATTAAATATTATTACAGTTTCAACATACATTTGTTTATTTAAAATGTTCATTAGATAAGTTTAAATCCCTTATATCCGGACATTTCAAAGTAATACATATACTTTTACATTACTTTCAAATGTCCAGATATAAGCTGATCTATGTTCAAAGTCGAATAATATTTTTGTTTCTTTTTTTATATATTTCGTAAATATAATTATGCTTTATTTGTAATATCGAGCGTTACCAATCGTATTAGGATTATCTTCGATATTCGAAAACCTACTTCTAGTGATTCCTTGATATAATACTTATAACTATAATTATTTTTAATATATATATATATATATATATATATATATATATATATATATATATATATATATATATATACATATATTTTTGTATATATATATTTGTGTAATTGGGCAGCACACCTTCTCTTATACATGTTTGGTTAAACAGTAGCGCCAGCTTCTGTTTATTTAATTTTTGTTTCGTTTTTGATTCGTCGCACGACCGATTTGGTATTGTCGTCCATAATTGAAGCGTTGTTTATTCAAGTAAATAAACCTAGTATCAACCATGCTCGTTATTAGGGGGCGTCTTGTTAATAAATTCACCAATATTTTATTTTACATACTAAATCATCCACCTGAAGATAACCGACGTCCGTCAAAAACGTTCGCGAAAATATGGCGATTTTTCATACAACATGGACGACAATACCAAATCGGTCGTGCGACGAATCGAAAAAACGGATGAAAAAAATTAAATAAACAGAAGCTAGCGCTACTGTTTAACAAAAAGTGTATATATATATATATATATATATATATATATATATATATATATATATATATATATATATATATATATATATATACTAGCAAATATATGCTCTCTCCGGTTGCCTATTTTCGCTAGCCTGGGAGATATTATGGTGAACGAACACATACTATACTGCTCTTCAAAGGAGTGGGTAATGACTGAGACATAGGAAAATGGTTTCATACCAATATAACACATACTACCTATCCCCTCTTCTAAAAGGAGGCTGTAATGTCTGGAGCATTACGCCGCATCTATAAAAAAGGAGGAGGCAATTCCTGAGAAGACGGTCATTTCATTCATTTAAAAATGTCTAGCCACGAAAACATTATTTTTTATGTTTCTTTGGCTTTTTGGCTAAGATCAAAGTGTAGTATTAGTTATTGGCATAACAGCGACATAATACGTTTTACTATTGACGAAAATATTGCATATGTATAATAAAATATGACAATGCAAAATTACAACTGTATATTACAGAATATTAAATTATTAGAATCTGATTATAAAATAAACATGCAAATTAAGAAGATCTAAATATGTTTATGGGTGTTTGCAGTGTACTATATATACGGTATTACAAATTGTTATGCTGTATAATAAATAAAATATGCATTGCTTGTATTGATTTTTTAATATAGTTAGGATGGATTAAAAACACTTTTCGCATTTATTCATTTATATATATATGTATATATATAATTATATATCAATTATACATTTAATAACTCAATGGGAGAGAACCCCAGCAGAGTGCTCGATTATTAATAAAAATTTAAAATATAAGAACGTAATATTATTTATATGTGTATTCCAGAAGATTAGAACAACATTTGTATGTCAGTTTCGAATCTGACAAAGGAGGACAGCATTAGTTGTTGTCTGTTGCTTTGGAACATGGCGACTCGCGCGCTGTGTAAGTTCGTAACAATATTTCAATCGTCTATATTATTTTTTCTAGTTTGGGGTTATATTAGTATATTTTACGGATATTTACAGCATAGATAATTTGAAAAAATCACTTTCTTAAACTATAAATTCAAGTTATGCTCACAATAAACTCTGATCGTTCAAACAGTTATAAATAAAGATGCCGAGTTCAACAAGAGGCATCTGAAGTGAGTAGGAGGTTTCATCGGCCGAAACGTTGCGAAAACTATTTCCAAGATGAGAACAGTAGTCCAAATAATCTAAATAATCCAAATTATGAATCATCAATTTTTTACTTGATATTTCTGAGATAAACATGAAATCCTACCCGATGAAAACAAACAAAATCGTGCAAATTCTTTTCCTTCTTTCTATATTTTGCGAACAATATTATTTTTCTAATCTCTTATCTGTTTACATTGCTTTGCGGAGATAACGTTGGATTTAAATGCAATAGCGTAAAATAACACGAATTTCTTATATACAAAATAGCGTAGAATTAATTAGATTTTTAATACTTAATTAGAAAACGTGTTTATTTATTTATTATTTTACTTCAATTCAGTCCAAACAAGGTACACTGTCACTTAGACGTAAGGGGCCATTGTGAATTAGGGGACATATATATAGAGGGTTCCAAAATTAAGAGTTTAGCAGCGAAGTGCTTGTTAACATTAAATTTATATTTATTCATTTTGGTAAAGTTGGGAAACAGGGAGCAGGAAAAAAATCCCAAAGTCAAATGATCCGACGAAAGAAGCTATTAGAGTAGAAACCCTTCCGGCATTTGGTGACTTATACAGTGAAGAGGGGGACTTTGCTGATTGACGGGTTTGTCGGGGTTAAGTACGTTGAAAGAGCGCAAGTACAAAAAAAATGTCGGGGCATATTCCGTTGAACGATTTGTAAAACAAGCACTGGGATGCAACAACGTAGCGGTCATGGAAAAGGGGTTTGGGTTTGGTAAACAGTTTAACTCTTTTTTTTAACTCGTAGGAGACAAGTTGGTTTCATGTACCAGTTCAGATGTGGTATCAATACTCCATGCATAGACGAATGGTGGTTTTGTAGAGATATAGGATATTGGTAGGTTTGAGAAGTTTTCTAGCCTGGTAGGATGACCCTAATTTATTTGTAGGAGACGTGACAGTATATTCTATGTATTTATTACAATTCGTGTTACCTGCGAATGTTGGTCGAGAAGTTTGATTGTTAGACTCACAGCCATGGCAATCGGTGTTTGCTAAGGTTTCTTATAAGTGTTAAAAGAAAATGAGCGTTGTCTTGGAAGCATAACATCTAACCACACACTTTGGCCCCATTGTTAGATAATGGCCTCGTGAGAGATGGACGCATATATCGAGACGGGTTTTGACTTACGCGATTGTAGCGGAGTCATTCCGTGCGAAGCTACCGATGTTTTTTACCACGTCACGATGACAGGTGACGCAACCTGAAGGTCAAGACTTGAGGTCACAGCTGCGTGTGATCACGAGATTTGAAAGACAAGAGTTCCGCGTGGGAAAGTTGAATTGGGATTTTAATCAGTAGTCACTTGGAAGCGACGAGAACAAGACACAACCATGTAGCTGTTACAAGAAGGGATTTTCGAATCCCAAAATATAAGAGCCTTAGTAGAATCTTTCACATTCCTCTCTCTATAAGTAATTACGAAATAACTAGTGAATTTAGTTAGCGTAACCTCTCTCTCGATCCGAACGAACTCCTCAGATCGGCTAATGAAATAGTTAAATAAACTTGGCTCGAATTAAAACAGAAAAAAGACTTTGTTGTACATGTTAAGAAGTTGATTTCAGCCCACGAAGAAACACTCGTACGATGGACGACCAACGAAGATTAGGGCGACGGCGGCAACGTCTGCGGGGACGGTGATGACAAAGACAACCATAGCAGTCGCGAAAAATGGCTGCAGGCAAACGACGAGAAAAGAAAGGAGAGAAGAGAAAAGGTTGGTACGAGTAGCAGTATAGCGGCGACGGCGATCGAGAATCGGATCGAGTAGCTACGACTTATCGCCTCATTTGAATCAACAGCGAAGGTTCTTCTACGACACGCGACAATAAAGATATGTCAGACGCCACACAATGTAACACCATTCCACTACATTCTGGGGGTCATTTACTAAAGGATTAAAGTACGGAATACACAAATATGTATTTCTTCATAGCGTGCGGGACAGTGCAGGCTGTAGAATAAAATAATTCCTGGTTCGACTAAGTGTTGACCTTGTTGAGAAGTTTGGCTTATGTAAGTCAGTGATTAGTTGGCCCTGCATTATGTATATTTGTGTAGATATGTTTATATATTTATATTTAGGTTAGCACTAAATATCATATTGCTTGTACTCTACCCACAAGATGCGTAGGGCATATTGCGATGAGGTCAATCACAGTTTATTGGATCTTAAGGGTTTATTACAATATAATAAAGGGATAGGGTGAGTCAACTTCTGCAATGAAAGAGAAAAAAGAAAATAATCCGAGGGTATGCATATGTACTAATTAAATGTTTAGTTAAATGCGGATAAATGCTTAGCCAATTTAATATTTCCCCTCCCTACCAGCCCCTCCTCCCAAAACCCAAATGTTTAATTGGATTCACATCTAGAACATAGTCGCCACTTCGATACTCATTTCTCGCGTTGCCTGGATCTTGCCGCACCTTTTCTGCAGCTTCTCTATGGATTTACTTATGCTAAAAACAAGAGCGCCTACTAAGACCCTTCCTTCTAGCCACCGCTTCTACATCTCTGTCATAATTCCCCAGCTTACAGCTCACGGTTTAACTGTATTTAATGTGCTCTTTTCTGATCCATCGCAAATAATACTGATGCAGGTCACACTCTTCCACTATTACAGGGATTTAGAGTCCTCCAGGATCTCCAGCTCTCGAACCCACATATTGCTATCCGTTGCATTTTACGTCTATTAAATATTTAAAATGATTCTGAAATATTAGATTATAAAAACTTATAATTTTTCGTAGAATATATATATATATATATATATATATATATATATATATATAACTGATGGTTCTCTTTTAAAATTAATATTATAGAAATGAGAAAAATACAGATAAAATAAACAGTATCGACTAAACTATTATGTTATTCAGGAGTCGAGAAGGAGTTTCTTAGGGAGGTATATATATATATATATATATATATATATATATATATATATATATATGTGTGTGTGTTAAAATATACCGTTACAGGATGGTTATAAGCAATAAATATAGAATAAGTTTTAAATTTTAACGGTTTTTCTTTATTTATGTAGTATGGTACGGTTTCGATAGCACCCCTTAAAAGGTATAGCTTAAAAGAAATGTGCTCACGTTACATAGCCTGTTTCCAAGAAAACATTCCATGATACATACGTATTGTTGACCCCCGTGCATAACTGATGATTTTCTTTTAAAATTACTATTATAGAAATGAGAAAACAAACAGTATCGACTAAACTATTATGTTATTCAGGGAGTCGAGAAGGAGTTTCTTAGAGAGGTATATATATATATATATATATATATATATATATATATATATATATGTTTAAATATACCGTTACAGGATGGTTATAAGCAATAAATATAGAATAAGTTTTAAATTTTAACGGTTTCTTTTCTCTGTGTAGTATCGTACGGTTTCGGTAGAACCCTTTAAAAGGTATAGCTTAAAAGAAATGTCTTCACGTAACATAGCCTGTTTCCAAGAAAACATATTCCATGATTCATAGTGATGAAGTGAATAGTTTAGGATTTTACCAAGAACATACGTAGTGTTGACTCCCATGCACGTGTACCGATTCTTTAAAAATTAATATTACTTAATGTAACTTAAAATCTAATGTTGAGAATAATTTTCTCTATATTAATTTCTTCCGTACCTAACTTTTATTAAAATCATCCCCAAGTTGCCAGGAATATATATTCCAAAATTCTTTATGATCAGCTCATAATAGAAATGATAAATAAATAAAAATTATATATATATATATATATATATATATATATATATATACTCACTCTAAATACGAAAATTTACAAAACAATTACTTGCTCGTGTTACTCACTCTATTTTTTAGAATATATATTTCAAAATCCATTATGATCCGTACATTAGAGAGATTACCTTGTACCCCCCACACACACACACATATATATATATATATATATATATATATATATATATATATATATATATATATATATATATATATATATATATATATATATATATATATATATATAGGGTTTTTATTAGGAAAATGTGTTTTCAATTTTATGCCACTTACAGTATCTGAAAATGTCAAAATTCAAGTTCAATGAAGGTTTATCAAAACTTTCAGAGCATATATATTATATTATATTAATTCAATTCCAAAGACCATGTAAAAAGCAAACCAATAGACATATTTTACATCAGTCAGTTCCATTCTTATATATATATATATATATATATCTGTGAAAAAAAAGCTTTTACTGAAGACGTTCGTTAATACGAACGAAACCGGTCAAATCTCTCGTTTTTGTTTTCCGTTTGTCTTTTTTCACACATTTTATCTTCCACGTCATTTCATTTTCATCACTTATCGTGTACCTTACTCCATGTATATATATCTGCGTGTGCGTGTGCGCGTGCGCGTGCGTGTGTGTGTTATTTTTAAACCGACGCGTCTAATGTTACCGTCATTTTTCTCTGTTCGTCGGGCACAACACTCCTGCGACTATCAGGTTCTCGAATCTTTCGAGAGATGTGAATAGGTCGTGGGGGTCGGGTTTGACAATCTGTCTTGGAATGTCGTACGTCTGATAAGACGCTATAAAAATGATGCGACAGATCCGCTTTGCTTTCACAACTAGACGAATTGCCCACACACACCCCTACCCGATCAGCAAGGGCACGACGAGATGTAATTATAGAATTTATCAATAAACACTATTGATTGATAGATTGATGGTCTTTATGTGAGATAAGCATAAAAATGTCAGACTATGACACACTCAAATGAGATTTGATTACATTAGTAACACAACCAAATATATGCGACCTCAGCAAGCAAATATGTGATGAACGCATATAAAGTGATTGGCGTAATTTCTCTAGTTTCTGTATTAAAGATGTTAGCATTCATTTAGTTTAATACAAAACGAGGTTAGCAGGATATATATATATATATATATATATATATATATATATATATATATATATATATATATATATATATATATATATATATATATATATATATATATATATACAGGGTGGGCAAAAATAAGGGTCCTATTTTTAAAAATTCATAACTTTTTTATTTATTGATTTTTTTTTTTTTATTTTTTAGAATAAGTAAAGGACCCCTTCCGAAGCAAGCATGAGCCGTATTAGCCCTAAGGAAGTACCCTCATTTAGAAAACATTATTTTTGCTTAAAAAACTCAAAACAGTGTAAAAAACAATACTTTAGTTTTGTAATTTGTTTTGTTTATTTCAAAAAATCTCGGAAGGGTCAGTCTACACACACATAAAGTTTGGTGAGTTTAACTTTTATTTTGTGGAAGTTATTCAAATTCAAGTTATTCAAATTTAAAGATAGGACCCTTATTTTGGCCCACCCTGTATATATATATATATATATATATATATATATATATATATATATATATATATATATATATAGACCTTTTGTGCACGCAAAAAATAATTTGTTAATTAATTGATTAAAACATCTATATATACAAAAATTTATAACTCGTCCGATTAAAGACGAATTAAAAATGCCGTTCTCTGCATATTCAAACAAAAAAAATCAAGGTCCTCAGTCTGCGTCGTTTTCCATCCTACCATCTCTCTCTCTCTCTCTCTCTCTCTCTCTATATATATATATATATATATATATATATATATATATATATATATATATATATATATTTTTTCTCTCTCTCAATTTACTCTCAAACCATCAACACATCCTGAACAAAACCACATTTTACTTATCACTCCCTCAAAATTAAAATCATTTTTCTTTCTTCTCATGCTCACAACACACTTGTACACATTCTTTTAAACACACTTATACTCACACATTCCTGACATAGCCACCTGGTCAATACTCCTCCCTCCCTCCCTCCCTCCCTCCAGCCTCAAAAAAAATTTCACACCTGACCACAACAAAAATCTCCCCTCTCCCCTCTCCCACCCTTTTGACTATTTCCTTCACACTCTTACCCCCCCCATTTTCAAGTTATCTCCATTTCTTCAAATCTTTTTCTAAAACTATGATATGATACCACCTACATGCTAAACACACAGAGTTCCCCCCTTCCCTCCTCTTGCCCAAGTCTCTCAAAATCCATGCCACACCTTACCACGACAAAAATCTCATCCCCCCTTTCATCTCTCCCACCCTAAGGCAAATTCACTAATATTCTCACCCCTCCCTATTTCACTAAGATGTCAATACAATAGCTGTTGTACAACAGCATTTCTCATAACAAAGCATTCATCAGATGGTGATTCCGGGTTCAGACATGGTTTCGGGGCCGAAGCATCATTACCGCTAGCCCAGAGCGCTTTAGCAATATCTTCTTATATCATTAGATTTTGCTGGATGTGGTCACTCTGGTATTGTGATATCGACGCTGATGCAGATAGTGCCTTGTCTGGCATTTTCTTTATGTATTCTCTCTTGTCCGATGGACACACACACACACAAACACACACATATATATATATATATATATATATATATATATATATATACATAATTATTATTTCATGTATGCACATATAATATTATAAAGAAATATACTATATTATGTATAGAGTTTCAGTAGTTACTTAAACAGTGTTGAATACGTGAGTAGAGCTAGGTCTTAGAGTATGAAAATATATTTATGGCAATAAGGCTACACAGTTACGTCTGTGTTTCATCCCCGTAAAGAATTGCAAATCTACCTACTATTTAGCCTGACGATTGCCTACGGGGGTGAAACGCGGACGCCTCTGTGTAGCTTAATTGTTATACATATATTTTCAAACTTTACTATATATATATATATATATATATATATACACACATATATATATATATATATGTATATGTATATTTATATATATATATATATATATATATATATATATATATATATATGTGTGTGTGTGTGTGTGTGTGTTTGTGAGTTTGTTCTTACATTTTGCGTTAGGATTTGTGTTAAACGCATACGACTATCTCTCGGTCAGTTTATTTGGCATTGAAAATTACATAATCATTTCGATCAATTCCTGGAAACGAAAATGGAGTCGTTTATACGATTATTCGCCTAGTGGTCATTGGTTTGATTTGTCTGATCCATGGATATTACTTCCTTGACCAGACGGGGTAACAGCGTTATACGACTTTCGTTGATTTGCATAAAAATCTAATTCCGCGGAAGACGAGACCTCAGTAAAGAGACGAAACAAACCGTCCAGGTCATTATCTTCCGGATAACCTCATTGTCACGGGTACTGACAGATATCGGTCTGTGATTAGTCGAACGAAATCACGTGTTCGACTAGAGAGAATGGGGGTTTAATAGGCTGTTATGGCAGTCGATGGCAGACACAAAACAAATACCTGACCGCATTGAGAATTTTTGGTATCTTTGAACCTTCTTGAGTTGAGTAATTTCGTTTCGGTTAATTTGGGGTTTTGTATTCCCTCTAACTACGATGTTACGTGATTTTCTTTACCTGAACACAAAAAAAAAACGTAACGATAAATATATTTTTTTAGGGGTTACATTTGTAGATTAACATTCTTTGCTATATAACCTAAAAATAAATTCTATTTCTTTTAGGCGATTACTTGTTGTTCACAAGTAATCGCCTAAAAGAAATAAAAAAAGAAAAAGAAAACGATATTTTAGACTTCAACGTAGGGTATCAGTTTCGTATATAAATTTAACGGAAAAGAATCCATCATATCTAGAACATTTTAGCATTTTAAGGGAATAAAAAATTTTTTAACCACTAACCATAAGTTTGAGTGGTTTCCAGTTAGATTTAGTTTGGGGTTAGTTTTAAGATATATTAAAAGACCATAACGAATGTTTTGAAAAAAAATATTGAGGAGGGTGAACTACAGCTATAGCACTTTAAATTTAATCGAAAGCGTTCTTGTCTTCATAATTTTATCTTCATAGAACGAGTTAATATCGGGTACAAACTTGGCTTGACACCGGTAAGAGGAGACAATACAAAACGGGAATAACCGAAACGAAATTGCTCTTGACAGTAAATTCCAATAGCACCGATTGTTTACGCTCTTGCCAACTGGACAAAGGAAATGAACAGCGTATAGTGCTACGAATTTATGATGCAACACAACCGGTCGGAATTTAATCTTGTATACAGGGTATCCCAGACGTCGCGCACCATAGACTAATCTTCATTTTTTCGATGTTTCCGATTATCGGTGAGAAATTAACAGTAAACTAAATAGTTTATTTGTTTTATTATGTTTGGAGAAGAGGAGGCGACATACCCTTCTGTAGTTCAGGAATTCAACCGCAATGATCCTGAAGGAGAACAACCATTGAGCCATACCACTGTCTGCCGTTTAATCAAATGCTTCAAAGAAACTGGATAAGTTGCTAACCGTGAGAGATGTGGTCGACCAAAGAGTGCAACTGATGAAGAACCATCGGCCGTATTTTTGTCGAATGTTGCTATAATCCCCGTGAAATCAACAAGAAGAATAAACTAGGAGCTAACGATTAGCAAATCATCAGTGAATCGTATTCACAGGACACAGAAATTTGATCCGTACAGCCCTCAGTTAATGACAGTTCTCTAAAGAGAATTGATACTTGTTTCAGTGCAAGGGATTAACAATTTGAGCATCTGTTAAGCTAATTATCAATAAAATATGTATTATGTGTACTTTTATACAATCCAGGACTGTGCAAACCTTTTGGTATACCCTCTATCAAGTAAAGTTAGCTTCCCCCGACATAGGTCTCCTATAGCTTCTGTAACAAACTTTCAGTTAGTGAGTTCAGCCATATATTGCTCTATGTCCATTTTAATTTTGTTTTTTTGCTTTCTTCTATGTTAATATTCAATCCTGATCAATATTCTTTCTTACAATAGTCATGCATAAATAAGTGGGAGGAACATTCACTCTCACACTGAAATCTCCGTCCTCTGAAGGACTTCATGTGGCGCTTATGATTTAGAACATTGAAGGTTATTACTGATAACGTGACCTGATGTAGAGAAATGGACAATTTAAAACCCTAAATACACTATATTCCTACTGAGACGTTAGGTTCTACTGCAATAAGAGGATGGATTTATAGGGGCAGCCTAAGTGGGAAGTTGTGCGCAAATATCTTTGTTCACATTACATTTATATTTCTGCATGTTGGTAAAGTTGTACAAATAGGGAAGGGGAATGGACTTCCACAAGCAAGCGGTACAAGGAAAGAAGCTATTAGTGAAAAATGTTTTCCGGGATCTGGAGACCGCTACAATGGAGGGGTGAGATTTTGCTGTAAGTTAGGTTTGTTGAGGGTATTTACGTTTAAGATGGACAATATAGTTAGTTCCTCGGAGCACATTCCAAGGAAGTACTAGTAAAAAAGCGCAGGTATGAAATATTACGTCAATGGGACAGGGGCTGGAGCTTGGTAGACTATGCGGGACCTGTTTACCCGACCGCACTAACATGCAGACATTTAAATGTAATGAAACTCCCTATCCAGGTTGTCCCTTATAAATCTGGCCCTTATTGCAGAAAATTCTTAGTGGCAATATATCAATTTTTAGGACGAACTAATATAAAAAAAAGTCTCGGTGATCTCACGGGCCCACTCATGCTTTTCTTTAATTAATCTTTACTGCCAATAAATACCGGGTAACGTTGAGTATCCCTGCCGGTATCCAATAAATCTACAAAATGAATATGTAGAAAACGTACACCAGTTTTATACATTAAAAACGAACATGTTCTGCGCCCCAAGCGCGCTTGCAAAATAAGAAAGATAATTTGGTTCAAACCCCCATTCAATATGGCGATAAAAAGCAAAAATAAGAAAATCGTTTTTCAATCTATTGAAAATAAACATGTCTACAAAGGGGATAAGCTAGCAACGCAATAAAAAAATAATATAAAGCTAATGTATAGCTGTACATAAACGTTTTAGCAAAGAACCAGCCAAAATAAAAGTATTAAATCAATAAATTGTTGTACACTCCCAAATGAATTGTAACTGCGCGGACAAAGATAATCTCCTAGAAGGAATTTGTTGGGCTGAAAAAAAAGAACATTTATAAAGCAATCCTGGAAAATATACCATTTAAACAGAGATTCTATAAGGACAGAATGACATTTATCACTACTAAATGCCAGTTAAAGAAATCGTACGGCCATTATCTCTCTATATATCCCCCCTCTCTCTCTTTCTCTCACTTTCTCTCTCTATATATATACATATATTATTAATAGATATATTATTTATATATATATATATATATATATATATATATATATATATATATATATATACATACATATATGTATATATATATAAATAATATGTATATATATACATATACATATACACATATAACTAATATATACATTAACACACACACACACACACATATATATATATATATATATATATATATATATATATATATATATATATATATATATATGAGAAAGGAAGGATGAAGGTATATATATAAGAGTTCGATGCAATAATGGAAACATCTTGTGAATTTTGCATCAATTTTTAAATACCTAAAAGATTTTGGTTTTATTTTTTTATTTATGATTATTGTTACCCTTAATTAATTTGTTCAGTTTATATTTTTTATTTATGGTAAGTGTTGTTTATAATTAATTTGTTTAGTTTATTTTTTTATTTATGTTAATTGTTGTCCTGAATGAATTTGTTCAGTTTATCCTTTTTTTTAGATAGTGCATACTAGTAAGAAATATTTAAATGACAGATCTATCAGATTTCGAAAGAGGGCAGATTGTTGGTGCCAATATGCCAGGTGCTACTGTAACAGAAGTGGCTGAGATAGTGGGTGTATAAAAAAAACTGCCTCGTAGGTGATGATAGCCGTCGAAAAAAATAGGGAAAACATCCCGATCATCTCGTTTCAACACAAACGGTTCGCCCAGAGTATTACACGGCTGGATTTCATGGGAGGGGGGTTAAGGTGTTTCCATTATTTTGTTCAACCCTTGTATATATATATATATATATATATATATATATATATATATATATATATATATATATATATATATATATATATATATAAAGGCCCTCCCTATATATATATATATATATATATATATTCATATATATATATATATATATATATTTTTTGATTTTATTCCATTAGTTGCGACAAAACAGGTTTTGTTTCATTGGTGCGATTAGCTACCAACTCATCAGGCCGGCGAAAGGAATTTGAATTCCTTTCGCCGGCCCGATGAGTTGGTAGCTATTTGCACCAATGAAACAAAACCTGTTTTGTCGCAACTAATGGAATAAAATCAAAAAATATATATTTCGCTCTGAATTTTCATTGAGCACTCTCATAAACCCGGTTTCAACTTCCTTCGGATTCATACCCCCTGGATATTTGTAACAAGTTAATTATATATATATATATATATATATATATATATATATATATATATAGCATAAATAGCATAATAGCATAATATGAAATGAAATAATGAAATATGGTGCGAATCAAATTTTCTCCTCTGAGGAGAAGAATTATCTTTGAAAACGCATGAGTTAATGACTTTGAGTTACTTTGCCTGAATTTTGAATTATAATAAAATTTGATTCGCACCTTATTTTATTCTTTCACTTGATCTAGTGCTATTAATGCTCTATCCAGTATATTGAGCTTCAGTCTTTATCCGGATGTTTTACTAATTAAAAGATATTAGTTGCCTCTTATATTTTTTGTTGAATTTACTTCATACATATATATATATATATATATATATATATATATATATATATATATATATATATATATATATATGGTTAATACAATAAAAAGATATAAGAGCCAACTAATATCTTTAATTAGTGAACATCCGGATAAAAATGAAGCTCAATATACTGGATAGAGCATTAATAGCACTAGATCAAGTGAAAGAATAAAATAAGGTGCGAATCAAATTTTATTAGAATTCAAAGTTCAAGCAAAGTACTTGTCATTGCGGTAATGGTCCTCTGAGGAGAAGATTTTCTTTCAAAATGCATGAGTTAAGGACTTTAAAGTACTTTGCTTGAACTTTGAATTCTAATAAAATTTGATTCGCACCTTATTTTATTCTTTCACTTTATCTAGTCCTATATATACATATATATATATATATATATATATGTGTGTGTGTGTGTATGTGTGTGTATGTGTGTGTGTGTCTATTTGTGTGTGTGTTCAGGTTCTATTGAATACTACGGAGTTTGTTTTTTTAATTATTTTCTTTATACTCTCGACGCGGCGAGCTAGTTTCCTGATTTCGGGTGGTAGTTGGAACATTATATGCCGTGCGTAGTTTCTTCAGCAATCACCCGAGCGTTTTCGATATCGCGATCGTCATCCGGAGTTGTGTCTTATTTTTCATCTTCGTGCTGTTATTTTTTTATAGTGTTTCTTTGCCTGATGACGATCGCGAGATTGAACGCGCTTGGGTGATGGCCGAAGAAACAACGCTCGAAACCATAATGTCCAAACTACCACCCGAAACAAAAAAAAAAAAACCCTCGCTTCCTTTAGACATAACTCACTCTTGTATTTTGTGTGATTAAAACATGTAAGATTTTGCCACTATTTGTTATGACAACTAAACACCGCTCAATGAGAAAACTAATTCTTAATAATTGGTCTCATTAATTGTATTGTGTAACTTGCTGATTCATGTTCTACATTTAACTATGCCTTATATATTGGTAATGTTTTTTATGGCTATCTATTCATGACATTTGAACTTTTTTTTTTTATGACAGTTCTGATGATTTGCATTTATTAATTCTTGAGCGATCTATAACCCTAACCCTAACCCTAACCCTAACCCCACAGTTCATTTTATATCCAAAATAAACGTTTTGAAACGTTTGCAAACAAGATAAAAATCCATAGCGTATTTTAGTTGAAATCACATTTTCATGCATTGTATATCTTAATATATATATGTATATATATATATATACACATACACACATACACACACATATGTATATATATACATACACATATATACATATATATATATATATATATATATATATATATATATATATATATATATATATATAGTTTGAAAAGTCACACATTGAAGCGTTGCTGAAATAACAATACTAAGGAGAATATTTAAAAAATATGTTTTTTAAAAACCATATTCTCCTTATTATTGCCATTTCAGCAACCTTCAATGTGTGACTTTTTAAAGTATTTGATTCACGTAACCGCGTGCTACACACACCGGCATATCAACATTAATCGTCGATAACATCAAGACGAATTTCAACTCGACTGCGATAAATATGTCTCAATCAAAGAGGATTAAACGAAAAAAGAAATGAAAAAAATATGCTTATACTACTGACAAGGGTGTATAACACCGAAAGTACTTAAGTTTTTAAAGTAGATAAATAATTTATATTAAAAAACATAAATAATTTGCGTTATCCAGGTTTTCAAAATATTTTTTTGTTTGATATTCTCCTTATTATATATATATATATATATATATATATATATATATATATATATATATATATATATATATATATATATATATATATAATAAAGAGAATATTTTTTATAAAATATTTAGAAAACCTGCACACCGCAAATTATTTGTTTTTAAAAAATAAATTATTTATTTTCTTTAAAAACATGTTTTTTCCTTTTTTTTAAACTTGAGTATTTTCAGTAATATATACCATCGTCAGAAGTATAAGCATATTTTTTCTCTTTTTTCCTTTATTTTTCTTCCTGGCTGAGAGATATTTATCGCAGTCAAGTTGAAGTTCGTCTTGATGTTATAGACGACAGTGTTGATATGTCTGTGTGTATCACGTGGTTACGCGGGAAGGGTATTTACGCGGGAAGTCACATATTAGAAACGTTGGTGAAATGGCAATAATAAAGAGAATATTTATTCAATAAAATATTTAGAAAACCTGCACAACGCAAATTATTTGTTTTTAAAAATAAATTATTTATTTACTTTAAAAAAATTTTTTTCCTTTTTTTTTGTAAAACTTATATATATATATATATATATATATATATATATATATATATATATATATATATATATATATATATATAAGTGGATATTTATGCAATTCATTTTGCACGCTCTGTTTGGAAAATTTGAGAATGTCTACGATTTGTCTGGTTGTGAAACAGAACTCTTTTTTAACTACAGCTTTCACTGGGTCACTATCGATGACCAGTGGTCGGCCGGCAAAAAAGTTACCACCACCTGGTTTCTATTAGTTCTACATATATTTAAAAAAAAATGTATAACTATCTTTAATATACTTGGGTAAATCCGTTCTTCGAGATGCATTTTATCTAATTCTAATATATTCTGTACGTTGATCTTTTACTTTAGCGACGCTGATGTATTTACGGATAGGAATTCGTGTATTATTTCAGAATCAAAAAGGTCTTTAATGTTTGCTATCGAACGCGCCGACATAGTCTGTGATTTAATGCCTGTGAAGATGAAAGAAACGCTGAAACACCTGTTGTTTTGGATGAACTATGCTGGATATGGGTGTTTCAAGAGTTTCGCTAACCGAGCATATATATATATATATATATATATATATATATATATATATATATATATATATATATATATATATATATATATATATCCATCTTTCTTTGGTAAATTACAACTGCTTCTTGTCATGCATCTTGTGTAACAATGAAGATTAGATTTCGAATTCTTCAAACGATGATTAATTAATTAAACTTATTTAAACCGTGGAGACGAGTGGAGCGGCTGGCCCCACCACAACTGCCTTAGTTTAATAATTACGCGCTACACCGGGGACCATCGTGAACTGATTTACCTCATCGAGCGTGTCTTTATCACCATTATTCGAGGGAACGTCTTGAGCCTGCCCTCGGCCTGCCAACCCAATAGGACATCCGATGCAATTTCCTGATATTCTTCATATAGGCTTTTTAAATTTGGTGGTTCAGAAAGATTTTCATGAACTTTTAAATTTAAGTCTAATATTTATATTTTGTCAAATGTTGTATTATGTATTTGATGATAAATGTTATCATTGCTCATTCTCAAGTATTAATTAAACTCGTTCGTAAATATATATCGAAATCGGGGTATTAAGGTGTGAAGAAAAACTAGGATATCTATATATTTAAATATCTTTAATCTTTACATACATAAAAGTAGGGATTCTGTTCTATATGTGTAAATCATAAAACAGTTTACAGAAACATCGGTCCGAAAACGTTTGGGTTCCGATGTAGAAGCCATTTAAACAAATCCTGATCAACATTCAAACCCTAACCCTATCCTAACCCTAACCCTAAGCCATTTATGCAAATTCTGATAAACATTCTTTATTATAAACATCTAACACACACAATGTGCGTGATAGTGCACTGTTATTTTTTATATAGGATGAATAACACATTATTCATGTGAAAGGATCACACATAAAATAAGTCTGGGCCTGGTGTTGCCACATACGCCAACAAAACTATAAAAATATGACGCTAAATAAAAAAACATCCGGGAAGCTTAGAAGAAACATCTAAGCGTCATGACCGTCAGGGACTTTATTAGTAGTAACCATAAGGGGGCGGTCGGCATCCTGCGAATGTTGGCCCTTCTTATTTCAGGTAACAGAATACAACAGACCAAATACAGGTTAATGAATCTAATCAGCGCCACCCACAAACGAAATAAGACCCAAATGAAGAAATAGACCCCAACGTAATGGAGTGTTATCACAAAACCACATCTTTACAAAACGACTTCTTTAAACATATACAATAATATAAAAGTTATGTTATGGCTATTCCAAACACCATGTATATGTTTGTATGGCGTAACCTACGAAAATCGTTAATCTGATCATTACGGATCTTCAAAGATAGCTGCTAAGTGAACGTTTGAGCAATGTGCAGTACATTTAGTGCAATTTTATTTCAAGACGTTCAACTGAGCTTCAATTTATGCCCCCACCCACCGTAAAAAAAGAGGTTCAACTGAGCTTCAATTTATGCCCCCACCCACTGTAAAAAAAGAGGTTCAACTGAGCTTCAATTTATGCCCCCCCCACTGTAAAAAAAGAGGTTCAACTGAGCTTCAATTTATGCCCCCCCCCCCCCCCACTGTAAAAAAAGAGGTTCAACTGAGCTTCAATTTATGCCCCCCCCCCACTGTAAAAAAAGAGGTTCAACTGAGCTTCAATTTATGCCCACCCCCCCACTGTAAAAAAAGAGGTTCAACTGAGCTTCAATTTATGCCCCCACCCACTGTAAAAAAAAGAGGTTCAACTGAGCTTCAATTTATGCCCCCACCCACCGTAAAAAAAGAGGTTCAACTGAGCTTCAATTTATGCCCCCACCCACTGTAAAAAAAGAGGTTCAACTGAGCTTCAATTTATGCCCCCACCCACCGTAAAAAAAGAGGTTCAACTGAGCTTCAATTTATGGCGTCACCCACCGTAAAAAAATCACAACAAAAATCGTCTAGCTACAACCATAATCAATAATTTCCCTTTTCTTCCTCTGTTTAACTAAAGCTTAATGGATCTTCCGTAAGCAGAGTTTTATTCCTAGAACTACCCGTCTGTGGAACGCATAACCGCGGAGCTGCTTCCCAGATGACTACAACATAGTCTTTTTCAAGTCCTATGTACACGCATTCTTTTTGAGCACGCCACTTAAATGATCAACTTCTGCCCAATTTCAACTATCGTTACCAATCATTATCATTTCGCTGTCCTCCTGACAAACTCATTAACTCATCCTCGAGTGGACTTTGAGCCTTGATAACCAGTGATTTTTAGTAAAAAACAAACAAAAAAGCAAAAAGGATCGGAAACCTCTTCGGAAAATCCAGATACCTTCGATGTTGATGAAATGTTGGTACTAGTACAGGCGGATTTTCAACCGACAAAAATAAGTCAAGAAAACACTCACAGTATGTTTATTTTTATGATAATTTGTTGTTTTGGGGCGAGGAAAATCAAGGAAATATTTTTTCTTGATTCGATGAATTTTGTGTTTTATGAATAAACGAAACAACGACTTTTACAGATTTATTTTCGTTTTACGAGTTTCACAAGACGCGCCTGAAAAAAGTCGGAGGTTACATCGGCCGAAACGTTAGGAGAATAACACCCAAGATGTAAACAGTAGTCCGAATGATCCACACAAACAAATATAGTCGAGCCACTGAATTGCTGACGCCAAAATTGATAGAATGCAAAATATAACAAAAACGTTAAGGTTAGGGTTAGTTTAGGGTTAGGGTTAGGGTTAGTTTAATGTTAGGTATATGTAACGTTTCAGTTAGAGTTTAAAAAAACAGTTCGGTTTAAAAGCCGTACAATTTTTGTTTTGTTTGCGAGAATTTATTTAACTATTTTCGAGAATTTAAAAAAATTTCTTTTGGGGTTAGTGCAGACAACGGAAGGAAGTTTCTGCATCGCTTAGGTACTGTCACAAGAAACCCCATCATTCTCTGCGGGATTGCATCTTACGAAGACCCAGAGTTGTCGTCTACTTCACTAGCCTTCTGATTGGCTAAGCGCTTCGGCATCTTCCGGTTGTTTACGTAAACGTCCGAAAGATGCGGAACAAAAGTCGGTTTTATTTGGTTCAAAAGCTGTACAAGTACAAAAATGTTAAAATATATATTACAGATAAATGAATAAATATTCTTCAAATTGCTCCGTCTCCTCCCATTTTTAGAACCTTACATGACGTAATACTTACGTCAAATTCTGGCAACTACTATTTAATTTCAGCTTTCAAATTCCTCCTACCAAACAGAAACATTTATTTAATCTACAAGGATGGACTTCTCCCGTTCCATTAGCCATGACCAGGTTGAAGTCTTAAGTAATTCTTTATTCTATTTTTTGTATCGCTGTTACTGTGGATCGAACCTTCCACATCCAGAGGATGGTTACTTAGAACTCATTTTTACTTAGCACTTTAGTCTGGCGAAACGAGAAAAGTCTACCCCTTATCGCTTAGATAAATAGTTCATTTCGAAATTCCGTGCAGATTCCCTAGTTTGACATGAAGTGTCCCGAGTTTGTCAAGACGCGCCTGAAGAAGGTCGGAGGTTACATCGGCCGAAACGCTAGGAGAATAACACCCAAGATGTAAACAGTAGTCCGAATGATCCACATAAACAAATATAGTCGAGCCACTGAATTGCTGACGCCAAAATTGACAGAATGCAAAATATATTGAACACAAAATATCTGAAATGTTTCATATTTGTTTAATATTCTTTCTTGGTAAAATTATGAGCGAAGAATTGCATGACCTTGACCTTGAGTCATCCATCATTTGAACCTAATTGTGTGTTATTTAATGA
Organism: Sepiola atlantica; assembly: GCA_963556195.1. NCBI lineage: Eukaryota > Metazoa > Mollusca > Cephalopoda > Sepiida > Sepiolidae > Sepiola > Sepiola atlantica. The sequence continues at coordinate 72,910,213 of OY744535.1, forward strand.
TTGGTTAATACTTCAAACCTGCATATAATCAATTGTACTTCACGAACTATAGCAACGCTGCGTTTTCATTGTCAAATATATATGATCATCTGCTAAGCCATGGTTTTTTTTTTCAGAACCAGATTATCAGTTTCCACATGAGTGCAACTAGAACTACTGATACGATAGCAGGATTTGTGGTCAAGATTTACTCCTCTAGATCCGCCGTGTTCTGTTTATGCTCATGCATATGAACAGGCTAACGAGCGATAGAGTATATTTTGCACATGGCATACTGCTACGAAGCATAGAGACCAGGCGAGGACACCCTCACAAGCACACTAGGAAAGGTACTAGCTCTCTGCATCAATTGTTTATGAGTGCAACGAGAACTACTGTTACCCGTAAAATGTCAGGATTTGAGGTAATAGCTTACTCCTCTAGACCTGCCAACTTCTGTATACCTGTGCTTATGAATAGGGCAGCATCGAGAAGTGTGGCTTATGACTACGAAAGGGCGGCCACATTTGAGCGGCTATATTTTGTGAATCACTTCGTGCTGTGAAACATGGAGAACAGTCGAGGACACCTCTAGTGGCCAATTCAGATAGGGACTACACTCCTTCGCATCTCTTTACCCTAACCTCCTTTACTTCATAAATCTGTGTTTATAATAGTCATTTATATTTTATTTTTACGATATTATTAATGAAATAAAAGTATCCTCTTAATAAATCTTAAAACTTTCATTTTTTTGAGAAAGACAAAATAAGTGCATAAACATCAGAAATAAGAAACGAATCAATGAATGTGAAAATGGACAAAATGTTGATTCCATAATGAATTCTTGTGATTAGCAAAGTTGGATTAATGGGAAGATAATGATGAGTTGCAACGTATAATAAATGACAAATGCATTCAACGTGATGATATCTTGGAGAATCAGACAAAAGTGATTCAGAAAGATTAATGATGGAAGGAATACAAGACGATGCCAATCCCTTACACAAAAAGCAATCGTATACGTGATGAAATGTATCAAAAATAATGACAATAATCCGAAAATGTTTTTGTCTTCAAAAGTAACTGCAGTTTTATAGCCTAACCAATTATTAGAAGTTTCTTAAACAGACATAAATATGGCAGCCAGACACACTTCGGTAATGCGCTGAAACTGCAGTAAAATGTTAAGCTAAGTACAGTTTATGATATTTTATTATGAGTTTAGCTGGATCCGTTATGATGTCACCACTTGGATCTGCTCTATGTTATTTATTCGATTTTGTTCCAATGTGGAAAATGTAGTTGTTTGTCATCTATCTATCTATCTATCTATCTATCTATCTATCTATCTAT
>OY744535.1:72921547-73004047 GCA_963556195.1 Sepiola atlantica
AGCATGAATAATTGTTTGAAGTTATAAAGAACTTGAAACGCAAATTAGCAATATGCCGGGGTTCCCTATTTAATAACCAGAAAAAGGCTCGATATGCCGTAAAAAAGACCGTGAATAAATATTAGTATATATAATGTAAGTGTTGAATATGCTAATGAAAAATAGACGATTGTTACAATTTCTTGTTGACATACGCACCTCCACAAAGGGGGAGGTAATGATCGGAAGATGGGTCTAATAAAACAGAACAGATACTACACTACCCACACAGGAAAAGGGAATGCCTGGGAGGATGGTCTAATTATAATAGAACAGACACTTCATTAACGCCACAAAAATGAGGAGTTTATGGCTGGGAGGATGGTATACTTGGAACAGAAAAGATACGATATAGCTCTTCACATAAAAAAGAGGCAATTCCTGGGAGAATAATATCATGGACACAGATACTACACTATCCGTCTGAATTTAGCATTGAAAATAGTACATTAGCCTGAAATAGTATAATTAAACATTAAAAGATTCATTCATTCTTTTCATGTGAATCAGATACTTCTAGTGTTGGCATTAATTTCCCAGATATCGTTCTAGTTAGAATCCTTTGTAGAAAGAAATCCGGTAGTTACGGGAAGGGCCACGTGAAGTTTGCGATGCCCCTAAATGGTATTGTGGAACGAACTAGATTTGAACTTGCAACACCCAGGTTGTCAGTCCGTGTCGTTATCCACTTAATAAGCGTCACCTCCCCCGTTAAAAGATACTGTAATAGTACAATTCATAAACGTAATAGTAGAGATTCGGTTCAGACAAACAGATACAAAATCTCCATTAGTAAAAGATAATTTAATATTAGTAATAGAAGTAACAGTATAGTTTTGGTTTAAGACAGACAGATAAAAAATCTCCATTAGTAAAATATAATGTAATATCAGTAATAGAAGTACCAGTATAGTTTTGGTTTCAGACAGACAGATACAACATCTCCATTAGTTAAATATAATTTAATATTAGTAATAGAAGTACCAGTATAGTTTTGGTTTCAGATAGACAGATACAAAATCTCCATTAGTAAAATATAATTTAATATTAATAGTGGAAGTACCAGTATAGTTTTGGTTTCAGACAGACAGATACAAAATCTCCATTAGTAAAATATAATTTAATATTAGTAATAGAAGTACCAGTATAGTTTTGGTTTTAGACAGACAGATACAAAATCTCCATTAGTAAAATATAATTTAATATTAGTAATAGAAGTACCAGTATAGTTTTGGTTTCAAACAGACAGATACAAAATTTCCATTAGTAAAATATAATTTAATATTAGTAATAGAAGTACCAGTATAGTTTTGGTTTAAGACAGACAGATACAAAATCTCCATTAGTAAAAGATAATTTAATATTAGTAATAGAAGTACCAGTATAGTTTTGGTTTAAGACAGACAGATACAAAATCTCCATTAGTAAAATATAATTTAATATTAGTAATAGAAGTACCAGTATAGTTTTGGTTTCAAACAGACAGATACAAAATTTCCATTAGTAAAATATAATTTAATATTAGTAATAGAAGTACCAGTATAGTTTTGGTTTAAGACAGACAGATACAAAATCTCCATTAGTAAAAGATAATTTAATATTAGTAATAGAAGTACCAGTATAGTTTTGGTTTCAGACAGACAGATACAAAATCTCCATTAGTAAAATATAATTTAATATTAGTAATAGAAGTACCAGTATAGTTTTGGTTTCAGACAGACAGATACAAAATCTCCATTAGTAAAATATAATTTAATATTAGTAATAGAAGTACCAGTATAGTTTTGGTTTCAGACAGACAGATACAAAATCTCCATTAGTAAAATATAATTTAATATTAGTAATAGAAGTACCAGTATAGTTTTGGTTTAAGACAGACAGATACAAAATCTCCATTAGTAAAATATAATTTAATATTAGTAATAGAAGTACCAGTATAGTTTTGGTTTCAGACAGACAGATACAAAATCTCCATTAGTAAAATATAATTTAATATTAGTAATAGAAGTACCAGTATAGTTTTGGTTTCAGACAGACAGATACAAAATCTCCATTAGTAAAATATAATTTAATATTAGTAATGAAAGTACTAGTATAGTTTTGGTTTCAGACAGACAGATACAAAATCTCCATTAGTAAAATATAATTTAATATTAGTAATAGAAGTACCAGTATAGTTTTGGTTTCAGACAGACAGATACAAAATCTCCATTAGTAAAATATAATTTAATATTAGTAATAGAAGTACCAGTATAGTTTTGGTTTCAGACAGACAGATAAAAAATATCCATTAGTAAAAGATTAACAACTTCATGCATGAAAATATTCACCAAAATGACTCGCTTCGACATTCAATAACATAAAAGTGCTGATAAAAGACACTGGTACAGTTTTTTAAAAATTAAAATTGACCTTTTGTTCGGTATCTTCCGTCCGTTTATGTTAACAGCAGGGAGGTGCCGAAGCGCTTAGTTATTCACAACGCTCGAAAGGGAGACGACATATTTACCTGTAAATTGAGTAACTGTTAGTATCCCTGGCAAGCGTGTGATAATTGAGGAAAAAGCTATTAAACCGAACATTAAGTTTATAGCTGTAACCTTAACCCTAACCTTACCCTAACCTAACCCTAACCCTAACCCTAACCTAGTCGGTTTTAGTCCGTTTCAAAAGCTGTACCAGTACTCCAAATCTAAAAACGCAAAATAATCTGTAAAAATCATTGTTCAATTGATTATTTTAAAAAATAAAAAAACACAATTTATCGAAAAAAATGAACTTTCCCGTCATTAAAAAAAAAATACGGTGAGTGTTTTTCTTTCTTTATCTTTTCCATGTTGAAAATCAGCCTCGGAGTGGGGTGCACCGGCTCCATTCATCCTCGCCACTGCGCCCCTCACGAAGGCCGACCCAGCCTGGCGATTTGAAGTCAACGATTGGGTTATATTTAGCCAATCGATGTTCAAACAACGAACTCCGTAGATTCAGGGGTTAAGGCCTCCTTTACACTTATTTACTGAACCTTCTTTCGGGGGCAAAAATTCTTGCAGAAAGGAAAATAATAAAAAATTCCTCCGTCTGGAAATATTCTGGAAACGTATCATAAATCGATTCTGATCTGAGTCGATAGTTTCTCTTTCCTTTTCTCTTTCTATAATTTCTTCTTTTTTATTTTTAAGATGTCGATCAGTCGAATTTACCTTTCATTTTCTTAGCACCAAACTTAGAAGCCAGCCGTTCGATTATCGACTGCTGGGTGAGAAGTACGAATCAGAAATAAATCGTCTCGTTGCACAAACCAATAACGACTCGGGTCTGTGACACCAAACGAGAATCTGACAGCTTGAAGAGGAAATTGGAGACAGCTAGCTTCCGTCTACGATAAGAACTTTAGACATGTCTTCATTGTAATAATAGTACTGGCTGGACTGCATATCTTACGAAAGATTAAGTCTGATAAGTCACACGTGGAGCGGTTAATAATTGCAATTAGATCAAACCATCGAATATTTCTAAAGAAACAAAAACATATTGCTATCTTTAAACAGCGTTCACGTGTCCTTTACGTAGCCATGTCTATGTGTTACATAACAAGAGCCGTGGTTGAATGGAAAAGATTGAGTGACACCTTAAAGGTCATAGGTGACCCTGGATGGAAATCAACTAAACCAAGTGACTTACAACGGAGATTTATTACCTCTTTGTTTGGTGATACCACAAGCAGGAGAAACGTGCCTAAGGCGGTGCCCAAAATGGTACTCGCGCACCCTCCCAGTGAAGATCTGACTGATGCTCTCCCATTCCCTTTAACCTTTAACAAAAAAGAAATGTGTGGTATCAGCCGCGCTAAGCATTAGTGTGTGTGTGTTTTTATTTTCCATTAAGCTGTTGTCGGTCAACGTCTGTTAGTTTCCACATACAAGGATTTTTCTTAAGATTTCCGCTGTTTTTATCATTGCCCCTCGTTGAATGTACTCACTCTTCCCTGTGATTCCAATTTCTCCACATCTTTTTTCCATTTTTACAGAGACTGTTCTTAGTGTTCCTAATTATTGGTATTAGTGCTCCTATTATTATTATTATTATTATTATTATTATTATTATTATTATTATTATTATTATTATTATTATTTACTCACTGGGAGTTACCACACTGGTCATCGTCAGTGATCACCCACTTCCAACAACCTGTGGTATTCCCTGGAGTCTGAGTGACAACAAGCCTCCCCATATTTCCAGTATTCTCCATCTCTTTTCGATAGCCACTGTAAATAAACTTGCAGTATCGCAACAGCCGTTTACCATTAATTTCTCGCTGGTATGGACCATTGGTCTTCTCTGGGATTTGGGTGGCAATAAGCCTCCAAAAGATCCCAGCACTTTTTGTCACTCTTCAACTGGAGGTCTGGTTTGTTCTGCCCCTGTTCGGTCTTCTCATCTTCCTTGACCCTATGCAAATATTTTCTGTGGTGTAAGCCTAGAATTATTATTATTATTATTATTATTATTATTATTATTATTATTATTATTATTATTATTATTATTATTATTATTATAAATGCTATATTTGTGTTGTATGTATGTCCCTCTGAACAAGCACGTAATTGAAACAAAAAAGCCCTATACCAAAACCCACAAAAGTTTTCTGGAGTAACATTTTATACGGTATTTAATGCTATTATGTAATTTGAGCAAAATTTATGAAAGATTTCTATCTCGCTATGTATCTTTCTGTTACTATTTCTCTGTATCTTTATCTCACTTTCTCTTTCTCTTCCTGAACGACACGTCTCATCTGCATCACTTCTAGAGACCAAACTACCACTCAACAAAAAGCCACCTCTTTTTATACCACCTGATTCCCGGCTGAGAAGCGGGAATCTCGCGCTATAGTAAGCCTCGTTTTAGCTGATCAGCAAGCGCTGTGCCATTTCATTGTAGCTGTGCTGACATTCGTCTCGCAAGTTTACAATGTCCACAAGCGCATATACCAACAATTCGTTGTTTCGCTTCGACGAAGTAAGTCTCTGATAGATATTATTACTACCTGTATATCTCGGTCTTGATCGTGATGACCTGTCAATCTGATTGTCTAGCGTGGTAAGTTGAGTTGAACTACTGTGGAAGCTGAAAAATCAAAATCATTTAAGATATCTTTTTAGCTGAATAAAACTTCATCAAACTTCGAAACTAATAAAACCAACATGATTTATTCTGTACAGTTTGGTTCTTTCTTGTTGGTCTGGTATATGAGTTAAACGAAAAGAGAGACTTCCTTATAATTGTTTAAGACGCCATTTCCATACGTCTTTTTTACTCGCTCCCTAGTCGTAAACACATTATTTTCTTTTCTTTCGTCTTTGATGATTTTTCACGCCTCACTCATTTCATTCTCCTTTCCACGTTTTGACTAATCCAAACTTTTAACCTTGCCTCACAGATCTCTGTATGGTGTCCTTAAACGATTCTAGTACTGACACACGAAAAAAAAAAACATTATTTCAAACTATTCGCAATTCTTCGTATCGCTCGCAGCGAGGATTGAACCTTCAACCGTCAAATGATTATCAAGTAGAACTTAGTACTTCGTACTAAATGCACAGCGCAACAGGTCCTTGCACAGTGGATATAGTACTAAGTAAAATTCAGTTATAAGTGATAGTCATCTGAAAGTACAAGGTTAAATCCTCAGTTCGAGGGATGCGAAAAATTGCGAATGACTGAAGAATTCTTCCAATCATGGCTTACGGAACGAGAGCATGCTACCCTCGGCGATTAAAGAAAAGGTTTCGTTCGAGATTTTGTCCAGATTCTCGAGTTCGATAGAAATATTCCTGAGCTCAAAAAGATACAACCGAAGAAGGCCGGTGGTTACAGCGACCGAAATGTTGTGAGAATAACTCTCAAGATGAAAACAGTTGTTCAAATAATCTAAATTATACATATAACTCACTAGAGTGTTTTACCCAAAGTATTATCTGTGACTGCTCACTGCCGATAACCAACAGTGTTCCCTGGAGTCTGAGTGACAACAAATCTCCCCGCATTTTTAGCCCTCTCCACCTCTTCCGATAATAGGTGCAAGTAATTTTGCGTTATCGGAACAACCATTTACCATTGGTTTCTGGATTACACCAACTGTTGGTTTTCTCTAGAATTTGTGTGGTTATAAACTTCTCCAGGTACCAATACTCTTTCTGGTGTCGCTCGTGCATGTGTTTATGTCTGATTTTAATGGATTTTTGGAAATGTTTACTTTCGTTGGGCTAATGTTATGTTCTTTGTAGATGTTTTGTTCTTTTCTATTTAATATTATCTGTGGTAGGTTAGTGTTCGTTTATTATGTTGGGTGGTTTCTGCATTTAAGGATTTTCTTTAAGATTTCGTTTGTTTTCTATCATTGCCGTTCCTTGTATGGTATCACTCTATCCTAGTCATTTTCCCAGTGTTTTCGGAACAGTTCCTAGTGCTCCTACAATTATTGGTATAATAGTTCTTTTCTTCATGTTGGAGGCTCCTTTCAGTTTTCTAGCAAGTTCCATGTATTTGTTTCATTTTTCTGCTTCCTTGATCTTCACCTTGTGAAGTGATGGAACGGCGAAATCTACGATATGGCAGTTTTTTCTTCTTGTTGACTATCATCACACCCTGGCTCTTTTCTTGGATAAGTTTGTCTGTTTGTACTAACATGTCCCATAGGATTCTCATTTTCATTTTCCAATACTGTTTGTGTATGTATCATTTGTCTGCATATTCAAACTGAAAACGTCTGCATAGTTACCAGTATACTCTCCTTTCAACGCAGTCGTGTCTGTTCTTGTATTCTATTTCGGCTGAATTCACTTATTATATGATTTACCTTTCGTCTTTTTATCCACAGAGTCTACATTAACTTTTTTCTTGAGTTGTGTTTATCTTTGGCTTTGATATAGTTAGTTCTGATCGCGTTTATTATTATTATTATTATTATTATTATTATTATTATTATTATTATTATTATTATTATTATTATTATTATTATTATTAATTATGATTATTATGATTATTATTATTATTATTATTATTATTATTACTATTATTATTATTATTATTATTATTATTATTATTATTATTATTATTATTATTATTATTATTATTATTATTATTATTATTATTATTGTTGTTATTATTTTCAATACTGTAAGTAGCTATCTGTAATTGTCACGCTGAACCGCCCCACGCGTTTAATTGTTGCTGGTAGCTTTTCGAATCCGGCCTTCCAGGTTTTCCATTTTTCTGGATGTATTGTCTCGTTTCTACGACTGGTGGTTTTAACAATCGATATGTCAAATAATCGATATCTTTGATTCGTGCCGTTTCAAAAGAGCGACTCGTGTGTCGGCCATTTCCCTCCTTTTGTTCTGTCCACCAAAATGTGTCATCGATAATTTCCGAGAAAATACAATGGCCGCTGTAATTTCAGATTTCTATTACCGAAATCATTCACGCACTACCGTCGAACTTGTACCTTCGCTTAAATAATAATAATAACAATAATAAAAATAATAATAAGAAGAAAGTTAGTATAATACCAATAATCGTAAGAGCACTAGGACCACTTCCCCTCCCCCTCCCCCCCCCCAAAAAAAACATGAAGAAACAACAGGGAGAAATGTGAATCAAAGAGATCATTGAGACAATACAAAAGATGGCAATGATCAAAACAGCTGCTATCTTGAGGAAAATCCTCGAATGCGGAAACCAACCCACATAAGCTACGAAGGGTAACCAGTCACATGGAATTTACAATAGAAAGAAAACGAAACCGCACGAAAAACATTACATCACGAACCAAGAAACAGAAACTGCAAGAAACATCACATCATAAGCTTCCGTCAATAAATTACAACGGCCTCAGCTGATACCACACAAAAATGAACCAATGAACAGAAATTGCAATGGATTCCATAAGCTGTCTCCCCCAAACACCCCAAGAAATAGCGCCGGCCTAGGCTAACACCACGCAAAGTATTTGTAGAGGGTCAAGGAGGATGAGAAGACCGAGGAGGGGCAGCACAAACCAGACCTTTAAACGAATGAAACGAATATATTTTATTTATTTAGTCAAAATTGTAACCAATTAATTCTTATTTACACAATAAATATTCTCTGTCATTTTACTGTAATAATATATGTCCGCTAACTATTCTTTAAATCAATAAAACCTATATCACTTTTTAAAATGTATCTATTTAAATTGATTTCGGCTCTTGAAAGAGTGCAGGAAGCAGCGAGCAGCTATATTTAGATAGTTTTGGGCGAGTCCTACCATCTAACCATCTAAGCTTTTTATTTGGTTACTTGACTTTAAAAAAAAATGTTTTTGAGTATTTTTAAATATCCGCCTTTCATAACAATACTTATAAGTTCTTATATTATCAAAGAATTGACTTCTACAAAGAAAACGATCTAAACTGCTATATTACATTAAAATATGAGTTTAAATATGAAACAAAAATTAATAAAAACATGTTGTTAATTCTTAATTGATAAAACACATTTAAATTTCTTTAAATTAGTTTGTCAAATAAATATATATATATTTTGAAAAGCCTTGGCTTAAGGAAAGAATAATAAACACTAGTTTATTACTGAATACACCTTGCATTGAACAATTGAAATTTGAAATAAATCTGGACATTCGTCGCATATTTATCACTCTTTTTTCTTCTATCTCTACAATTGCTCTATCTCGTATATTGAGCTAAACCTCTTCACAATAGGTTCCATCTACTAAAAGTTTTCATTTTGGTTTATATTTGATCCTATATATATATATATATATATATATATATATATATATATATATATATATATATATATACAGGGTGTTTCAAAAGTCTTGGGAACATTACAAATGCGTATATCTCATGAACTATTCCAGGTAGAAAAATGAAACTGGTGCCATTTTAAAGCTTGCTTAATCAAGTTTTTGGTCATACTAATGATTTTCGTGTTATCTTTCCAGGTGCAGTAATGGCGTTCTCTAAACAAGACAAGGCATTTTGCGTCCTCCAATTTGCAAAGACTGAATCGTGGACATGTGTTCAGCGTGCATTTCGCAGGAAATTTTAAAAAGAAGCCCCTGAAAGGAAATCCATTGTCAGATGGCATGCTAAATTTGTGAAAGATGGGTGTTTGTGCCCAAGTAAGCGAACAGGTCGCCATTCAACTTCAGAAGATGCAGTTGAGCAAGTTCGGACAGCCTTTCAGCGGAACCCCCGTAAATCAGTGAGAAGAGCCAGCAGGGAACTTCAGCTTGCTCCAGCAACTATCTGGCGTGTCTTAAGGAAACGACTGCAAATGGTACCTTACAAGCTCAAGTTGGTCCAAAAGTTGAAGGACACTGATAAGCCACTTCGCCGTGACTTTTGCATTGCAATGCAAGAGAAGTTGGAAGATAACGGCTTTGATGACCGGCTTGTTTTTAGCGATGAGGCGACCTTCCATCTGAATGGCAAAGTTAACAAGCATAACACTCGCATATTGGGTACTGAGAATCCTCATGAACTTCTTGAGCACGAGCGAGATTCACCAAAAGTGAACGTGTTTTGTGCAATTTCCAAGAAAGGTGTCTATGGACCGTTCTTCTTTGAAGAGGCAACCATCACTGGTGAATCCTATCTCAACATGCTGGAAGACTGGTTAATGGCTCAGTTGGAACAAGCAGAATCTGATGACTTCATTTTTCAACAAGATGGTGCACCACCACACTGGAGTCTTAGAGTAAGGCAGTTTCTTAACACAAGGCTGCCTGGTAGATGGATTGGGAGATCTGGGCGAGGTGATGACGTTCTCATGCCCTGGCATCCTAGGTCCCCAGATCTTACCCCGTGTGACTTTTTCCTTTGGGGCTTTGTCAAGCAACAAGTCTATGTGCCGCCCCTTCCAAGAGATATTGACGAACTAAAGGCTCGAGTAACGGCAGTTGTGGGAACCATTGACGTCAAGATGCTGGAACACGTTTGGCAGGAAATGGACTATCGACTAGATGTCTGCCGTGTGACGAATGGTGCTTATATTGAGCAACTTTGAAGATTCCCCACAAAACTTGAAACTTTAACCTTTCCAACGGTACCAATTTCATTTTTCAACTCCTAATAGTTTTTGAGTTATTAAAAATCGTTATGTTCCCAAGACTTTTGAAACACCCTGTATATATATATATATATATATATATATTCCCAATGTTTCATTTTACTTCAGTCGACGTTCTCAGAAATCAAGGAGCCCTTTCTTGGGGCTAACACTTGATCTCTATATGAGATACATAGATATTCGAATATTCTATTAAAATTCTCCTTTGTTTCTCAAACGTTGAGTTAGTAAAAAAGTTAAGAATAATAAATGTATTCTCTCCCTAATTGACCAGTTAAGTATTTTATAGTATATCTTTCTTGTGGTCTGTTGGTCTTACCGGATTCCAGGACAAGAATTCATCTAGTCTGGTTGAGTATCCAGCTACGTGGTGTTACTTGAGGTAAAATCACTAGGAGAAGATGCACTATTCCTCGGATGAGCAAGTGTATAGCCGTTCTGAGGGGATTTTATTTGTGCTGCGGATACTATGTAATTTTGAATATTTGGTCAGGGTTTACTTGTAGGGGTAAGTATCCTTATGTCAGGTTGTCCTGACAAACCCTTGTACAGAGAGACCGAAGACACTCGAGGATAGTGTCTTGTAGGTAATATGTGTGTGTGTGTATTCATACTAAAATGTTAATGTTGGTGAATTCTCACGTTCTTTCGCGTAGATAGAAAATGCTGTACTGGTGTCGTGTCAATAGAAAAACAATATAACAACTGGTGCCTCTCGACGTAAACATGCCCGACTAACCAGAAAATCAGCTGAATCCCATCCATTCATTGTTGAGGCCACCAGATGCAGCAGGGCTTTCTATTCTAATAGCTTACTCCTTGCTTCCTGTTTCTGTGATTGTACCGACATGCAGAAATGTAAATGTAATGTTAACAAACATCACGCTAGACGACTCGTCACTAAGATGACCCCATAAATCTGGCCCCTAATCCAGAGTAGTCGCTTACGTCTCAGTGGGAATGTGCTTTGTTTGGGGTAAATCAATTGTTTTGGGTACATTTTTTAAAGGATATATAGGAAAAAAACACAAGTAAGTCGTGAAGCTGCATACCTCTACCTGACAACGTAAGTTTATGATTGTAATATTATCTTATAGAGTTTGCATTTATTGTTATTATTCTAAACATAAAATAAGATTTTTATAATTTATTATAGATTAAATATTCCTAGAGCGAAGACTTCCTTGCTTATCAAAAAAAGCAATATTATGGTTTCTGTTAATTTAGTAACTTAATTTTAAGTTATTCAATTCATTTATAATTTTCACCTGTTGATAAACATTTAAATCTTTAATTGGCTTTACATTTATATCCACAGGCGAAGATTATCAATAACATTCTTGTTTTCGTCCGATTGACTTACTTGGTATTTCTTTTCCTTTTATTCTGTTTAATACAAAATATATTCGGCACCTTTTTACTGGTACAATGTACCTTGCTAATCAGTTTTATTAAGAAAACATTCTTGTGAATGCGCTATAATAATTCCTTGAATATTCATATGCTTCTTTGATATACCCTAATCTTTGATACCATATTTGTAATATGCTGATTTTCTATGGGAATGTTAACTAAAATGTAATTTTGATAATAGATAAAGCTGTACCTCGGAAACGTGCGTACATATAGAATTTTGAATTGTAACCTATTAATATATAAAAGCTCTAATTTAATTAACCATTTAATTATTGAGCTTATGTTTAATTACAATATTAAAGCGTCTCAAAAGTGGCAAATACTATTTATTTATTTTTCAAAGTGTATATATATATATATATATATATATATATATATATATATATATATATATAGATGAGTCTCACCAATAAGAATTCAAGAAATATTTCACTTTTTCAGCTGTTTCTTTCATAAATTTCCTGTGGCCTTGGACATCCTTCTAGACTTTTTGGCTAAGATCAGAGTGTAGTATCTGTTCCGATGGATTCTACACTGTCTTGAACGCCAGGCCTTGTTTTCGCCGGTCTGAAGTATTTTCCTGTACAGTTTTAGGAGGTCTACCTTCACAGGCTTAACCTTCTCTTTCAGAAGGAGTTGTTTTTAAAATTTCTAATCGCCTGAGGCTCCCCTACCGGGGAATGCCGACGGTGCTACTCAGGATTTTTTTGTAGGCCAGAGTGCACTAATCCTTGTGCGCCGGCTAACCACACCTGACCTTGTGCCTAGCCTTCTGGAGAGGAGGTACATAAAACTACCTTGACTTTGTGTCTAACCTCCTGGAGGTAAATAACTTGAGGATAGAGCGAAAGTTTGCGGAGTCTGGATTGACTGTGGATCAGGTTCGCGCCTTGTGACAGTCTGAAAGTATCGCTTTCTTACACTGATAAGAGCATAAGCTTGAAACGACGTCGTATGTAAGTATAACAGAATTCTATATTTATTCATGAATATTGTTTATGAGCCCCTTTAAGAGATTACAAGTTAAGCACTGTTAGAAGATATTGACAAAACAAACATTTACTTAAGCTATAATGCAAGGTTCCGATTAAATTCGTTGACTCCTTTTGAATATCTAGTGTTTGCAGCTGGCTGTATTTGGCATGCATATGACTTAATTACTCCCGTATCACATGTAAATTTCTTTAGGATAGGGCGAAAGCGTGCAGCGTCTAGATTGACTGTGACCGTTTGAAATTATCGCTTCCCTTCACTGATGAGAGCATAAGCTTCAAACGATGTCGTGTTCAGGTATAAATAATTTTATATTTGTTTATGAATATACTTTTTTTACGCAAGACTTTCGATAAATATATTATTTTCAAGCAAGACATTTTCCTTTTTTATTTCGTTGGTATTAACACCGGAGAGGCAGAAACATATATTTATCGAATTCTTATTTATTTCTTGTGATAATTATTGGTGGGCATGGGGAAAGATGCCGGTCTGCAAAGTCAGTGTTCGACAATCACACCACACGGAAAGAAAATGTATATATATATATATATATATATATATATATATATATATATATATATATATATATATATATAGATAGATATAGATATATATAAGAAAGGGTATTTAGACATATTTTTTTAAACCATTGTTTCGTGACAGTATTATATTTTTTTTTTGTTGAAAAAACCATAACAATGGTGGTGTAAAATAAATCAAATTTATTTTAATCTTAGCTTTCGAGAATATACTTCTCATTTTCAAAGAGTGTTTTTCTTTTCTTCTTTTTTTTCATCGTCCGATGGAAATGGACTTTTTGGTCAGAAAATCACGTTATGTCTGTAGGCGACGTGACGTCGGTTTTAATAAGAAAGGGTATTTAGACATATTTTTTAAACCATTGTTTCGTAATAGCATTATATTTTTTTGGTGTGTGTGTTTGTGTGTGTGTGTATGTTTTAGTGTGTTTAATCAAACATTGTTAAACATAACAGAATTCTACTGTTTGATCATTAATTTTTTATTAAAAAATATAATGAAACAGAGTAATTCTGTTATGTTTAACAATGTTTTCTTAAATGAAAAAATACTGCCTTAAACACAAACACGCACACACGCACAATATATATATATATATATATATATATATATATATATATATATATATATATATATATATATATATATATATATATATACATGTGTGTGTGTGATTTTTTGAAGGCTTACCAAAGCATTCCGTTCAGGAGCCCAATCATCACCACAACATACTTTTTCATTCAAAGATCATATCATATGATCTTTGAATGAAAAAGTATATTGTGGTAATGATTGAGCTCCTGAACGGAATGCTTTGGTAAGCCTTCAAAAAATCACATATAAATGCTCTGTACCCTGTAATCGAGTATCATCGAGCTTCTTTCTATTGGCCTAATCCCGGTCTTCACTGAATAATCTATCTTCTAAGTAAAAAATCCAAATATATATATATATATATATATATATATTTATGTATATATATATATATATATATATATATATATATATATATATATATATATATATATATATATATATATATATAATCCAGGCAAGGTAAACATCATATTTGGTTCTTTACAAATATGATCTACGGTTAAGATCGGATTTAAACTCTACCCGATGAGATCTCAGTTTATAACAGCTGTTGATTGATAACATTGACATGCCAATGTCGCAGATTTTGTATATTCGGTGTAAATTATAATGATATATAAAAGCTCTATTTGATATTGATCACTTTTTATAAGCCCGGTTGAAATTCTTTGGATTAGTATCCTGTGGATGTTTACCTTGCCTGGATTATATATATATATATATATATATATATATATATATATATATATATATATATATATATATATATATATATATATATGATCAAATATAAACCAAAGTAAAAACTTTTAGTAGATGGAACCTATTGTGAAGAGGATTAGCTCAGTATACGAAGTGCGACTGGACTTACCTATTTTTTTAGCACTTTCTCCACACTGCTCCCACGGAAAGAGATTTTTTTTCAAATTCTACAATTAATCGGACTTTTTTTCAACAGAAATTTACCACCCGGACAATTTGCATATCTTTTTTTACGGAACTTTTCTTTTCATTCACTGCGTTTTTTTAACAAAAATTCTTTTAATAATAATTTTCATATTTTTCAAATATTTGAACTTTGGTTTTTTCGAAAGCCAACTTATCCATCTGTATTTCTCCTCTGATGATAAGATTTCGATCTTAGAAAAGCCTTGGCTTAAGGAAAGAATAATAAACACTAGTTTATTACTGAATACACCTTGCTTTAAACAATTGAAATTTGAAATAAATTTGGACAATCGTCGCATATTTATCACTCTTTTTTTCTTCTTCTCTCTCTCTCTGTCATATATGTATATATATATATATATATATATATATATATATATATATATATATATATATATATATATATATAATTACTTGCTTTTCTTATTTTGACCTTAGAATAATACGCTAACTCTTTTGTTTTCTCCGCTTCAATTCGACATAGTTTACTGGTTCCTTTCGCGAGGCCGGACTGTAAGACGCTATTAAAATGCGTCGCTTCACGCGAATCCACGTTAATTCACGCGTGGTTTCGTATCGTTTTTTCTACGCAAAAGAATTTGAAGAAAGAATAAAGACGAAATATTAAGAGTCGGCAAAGAAAATAAAAATAAAATAAAATAAATGAATGAATGAATGAATAAAAAAGACAAAAGAATGGATGAAATATGAAATGAATATTGAATAGGATTTTTTAGAAAAGAAATCAGAGCGTGAAGAGAGGAAGTATTGAAGCGAAATAAGACAATTAATATATAGACTAGTATAAAAAACGAGCCCTTCGAACGCATATAAATTTCACTCTCTTTATGTCTCAAGTATTATTCTGTTCCTCTTACATTGTCTTTAACAAACAGTGTTATGGATAATAGCATCCGTCCCGAAAACCCACCGTTCAACCCCCCTCAGCCTGACATTCTCAGACATCAAGAACGTAAATAAGTACATAGAAGATGTTGCTAAGGCTGATAAAAATAAGGTAGATTCCCTATACCTGGCTAGAAATGTTCTCACACCCTCCAGTACAACATATCCCTACAAATTCACAGTTCGCCCGTGCATGGAGCACTGTTGTCATATCTGGACTGGTGCACCAACCACTAATCTCTCAGGGTTCAAAATGAATTTCTTACTTAATATGCCCCGCTGTGTCTGCGCACCTTCAAAAACTGTTACGTTGCCGCAGTGTTGCACCCCTGTGCTTGTTCTACAAATATTTCCATGGAATGTTCTCTGGTCAACTTACTACACTTGTACGCACTCATCTTAAATACTCCGACATACTAGCAGGAAAATCCCACACTTGACTATACAGGTCCCTAGATACAGGTAGATGTTCTACTCTAATAGATTATTTCCTCTAACTGATCACATTTGGAATTTCCTCACTGCTCCCTGTTTCCCTAACTCTACCAACATGCATACATTTAAATGCAACGTTAACAAGCATCTTGCTCCCTAACTCCCCACTCAGGTTTTCCCCCATACCAATGTGAACCCTATTACAATAGATCTCTTTAGTGGCAATATGCTTTGTTAAGGGTGAACAAGAGAAAAAAATGTTAGAGATTTGGTTAGGATCGAATACGAAAATACTTTTATATGTTTCTTAAAAAACAAAAGTGTTATGGATAACGGATTTTGGATTCTTGGACACTTACCGACTATAGGCTCATCAGATATAAGCGTAAGAAAGATAATTAAGAATTCACATGTAATCACTGTTTCAGATATAGTAATTAAATCGATTTCTTTTAACTGCGATGATGTGAAAAAAAGAGATTACATTTCTCAGAAATGTCATTTATGGATTTTAGGAATAAGAAGAACAGACAAAAACCGCTATTAGAATTAAGCTTATCTGAATACTGTATTTTGCGCCTAATTGTTGCCGCAACGACAATCTCTTCTCTGTACAAATAGAAGTAGATTATTAAATATGTCAAGTTTGACACGATTAATTGCGGTTTGCGATTGGCTTCATGAGCTGACCGAACCCTGGAAAGATATTGATGAAAACAAAGTGTTAATTGTTTATCCCCCATAAACAATTAATATCTTGTTTTCACTTACCCCAAAATGGGAAGAAGTTGTTTCGACAAAAGAGTTTCCCAAGACTTAAATACTTTATGTTTTTTATATTGGTTTGACATCGGAGATACTGATTACCTATTAAGCGGGTGTGCTGATGCAACATCATACTAAAACCTACTTACACTTCTCAACAGGTTCGTTGCAGATGTGAAACAAGTTTCAGTTTTATACATTTTTATTGAATATTATCTAAATAGGCATTTTGTTGAATATTATCTAAATAAGCATTTCGTTGAATATTATCTAAATAAGCATTTTGTTGAATATTATCTAAATACGTATTTTGTTGAATATTATCTAAATAGGCATTTCGTTGAATATTATCTAAATAAGCATTTTGTTGAATATTATCTAAATAGGCATTTTGTTGAATATTATCTAAATAGGCATTTTGTTGAATATTATCTAAATAAGCATTTTGTTGAATATTATCTAAATAGGCATTTCGTTGAATATTATCTAAATAAGCATTTTGTTGAATATTATCTAAATAGGCATTTTATTGAATATTATCTAAATAGGCATTTTGTTGAATATTATCTAAATAAGCATTTTGTTGAATATTATCTAAATAGGCATTGCGTTGAATATTATCTAAATAGGCATTTCGTGGAATATTATCTAAATAAGCCTTTTGTTGAAATGTGTAATATTTGAAACAAATATCATTTAAGGGTTAATATAGTGATTTTAAATGTCTAAATACATTTTGAAATAAAATGTTATGATGATAAAAGTAAAAATAATTATAGACCGGGTAAGGTTCGAACTCAAAGTACGAGTAGCTTACTGATTGATCTTGAATCATGCGATTAAATACATACGAAAGACTGTCTTTTCCCTCTTTTCTTTCTCTCTTTTTAGCTGTCTGTAGAATCTAAATTATATCAAATATAGGCCATTCAGAAAAGGAGAGAGCAAGAACGTGCCACCTTTTTCATCAGTGAATATCGAAGAAATGATATGTGTAATAAAATTAGTACATCTGATTTCCGTAGCCGTATTAGAAATTGGGATTTTTCGAGGAGTAGATCCACCCACACCCTCTATAATATTAGCAATAAAAAAACTGTTAGTATGACTAAATATGGAATTCGATTAAATCGATTGAGATTAAATTTTCTGTTAAACAAAACAGAACAAGCCAATATTTGTTTTATATGACTGACGAAACAGTTTTATAATGCAGCTTGTAATAAAACAGCTGTTGACTACAAAATTACGTGAAGCACTTCACTTAACTTCATATGTAAAACATGGGTAAAAGTATAGAATAGTTTACATATGAGAACTCGTGCATTCTACACGAAAACACATTATTTCTATCAAACGCATTAGAATTAAATTCTCTACCGAACGCGTCAAGTTTTAACGTGTGGAGAAAGAAGATATTTTTTAAAAAGATTAATGAATATTTCATAGGTTTCACGAACGTTTTCGATTCTTCGTCGAATCATCCTCGGGTGGCAAAAGAAAATGAACAAAAATGCCGAAGAAAAAAGAGAATTTTTTAAAAGACGGCGGAGAAACGCACAGAAAACGTTTTTCGCATTGTTCCAGGAAGTCGCTGACGATTTAAAATTTTTAAACACATTTTTTTTTAAATTCAAAATGCAGAACGCTATCTACATAAAAAAACACAACAACCTAAAATTAATAACATCACATATGAAACCAGTGGTAACATTTTAAAATGTTTAACGTAATGCGATTTTGTTCTGTGATGTCATCCAGCTTTTGAATTGTATTTACATGCCCGATTTGCATGTTAACTTAATGGAAGTATATTTGCGTCTCTGGCTGCTCGTTAAAGACGCTAATGACAATTTTCAAACATGTTACACAATGAAATGATTGTATTTATTAGCGTTAGTTTAAGAGTATTAACATATATCTGAATAGCTCGGTGAGAAAGATATCTAGCTGACAGCATCATCAAAGTTTCTGTTAAAGTAAATTGTCCTTACTATAATGTTGCATATCTATCACTCTCATCTGAACAACACCATGTAGCTCTGCTATGTTATATATATATATATATATATATATATATATATATATATATATATATATATATATATATATATATATATATATATATATATATATATAAGTCCGGTTCATTTTATACCCAATCTATATATATATATATATATATATATATATATATAAGGTATTATTTTTTGAAACATGAAATTTAAACAATGAAATGATTGTATTTATTAGCGTTAGTTTAAGAGTATTAACATATATCTGAATAGCTCAGTGAGTAAGATATCTAGCTGACAACATCAAGGTTGCTGTTAAAGTAAACTCTCCCTACCATGATGTTGCATATGATGCTATCTCACACTTTAACCTGGGCAACACCGGGTAGCTCTGCTAGTACACACACACACACACACACACACATATATATATATATATATATATATATATATATATATATATGAAGTGGGTTGAGATAAATAGAGTTAGCACATTATTCATATCAATTCTAATAAATATTTAGCGTACACTCGTTTCTAAGACGATTTGGAATATTTTATTTTATATTTAAGACTATCTATTTATCTCCACCTACTTTACTATACCTCTGTTTGAGCTAAATATGAAACCATTTAGCTAATATTAATAACTGTAGGATTTAGAGTACTGAGATGCCTGTATTTTGACTTTACATATTATACTATAGGTAAATTACTCTATTGTATATTTATACTCTACTTACGTCATGGAATTTTGACTTAAAATTTTAATTATATATATAATATATGTATATATAAAAATATATAAAATAAAATAAAATTTAAAAAAAAAGTTAATACCATTTTTATTTGTTTAAAGCTCTTATGAGCGAAGTTATTAGAAAAAAAGTCAAGATGAAACCAAACAATTATTTTGATTTCAATCAAAATATCTGCATCTAACACATGTTTTTGTGCCTCTTTTTTTAAAGTTTTATATATTTAATGAAAAGGGTTAAGGTTAGGGTTACAATGACTACAACTTTAGTTGTATGACTAACAAATCACAAAACACGAATATTTAAAAAAAAAAGAATGTACGGAAGCCAATGATACAAATAGATACTGTAGATAAAGTTAAGCTCACTGATTAGTCAAACAGAGCTTATATATAATAACTTAGAAGAATACAAATGTAAATGTCATCAATTTGTATTCTACTTATATATATATATATATATATATATATATATATATATATATAACTAAGTTCATTAAAACATGGTTAATCAAGTAAACATGTTAATAGGAATAAGGACACACACCCATCATCAAAGCTGGACCAAGATAGTTCGGTCGATTTGCTCGACCATATTCATTTGGGGAAAATATATTGGTCAACTTTTAATGAATCGTTTGTGTCCTCATTTCTACTAACATGTTCCCTTCTTGTTCATGAATATTTCCATGAACTAATATTTAATTTTGTTTTAAATTTTATTTCATATTCACTCCATCACACACACACACACACATACATGCATACATACATATATATATATATATATATACATATATATATATATATATATATATATATATACATATATATATATATATATATATATATATATATAATGCCTATGTGTGTAAAGGTGCCTCTCTGTGTGAGTCTGGAAAGGAGAGAGA
The DNA here is from genome assembly GCA_963556195.1 of Sepiola atlantica. NCBI lineage: Eukaryota > Metazoa > Mollusca > Cephalopoda > Sepiida > Sepiolidae > Sepiola > Sepiola atlantica. Next base: position 72,942,010 of record OY744535.1, read on the forward strand.
GAGAATGAAAGAGAAAGGGAAGGGTAGAGAGTACTTAATCTATGTGAAGCTTAAAACATATGATTGAATTCTTGACTGCCTTTCCTATTGAACTCCAACATCAAACCTTTCGGGTCAAACGTCATTAATCAGCTGACTGCTTTGTTTTGTTCCGTTACTTAGTCTCTTACTTATTAGAGCATACCCCCGCCTTATAGAGCCATTCGATACACCCGACCTGATTTCTTTCCAATTAACCTCGCATCATAATACCAGCTCTACCTGCTCCTCTCTTCCTACCACGTTGCTTGTTCATTGGTCGCTTTTCTGTTTGTTTTTAGTCTCTTATCCGGTTCAAAACTTTGTATTATTCATGTTCTTTTCACGCATCAGCTATTCCCGGCGACATAACGTCTGTTTACGCTTGTCGCATCCTCCTTAATTTTATTTATTGACGCCTCAACAACGTGACTCCTTTGAAAATTAAAAAAAATTAAAAATAATACATCATGAGAAATAAGAAAGAGAATAACGACAGTATTTTATTTACTGTTTATTTTGGTCTGGTAGGGTTAGGGTTAGGGTTAGGGTTAGGGTTATTTTGGTCTGGTAGGGTTAGGGTTAGGGTTAGGGTTATTTTGGTCTGGTAGGGTTAGGGTTAGGGTTAGGGTTAGGGTTAGGGTTAGGGTTAGGGTTATTTTGGTCTGGTAGGGTTAGGGTTAGGGTTAGGGTTAGGGTTAGGGTTAGGGTTATTTTGGTCTGGTAGGGTTAGGGTTAGGGTTAGGGTTAGGGTTATTTTGGTCTGGTAGGGTTAGGGTTAGGGTTAGGGTTAGGGTTAGGGTTAGGGTTAGAGTTATTTTGGTCTGGTAGGATTATACGGCTTCAACCGTAACATATTTTGAAGGTGAAGTTTTTAGTTTTAGTTTTTTGAGTTTAAAAAAAATGGAAATCGCTCCTAACAAGGCACGAATCCACTTGATGTAAAAAGTTAAAAAAATGACTTCGAGGTCAAAAAATAGTCAACGATAAGTGTTAGATGGATAGATTCTGACCGAGAAAGCAGCACTTTTTCCCCATTTGTCAGAAACATCTCTCATGCAATGTGAGGACTAAATGACAAAATAAGGGAGGCGAGAGTTACGAGGCTGCCGAAATTAAACCCAAGTCCAACTTTCTATCTAATAGAGTTATTCTTTGAATAAGTGAAACAACACACTCAGTGGGAATATGCCTTATTTGGAGAAAACAAGATCATTTAAAAAAAAAAACGAAATAAATGTAATAGATTTGTTTAGGATCAAATATGAAAAAAGATCAATAGTTTTCTTACTAAACAGGAGAATTATGGATAACGGATTTTGGCTTTCTGGTCCGCAAGTCTCATCGGATATCACTGTTCCTGAAGTAGTAGGTCAAAGCCGATTTACCTTAACTGCGATGATGTAAAAATTAGAGATTACATTTTTCGAAAATGTCATTTATAGATTTTATAACACATTGCCCAGAGGGAGAAATAACAAGTTAGATAAAATAAACGATATAACTATGATATAAGGAAGATTTCTGTTAAGTGTTCTGTAACGATGTTGTTATTAAGACTTCCATAAATGTGTTATTAGTTTATGGTTAGCTTCCCTTAGTTGCCAGTACGGACGGCTTGTTGACATATGTTCCGCCGATCTCTGACTGTGTTGTTGCAATCTATGTTAGACATTAATTCACAAGCCTATTTACTTGCCTCCACACTAAGACAGTTTTGGACACAAAATCAGTTTATAATATGGGAAAAACTCAGCTCTCCACAAAGAATCACTCTTAGTTTTGGACAAAAAATAAAAATTGCCTTAGTCTAGAAAGATTTCTCCTTCACTGATTGAGTATAGAACAGATAATACACTTTGAACCCGGTTACACGGCGGACATCGGTTGATGAGTTAACGATAGTTATTATGAAGTTGCCCGTATGTATGCTTTGCTGTGGTTGTCTATTTGATTCTGGCGGTCAAGCTGCCTTGCCTCTGAACAATGGATGATATTAATGAGAAGTTCTATCATAATTATCGCCATTATTAGCTTCTTTTGTTTTCCGTTGATCAACGCTGCATTTATAAGCCCATTGATGCTGTGACTGGCTCAAAACAACCTTTTCATTTCTGGTATTTCGTCGTCTTCTGATTGGTGCATAAATTTAACTTCAAATATTTTCATTTCAATTCAAAGCAATCTGCATCAAACCGCTTTAGTACTTTTCCATTATCCACTTTTGGGCGTTGCTTTTATCGCTTCGTTAATCACTGCTATTAGGAGTTTAATAATTTCGAAAAAAATGTTAACAGCGTCCAAATAACCCCAACCCGAGTGTGCTCACATAAATCAACAATTCAATAGTTTTCAACGAAATAGATGCCCCGAAACCAAAGCCGCCTTCAAAACTGTTCACAACTATTGTAAAAGTGTTGTGAACACCGTGAAAGAGTCCTACGTGTAGTTAGTTTATAACGAATGACTTCAGTGACCCCTTCTTTCAGGAGAAAGAAACTGAAAAGAAAAAAGAGTAAATAGTAAGCTGAACGAACAAAGAAAGAAAGAAAAAAAAGGATTACTGATACAATCTAGTCACTTTCTGCTTAAACTCGTTTGTCTCGCATATCAATTTCTATTAGATCCAAGGTTGCTGACCAGATTCTTGTTTACTATGAGTTTAGGAGGATAAAAAGCACCGAACAGATGTTAGACATCTATTTCTGCCCTCATTAACTGACCAGAGGTGATCAAATATCACCTTTTGCGATAACGACCATCTTCTCTGAGAATTTCCCTCCCTACCTAAAAATACTCTAACCGACATCCACATATCTATCTAGAATGTTGCCAAACTCATCAATAATCTACATGCAAGAAAAGCTGCTGGTCCTGATAATATACGAGACATTGTGCTAAAGAAACTTCACCAAGAAATATCTCCTATCTTTACAAACCTGTTCAATCATAGCAGAAAATACTACTTAATTGTTTTTTTCATAGTAGGTGCTCGACTGAGCTTTAAGCTTTGCTTTCCCATAAGAACTTCTCAGAAAAAGACTCTTCTTACTTCCAACACTTCAAAGCACTTCCTTTATTCCTTTGTGTACCTAAAATCAAACAATACATTCTTTCCAAAACAACTCCCACTTGTGAAACACGTTTCCGCGAGAATGCTTCCCTACATACAACAGCATAGTTGTTTTTAACTACAATGTTAGTAAATTATCTGTCGAGTTGTCCTTGAAATAATCATAGGTCTTAATTATTTTCATAATACTGTTCCATTATCTAACTGTAAATCTCATCGATCGTTATCCTCGAGTGGCTTTTGGCCTTGGAAAGTTGTAAACCATTAGTATAAAAAGGGGGAACGAGAGTAAAGAAAAGAAAGAAAAACGGACAAAACAGATAGAGTAAAGAAAGCAGTAATCTTAACAAGCCTGTGCGTATCAAATCTCCAGGCGTTCAAAAGAACAATTGTGGTTCAATTAAGTGTTCGTTTCTGTTAGAGAAAACAGTTTGAGGATAGTTTTTGAACCAACCTAGTATTTTGTCTCTGTCATTATTTATTTTGCTAGTCTACTGAGCCCAAATTTAGACCCTTCGTATTTTGATAATGTTTTTGTTCATATTTAATTTCTTGGAGAGTACCATCACCAGCTTATGTTTTGGCGATGAAGAACGAATGCGATAATGTATTTACCTTCGCAATAAGTTAATGGCACTACGTCTATACACAGATGTACGATACACCAATGTTAACTAAACGAGTCGTGAGTAGTCGTGTTCATTATTTTAGTACTAAATCTATTTTCACCATGAGAATAAATATAAAGTAATTATATATATATATATATATATATATATATATATATATATATATATATATGAAACTAAAAGTAGGATGCATACTTTTAGAAAGTTGAACCTATCGTGAAATGATTAAAGCTCAATATATGTGATAGAGCAATTATATAGATGAATGAAAAAAGAGAAATAAAACATGTAAGAATGAGAAATCTAACATCTTCAGTTCTTCAATGCAAGGTGTATTCAATAAACGCATGTTTATTTTTTCTTTGCTTAAGGCAGGCTTTTATAAGATTGGAATATTATCATCAGAAGAGTTACATAGGTAGATCAGTTGGCAGGGAAGAAGCCAAAATACAAAATTTGAAAAAAATGAGAAGATAATAGAAAGTGGATGTGTGTGTCTGAGAAGGTTGTCAAAATGAAAAATATGCCCATATAGAAAAGATTCCGGTGACAAAATGTCCAGTGAAGTAAAGGTTAAGAATGAAAAGACAAAAACATCACCGTTAAAGGTTCGTGGAGACTGCGTCAAATGTGGTCAAAATATTGTAAATCCAGGAATAATTAATCCAATAGAATGATATGTGGTTCTGCCATAGTGCAACAGCTGGTTAGGGCGAAGCTTAAAATATTCTATGGACCCCAGTAAATATATTTCTAAGGAATTGAGTTCAACTTATTGTGAAGATTTCGAGTAGAATACAAGAGTAAGGCAGGTTCGCTGGAAATTAAATGTTTATTCGATGGCTTCTAGAGACCGAAAAAAAATTGTTCAGTTAAATTCGAGGCCGATGAGAGTTGAGGATATGATAGGGATGGGGGATGTGGGGGAGAGGGTTGAGCGAGGGATACCTCAGCTGACGCTTGGTTTGAAGTGGGATGGGGGTCTGATTAGATACAGCCCATCGTTAGTAAGTAAAAATAGATGTTTACCACTGCTGCTAGAATTAGCTAAGCCGGGTAAGATATCAGTGAAAAGTTGCGGTTGTCATAAAACTATGTGTGTGTTTAATTCGTTTTACAAAACAGTCCTTTTTTTCAGAATTCGTATCGAAAATCATATTCACATATATCATATGATTCTCTATCACTTTGAGAAAAGTTGGAATGCAGTCCAGTCATTTCGCGATCTCCCGGAATTTATTTCTGAAGGCAAAATCAGCAAAAGTTGAAAGATGGTTCAAGAAGCTCAAATTGGAGGATACAAACCTTGAAGATGAAGAGGGAAAGAAGATGTCGACGATCAAATTTCAATAACTTTTGACAGTCGTGGAAAAGGACGGACACTTGACAACAAGAATATTGGCTGAAAACTGCAATGTGAACCATTCGCGCATCGTTCCACGTTTCAAACATCTTCGAAATATTGTTATTGGTTTTGTCACAAAATGTCTTTAATGTGTATTACAAAGTAAGAAAGGTTCTGTTTTTACATAAATATTTGTTTAAAAAGTATTTGTAATTCACGCCATAAAGGAGGAAATACCTTTCTGAGTTGGCTTCCAGGTGTATCCTCGATTAGTGCCCATGCATAGAGCCTCTCTATAGTGAATGACCATCCGTGTGTGGCGGTGAGCTATATCCTTCTCGAGTTTACCCCGTTATGATGCATGAGCATAAGGATAACACGGCGGATCCAGAGGAGTAAACTTTGATCATAAATCCTGCTATTCCACGAGTAGCAGTAGTTCTAGTTGCACTCATTAACAAACTGACGATATTGTTCTGATAACAGCATGGCTTCGCAGATGATCATATACATTTTATAATGAGAAGGCATAAGTGCTTCAGTTATTCGAGTACCATGGACTATGTGAAGATTTTACGTGTCACATATACACCAATCTCTGAGAGAAAATATAATGATTTTTTCGCCATAAATTTATGGACGACCCAAGAAAAACCTGAAATACGGTAATAACAACAAGATAGACGCGCTATCCAAACATATTTGATACAAAGAAGCTCCACTCTATGTGTGACTTGCCCACCAAGTTTCAGTCACGAATGTCCAACAGTCTTTGTCTTATCACCGTTCAATTATATGCGGAGAAACTTCACTGATCGTCTCATCAGTAGGAGCTCTGATCTTGAATTGGCTTCACATTAACTGGACCTTAACTCCCTATACTTTTTATCTGTGCGGTTTTCTTTATCATGCAAATCCCCAAACTATTACTTGCCTAAAAAGGGCCAGCCTTGTCCAAATCAGACTATACAGATCTACTTGCAAGGTGGAGATACACCTTTCGGGCATATCATTTAACGGGGATAACAGACTATTGGACATTCATGACTTAAACTAGGTGGACAAGTCAGACATAGAATAGAGTTAATTTGTATAAAATATAATTGGATTGCAGAAAGGATTATGAATTTTATGAATGATTTCATGAGTGGAATTTTAGGGTGTTAACCTATTTTAAAATAATTAACAATAGTGTACACTGTCTTTCGGTCTCTGTCTTTCTCTGCCCGATTAATGTATTTGAGATATTAAAATAAATAATATGAATTATAAGTAGAGACGTTTTCAAATAATTATTAATCATTAACAAAATTCCGGTCAGTCGGACGATCCTCTGGACAATCACCACATGTTCCGCCAGAATAAAGCCAGCGAATTAGAGCTACCAAAGGTTAAGACTTTATTATCGTCGACATATCACACTCCCGCAGAAGTGGGTCGATATGCAACAGTATTTAAAAGTAGCAGTGTAACAGACAAAGCGATGGGCAAATGATCTCATAAAGATGGTAGGACGTATCTAAAAATATGCTTGAAATGGCAGCAGCAGTGAATGCTATTATTACGTATCGACTATCGATTCGACCCAAGCTGACCTCAGCAGTACGTTTCAATTAATTAAAACGCAAGAACAATCCGCCCCTGTCGATTAAATAAAGGGTTATGTTCGAGGTTCTCGGGTGGATTCCCGAGTTTGACAGAAATATTCCCAAATTAGAAATTCACATGAGGGATGTGAGAGGTTACATCGGCCGAAACATTTTGAAAAAAAAAACCCATTAACAACCAAGATGAAGATAGTAGTACGATAATTCCCAAATAATAAAAATAATGTTTGTTCGTCGCTTGAGAAGATTTCAATGGAATCAGCCAACATTTACTGTCTACTGAACAGCGAAAATCTGAGTGTGATTTCCGATTGTATTCAAAATTATCATCCGAGCATATTCACAAATATTCAAATTTATCATCCAACCATATTCACAAATATTCAAATTCATCATCGAACCATGTTCACAAATATAAATGGTTTAAATGCAAAAGACAATGAGAAAATAATGTCTCACCTTATAATGTTTTCTTTCTGTAGTTTTCTCCGATGAGAATCTCTACCGGTGTTGCATATACGCGTGATTGTGTAGGTAGTGTAGATAAACTTTGTAAAGTTTAGGACAATAGATATTTCGTTTGGGACTTGCTGGCACTATAATAAACGAAAACGCTCGCCCTTATCAAGTCTATATTATTTCTATAGAATTTACATGACTGAGCCCCAAGCTAGGGTTCCTCTTTGAGTGTAATTACAGTGCCCCAGGATGTATCCCTGTGTTGAATCTTAGTTTGAGACACCTTTGGTACCAGATTTTTGCAGTCTTGACGCTATTATAGTGATATACATCGTTTAGAGTTGGCACGAGTGTCGCATTTGCTCCTACAAATTCTTTGTCAACAGTTTTGTGCCCATGCTGTGAAATTAATTTTTAAAAATCGCTCCAGACAAGGCATGAAGCTACTTTATGTAAAGAGCTAAAAAATACCACTTCAAGGCCAAAACTTAGCCAACGATAAGTGTTATATGGATAGATTCTGACCTAGAACAGCAATTCTCTCTCCCTTTGTAAGAAACATCGCTCATGAAATGTGAAAACTAAAGGACAAAATAAGAGAAGCGAGAGTTACGAGGCGGCCGAAGGGTCCACTTTCTACTCTCCTTAATTAGACCCACACAAATCTGCATGTATTACTTTTCTGAGGTGTAAGAGAAAATGTTACCTTGACTTCAAGAATAAGAAATGATTGAGTCAGGAACCTGAAAAAATGCCAAGACAAGAAGTGACAACACATTATTGACTTTATTATAAAGTATACTATATTTTTACTGCATCGTTTTATCAGTCCAGCTCACCGTACTCGGTTCGAGAACTTACCGTCTACTGCAGATAACCGTTTATGCTCTGAAGGGCCACGCTGATGAGTCATTGGGTTTACAATTGTTTAAACATATGTATAGTAAACAAAAAGACTTGGTAATGTACTATAAAAACAAACAAAAAAACAACAAATTCCTTTCTTTTCTTAAATTAATTAGATCCGCTAAACTTTGATATTGGCGCCACTGGTTTGAAAGGTTTGAGGTAAATGTCTGTTAGCATTATTCTTCTGTGGTATTAGTGGAAATGCTGACTTCAAGAACGAAAAATGTCTTAGTTAGGAACCTGAATGAAAATGGGTTGACAAAAATGGAGGAAATACTTTTGTTTTTTATTGTTAAATATACTTTGTTTTCACTGTATTATTTCATCAGTCGAGCAGACAACCGTGTTACCTTTGAGAGCCTGACATTCGGGTTGTACTCAGGATATTCTTCGATTCATTCAGATGCCATACTGTTCCAATAATCATAACCTAGATTTACTGGCTCCGAATCAGTTCCTTTGTAGATACTTTCTCTCTGTTTTAGAGCTGCTTATCAGAGTTATAAATCGGACGGTTTATGGTTAGGCTAAGGGTAAGATTTAGGGTTTTCCAGTGTCGGTTGACATTATTTATCGGTCCAAGATAACTATATTGGAGGATTGTACGTTATGAAAATATAGTTATGTCAATTGAGCTACACCAAGGCTCCCGCGTTTCATTCCCGGGGCGAATCTTCAGGCCGGAATAATTACCTTAGGCTAAAGATACATAAATAAATAAATACACAAATAAGTAAAAACACTAAACTAAACAAAAAACTAACAATTTAGAAATTAAAACCTAAAATAGAAATACAAGGAACCACGTGTTAAAACAATTAACACCCATTATATTGACACAACAAAGACACAGGACATAGGCCAATCTATAGAAAAAAGAACAATATAACAGGATATAGGAAGTACCACCTTTGTTCGTGGGAAGCCCAACGATTGGCTGAGAAAACAACAAAGAATCTGATTCGTTAACTAGTTAGCCGTGTATATACAAACACATGTCAAAAATAAACCATGCATTTTAGCCTAAAGATTTCCCCCGATAATAAAACGCGGGAGCTTCTGTGTAGCTTAATTGCCATTAATATATTTTTATAGCTTACTACAACTATATATATATATATATATATATATATATATATATATATATATATATATATTTGGAGAGTTTACCAAGATACTTTTTCCAGAAAGGATGTATCACAACGGAATTTAAAAAAAATGTTATCATTTATTTATTTTATAGAGTTATATATATATATATATATATATATATATATATATATATATATATATGTATATATATATATATATATATATATATATATATATATATATATATATATATATATATACACGATATATTAAGTGTAATAGTAATATTAATTCATCCCTGGGGGAATTTTCAGGCCTAGAGATTCCCCGGGGGATGAAACGCGGAAGCCTCTGTGTAGCTTAAGTGCCATAAATATATTTTCATAACTTCATACGTATTTCTGTGGATACATGAAATAGTAATATATATGTATATATATATATATATATATATATATATATATATATATATATATATGGGAAATGAAAAAGGAAACACTAATAGATATATTTTATATATTCATTAACGTTTATTAACCTTTATTGTAAAACCTCCTCAGGATGATAATTTAAAGAAAAATGTCATGCAAGTACATCGAAATTTGGAGTTGACATGATGGAGAAATGAAGAAATAGAAGAGAGTCCAGGCTGTGAGAAGTCAGTGGTGGCAAAGAATGAAATAAATATGGAAAGCTTTGAGTGGGTACCATTGAGGCAGCTGTAAAATGGAGAGGGGTGAGAATATAATTGAACTTGCCTTAGGGTGAGAGAGGTGAAAGGGCGTTGAGATTTTTGTCGGGGGGGGGGGGGTTGTTGCATGGATTTTCTGGGGCTGGGGAAAAAGAGTATATATATATACACGAAATAGTTTTATTAATATAAATATTAAGAGTAATAGTAATATTACTTAAAGCGATTTAATGAAAAAAAATGATTATGTTGAAATTAGAATAATTCTTGTGATTTTTACACGCACACGTACGTTCACACCCATCAACAAATTAGATTACCCTGCAATACTTGCTTTTAAAAATAAAATTTGCATTTGACGCAATCCCTAACAGAGTACTAAGGTCTATTTTTATGAATACATTCGTTGTTATTGTTGTTGTTGTTGATGTTTCTGCTACTCGTTATGCTGTTGCTGATGATAATGATGATGATACCGCTGCTGCTGCTGCTGCTGATGATGATGATGATGATACCGCTGCTGCTGCTGCTGCTGTTGTTGATGATGATGATGCTGCTGCTGATGATGATGATGATGATGATGATGATGATGATGACAACCATTACATTTGCCATGAAAAAGAAAAACGTGAGCCTGCCTCTCATCTTTCTAAACAACAAAAATAGATTATTATTTTATTTATTTTTTATTTTTCTGTCGTTAATTATTATTGCGTAAATCACAATATACCTATTTTAAATCACTCAAGAATATATAATTGTTTTATTTAACCAATTGACAATTCGCTATTCCTTTATCTCTTTAATTAAATTTCCATTGAATTTTTTCTTTATTCTTATGCTCATACAAAGTCAAATCTCTTGACTTTGAATATGAGAAAAGACCATATACAATAATAGTTTTGCTGTTTTTTCCTAATGAATTAAATATGACTAGATTCATTCACAGTACATTTCCTCAACATTGACACATATCAAATAACACCATTACAATCATCTTTTTGTTGATATTTACCAAATTACAATAGTTTGATACGAAAAATGTTTCTTTTTTTCTGTAACGAAGGCTACAGCTTGATTAATTGCTTTCCTTGAGTGAAGGGCTAGTTTACACCCCCTCTCACTCACATTTATATATATATATATATATATATATATACACACACACACATATATATATATATATATATATATATATATATATATATATATATATATATATATATATATATATATATATATATATATATATATATGGGTATATATATATATATAGTGGATTTGTATGTAATTATTTTTATTGGTGGTTGCAACATTCGTTGTTTTTGTTGCTTACTACTATTTCCTAAGTGATTAAGATGCAGAAAATTGCATTATTAGTCGATCTTTACTTAATAGGACGTATTTCTCGTTAATATATACATATATATATATATATATATATATATATATATATATATATATATATATATATATATAATTAATTTTATACGCACATAAAAGTAATCCATGGAAACGTTTTTCTGGCTCACATCTTCATCAACATGGCTAACTTAGACAAAGATCAGGCCTTCTATATTGATGTATATAGTCCAGCATCTTACCATTGGACCAAGACACCATGTCTAGAAATATGAACGATTCTTAGCATCTAAATATTTAAGCGTTTCTTATTTGTTTTGCTTACTACTATTTCGATTGTCTCACTTCCTAAGTAATTAAGATTAAGAAAATTGCATTATTAGCGCCCTTTACTGTATAGGACGTATTTTTCGTTAATATATACATTTTGATTAATTTAATAGGTACATAAAAGTAATCCATGGACACATATATAAATTGTAATTCGCTGTGTTTGTTTATTCACGAGCTCTACCGACGGCTTTGGGGATAGACCCCATAATCGTATATATTCTAAAACTACATCATTCAGATTCATGAATTTAAATTTCTTTCTTAAGACCCCGTAAGCTTAAGCCTAAAATTTTAGACATTTTGTACAATCAAAACCATGCAGTGGATTTTGATTAAACTTGTAATAAGGATCTTAGACAGAAAGTTTAGTATTATTATATCTTGATTTTAATTTAAAAGAGTGGAACGAACCTATTCTGTTCGTTGAATTAATTTTAGCCTTTCTGTGACGGTTATTCCTCTAGTACCTTGGCTTAAGGAAAGAATAATAAACATAATTTTATTACAGAATATACCTTGCATTGAACAATCGAAGTTTGAAATAAATTTGGACATTCGTGCTTGTTTATCACTCTTCGTCTATCTATCTTTATAATTGCTCTATCTCGCATATTGAGCTTTTACTATTTCACTATAGGTTCTTTTTACTAAAAGTTGTCTTGTAATTTCATATTTATTCTCATTTATTCTTTATATATATATATATATATATATATATATATATATATATATATATATAATTGTACTTCCTGTTTGTACACGAATGTTTCGTATGCATTTGTTGATAGATCAGAATAACCATATCTTATTTAAACTACATCACCCGGAATACTTTCTAACCAGTCTGTACATTAAAGTTTGCAGCAAGAATGCTGTTATTTGATTTTAATATATATTTGTTAATCTTGCGTTTAATGAATGTTTCTATTGTCTACTTTAATATCATGCAACATAGGCGTACAGAACCAAACCATTAACCGATGGCAAGAATTTAGAAATTCTGAGAGTTTTTCAGATGTTTCTGATTTTCTATTCCATTACGACAACTACGGCTAAATGACCAAATTAACTTCCATATCCTTAAGGCAACAAGTAACACTACGCACCGAGAGAGAGAGAGAGAGAGAGAGAGAGGGGGGGGGCGGAAGAAAAAGAAAGAGAAAAAAGAGCAGGTAAGCGTGAATATCCTTGCCCAAGTTACGTATTTCCAGACTAGACCATGTTGTTGATCATTTGGTGAATAAATCTAGAGGCTTCCGTCAACGAGACATGCCTCTAGATTCAAAGTATGGATTTTTCTCAAATTAGATATGGCACCTGTGGCGTTTCGGGCGGTGGTCTCGTCTATTGGAACGACCGTGGTAGAATTAACCTAGACACATACAAGGATATTGGCCCGGGGGTCACGAGAAGCGTGAGAAGCGACACACACTTACGATGGAAATTGCAGCTACACATTTCTGCTTAGCTAAAACTTTTATGAGTGATTAACTGCTTCGGCAATAAAGATTTGAAAATAAATATATTAGTATTCTACGGAGCATTAAATTAACAACGCGAGGCGTGTTCCCAAATGTCCACAGTGTAGTCCAGTATTCAAACTCAACGGCCTTACATTCACAGGTAACATGAATTGGATAAAAATACATAGAAGATACTGCCAAGTCTGCTGTAAAGAAGGTGAGCTCCCTCTACTGGGCTAGAACACCTTTCCATATCATATATCTCCACAAAGTCAATATTAGCCTCTACATAGAGCAGAGGCGGGAAACCTTTTCAGAATGAGGGCCAGATGAGACTTTTGGAAGGAGATCGCGGGCCGGAGTGAAAAACGAAATATCAGAATTACTATATTTTGTAAATCTTAATTGAAACCTACTTTTACGTCTATGTCACAAAAGGATATGAGTTTTATTGGGAGCTCCGCGGGCCGGATTTCAATGATAAAGCCTAGCAGGGTGGTGGGCCGGACACTAAGCCTTCGCGGGCCGGATGTGGTCCGTGGGCCGGAGGTTGCCCTCCCCTGACATAGAGTATTGTTGCTACATCTTGGCAGGATAAAATACTCTAAGACAAGATCCAACCCAAAAGATTCTAATCTAATAGGTCCCACACTGTCTACTAATCTCTGGCCCCTGTCCCATCGCCGGAATGTTGCACCCTTCTGCTTGTTTTTCAAGTACTCTAATGGAATGTTCTCCGACGAACTTGCTGCACTGGTGCATCCTCGACATATATACCTCCGTCCAACCCGGCAATCAGCAAAATCTCACCCTTCACTGTAGAGGTCCTCAGACGCCAGAATGTACTTTAATCGGTATTTCTCGAACTGCTTGCCTTTGAAATTCCCTCCATGCTCTCTGTTTCCTCGCCTGGAACAATATGCAGAAATGTAAGTGTAATGTGAAAGAACATCTCAGTGCTCAACTACCGCACTCAGGATAGTCCGATAAATCTGGCACCCTATCAACAGTAGACCCTACGTCTGAGTGGCAATGTGCCTTATTTGGGATGAATGTAAGTAAAAAGTCGGCTAAAATCTATTTACATTTCTCTCTATATAATAACTAGGGGTCATAAAAAGATCAAGGGATCGATTCTGTTGAGTTTGTCATTGCTGGTGCCGTAAAATATGGCTAAAAGAGCGGGTCGCAGATGAAAACCCCGTCAGTCTCAGTTGAATTTTGAATGAGCGAAGACCCGTTATCAACATAGTCTGACTATATGGTTAATAATTGTTCTATGCGCTGCAAAATTATGTAACTCTCTCTCTCTCTCTCTTTCTCCATCGTCTCTCCTGTGGAGCTACGAAAAGATCACATGGCTGAATATATCTCTTATTCTTCCGATAAGGAAAAACAACAACAAAAGAATGGCTATTCTTCAAATGTGTCCAAGAACTCTAAGTTTAAAAAAAAAAAACAGTGTGCATGACAGACGATACAATACTTCTATTTCAAATTCCAGCGTCACAGATCGTCGAACATACTATATTTATTTTAGATCTACGAAAAAGTACTTATAAATTTATTATATAAAATTAAATTATAATGTTATTTTGTTTAACAAAATATGTTTTTATTTTGCTAAAGTCTTTTTTAATTTATTTCTATCACAAGATATATCAGCAGATAAAGTGAGAGAACACCAGAGACACATCACATTTAATATTAAAAATAAAATTAAAAGTTTAAAATATCCGTGACCTTACACACACGCCCTCCCCATATATATATATATATATATATATATATATATATATATATATATATATATATATATATATATGTTACACCGGCCGTTCTAACAGAAGAGAAACTACACCAGTTCTCACTATAAATAGTGCGTCACGGACGGATAAGTCAATCCAACAGTTTCTGCAAGTTTACAGAGTCACTCCGAATGCAAACATCGACACGTCGAAGAAACCTGCTGCGGTCATGTTCGGACGCAAGGTTAGATCGATTTTCCACAAGTTGTTACTAAGCCAGGATATGGCAAACCTAAAAAAAACGATAACGAAGAAACGGTATAAAGTTGGCGAAAAAGTGTTTTATAAGATTTACAGAAACAATAGGATTTTCTGGGAGTCCGGCACTGTGGAAAAACAAATAGGCAACATGGTCTATATGATTAAGGGACCAGATGTCGTGTACAAACGTCACACTAACATAATCCGGAAAAGATACTCGAACAGTGAGGTGACCGGATCGCCCGAGGAGGACATCATGGACACAGTGTTTGATACATTTCAGGTGCCCATACCAAAGACTGCTCCTGAGATTAGGAGATTAAAAAGAAAACGAACATCGACTGAGTTGATGATGGTGATTCCCAAACAAAAACGTTATTAATCCCCAGACGGGATATTTTCAAATGGGGAGTGTTACACCGGCCGTTCTAACAGAAGAGAAACTACACCAGTTCTCACTATAAATAGTGCGAGTAGACAATCACCAGGGAGAAAAGGACAGTATTGTAACTGTCTAGCCGAGTGTCAGTCATTTTCCTTACCTTTGTACCTTTTATGTTAATACACTTGTTATCTTAACCCAACCTCGACTTGACTTCTTCTTTTTACTGTTGAACTACTTCACAACAATATATATATATATATATATATATATATATATATATATATATATATATATATATATATATATATATATATATATATATATAAAGAGTATGTTTGTGTTTATACGAACAGTTGTTGCTATATATGTGTTTACATGTTGCAGTTGTGATTTTCTTTCAAAACCCAGTTCTTCGGGCTGTTTACACAACTGTACTTTAAGTTTTAAAAATATCCCAATAGTGGATTTTGCTGAAAATCGCAGCGTAAATATGTATGCACATATGTAGCCAATAATGTTTTCATGAATAAATTAAGTTATACTTTAATGCGGCTCAACCTGTTTGCGAGCACTTTATAAAAAACACTGGAGTTACATTTGATTAACATCTGGGAAACAACAACACTACAAGTACTTTATATATTTGCTCTCTGTCTCTCTCCTTTTATATATATATATATATATATATATATATATATATATATAGAGAGAGAGAGAGAGAGAGAGAGAGAGACTGGCAGACAGATACAGAGAGAGAGAGAGAGAGAGTAAGAGAGGATGGAAAATAAGGTTCCAGCGTTTTTATCCTCATTTCCAGTAAAACGATTCATTTTACGGCCGTTTCATTATTCACCTAGACATGCATTGTGTTCAAGCATATATTGAATTTTCTAGAACAATCAGTCGCTAGAAAAAATACCAGAAAAGCATCTTTTTAGATGCTTTTCTGGTATTTTCTGAAGAAACTTTCTTTATGAAAAATTCGTTTAGACCGATTCTTTTGCAAACAATTTCTGTATGTTTTACCAAACAAAACATTTCTCGTACGTTTTTGAAGAGGTAGATATACGTATTTTGATTTACTCTGTTAAAATCAATGATGGCGTTGATTTTGGAGTAAATACAGAAATTGTTTGGAAAATAATCGATCTAAAGGAAAGTTTTATTAAGTAAGTTTTTTTCCGGACTTTCTGTATGTTTTTCTGTTTTATTTTTCTCCTGACGAATCATTCTTTTAATAAATTGATTGTCTATATGAAAGAAGAAAATGCTCGTAAAATGAATCTTTTTGCTGGAAATAAAGATATAATAACAGCGGGATTCTGCTTTTCTTCTATCTATTAACTCTGAAATTATAAAGTAGTGTGTATTGAGATTAAACTCTGAAAGTTTGACTACAAAAATAAATATATACATGTACACACACACACCCACCCACACATACACGCACATACTCACACACACATACACACACATACATACATACACCCACACACACACCCACATACGCACACATACACATACATACACCCATACACCCACACACACATACACACATACATACACACACACCCATACACACGCACATACACCCACATAGACACACACAAATACACACACATACATACACATACACATACACACACATACACACACACATACACACACATACACACACACAGACCCACATATACATACAAACACATACACATAAACACGCACACATACCGTCAACGTATATAACGGCTACGTTTGGTCTGTCACGCTTACATTTGAAATAGCATTTCCATCGATAAGCGCGCAGATTGAATGAACGCATCTCAAAAACCGATTTGTCACAGTTTTTTGGGGAGGGGGACTTCTTAAGCGCAATTTTATTAACCTTTTTCGGGTAACAGATTACATAAGAGAATATACGAAATGCGATAAAAAAGACCCCACGACAGGTTTTCAGCGCGTAAGATATGTATACGAGAGGGACAAAGCCAAAGAGGTGGGAGGAGAGGGACAAAGCCAAAGAGGTGGGAGGAGAGGGCTAGTTTCGACAGAAATAAACGTAAATATTTCGTCCACTGAGTTTGCAGTTTAGCTGCGTATATATTCATACATATTCATGTCGACAAATATGGCCGATTTAAAATCGCATTAACAGACTTTCTGCATTGACAGATGTTGAGTCACAAAAATACTGCGTATATCTGTATTACTCAATCTGATAGACTAGATACTGCTGCTCGACGAATATAAACAAACTCATCCGACGAGAAAATACAGTTGTTACATAAATGCCCAGATTCTGTTGCTCGACAGATTTGGAAAAAAACAACCGCACCCGGCAAGAAATTTTAAGAAAATACAATTTTTTCATAAATACCCACATTCCTAATGAGAGAGTATGTCCATATTCCAAAGTCGTCGGATTAGCATCAAAATATAGTCTCGATCCTGGCCGGACCTAGAATTTGATATAATTTTTCTAACATCAGCTTAAGATTAAAATTAGATGTGCTAGTAACTCATTTAACCTGTTTGTTTTCGCTTCTAAATAAACCGGATAGCGGTATATTTTTTAGAATTGATATTCCTCAATCGCATAAGTTTTAGATTGCAGCTCGGCGAATAAGAAAAAAAAAACATACGCGACGAGATTATGTGAGTAAATGCAACTTTTCATAAATACTTACATCCTCATGAAAAAAAGAAGAAAAGAAGAAGAAAAGAAGAAGAAAAGAAGTAAGAGAAGTAAGATAAGCTGAGGAAGCAAAAGAAGAAGAAGTAAAAAAGGACGAGTAGTAGTTCAAGAAGAAAAAGAAAACCAAGCAAAAGAAGAAAAAGAAGATGCGGTAAATAAAGTAATAGTATGACAAAAGATGAAGAAGAAAAAAAGGAAGAAGTAAAAAGGACGAGTAGTAGTTCAAAAAGAAAAAGAAAACCAAGCAAAAGAAGAAGAAGAAGAAGAAGAAGATGCTGTAAATAAAGTATGACAAAAAGATGAAGAAGAAAAAGAGGAAGAAGGAAAACAACAAGAATAAGACCCAGGACGATGAACTTGATGGTCATGATTGTTGATTTAACCTTAGACTATGGACAACATAAGGCCCGATCTATGCCGTACCTTGAATGGTGGTATAGACGACGCAACCGAAACGATTTATTGGGGTTGAGGCTGTTCCTGACAAAGATCTTTCATTCTGCCAATATCAGCTTCTGACTGACAAGCACAATATCAGGATTGGGCACTGCTTTCTATCGCCCGCTGTTGAAGGACATTGGTTACTTCAAATCGTAGATTAAGCTGGTTGGGGTTGGCTCATGGTTTTACGGTATGCAAATCCGTATTAGTTTTTGCGTATCGCAATTGGTTGCTTGGGCTGTCGGACCCTCCGATCCCAATCTTTGGTTTCCCAGATGATAATGGCATTTCCAGCATCACAAGTATCATGGGATCTGGATTGTATACTAAGAAGATGCTGATTCTCCTGAGCTTAGCGGTTAGAACGTCGATGTTATTTTCATCAATTTCGAAGTTTATTCGATGATTGTCAGATGTTTTGTTATCATGATACTTATATGTTACTCACGTGATCTTTCTATGCTGGTGGCTATTCCATCCACATCAGAGGCTTCTAATAGGCATAGAATACAAAACTAAAGCTCTCTGCGAGTTTTGCGACACGGTTATTCTTTGTTTGTGGATGGTATTTCAATGTAATAAACCAGTATTGACCATCATATCGATGGTCAATACTGGTTTTGTAGGCGAGTGTTTGCCTCCCTTCTTACCTCGGACTGGTCAGCTACTGATATTCGTTGAGCTTATGGGCATCGCTCGTCTTTCGGCTCATTTCAAAGCGTTTGCTAGAATTCGCAGGTGATAAGTTTATTACTTGACATGAATCGCAACGTTACCGCTTCTATCTTGATCTCCGTTTTAATGATGCAGAACGCTTAGACAGACAACTTTCTACAAATGATGACCAAATCAATACCTTAATTGAGAATAACCAACTTTACACAACGCGAGAACTAAACAGAAAGACTTAACATATCAATACCAACAATTTATGAATATTTGTTTAAATATTTAATGACATGCGTCTTTTGAGACTTGTAATGTTCTTTTAAAATTCGCCATGAACTTTCTGGCCAACCTGAAAATTCGACAAACATCATGTTGAGAGAACAGTGGATTGATTTAGATTTATTGAGTCGTGACAAGGGTCACAGAACGGTCATCGGTAAAACGACCAATACTGCCTTAATATTACAACATTACCATTGATAAGGATTTTTAAGTGCATCCAGCCAACATTGATGGACTACTGACCGTTGTCCCGTGTGAACATTTACAAGCCCTTTTACCTGCCAGTCTCTATCATCTGACCGATTCAACACCCGCAGAAACTCGATTGAGGTGTGGCAATTCTACTGCAGGTGTATGAAACCTTTGGAGGTTAAATCAACAAGGATGACCCAAAGGCCATCAGCACGAACCTGTCTCTTTTTTTTCTGCTTCTTCCTCCGCTTGCACATTATTCGTTTTCTTATTCTACTACTCATAGTGCTTCTTTTTCTTCTTCTTTTTCATTTTTTTCTCCTTCTTCCTTTTTCTCCATATTATGTCTGCTTCTTTTTCTTTTTCTTTTTCTTTTTCTTCTTCTTCTTTTTTTTTTCTTTTTCTTCTTCTTCTTTTACTCATCCCACAACTTTTGTGTCTTGCCCAAATATTAATTTTGTTTCTTTTCTTCTTCTTCTTCTTCTTCTTCTTCTTCTTCTTCTTCTTCTTCTTCTTCTTGTCCAAATAATTCTAGTATTTTTCGTTTTTCCTTTTTCTTTTTCTTCTTCTTTTACCCATCCTACTACTTTTGCATCTTTCCCAAATATTAATTCTTCTTCTTTTTCTTTTCTTTTTCTTCTTCTTCTTTTTCTTTTCTTCTTCTTCTTCTTCTTCTTCTTCTTCTTCTTCTTCTTCTTCTTCTTCTTCTTATTCAAATAAGTTTAGTTTTTTACTTCTTGTTTTGGTTTTCACAATACTTCTTTTTCTTCTTCTTTGTCTTCGTCTTTCTCCTCTTCTTTTTCTTCTTATCCTTCTTGGCCGTCTTTTTCTTAGTTTTCTTCTTCACTTTCTTGTCCAAGTATTACTACTTCATTTTAGTCCTACTATTTCTTCTTTTTCTTGTTCTTTTCTTCCTGTTAATACTTCTTCTTTCTTCTATCTCCTCCTCTTCTTCTTCTTCTTCTTCTTCTTCTTCTTCTTCGCCCTTTCTTGTATATCGTCGTTTACAAATGTCATTTTCATCAATCAAATAATTTTCCTCTGCACTTCCTCTGATTTACCTGTGTACTCATCCACATTGATACAATATTCGTCATCCATTTTCCATCCGTTCACTCATCATCATCATCATCATCATCATCATCATCATCATCATCATCATCATCATCATCATCATCATCATCATCAGCATCATCATCATCATCATCATCAGCAGCAGCAGCAGCAGCAGCAGCATCAGCATCAGCAGCAGATACAACACACTTTATAATAACACTCCTCTTCATCCTCGTAAACTTCCTCGTCTATTTTCCTCAATCTTTCTCCCAATCTCTTCTATTGTTCCGGTCATGCCCACCCAACACAACTGTATCACTGCACACCTTAAGAATCTCTTCCTTGTAATCCTCAACTGAACCCTGCCCAGAAACGCGACCCCCAAACATTCTCCACCCACCACAATCGCAAACACACCATTGTCTTGTTCCCACATCTGTCAGTGGACAAGTGTGAATGAATTTGAGCGGTTAATTACAATCGGGCGGCCATTCCCCTACACCGTCACATATCGACAGATACGAGAGCAGCTGATTGCAAGACACGAATGTCGTCCCACCCCTCTGTCGAAGATAAGTAGGCTTTCCGTATTCACTGACCTCGACTTAAGGGGGTGGGCATTTAAGGCAAGGGAATGGGAATGAATGTGGACACCGCCAGGATATGAGAGAAGCAGGGGGCGAAATCGATCGGAAAGAGCAGAGGTTAAGCACCTGGAAAAACTACGCGGAATTTTCAACACTTTCCCTCTAACCGTTGAAGGATGGCCTTGCCGACGGGCCAAGGATTAAGCGGGACAATCATGCGATACACGTTTCTAAATTGCAATTGTCGCTGCGTTGGTGAACTTTCACGGTGGGTCGAGCGTATAACCGTGGATAACGGAATATACTGACGACTCGACTCTTCAAAATATTATCATTTAATATAGTGCATATGTATAAGAAGTTAAGAAATACGACTTTTGTACGCATAATCGCAAAAAAGTAGCAAGAACGATATTAAGATAGGAATGAAGAAGGGTTCGTTTGCAACAAGATGCGCGTGTGAAAAAGTACGGTTAAAATCGGGATTTCTTTCGTAAGGTTAAAATTACGTTAGAAAGTTAAAAATTCCTTTAGACATTGACTTTAAAAAAATTAGAACTACGTGGCAGGATATGACGTCACAGACAAGAAGTTCGAAATAAGACGTGGTAAAGATGAAAGAAATGCCCACGTATGTGTAACATTGAATAAGAAAGTGGAAAATTGTATGTTTTAGAATTAGGGCTACATGTCAGGGTATGACGTTACGGACAGGAAGTTCGAAATAAGACGTGGCAAAGATGAAAGTATTGCCCACGTATGTGTAACATTAAATAAGAAAGTGGAAAATTGTATGTTCTAGAATTAGAGCTACTTGTCAGGGCATGACGTTACGGACAGGAAGTTCTAAATAAGACGTGGCGAAGATGAGAGACAGATATTCCTCTTTTGGTCTGTCAGCTGTATATACTTGTCATAAATCGTCATAATGAGTAAGCAAACGTGTTGCATACCCTTTAATTTCTCGTACCTTTTTTTCTTCCGTGGAAAAGGGTGTCGTCTCGATGTCGTCTGCTGTGTCTGCAACACAACCTTTATGACCAATTCACGAGACAAACAATTTTAATTTGATTTGTTTATTTCAGGCGTCAATCTACCGTCGATCTTGGACATGTTTCACCAACGTAAAGGGAGAGACCAAATTACTATTTTGTCGTAGTCAATTCCTAGCTTAAGTCCTTAGCCATTCGAGGAGGGGGAAGAAGGAATCTCATGCCTGTATTCTCTTAGGGAATTTAATTCCCCTAATCATTTGAAGACTACATAGAGAAATCGTCTGTTCGGCTTGCTTCTAAAACCCAGACTGGCAAAACTCCGTTTCCTCACACAAAAGCCCGTGACGTCACAGAACCTTTATGCGCAGGTGCACCTTGACCCTTGACCTGAGGTCTCGTTAACGTGGTGACCCTGTCAACGTCTGTGAGCTCCTACTGCGAGAACAGCACTATTTTGCACTCGGTTGTACGGGTTCACCCGCACTAAATCGCACAAGCCAAACCAAACGATCCCTCCACATACGTCCGTCCTCACAGGGCCATTATCCAAGAAACGTTCTTCAATCCTCTACAGCATTTTAAGTCCTCTCATAATATTATTAATCATTCACCTGAACAATCCATCCATCCCATTAACCTTAATCACAGAGTGGCTTTTGGCCTTGATAAGTAGTGAATTATTAGTACAAAAATAAAAAATAAAAAATACGCCAGCATCTACTTCAGAGTGACGTACAGCCGTTTCTTTCTACAATACAATCACTGACCAATGTTAACAATGACGATCAAAGAACACCCCGTGCAATGATACAACTCGCTTATTACCACGCTATGCTATGACTTTTTTCAGAACATTTCAAAATTCTGCAACCAATTAATTTTTGAAACTTCGATGGGATAAATAATATAAAGTTATAATATTTGATTTTAGTTCATCATTTTAGCTTCCCGCGTGTTGTAGAATAACCTTATCCTCTGGGCGCGATACAACTATTGTTCATATCGCATGATCGTTGTAAGAAAGTGGGAAATTCTTTTAGAAGTTTAATGTTTTAGAATTAGTACTACGTGACAGGATATGACGTCACGGACAGGAAGTCGGAAATGTGATGTGGCTAAGATTACAAATATCTGCCCCTTTTTGCTTGTGAGCTGACATCGTGTTTCGAAGCCCTGTCTTTCTTTGCCCCATTTGGAGAGCAGGCCAGTGTAAGAGGCTGAGCAGAATGGATGCAAACATTGCTATTCGCATTTTAGAGTGTTCTTTCACCAGCTGTTTTGATAAACTTGCCACGAACACAACGAGCGTGATTTAAGATATCTTCTGACGTTCTAATTCCAAATGTGTTTAGTATATATTTGTTTACGTATAACTTATTTTTAGAATTAGCAGTTTGAAGCAAAGAACATTAATATTTTAGACTTAAGAGGGGGGGATCACTTTTAAATATATATTTAACGCAAAATAATCGCACACACCCAAGCACAGTATACTATTATTTGAAAATATAAAAAAAGTTGTGAGAATAAAACATCTTCAATGAAAAATATAATGTGTTAATGTAAATATCTATGGAATTTTTTTCCGTTGGAGAACCGTTTTAATTTTTTCTACCTGCCAGGGAAGCATTTAGTTGGCAATGGATGTATACATTTTTCGTTTTCCTAGGAACTTTCTAAAGAGATATATTTTTGGTCAGTCATTATATTTTATACTGACTTTGATTTTTGATTTTCTGAATACTTTCATATTTTGGACTTTGAATTTTTACTATTTAGACTCTACTGATTACAACTCAATGTCCACCTTATATCTGTTTCCTCTATTCTATACCTTGGATATTTACATGGACATATTATATTTTCCACTTCCTAAGCGGTAAAGACTATGCAGAATATTGCATTAAGTCTCCTTTAATGAACGGCTTATGAAGTGGGAAAATACAAAAACAGCGCTGTAACTATCGCCTGTAAAAACAATTAAATACGACGTCACTTTATGCGAGAAAAAAATCATTCATATTCCGAGCAAGGTTTCATGGTCTGGAGGTAAGACGTCAGATTGCAGTAATATAATCAAGGGTTCGATCGATGTCTAGGTAGGCTATGCTGATGACGGCTGATTGCCAGAAACACGTGTCCATAGATAACTTTTATGTACGTCAAAATTAGTTTATATATATATATATATATATATATATATATATAATGAGCCGTTCTTTTAAGGGCGAATTAATGCAATATTCTGCATAATCTTTACCGCTTAGGAAGGGGAAACATACAAACACAGCGCTGTTACTATCGCCTGTGAAAACAATAACAAACTACGTAACTTAATATATATATATATATATATATATATATATATATATATATAAATGCAAGTAAGTTCATGATACCTTTTTTTCGAAATGACGTGAATATCTCCTTTATAACATTGATATTATATAAAATGACAGAAAAAAATATTGAATATAGCATAGTTACTTTATGTTATAGCATAGTTACTTTATGTTAGAGCATAGTTACTTTATGTTAGAGCATAGTTACTTTATTTTATGAAATTTATCTTTGTATACAAAATTCTAAATGTAAATTAAAAAATACACACACACCCACACACACACATGTATATATATATATATATATATATATATATATATATATATATATATATATGAACATTCACTGAATTAAAACATTACAATTGTTCCAAGAATTAGAACATCAAGTCCAGTATGGCGTACGATCTTTTCCAAAACATTTTGGAAATACTTCATTTTATTTTATTTTATAAATTAATAAAGCTAATCCAAAACGTTCTTCATCAGCGCCTTTAGAAACACGTCTTACAGAAAGTCAGAGAAAAACATTAAAAAGCTCGTTGTAGAGTAACATCCACTGATAGAAAGAGTCACCGGTTGATATGTTAGTGGAATAGGGGGGGGACACAATGGTACCTATAAACCAAAACACTGGTACATACAGAAGAAATAATCCAATATTCTCCATAGATTTACACTTTCAAAAAATGCAATCAATTAATTAAGAAAGCATATATATATATATATATATATATATATATATATATATATATATATATATATATATATATATATATATATATATATATATATATATATATACATATGTATATATATATATATATTATATATATATATATAGTTATATGTATATATATATATATATATACACACCTCATATATATACATATATCTATATATGTATATATATATATATTTGCTTTCTTCAGTCTCCTAAAGTATTATAAGATGGTGCAGAGATAGATAGAGAGAGATAGATAGATAGAGAGAGAGAGAGAGAGAGAGAGAGAGAGAGAGAGAGAAAGAGGAAAAGAAAGAGAGGGATTAGTAAATATATAAACAGACTGCGATAAATGATAGTTCTTAGCGCTTTTAGTTTGATTGACAGAAGAATCCGAAAATGTTTACCTTGTCTAACCACACTGATGAGACTGCTTCAGATAAATTATTAAAACAAGAAAATTTAAGTCTGTCCTCACGTTTCCCTTCATCAACCTTTTCCCGAAAAGGTCTCGTTGTCTCATTAACGCTACTGACCGATGCACGGAGAGGTCCAAAAGGTCACATAATTTTCCCGCCAGCGTATCACCGGCTTAAAACAAAGCCAGCTTCACGAACCAACTAAACCATTGTCAGTCAGCAAAGAAAGATTTTTTAAATATTCAAACAGTTCAACAGAAGATGCTTTCACATACTATGGTAATCTATTTGTTTCTCTTCGCATTAGTTAAGATCGTTTCATGTCGCGCGTGACGATATATATATATATATATATATATATGTATATATATTTTTATATATATACATATATATATATTTATATATATATATATGCAGAAAAACGAAAAAATAAATACATGAAAGTTAAAAGGAAAAACAAATCTGCCTTGATTTTGATTTTTATTATTATATTATGCATCTTCTGTGCTTGTAGGCGTTTGCCTAAATTTTATTACATTTCTTTAAAAAATTATAGCAATAAAATGCTTTAAAAGAATATGAATTTTCCAATTATATACTTTAAAACTTGAACGAAAAACACACACATTACTCAACAGCGTGCCAACGCATCTCTCGTTCGACACCGGTTTTTGAATCCTACCCGCCATTTCATAACAGCAAGGCGATGACGTCGTACCATCAAAGACGTTTATCAAATTAACAAAGAAATAAGTTTCTTTATTCTTGTTTTTTGATGAAAAAAAAAATGACTCAATACTGGTCACCCCTGAAGAAGGAATTTTATCCCGTAATCGATAGGATTAATGTAAGAAAAAAAAATCTTGTATTGCTAATTTGGCTTTTATTTCAATTTTATTAACTTTCCATGCAATACTTTAAAACTTGAACGAAAAACACACACATTACTCGACAGCGTGCCAACGGATCCCTCGTTCGACACCGGTTTTTGAATGCTACCCGCCATTTCATAACAGCAAGGCGATGACGTCGTACCATCAAAGACGTTTATCAAATTAACAAAGAAATACGTTTCTTTATTCTTGTTTTTTGATGGAAAAAAAAATGACTCAATACTGGTCACCCCTGAAGAAGGAATTTTATTCCGTAATCGATAGGATTAATGAAAGAAAACAAAAAATAAATTAATCTTGTATTGCTAATTTGGCTTTTATTTCAATTTTATTAACTTTCCATGCAATACTTTAAAACTTGAACGAAAAACACACACATTACTCGACAGCGTGCCAACGCATCCCTCGTTCGACACCAGTTTTTGAATGCTACCCGCCATTTCATAACAGCAAGGCGATGACGTCGTACCATCAAAGACGTTTATCAAATTAACAAAGAAATAAGTTTCTTTATTCTTGTTTTTTGATGGAAAAAAAAATGACTCAATACTGGTCACCCCTGAAGAAGGAATTTTATTCCGTAATCGATAGGATTAATGTAAGAAAAAAATAAAAAATAAATTAATCTTGTATTGCTAATTTGGCTTTTATTTCAATTTTATTAACTTTCCATGCAATACTTTAAAACTTGAACGAAAAACACACACATTACTCGACAGCGTGCCAACGGATCCCTCGTTCGACACCGGTTTTTGAATGCTACCCGCCATTTCATAACAGCAAGGCGATGACGTCGTACCATCAAAGACGTTTATCAAATTAACAAAGAAATAAGTTTCTTTATTCTTGTTT
This sequence comes from Sepiola atlantica, assembly GCA_963556195.1. Classification (NCBI taxonomy): domain Eukaryota; kingdom Metazoa; phylum Mollusca; class Cephalopoda; order Sepiida; family Sepiolidae; genus Sepiola; species Sepiola atlantica. The sequence goes on from OY744535.1 coordinate 72,969,529, forward strand.
TTTGATGAAAAAAAAAATGACTCAATACTGGTCACCCCTGAAGAAGGAATTTTATTCCGTAATCGATAGGATTAATGTAAGAAAAAAAAAATTAATCTTGTATTGCTAATTTGGCTTTTACTTCAATTTTATATATATATATGTATATATATATATATATATATATATATATATATATATATATATATATATATATATATATATATATATATATATGGGAAGAGAAGGATGAAGGTAATCCGACGTGATGGGAAAATGAATAAGGAAAACCAAAAAATGGATGTTTTTTTATGTGTACATCAACGTTTCGTCTTTATTTATAAGACTTCATCAGGATGATAATATAGAGAAAACTGTCATGCAAGTACAAACACATGTAGGGTTGACATATTGGGAGGAAGAAAATAATGGCCACTACTGGGTGGACGTCCGTACTAGGTGAGGAATGAAAAATTAATGTTGATGAAAATGAGTGGGGAAGAAGTGGAAAGATGGGGGTGAGCAAGGACTACTGTGGCTGGTAGTAAGAGAAAGAGGTGGGGGTGAGCAGGGATAAAGTGGATGGCAGAGACGGAGTGGAGGAGATGGAGGAAGGAGGAGTTTGACCAGATGGCTGCGGTCAAGACTGAAGGGGGAAAAAGTAAGTTGGAATGTTTGTGTGTGGGGGGTGTATGCAGAGAAAAGGAGGGTGGGTAGAGAAGGAGGGGGGCTGTGATTTTGGTGGATGGGCGAAAGTTATGGTCTTAGAGAGCGTTTTGAGAAAATGAGGGGATTTAAGAAGGGGGTATTGAAGAGTGAGGGTATGAGAGAAATAGTTGAGAGGGGGAATGGGTGAGGGGGAGAGGGGGGATTTGTTGTGATAGGGTATGAAATATTTGAAATGCACATAACCATATAACATGGTAGTCTTAAGGGTAATATAATATTATTATTATTATTATTATTATTATTATTATTATTATTATTATTTATTTATTTATTTATTCATTAGTGAAATTTTAAGCTGAATTATTTCTACACTTGATTATTGAGGAAATGGTAGTTTGATCAGTACTATTGGAGAGCCATGAATATCATAACTGTCTTGTTTTTTAAATCTCCGAAACAGTTACATGGTAAACGGCTGATGATCCCCGTGTTAATAGTAGACGCTTATGTTAAGGTCTCCTGTTTCTGTTTACTGTTAAGCCCCACCCCTTTTTATTTCAGTTACTTATTATTATTTTTATTTATGAATTTCCCAACGAATGTTAAATCTGCCATATCTTGGATTTAGTTAGTTTCTCTGGGAATTTAAACTGCATTTTTCTTCATTTTTCATGTTAATTTAATAATCCACGGGCACGTGTTTCATCGCTGAATCTAGCGTGATTCGAGACCAGGACCCTAGAGTCTGAAGCCTAAAGCACTACCACTGAGCGAATCCCCGTCAACGACTTCCTAGAACAATGCAGAAAACGTTCCATGCGCGTTTCTCCGCCGTCTTTTTCAACTTCGCTTCTTTCTTCTGCTTTTTTGTTCATTTGCTTTTGACACCTGGGGATAATTCGACGAAGAATCGAAAAAGTTCGTAAAACATGTGAAACCTATGGAAAATTTAGTAATTTTTGCATATATATATATATATATATATATATATATATATATATAGGTTTCTACCCTTTTTTTAATCAACATTTTTAATTACAGTTTAACTTAGTATAACCGCACGTCTTTCGAATTATTTAAAATTAATTTTTCTCACTTCCTTTCTTGTCTGCTTTGAAATTTTAATGTATCTATATATTAATTTATTCATTTAAATATTATTTTATGCCATTTTATGGTTGTTTTCAATTCTCTCCATTACTTTAGGGCTGTTTACGACATGATATTTAGGTAAATTTTTACTAAAAATAACTAAAAAGAACTTCACGTTCTGTTTACCTTTTATTTATGAATCCTATAAAATGTGAGTGTCGTTTTCTGTCAATTTTTGGAAACGATTTTTTGACTACTGAAGAGTCGCACGTATAACAAATCCAGAATATGTCTCTCTATATTGGTTTGTTGACGTGTAGACGAAAGTTATAACTTGAAAGCTGAATAAAAAATGGCCACTTGAATCTAGCCTTTTATTGTGTATGTAAAAAAATAAAAATTAATATGAATTGAGCTTTAACATTACAAGCTTGGCAAGTAATAATAATAAATATATATATATATATATATATATATATATATATATATATATATCCAACACGATTTGTTGTTGTTGATCACTCTTCGTCGATTGCTGTGATTACCCGCCGACTTGGAATTTACAAAGTAATGAGTAACGCTCTTCACTGCGTATCGGTAGCGATTTGTGAGTGGAGTTCGCGCCCGCAAACCGTCGGGAATTAGCTCCCTGCACTGAAGATTGCGTAAGCATGAAACATCGATATTTGCAGGTAATATCATAATTAATATTTATTCATAAATATTATATATTATATATATATATATTCTATATATTCTATATATATATATGTATATATATATGTATTATATATATATATAGAGAGAATATATATATATATATATATATATATATATATATATATATATATATATATATATATAGAAAGAAAGAGAGAGAGAGAGAGAGATAAAGCGGTTGAACAAAAATGTGATAAACGCCATTGTTTCAGTTCTCACTACAAGAACTGTTGCATTTCAACGCTCCATCAAAAAGCATATTTAAGGTAATGAGATCCCGGCATAATTGTACTTTAACTTTTAAATAAAGTAACATTTATATGTTCGTCTTTTGGTCGTTTTATGTGTTGATGTAAAGCAATTAAATTTATCGCGGGAAAGTTAAAAATAGACTGACATGTTGCTATAAGGCATATTCCGACAACGTTCGTAGAATCTTTAGTCAGTCTTTCTAGATATGCCGCCCTTCTCATAAATAAAACTTAAATTCCATTCTTGAATATTGTAATGTCTCGATGATGGTAATGTCTCGTGGCCTAATAGTTACAGCGCTTCCGTATGGAGTCTAGGTTGATTCTGTGGCAGGGGTTCAAACTGTGGGAACGTCTGAGATTATCATCCCTGCACTGACGAGAGCTAAAGCTCTAAACGCTAGCATATGTAGGTAAAAATAATTTAATAGTATTTATTTAAAAATTAATATTGTTATATGTATATATATATATATATATATATATGTATGTATAAATAATAAATAGTATGAATGCAAAATGCGATAATTCCAATTTCTTGAAATTTAGAAATTAAACTTTACAAAGAGAAAGATTTTAACTCTAAACTTTGACCGTAAAAACTTTTTTGAATTTAAAGCAAGAATTTGAAGTACTGCTCGGCAGAGTAGAAAATCGACTTCGCAATCGAGTGGGGGATGATATCTTCTCGTTCCTACAACATTTTTCACATATAAATATGTTTCTAGCTTCTTTCTACTTTCTCGTTATGTTCATGGTGGGTGCTCAACTGAGCTCTAATCGCTGGTACCTCCTCTTCAAAACATTAACAGCAAACAACTCGTCTAGCTGCAACAACAGTTAATAACTAACCTTTTTTTCTCTATCTCTTTACAAAAAAACAAAGGAACTTCCTTGAACATAGTTTATTTCCTAAAACATCCCATCTGAGGAACAATATACCACGAGTCTGCTTATAAACAGACTACAGCAATGGTTGTCTTCAAGTCTAATGTGAACAAATACTTGCTGAGCAGTCTCCTTGGATAATCAATTCCTGTTAAGTAATCTTCTGCTTATTCCACCCATTGTTTAAGGTTCTCACATTAGGGCGATTGTCATCCAACTGATGATCTTTTTACCCCTTCCATCGAGTGGCCTCCGGGCCCTGTAAAAAAGGTGACTGATTAGTGAATAATATTTCTTACAATCATGTTACTTTAACAAAAATTATATGTGGTGCGTTAGGCTGATGCATGCAACACATTTCGTAGCTGTAATTTAACAAATTTGAAAATGGCGTTTATTCATATCATAAATATATTAGATTTTAATGTGAGATGATATATAATTACTTCCAACATCGACTACGTCGCAGTCCACACAAACAATGAAAGTCACAGACGGGAAGCCCTAGATTCGATTACTGACCTATGGCTCCCGGTCTGTGTTTTCCTGGTTTGTGTGGGCTGCGGTGTTGTCTGATTGTGAAAATAAGTATATATACATATGAATAAACACCACTTAAAAATTTATAATATTATATATATATATATATATATATATATATATATATATATCTATATATATATATATATATATATATATATATATATATTACACTTATTCCTGTTTATACCCACCTGCCTCTCTCGCTACATATATACTTATATGTACACACCACATACACACAAATGTATATATATATATATATATATATATATATATATATATATATATATATATATATATATATATATATATATATATATATATATATAGGGTGGTGCAAAAGTCGCGCCTTGGTTTGTTTAGGTGATAGTAACTACAACATTTAAAGTAATTTACTAGGCTGTTCGGATAAATAATACATTTACTTAGTAATTTTGTTGCAGTAGTTTTTAAAAATAATGTCATTTAAATGGCCACCATTTTCGGCCTCACAAAGACGGGCTCTAGTTAGGGCATTTTCCATTACAGTCCTTAGAATAACTGGCTCTAGTTCTTGAATTTTGTGTCTGATATTGTTTTTAAACTCTTGAATCGTTGAAGGCTTGTTCATATATACCCTTTCCTTAAGATAACCCCAAAGGAAAAAGTCAGGGGCTGTTAAATCCGGTGAACGTGAAAGCCAGTTGAAATCAGAAAATCTGCTAATTAAACGCTCGCCAACCAATCCCATTAAGAGCGCCATACTTTGTTGGGCAGTGTGAGCAGTAGCTCCATCTTGTTGGAACCACATTTCTGGCTTGTCCTGAACAGCTGCCCTTAAAAAATATTCAATCATTTGGTGATATCGCTGTGCAGTTATCGTCACTGCGACACCTTCTTCGTCTTCAAAGAAATATGGACCGATCACTCTTTCCGAGATAACACCACACCATACGGTACATTTTAGTGGATGTAATTCACGCTGATGAACAGTTCTTGGATTTTCAATGGCCCATATTCTGCAGTTTTGCTTATTTACGAACCCGTTCAGATTAAAATGGGTTTCGTCGCTAATTATCAGCTTATGGATGAACTCATTTTGTTCTCTGGCTAATTGCTGAATGTGAACAGCATAAACTACGCGTGATTGCAAATCTGTGGGTTGTAATGCCTGTACCAATTGAATTTTGTATGGAAACAGATGCAATTCACGCAAAATTCTTTGAAGTGACCTTCTGGACATCCCAATCTGAGTGGCTCGTCTTCGAGTTAAGGTGTCTGGATTTTCAGCAATGCTATCCTCAACGAGTGCTACATTTTCTGCTGTCCGTACTGAACGTGGTCTGCCAGATTGTGGAAGATCACTGACTGAACCCTGCTGTCGAAATCGGGCAACAAGACGATCAATTGTGGTCTGACTGGGAGATTGTCTGACATTATAATGCTGACGATAGGCTCTTTGGGTTAAGGTAATTGAACGATGGTTTCCGAAGTAAAGTTCAATCATTTTGGTTCGTTGTTCAGTGCTATATTTTTCCATGATAAATTATCAATGTTTATATCTGTAATATTCTGAAAAATAAGGAGAAAATTTGATTAAATGTGAAAGTTGTTACTGATTCAAACTAATGCGTGTCTTTTGCACCACCCTGTATAAGTAAGCATGTTTTATTTGCATCTCCAAAGTCAAGATCTTAGTTTATCTTACAAAAACAGTTTTAAAACAAGTAATATTTAGTGCAATTATTTTACGAATTCGTTTCGCTAACAGTAGACTAACGACCATTAGTAGTCCACTATTGGTTCTGTCTTCCTTGAGTTCTTCAGAAAAACACAAAAAAATCATAGTTTGAAAAATTATACACCGGAGCGTGACATGAAGGATAAATGTCCCAAACTGTGAACTCACATTCGCCCTTCGTCATTGATCTACCACGCGTAACAGTTCGCTACTTTGAAAGGCCAATTCAGAGTCAGCACTTATTCGCTTAACCTGCCCCAGCAATCATTATTTTCCTTTTATCTTTCCGTATTTGCTATGTGATTATTATTGTATATCTATGAAATACTTTAACTTAAAGGTAATTCTCGTTACGTAATTTACGTCATTAATATTGTGGGTATCTATTTACTTCACTTGAATACGAAACTAAATGCATAGTTAATACACATATGTAATCTATTTGACTGGGATTATTTTATTGCCTAATATTTAAATTGGTTAACATAGCATTATTGTCCCTATTTAAAATAAAATGCATTTTCTTACTTTAAGGTAAAATTTATTATATAATTTGCGCTCGTAACAATAGAGGTATGAATTTAAAATATCACGATACTACACTTACGAAGGTCAGCTCAAGTTGTTCTAGTATTTGTGATATTTAAAATAAACAAATTTATTTAAGATATTTTTCCTGTCGGATGCCGTTACCTTCTAATGGGTAACATCCAAACGTTGGTTGAATATTTTTAATGAATAATATTTATCTTATTACTTTTAAAATCCACGCGAACTCGTAATCAAACGAAATGCTAACCAACGAAAATACAAATTAAAGGGAAACAACCCCATCTCGACAAAATACGCCATTATTTTCCCTTATGAGAAACTTCAGCGATTTGCACAGGAACAATTTATGACAGATATACAAAGAAGTTTTAACTCCCAAGGTGATTCTGAACATCTAAGCTGTTCGTTTTAATTATGCTATAATCAATATTACGTGTAGATAAGTATTCATTTTCTGTATTCATAATTATCGCCTCCCATTAACTTTTTTATTTTTGTTGTAGTCATATTTAAAAATTTATGGTACATGATCTAAGTAAAAAATACACATGTCTAATAATTTGATGTCAACTATTGTTGCATTTGTTACTATTGCAAAAAATAATTTGCGCTATATTTTGTGAGTATATCTAGGTTGTTCATAAATTGGAAAAATAGTTTTGAATAAACATCCCCTACTTACATTACTGGACCGCAATCACTCTAAATCAGTCTACTATTATCCATTCATAGATGATATTAAATTGGATAGTGTTTTATCTGACTTAATGTTTCATGCCTAGATTCACAAACTGGAAGACGATACCATCCTTCCTACTGCTAGAGCAGTTATCTCCCAGAAAATATATTGGTTGGGGAGTTATATATTATTCTTAGTTTAAAATTTATAAATTAGTTTTAGCCCATTGATGTATACATTGTAATTTTGAGTTACCCCGAGTATTCAGTAAGGTCAACCCCTACCTTAATAATCACAAGTGCATGTATATATCTATATTAGAGTGTATTCCATTTATAGCCTTATATCTCCCTATCTACATGCAACATAATTGTAACGTTCATATTAGACGCTTGCTGTTTCCTGGTTCCTAAAACCATTCCTTTATATTTTCTGAGTTATCTTAATTGCCTGCAATCCATATTCCATTTCTGCTACTGACCAACCTCGGGCATCCACCTTCTATCTAACTTATGATCTACCCTTCCGTCCATTTCATGGATTAATTTTACGTATGTCATTGTCCCTATTTATGCTATATATGATCTCATATTTATTATCTCATGGTTCCAGATATTATGGTTCCTTATTTAATCTTAGGTTTTCAGTTTATTTTTCTTACCTTATCTTAAATGTTCCCTATACTGTTTATAACTATCTACTTTATGTTGATGGGGAATTTATACTGCAGGTATCTATATAGGTCTCTGACGAGATAGAATATATACAGTTCTGGGCAAACAATTCTGAACCATTTCCTGTCTTTTATTTATTAAGTTGTACTTAGGCATAATTATATATTAAGATTCCAGTGTGCAGAGGGTGCATCTCTTAGATTTGTTAGGTTTATGCTTCCCTACTTCGCCTTATATAAACCATTTCAGGCTGAACTGAGTGTTGTCACTACGTAGTTTCCTAACATATTTAGCTAAAGTTGTAGGTGTCTTTTATGATTGAGAAATAGGTTCATTAAATGAGTGTACATGGTTTCTATATCTGTCCTTGAAAATATCACTGTCAACCCAATATATGTTCTAATTCTATTTCTTTCTATGACTTTGCAATTATATCGTATATATATATATACATATATATATATATATATATATATATATATAATGAAATGAATGATGTGAATAAAAATTGAAGAAATAACAAGATTTATTGAATCATGAAGTAGTTTAAACAAAGGATATATCAATAAACATTTATCCTATCCTTAACCAATGGATTTTCAAAAATACAAGCTTTGGCATCAGAAGAGATCATAAGATAAATCAGTAAAAAAATATATTGTTGCTAGCTTTGAAAATATAAAAATGTGTTAAAATGCAAAAGTATACACATTTAATTCTGATGATGAAAGCTTGCATTTTTGAAAATCCATGGGTTAAGGAAAGACACAAAAAAATTATTCATATATTCCTTTATTTAAACTAGTTGATGATTCAATAAATATTGTTTTTCTGCAATTTTTATTATCATCATTCATTTCATTTTATAATTGCTCGATCTCGTATATTGTGTTTGCTTGATAGGATTATTTTAAAGATACTCATTTATCTTCATCATCTCACCATTTTATTATATATATATATATATATATATATATATATATATATATATATATATATATATACTTACCTTTAAGCAACTTCAGTGCAGTTAAATGGGTCAGTTTATAGTCAGACATTTTCAGTGATCAAATCTATCGGCATTTCTATGTAGGGGCACTTAAGGAGACCGGTGATACCTCCCCCCTCCACCACACCAGCCTCTGAAGTAGGGGTTAAGTTCTCGGATAATGGCCTCATAGGTGCACACAGAATCGTATTTCACACCGATATAAGGTCCAAAAGAGAGAGAGAGAGGGGAGGGGGAGAGGGAGAGAGATATAACGTAACGCATAATTTTGCTTCTTATGTATGTTCCAAACATGAATATCTGTAATGGACTTCAAATATTTGCGTGACATTTATTCTTATTGTTATGTGTCGCGTAGTCATCATCTTCGAGGTGGGGTCTCTCTTGTAATTTAAAAAAATTCCGCGTATTTCAAAAGACTGGGAATCTGGATTTATTTTGTATCTTTCGGCAGTTCATCAAATTATCTTAGGCAGCATTTTCTCCGGAAGAATTGAACAAATGGATTATACGTTGTTTAACTTTATTTTGTACATTAATTTATTTATGCAGAGCGAGCCGAGCAAAGCACAGGACGTCCGCACTTTCTTGAAATCAACGTTACACTTATTGGTTTTTCGATCAGCTAATCGTATTCATCAAAATCCATTTTTTGTTTTTACACTTTCCTTTTCTGAACTACAAAACACAAATGTGTTTATTTTAATAATTTTACCAATAAATAACAACCTGTCAAAACACCTGTCTTGAATTCCAAATGTGATCACGAACATTTCATTTTATCATATTGTTTTGTAAAATAACATTTTGTAACAAATACATCATCATCATCATCATCATCATCATCATCATCATCATCATCATCATCATCATCATCATCATCATCATAAAAATTTATATTAATAATAGGAATAGAGGAAATAATTAAACTAAAGTGGTAACTTTTAATAATGATGATGATCATGATGATGATCATGATGATGATCATCATCATAAATTACAACTTTGGTATCATTATTTCTTTTATTTCTGTTATTATTAATTCTATTATTGTTACTTTTTGTATCTATTCCACCGAGAGAAATAGACAGTAACCGAGGGAGAGAGAGAGAGAGAGAGAGAGAGAGAGAGAGAGAGAGTGACATACAGACAGACATACAGACAGACAGAAAAATTGAAAGAAAGTTATAAATATACTACAGTACATAAGAATGCTTGAATCGCGCTTGCCAGGCACAACAGGCGTCTGAACACTTTCTACACGAGAAGTATCCGACGCATTCTGGGTGTAACATAGGACAGAGTGCTCAACACTGAGATCTTATCTCGAGTAGGTCTGTGCAACATGCTCACTCTGCTAAGACAACGTAGGCTGGGCAATGTATCCCTTATACAAAGTTACCGCATTCCCAAAGATCTATTTTATTGGAAGAAACCCCATCGGACGGCCACAGTTGTGGTACCGCTATGTCGAAAAGCGCGATATGTAGGTTGCTAATATCAATACAGAGTCCTGGGAGAGTCTGAAAACAAACCGATCCCAATGAAAAGGAACTCTGAACAAAAACCTCAATTCAGGATAAAAGAGGTTGACAAAAATCGCCACAGAGAACATAGAACAAAACACACCTGCCCTGCGAGCACTGTCAAATAAATTGTCACTCTCTTATCGGCTTCTACAGCCACAAATGTCGATGCTCCAACAAACCAGATATCTCGAATGCTACTCATGGTCAACCCTAACCGACGGACGCCGACATGAGATGAGTGTGTTTAACTTTCATAGTCTGATTTATTGAAAGTGCAGACAATTTTAGACTTGTAGATGGATTATGAAACCAAAATAGTTTAGTATATATTTGCGTTTTTCTTCGTGAACCTCTTTCCCAGAAGATATTCCGTCCTCATTAACGTAACTGACTGATGACCCGCAGACATCAGAGAGGTCACAGTATTTCCTCGTCAGCGTAAACTCAAGTCTGTCTCCAAATAAACTTGGCTCGTTTGTCAGTCAGAAAGGAAGACTTGTGAATATGCATGGACTTCAAGACAAGATGACTGCGCATGCAATTGTAGCCATTTTACTAGCATCGCTTCCCATTAATCTGTTTAGAAGACGGGGTCAAAGGTTAGCGGACTCGTGTAGAATGAAGAAAAATGATCCGGTGAAAATGATCGATGAATGAAAATCGAAACTTCTATGATGTCAAGAAGCAAAACTTACCAACCTACTGCTTCGTTTATACAAATTGGCGACTCATCGCTTCGAAATAATTTTGAAACTCAGCACATTTCTATTGTGAGATAAAACGAACGTTGAATATATATATATATATATATATATATATATAGTAAATTGAGATTGAAATTCAGCCACATTGCGAGTTCTCTCCTTTTAAGAACAATGTCTGTTTCTCATTATTATGTTTATAAATAAAAATACAAAACTTCTTGCTGTCACATTTAAAATGGGATTGTCACGACAGCCTCGTGGTAAGAATCTAGGGTACAAGATATTCGGATCCCAGGTAAGAATTGTTCGACCGGCGGTACAGTTTAATCATCAATGCTGATGAATGTTAGTGAACGCGAAACATAATCATCTATGGGTATTAGAAAAATATTTCACTATTAAAAATAATTATATATATATATATATATATATATATATATATATATATATATATATATAAATATAGATGCAAAAAAGCCTTCAAAAACCATGTATTAGATGCGAGTAATTAAATCAAAAGAAAAATAAAAATATTTCGAAACATTTAATAAAATATTTCAAAAGACCTTCCGTTTTTTTTTTCTTCATCTTGATTTTTTTTTAGCTAATATTTCGCTTGACAAAAACAAGCTTCAGCAGAGCCAAGACAAATAAAGGTATAACCTTTTTATATATATATATATATATATATATATATATATATATATATATATATATATATATCATAGAATAGTTGAAAAAACGGTAAAGGACTCGATTATATGGTCTACAAGAGCTAATATAAAGCATTTGATTTAATAAAACTATACATTTAAATATCAGTTTAATGTACCGGAATTTCATCTGTCTGGACATGACGTTTTCTGCGGTAGAAACGTCTTATATTGTCAGACCGAATGTTTAGTACCGTTCAGTAGTCGAAAACAAACCTGGGGGAAAACACAATTCTTATAGTTGGTAATAGAAACGAGTTTTGTCTTGGTAACATTAAATGTCACAATCCATTTTTGCTCCAATCCAACTACAGACTAGAGATCATTTTCAAAGGATAAAGCCATTACCTTGCTTGTGTTGGCCTTAGATTTAAATTATTTACTCCTTTAATAATTCTACAAAAATAATGTTTGTCATGCTGTGGCCAATTCCCTTTATTAAAAAAAAAGCGCTAACAACGCTATACACATCGGACTCTACTCCTTAACATCATCGTGAACAAAAACGGAAGTATATTTTGCTTTATCCGTGGGTTAATACCAGCAGAATGAAGTACGGAAAAGAAACTATTCTTGAAGAAAACGTTTTACATCGAAAGCCTCAGAATTTTTTTAATAAATGATATATTCATGATTATGTGTTATAACTTCTTTAAAGTTATATCTATATATTTAGACATTGGTAACCAGAACGGAATTCTTCTGCTTGCTTATCCCTTTATATATATATATATATATATATATATATATATATATATTTAATTAATTAATTTCTAATAAATTAATCTTTTGCGTACATAAAAGGAATACATGTACACGTGTTTCTGGCTATGATACATCATCAGCATGATTACTCGGGCAGGGATCGAACCTTCGATATAAATATCCGTTGTCTAGTGTTTTACTGCAAGACCAGAACACCCTGTCACATTTTATACACGTCTTTTTATCGCCTATTATGTAATGTAGATTTGTTTTGTTTTTGTTGCGCATAAAATAAGACAGGGTTATGGTTATGTGGCAAAACACTAGACTACGGATATTTACATCGAGGGTTCATCCATGCTGATGACAGCTTATAGTCAGAAACACGTGTCTATATCTTCCATTTATGTACGCGAAAATATTTATTCATAACAAATTAATAAATGAAAAAAAAAAAAAAAAATATATATATATATATATATATATATATATATATATATATATAAAATTGATGATACGCCCGATTAAAGGCGAAAGCATGAAGTCCTCTACATATTCTTAAACCGCTCAGGGAGCGCGAAATAATAGAACGCACCAGTAAACACACCGTTGTCCTATCCTTAGAAAAAAATCTACGTATATATATATATATATATATATATATATATATATATATATATATATATATATATATATATATATATATATAAACGATTTTGTCTCATTACGTTTCTACACTGTCATCACTTTCTCGTTTGTCCCTTCGTAGATGGCTTTCATACCAGTTACATATTTGCACGGCCAGACGAAAATTCCACGCATCTGCAATATTGTGACTGTGTGTCTCCAGCAAGTTATATCTGAACACTTCGCCACTCCACCATCGCCATAAGGCTGTTAGAATATTTGGCTTACAGATGGAATCGCAGAGATACACCTGTACCACTGTTTAAGCCTCCTTGATTGACATGCTAAGGCAAGATCACTGGCATTCAGTTTAGAAAAATGTTCGTTCTCTTAGATGAGTCGCGATAGATCTGGTCTCGGAGCCTCATCTATCCCGGTGGGAAGTAAAAGTAATCCTCTTCTGGACATACACTCTAATACGAACAACCTCTGTCTATCCGGAGAAAGTGGGTTTAACGCACCAGTAAACAGTCTTTCCCGCTTCTGTTGTCTGTTTAAACATTTCTGTAACCATATAGATAAACGCACATATATACACACGCATATATATATATATATATATATATATATATATATATATATATATATATATATATGCATACATATATATTAATACATAGGATTCGAAGCACAAATAAGATCTTCTAGGTTTAGCTACACACCTATACGAAGAATGGTGCCCTTTCCCCGAGTGATGTTTCCTCAAGTAACAGCATAAGCTGGATACTCCGCCAGACCAGAATAATTCTTGTCCTGGAATCCGGTTAGACCAAGATACCAAAACAAATACATACTATAACATAATCAACTGGTTAATTTAGGAGAGGAAATTAATGTTCTTAACTTCTCTACTGACTCAACGCTTGAGACATAAAGGGGAACTTTAATGGTACACTCAAATATCTATGCATCTCATATAGAGATCAAGTGTTAGCCTCAGGAAGGAGGCCCTTGACTTTTGAGAACTCTGATTGAAGTAAAATGAAACAAAAACTTTGGAAAAAGTAATGGAAACACCTTGTGAATTTTACATGCATTTTAAAACACCTACAAAAAAATACAAAAATCTTGGTTTCATTTTTCATTTATGGCTATTGTTATTTTGAATTAATAAGTTAAGTTTTTTTTTCATTTCTGATCGTGAATATTAGTAATAAAAATGTAAATAACAGATCTATACAATTTCGAAAGAGGGCAGATTGTTGGTGCCCATATGCGAGGTGCTACTGTAACGGAAGTGGCTGAGATGGTGGCCGTATCGAGAGGAACTGTCTCAAAGGTGATGACAGCCAATGAAAAAGAAGGGTGAACATCCTCCACTAAACAAAATTTCGGAAGAAAGCCGAAGCTGAATGAAAGAGATAGTAAAGCCCTTGTAGTACAGCCGTTAAGGCCCATTCTTTTTACCAAATCGTTCACTTTAGTACAAAAGCGATAAAAATTTACTAGATACACCTAAGATAGCATACTTTCAAATAAGATCGAGAGCCACTCAAATTTTGGCCTGGAACCCTCTTATTTTCAAGATGGCCGACATTTCAGATCATAGAACATATCCCAGCTCATCAGTGCAGTATCAAGATAATTTTAGTGTCTTAATATACATTTGGTGGGGGGCAAAAAGAGGTTGGAAAAGAAATGTCATTTATCGGAAGCAAAATATTTCCCCAAACTTGCTTGTTTTCAAAATGGCCACAATATTGAGTCATTATAACATCTTAGAACTTGTAAGGTGTATAAAAATGATTTTTGTTTCGGACAAGAAATATAATAATATTATGCATTTGATCCAATAGTTGTCTCAAACTTGCTTAATTTCAAGATGGCTGTCACTTCAGGCTAATATCATATCCCAGAATTTGAATAGAATAGAAAGGTAATTTTGATGTTTACATATGGATAATGTGGGATGAGAAATCAAATGCGATAAAATATATTTATTTATTTCAACAGTTTACAACGAAAATACATTTATTATGACATAGTGTGGCTAAGGAGAATGTTTCGAGATTTATGATACAAATTACCGGATCAACCATATTGTTCATCAGTAAAAATTGTAAGACTTAACTAAAGACAACATTCAATACAACCATCTCCTCTGTCACACTATGAATACTTGCAATTGGTATGAATTAGGAACCAAAATATAAAACATAGTTTATCTAAAAACAATGCATAACTTCTGCTTCTTTTCTTCAAAAGTAATTACAATTCCTTCATCATAGAATTGGTAACCTAAGAGTAACATTTTATGCAATGGCTTCTTGATTTCTCATTTATCAGAAACTACCTGATACTATGACAAATAAATTTGCTTTACAATCACTATATAATCTCAAGGTCATCATCATAGATATCAGAAACAAAAAGCATAATTTCTTCACAAATATTTTGAATGATTCATAAAAAGTCGACATCATATGTAAAAATAAGATATGGAACTAAGATTACATGTGAATCACAGCATAACTATCTGTTGTGAAGTTGTCCAACAGTAAATAATAAACAAAGGAAGTCAAGTCGAGGGTTGGTTTAACAAGTGTATTAACAAAGTAAGAAACTGACTAGCTCTTGGCTAGACAGTTAAAAGACTGTGCTTTGTCTTCTATGTCTCTGGTGACTCGCACTATTTATAGTGACAACCGGTGTAGTTTCTCCTGTGTAAGAACGACCGGTGTAACACTATCCTATACGTAAGTCCACATTTACTAAATCCTCACATATCATATTTATGGCTTACTCTTGTGAGCATGCATCATGACATACACAAAGTCCTTTACAAGGTAGGTTGGCTGATTTGCACTTACATCGACGTGTGCATCCCTTCTTGCATTTAGAGTGAATTAGTTCAGTGCAGTGCTTTGAAGCTTTTGGGAAATCCGACCAGTGGGGTGTCCAGTCATCTCCATCCTTTTTTTCCGGCCCATATGTCAGGATTCGTAAGATCTGGTTTGATAACTAAGCATTGTGACCAGATATGTCCTGCTTGGTAGGTAGCACACTTAATGTGTTGTTGCAGTGCAGCTTTTGTACGAGGGATGCGGTCAATGTTTCTTGATACAAAGAGCTGCTTTCTAGCTTGGTCAATATCCTTTAATTGACATGTTCTGCTGTACATCAAGATGATGAACCTTTAAATCACAATAGCACAACGGTCCATGATAGAAGTTGGATGTGTTAAAAGTTCAAGTAAGGCATTGATCAGTGGAGGGAAGACTTGCCATGCATCCCATGCAGAGAGATTTCCACATCCATAGAAATATGACGCATGGTCACATCCTGTGAGGGAATGAAACATTGGCAATGCGTTTGTCTTTAGGGGACCCATGGCTTGTGCAGCGCTGTGTGCTGCAATGAGTCGGTAGTGTTTTCCAGTCCCAAAAGCCACCTACAACTCATCTATTTCCAGTCTATGGTAGACGGCAATTGCAAGGACAACTACGTCAGTGTCTTCAGTTCTCACACTTATTCTCCTAGTCCCATTATTTCTGCAATGCTGAACATGAAGGAAGATTCGTGTGTCTGCTTCTTCCTGGCAACATGGTTGTAGGTCATTGATATCCACGTCATTTCCAGCTATGTTGCTTACAACCTGTGCATCATTTGTGCTGATAAATATCTTGCTTCCAGTGTCTAACTCTTCAATCCTATGTGCTATGAATTCAAACAGTTCGGTCTTGTTCATTTCATCTCTGAGAAAGGTTGGCCAGTTCTCTGGAATCGGTGATTGGTCCAAGACTCGCTCCTTCATAGTATCCTCTTTTTGCCCTCTTCTGTCTCTTGTCTGTTTCTTCAGGCTACCAGGGATGTATGTGTCCGAAACTATGTCAATACACTCAGCTGTTTGTGCCTAACTAAGCACATACGGCACAAATACTATGTCTAGATAATAAGCAAATGTCTAGCATTGTTTTGGTTTAAAGACGTGAACAACTGCAGGGCCGTCAAACACTCTAGCATCAACCTCAGGGGAGATTACATCAGGCTTTAGGTGACTTTTGAAGCACTTTAGCAAGTCACGCTTGTCACTTTTTCTTATTTGACCAATATCTGAAGGAGAAGCTGGTTGATTTTTATGTTACAGCTGGCACCTGAACATATCAAAATGGTAATGGGGTAATGGTATTACTCTTGACCTTTCCTCCATCCCTTGCTAAATCAGTCGCATCTCCTGGATTATGTAAAGAGGGAAACTGCATCAGCGTGATGGCAGTGCCATGAAATGAATCCATGGCAGTTCGGGAGTTTGGGTTGTGATATAGATTATCTACTGCACCACAGTGAACACATTATTCTTTAAAGATGACGGACAAACAACAGTGACCTTGTTTGTCCATGGCTGTTGATATGACCATGAGTCTGTCATATGAAATACATAGACCAATGTTGTACAACCTGTCTATCAATTCTCGTTTTATAGTTTGAGCATGGATCAGAAGGCCAATGTATATTGGTAAGGGGGACTCTCTGTCTGTGTTATGCCTTACAGTGCTACCAGGAGAAGCTGTTGTACTGTTCACACAGTTAAACATGAACATTTCAGAACATCCTAAGGCAATTCTCTCCCTTGCTGTGTGACTGTGGCTCTGTTCCTTGATGTTAGGACCAGAAATAATCATGCTTATCAAGGCCTTCAGTGATGCTGGAACTGCTTCTGACTCACATCCCTCTTGAAATGAGTCATCAAAGCTGAAGTGTTTGTCAAAAATCTCCTTCTTAGGATCTAACACAGATTGTTACACACCTACTCGCGTACCTGATGCTAACGGACACTTTGAAAATGTGGATCTTTTCCTGACAACTTGTCCTGAATCCAATGTTCTGTCCTCGCTGGGATCTTCTGATCACTCAGTTGTCTTAATTAAGAGTTTTTTTAAAGTGCAATAAGACCTCTCATATATCGAAGAGTGTATCGATACACAATGGCTGACTGGTATTGAAATTACGACAGAACAAAACAGCCAGCCTTAGTAAGCCATTGAATGTGCCGCTCTCATTACGAACAGATATCACTGTTTCAATTGTTTTCAAAGAAATAGATGCTTTGAAACACAATATAGCTATCAACCACTGAAAAATGGGTTATAAACGACGCGAAAAGGTCCTATGCCCCATCTGTTTAATCTAGAGTCTTTAGCAGATGTTTGGTTCCTAAGACCTTTGGCGAATGACAAACAGAGCCCTAAACAGATGCATGACCTCTATTTCTGCCATCATCAATGGGCCAGAGGTAATTTTCGTCAGCTTCTGATCAAACCAAACATTTTGAATTAACACTTTGCATCAAATTCAACCCTTTTGGTATCAGGGTGAATTTCACCCTAGAACGGTAAATACTTCGAGCGGCATCCATATATCTGTGTGAGGTGTTGCCAAACTTATAAAGAATCTAGATGTTAGCAAGGCCACTGGCTTAGACAACATTCTAATCATCGTGCTTAAGCTGCAACCGTAAATAGCTCTTAGTTATACAAAGCTGTTCAATCGCTGCTTAAAGGAAAAATGCTTCCGATCATATTGGACAACTTCGTTAGTGTGCCCAGTATTATAAAAAACTAGAGGTCGGTCTACTGAGCTGTAGTCTCGTGTGCATCATAGGTAAATTGTTTGCATCTGTTGAAGTTGATAAAATATCACACAAGATCAGTGAATCTATTTACAGAGGCTACATCTCTAGAGCAATAGCTCTTGAGATATAATGCGCCTTTAGATATAGTTTGGCACATAGGTTTCATTCAAAAGGTAGCTAGCTTTGGAATATCTGGAAATGTATTTTCAACCACCAAATCCTTTCTCGCCGATTAGTTTATAAAAATAGTTGTCGATAGAAAGAAGTCTGGAATACATAGTATCAATGACGAGATCTATTTTTTGCCCCAAACTCTTTCTGATCTTCATGAATAATCTCCCAAATCACATTTTAAGTTCAGTCATTGACATTTATGCAGATAACACAACCATCTATGGCAACACTTCAAAGAGCATCAATGACCAAGATCTGTCTGTTTCTCTCTCTTTCGATCCGGAGCTCGTAGTACAATGGAGGTAAGAAGGCTGGTTACTTTTAATATATCTAAAACCATGTTCTCTCTTTTCACCACCAACGCTCCGATCCTCACTTTGCCCCAACGAAAATGAATGATTCTCCTCTAGAAGAAGCACACTGATAAGCTCCTAGAACTGACTAACACGCCAACCCACAAATGGAAGACTCATATGAAATCTGTTGCTAAGATCATTGGAAGAATGATTAGGACTTTCTACCACTCCTAAAAGTATCTCTCATTTGACACTTTGATAAAAGTTCAATACGCCATAAGATGTAGCTCCGTTGTTACATCTGGAGGGGTGTCGCTCAGAGTAACCTTTTTCTGCCTTGCTATAGTACAAAACCGACTTTGAAATCTAATGGCGAATGTTATCTTCTCTTTGCTACTGCTACTTTCTCACATAAAAGATGTTGGTAGTCTTTATCTGCTCTATCCTTATTTTCATGGTAGGTGCTCAACTCAACTCCAATCTATGGTTCACCCTGTAAAACATTTACAACAAGAACTCGTCTAGTTACAACAACTGTAAATGGTTTCCTTTTTCCCTCTGTGTACCTCAAACGGAACGGAACTTCAATAAGTAAAGTTTATTTCCAAGAACTATTCATCTCTGGAACACAATACCAAAGGGCTACTTCCCAGCTGACTATAGCATGGTAGTTTTCAAGTCCCATGCTAACAATTCTTGTTGAACCGTCCTCTTAAATGATCTAATTTCTGGCCAGTCTCAACCCTCGTTAGCAATCCTCACTTTGTTGTTTCACTCCCAATCTGACAAACCCAAGGACTCTTATCCTTGAGTGGCTTATGGGCTTTGATAAGTACTACACTTGTTAGTACATACAACAAATATGACGCGCACGACTCTACAGACTGGTCAACAATTCAAACCCTCATATTATCGGAAAATCCTTAAATTGATGACAGTATATTTTTACCTCTTTTTCGGGGCCCTAATATTCCGGATTACATTGTGGATACACTATTTTTTATCATATTCTATTACCAGGATCACCACCGCGAATGAACCATCTTTTAACGGTTAGTCATTCTTCCCTCAACAAAATACTTCCTCCATTTAAAAAATAACCTCATTTCAACCTGGATTCTAATTGATCTTATCGATTATTTTTTGTATGTTTTGTTTGTTTTTGTTTGTATTGTTTTCTGTTATATGCTCACCTTTGTCAAACTGTTTCTTGTCTTGTATGTGATTTATTGACTCATGTATTTTGCTCCAAGAAATTAGGTTAAAGCTTTCTTATATGTGAAAAAAAAGCCCTAGTACTTAAGTTAATCCCTTAGAAATGTTTGTCTAATTTCTCACTGCCTAGTTTAGCTTCTTACTAAAAGTAACCCTGTCATACTCCGGTGTTGGTGACGGCAACAACATTATAGTTTCACGCTAAGGTCATCATCATAGACGGCGGCACCGGGGGGCAGGGGGGGGGAGGGCTCAAACCCTCTCACTTTTTGACTTGGCCTCCCCCCACAAGTTAGCTTTGCATGTATATGGTAGCAAGACTACTTTAATATACGAACAAGCCATCATCCACGCAAGAGGCTACACTACTGTTAGTGAGAGATTCAAATTATAACGGACGACTCCAAGAAATAGTAATATTGATGACTATGTTTCTTCAGATCCTCTGCATTTCTTTTCTTTCTTCAGTTTAGTATTTAACAGATACAATCCGGAACCACACGGAACTTGTCCTGTTAAATTATCATTCTACCAGAGGAAACTGTTGTCGATTAAATTTTTCGATTAATTTGACCGCTCGGCTTTGATCGGCGAAGCATGACATCCGACACCGGACTTTTATCCTTGATCATCACATCTTCCTTTTCCGATAAAAGGGCTTGTAATATTTCAAACGCCGGCCTTTACATTCAACCAAGATGACCCAACAAGTCATTCCGCTTCGCCGGTGGTCAATCGCTAAAGTCGAGGGCAGCGGTTGTAGAGAGGCTACGACAAATAAGGGGTGGAAAAAGAAACGTTAGTATTCAAAGGTTCCGTTTGTCGTTGGAAGCTACTGACCGACTGAAAAGGAGGAAAAAAGGACGCCACACTGCGGAAAAAGGGGTCGGGGATTCGATTATATTAATCACATCCGGGTGTTTACACGGGCGGCTAGTTCATCAACGCTTTGAGATAGATGCACGCTTTGCCGAAAGCAATTATGCGTTCGCTATCTTTGATGCTAATGCGATTATTTCTGTCAAATTTGTAGGCCAGATATTCTGTTACAATACATCGCAAGATTGGTACGCTCTCTGGTCATTTCCATATTTCTGTAGACGTGTGAAACTTAGGACCTAGAGAGTAGGATACAGGCCACAGATGTGAGATACACCCGAGATACTCTCAAAATCTCATACAAAGGAGTGCAGTTACAGGGAGAGATTGGACAAATTGGGATTGACTACTTTGTTGGAGAGAATAATGAGAAGTGATATGATTGAGACTTTCAAAATAATAAATGGCATTTCTAACTATGGTGGGCATTTTTTTAGTATTTCTCCTAGATCTGGAAAGTTTATTGTCAAGACAGTTTTCAAAAACTAGATCTGTTAACCAGTTAAGATTGTTCTGCTCACAGAGTGATATGTTTTTGGAATAAGTTGCCAGATCAGATTAAGAACAGCAATAACGTGGATCAGTTTAAGATGAGGTTGGATGAATTCAGAGAAAGTGGTAGGAGGGAGAAATTGAGGGGGCACTTTTGGGAGTTATCAAATGAAATATCTAACAGAATTTGATCTGGATATCAATACTGTACTAATAGTTTTTTTTGTTTTTTTAACAGTTGAATTGAGAAGATAGTTAAAGGAGAGATGCCCAAGGAGGCTTAACAAACAAATAATAATAATAATAATAATAATAATAATAATAATAATAATAATAATAATAATAATAATAAAGACCACATTAGAAATGAAGCGAGCTTGCACAGTAAACATTGATTTTGTCCCAAAATTCTTTTAAACTACTCTACATTAATCTTTCTTCTAACTGTTTTTCTTCACAAACCTTAAGTATTAAAGCAATTGCCCATTTTAAAGATTTGATGGACGTTTCATGGGGTGAATTTGCGGGAAATGTCACATTGTAGTACTTTTGGGTCGTAGTAGAATTAAAGGCGACTTAGGAAATGAAGATCAGACTCAGACAAGCAGTCGGTAACTATGAAGATCAGACTCAGACAAGCAGTCGGTAACTATGAAGATCAGACTCAGACAAGCAGTCGGTAACTATGAAGATCAGACTCAGACAAGCAGTCGGTAACTATGAAGATCTACCGTCGACTTTGAAGGAAGAGGAGAATCAAATGGAACGATCACGTCACACAATCATCAGGTCTCACAAAGAAACCGTAGAGGGAGTGAGAAGTAGGGGTAGACAAAGATGGAAGTAAGAGGACAACATCTGAGAGCTGACAAGACTGGTGCTAAGTAATACAATTAGAAAGACACGAAATCGTGTGGGTTGCAGAAATTTGGTTACCATGTAATCTCTGGTGCCAGAGCTGTAATCACAACTACGGAACAGATATGAGAAGCATCGAAAGTCCGTGTAAAATGTTGATTGTCCTTGTAGATAGTGTGATAAAAAAATATTCAAGTCATATTGTTGTATACCAGAGGCCGCCTACCGGTTGTCTGTGCATGAGTTTAAAAGGGCTACCAAAAGAATTTAGACATTATTTAAATTTTTATAAAGCAATTCAAAGGTATCTGTTTACTTTTTTCAGGTCTGTGTACGTGTGTATATTATGGCATATATGTGCATATATACGTGTAAATATAGACTAGAGAAAAAAGTAACAATTTATTCTCTTTCTCACGACGTATATACCGGCAAAATTTGCAGGTAGAAATACCAAATTACTAAAGAAAAACAAAAATGAACATAAATTTGAAGATTGAAATATCGGAGAAAAGTCATACAACGCGCGAGCAGCCATTTTCCGAAAAGACAGATATAAAACAAGGCTGAAGAGAGTTTGGCATAAGATAGCAACTATCGGTCCTCCTTTTTTTAGATTACAAACAAACGGTGCCGATGTTGTCTTAATCTTCTGTAATACATATACAAACAAGCCGCGCATGCGTGGTCCCCCTCTGTATGTGACTCGATGTGGCGAGTGTAAAATGCAATAAATTTGGGCAATTTGGGGCATTTTTGACCCCCCTTTCACCCCGTGGGGGTGCGAACCAGAATTTTTCTGAGGTCAAGGATGCTCATTTTATATCCATAACAATTGCCTCTACATTTTGGCCAAGTTTCAGAAAAAATTGAATGTATGGATCAAACGTTATGGGAGAAAAGGGTCATATTTTACCATTTTAGGTCAGCGATACTTATTTTCTATTAGGAACAATTGCCTCCACATTTTGGCCAAGTTTAAGAGAAATTGAATGTATGGATGAAAAGTTATGGAGCAAAAAATGTCATTTTTTGCCATTTCGGGGCCTTTTGACCCCCTGGGGGCTAACCCGATTTTTTTTCAAAAATCGGAGAATGTCACTTTCTAACCTGACCAAAGTTACAACTTCATGCAAAATTTCAGAGAAATTCAATGGAGAATTGCGGAGAAAAGTTCGGACGGACGGACACACGGACGTACAGACGGACGGACGGAAATGCCTCAAAACATTGGTCTCCCGATTTTATAAATCGGGGGACCAATAAATATTATGCCCTTATTTTTTAAAACTTTTTCTTCATAATCGAGCACTCTGCTTGGGTTCTCTCCCATTAACATTATATATATATATATATATATATATATATATATATATATATATATATATATATATAATGTACATATACATATGTATATATATTTTTGTATGTGTAACATTGTCCCCTGTCTTTTACCGATCCCTAAATCGAAAAGATACTGCATCAGAAATAAAGCAATCAAAGATAAGAAAGAATTTTATGGCTTAAGATTTATGGCATGTAGATTATTACATTCGTTTTTGCACACTCCACTTCATAGTTACAGCCACCTCCTCAACCCCCAGTTGTGGTAGCAAAAGGGGGTCGTCTGCTCGCTTAGAGCATCAACTCTGTTATCTGGTGTGTGTTCGCGACATTTCTCTCGATCAGTGACGTGCTATTAAATAGTGAAAGGGGGTCTGGGGCGGAAGGGGTTGAGCGAACCCCTAAAGGGTGGGTGGGATTTAAAGACGGAAGTCGATAGAATTACGTGACTTCCGGTTGTTGTGGTCTCGGTTTCTTTTTGGCTGAAAAGCGAAACAAGCAAAAGCAAAAAGCTTGCCATTCCCGCGTACAATATAGCTAAGTGTAACGGGGCAAGCAATTTATCTGTCTATCTATCTGTTTGACTCTCTCTCTCTCTCCTTCTCTCTCTCTTTCTCTCTCTCTCTCCCTCTCTCTCTCTCTCTCTCTCTATTTATCAGAAGTCAATCTGTTATCTGTTTTTAAAAAAATCATGTCAAAAAACCCCAACAAATTTGGTTTTTATCTGCGGACGAAGGAGTGGCCTGCCACACGTCTGTGGTGCGGATGGCGGCAAAGCAGAACGGTTACAGGGGCAGCGACGTGAGGATCACCACGCATATGTTTATCACCTAAATTGGTTCACAACGAAACGCGGTTGTATAACGGTATATATACCCAACGGATCTTGGCTTTTTGGCTAAGATCAAAGTGTAGTATCTGTTCCGAATGATACTGCACCCCATAGACTGGTATTGTCTTGGCCTTCGGGTCTTGATTCACGCCGGTCTATGGGTCTGTCCTGTGCAGTTCTAGGAGGTCCACCCTCTCAGGCTTTGCCTCCCCTCTTTGGGGAGGAGTAAGTTTATTGCTTACTGTCTGAGGCGCCCTTACCGGGGAATGCCGACGGAGCTGCCCAGGCAAGTTTTAAACCCCACTTTCCCGACCCGACCTTGGGTCACATCTTACTTGTGGGAGTAAGATAAAAACTGGCCTTGTGCCTAACTCCTGGAGAGGAGTAAATCAATACCCAACGGATAGGCGTATTATAACAGTTCGTCTGCAATGAAATGAAAGCCTCATCGGTCAATCTTGTAACGGCAGTTTGAAAGTAAATTCCAGTCATCCTTATCAAGGCCTTATTCTCAGTTCTCTATAAACAATGAATACCCATCACTTAAAAAAAACAAAAAAACAATGGAGATTTGGATTCAATCTTCCACAAGACATTTGTTCAAAAAGCCATTTTCATGTATCACAGCTATTATAACGCCGTACCGGCCTCGACTTTAAATAAATGCAGCTCGCCGTCTCGCAAAAACTTCAAAGAACTGATTTCAAATCAAAATGAACAAATATCATTCTCAAAATGAACAAATATCATTCTCAAAATGAACA
This sequence comes from Sepiola atlantica, assembly GCA_963556195.1. Taxonomy (NCBI): domain Eukaryota; kingdom Metazoa; phylum Mollusca; class Cephalopoda; order Sepiida; family Sepiolidae; genus Sepiola; species Sepiola atlantica. The sequence continues at coordinate 72,995,069 of OY744535.1, forward strand.
AATATCATTCTAAAAATGAACAAATATCATTCTCAAAATGAACAAATATCATTCTCAAAATGAACAAATATCATTCTAAAAATGAACAAATATCATTCTCAAAATGAACAAATATCATTCTCAAAATGAACAAATATCTTTCTAAAAACGTGTAACACTTAAATAAACCGCAAATTTTAAAATTGTTTGATACTTCTGCATTATCAGGGACAGATGACATTTTCATCAATGATTTAGAAGAGGGAGATAATTGTAATTGTTTTTTTTTCTTTTTGTAACCAAAACAGATAAGGGACATTCAGAGCATTAGTAAGACAATAAATTTAAAAAAGGTACTTGTGCAGTTTACGGAACGGGCTAAAATAATAACGTTATAAAGTGGGGAGGTGGGGAAAGGTGGGGGTGGGAGAGGTGGCGGAGGCTGATTAATTATTTAATTTATTAAATTGTTAAGTGAAAGTACATCAACTCCCCACCTCCACATGTTAAGAACGGCTTCCTAAATTATAACGCTAGTATTTTAATCCGGTCCGTAAACTACATAAGTACCCCTTTAAAAACTTCTTACTAATTCTCTAGGTTTTTTCTTATGGACTATGATTACAATAACAAAAAAACAGTTTGAATTAGCTCTCCTTTCAACTGACTCTTCTAAAATAAAAATGAAAATTTCATCTGTCCGCAATAATATATAAGCACCAATTGTTTTATTTAAATAACGTCATTGTAATTATATTACTTTTAATGGGTGCACTATATATTTATATTTTTTCTCTTTCAGATTATCTCTTTATATATAAATTAACTATGCGTCTATGTTAATCCATTTGTGTGTACAGGAGTCACTCCTTGACTTAATAGCGGAAAATTGTCCATTTTAAGACACTGCTGTAAGGCGTAAGGGTTGGTAATATGAGTTATATCTAGGTTTGTTTAATGTTACGCAAAAGGGGGCATAGAGGGGGTGCAAAACCTCTGGGAAAATTTAGATACATGTGACTTTTGTGGGAATTTTACAATAAGTATTATACATAGGTATATAAAATTCACCAAATTTAAATTTATAGGGTTTTTAGGGGGCATGATATGGGCACAACCTTCTGTTTGAAAATAAAATATTTCAGATTTGCATTAAGTTAAATTCACATTCATTAGACACAAATTAAGCAAATTGCCCGAATTTCAATTCCTTCTTAAAACCCCTTCAGCTTAAACCGAAAATGTTACACATTTTCTAGAATGATGATTATGTAATGGATTTTGATCAAAATTAAAACAATTCTAGACATGGTGTCGTAGCATATTACTTAATTTTATTTTTTTATCATTTTACTTCAGGGGAAGTTCTCAGAAACCAATGGGCTAACACTTAATTTCTATATGAGATATATAGATATGCGAGTAGTGAATCAAGGTTCTTCTCTACCTTTGAAATGTTGAGCTAGTAATGAAGTGAAAAACACGAATCCCACCCACCCCCCAGTTGACAAGTTAATATTTTATAGTATACCTCTATTGTGATCTCTTAGTCTTACCGGATTAAAAGACAAGAATTCATCTAGTCTGGTAGAGTATCAAGCTATGTGTTGTTACTTGAGGTAATATCACTTGGAGAAGGTGCACTATTCCTTGTATCAGACAGTGCGTAACCATGCTGAAGGGCTATTTGTTTAGCTGAGAATACTATTGTAAACGTAGGAGTTTCACATGTTGGCCGGTCATAATTCAGGAAGAGAACATGACTTGTTTATTTTCATGTATTTCCAGTTTTACGGTGAAAAGATGTTATAGTTCAAAGTTGGCCACGTGCGCGCAAATAAATATATATTCATCAGTATAATTCGTGTCCGAGATTTTGCGCCAATTTGCTTGCTGTTATAACTATGTTATGTTGATGATTTTGTCAGGTTTAAATTACAGGGAGAAATATCCTCATACCAGGTTGTCCTGACAAACCCCTTGTACCGTAGTCACTTGAGGATAATGTCTAGTAGACATTTAATTTTTCGTAATGGGGATGTAAAAGTGGTACAAAACGTTTCTGCCCGGGGAATTTATTTTATCCGTCCTGATATTGTTATTCTTCTATAGGGTAGTGCAAAAGTCGCGCATAGGTTGGTTTAGGTGATAGAAACTACAACATTTAAAGTAATTTACTAGGCTTTTCTGATAAATAATACATTTACTTGGTAATTTTGTTGCAGTAGTTTTTTAAAATAATATCCTTTAAATGGGCACCATTTTCGGCCTCACAAAGATAGGCTCTAGTTAGGGCATTTTCCATTACAGTCCTTAGAATAACTGGCTCTAGTTCTTGGATTTCATGTCTGATATTGTTTTTAAGCCCTTGATCGTTGTAGGCTTGTTCACATGTACCTTTTCCTTAAGATAACCACAAAGGAAAAGGTCAGGGGCTGTTAAATCCGGTGAACGTGAAGGTCAGTTAAAATAAGAAAATCTGCTAATTAAGCGCTCGCCAAACAATCCCCTTAAGAGCGCCATACTTTGTCGGGCAGTGTGGGCAGTAGCTCCATCTTGTTGGAACCACATTTCTGGGTTGTCCTGAACAGCTGGCCTTAAAAGAATTTCAATCATTTGTTGATATCGCTGTGCAGTTATCGTCACCGCGACACATTATTCGTCTTCAAAGAAATATGGACTGATCACTCTTTCCGAGGTAACACCACACCATACGTTACATTTTAGTGGATGTAATTCACACTGATGAACGGTTCTTGGATTTTCAATGTCCCATATTCTGCAGTTTTGCTTATTTACGAACCCGTTCAGATGAAAATGGGCTTCGTCGCTCATTATCAGCTTATGAGTGAACTCATTTTTTCTCTGGCTAATTGCTGAATGTGAACTGCAAGCATAAGCTACGCGTGATTGCAAATCTGTGGGTTGTAATGCCTGTACCAATTGAAGTTTGTATAGAAACAGATGCAATTCATGCAAAATTCTTTGAAGTGACCTTTTGGACATCCCAATCTGAGTGGTTCGTCTTCGAGTTAAGGTGTCTGGATTTTCAGCAATGCTATCCTCAACGAGTGCTACATTTTTTGCTGTCCGTACTGAACGTGGTCTGCAAGATCGTGGAAGATCACTGACTGAACCCTGCTGCCGAAATCGGGCCACAAGACGATCAATTGTGGTCTGACTGGGAGATTGTCTGACATTATAATGCCGACGATAGGCTCTTTGGGTTAAGGTTATTGAACGATGGTTTCCAAAGTAAAGTTCAATCACTTTGGTTCGTTGTTCAGTGCTATATTTTTCTATGATAAATTATCAATGTTTATATCTGTAATATTCTGAAAAATAAGGAGAAAATTTGATTAAATGTAAAAGTTGTTACAGATTCAAACTAATGCGTGACTTTTGCGCCACCCTGTAGTTATTGCATGATGTATTTAGCTTTTTTAACTAAATTATAATCAGTGGTCCGCTGTTCTATACTAATGGCACAGTTGACTTGAAGCCTACTGACAAATGTCAGGTTTTCAGATATTGTAAAATAAAATTAAGTCACGTATATTTGAACATAATAGAATGACAAAAATAATACAGAAACTAAAAATAAAATTAATAATAATACTTAATTTAATTTAATTATAAAATTATACTCCAAATATAAATATTTATTGAATACCTTAATCTTTGAAATCCTGTTTAGCGAAGTTTAAAAATTTTTTTTGTTACTCCTGCTGATATTAATTTTGTAATATCGCATCGTCCTCTAGTCATGGCTGCCAGTTGCTCTATGATTCAGGCGGAAACCATATTTTCCAGGAAAGAAACGAACATAGCGTTATTTCTCTCTTCGAAATATGAGATATAAATATCCGGACGGGAACTGGATTGAAGAACATAGAACGAAATGTTAAGTTTCTTTAAATTAGGATGTGTGATCAAAAAGGAACCAGATTTAATCAAAATTTGAAAAGACAGAAGCGAAAAACGAGTTAAACGTTTTCTTCATAAAAAAAAGTGTTATAAAATGAATAAAAATTAGACCAATACACGCCACAGGGCAAGTAAAATAAATTCCCTTCACAAAACACTTTGCACCACTTAAAAAAACTTAGATAACCCCAAGAAAAGCAAGTTGCCAATGTAGACGCAAGGGGATACTGAGAATTAGGGTAAACGTTTTGGGGGTCGTCCTTAATAAGAGATGTGCAGCGATATGCTTGTACACATTAGTTTTCAATTTCTGCATGTCAGTACAGTCGAGGAAACATGGAGCAGACAGGGAGTTCCAAGGCCGACAACTCGAGGAAATAAGCCATTGGAGTAGAAGGCTCTCCGGCATTTTGGAACTTCCACAGTGAATAAACGGGATTTAGCTGATTGTCGGGTTGGTCAAGTGTATTTACATCGAGGGGGCACCAGAGCAAGTTCATCGGAGCATATTCCATTGAAGAACTTGTAAAACAAACACAAGGATGCAACATTTTTATGGCCCCTTTAAAAATATTAAAATCAAGATATGATGATACTAAACCTCATGTCTCGAATGCTTATTCTAATTTGGATAAAAATCCATAAGATTATTTTGATTCTAGAAAATGTCTAAAATTTAAGGCTTAAGCTTAAGGGGTCTTCAGAAGGGATTGAAATTCAGGGAATCTTGCTTAATTGGTGTCTAATAACTATGGATCAAATTTAATGCAAATCTGAAATATTTGGATTTCTAAATGGGTAGTTGTGTCCATATTATGCCCCCTAAAACCCCCTTCAAAATATGCCTCCTAAAACCCCCTTTAAAATACCCCAAAGAAACTGAAATTTAGAAAATATTTATTAATTGATGTCTGATACCTATTGCTAAAATGTTATCAAATCAGTTGTATCTAAATGTTCACGAAGAGCCTTTTTGCAAAAAACTAAATTAAACTAAATATAGCCCACCTTGATAACCTTTCTGCCTACTAGTTACGCTCAAAATTCATAATGATCGGTTAATTAGTTAATACGTGAACCCTATACATACAAATATATAAACATATACACATAACTAACTGTATATAAGTAGAGATAGTTATATAGATATGATGAAATATTCATCATTTAGACTTGATCGTTTTCATGTATTTGTGTTCGTATCTGTTCTGTTTTAGTTGCTTCTTCATCTTTTATTTATTTTCGTTCTCTTCTTCTCTTTTCCTCCGGAACTGTTAAGTGCGCACGCAACAAAATAAGATTGTCTTTTACTTAGCCGTTTCCGTGTCCTGAAGCCTTATCGAGAAGGTCAACTGGCAGATCGTTGCGAGAGAGAAAATAATAACACAAAATAACACAACATATCTATGCGTTGCCCAATGAAACGACGGAACCGCTGTCACGTGATCAGGCGTCGTTAGCCGAGAGCCGGCGTTGTTATAAAGGGTCATTATGTAAAATGGCGCTTGAAGGATCAATTTGTGCACAGATGTGTGAAATTGAGGCGATGTGTTGGAAAGGGCTATTTTAGTCGGTAGAAAGAATGAAAAAAACAGCGTGGATTAAAGAAAAAAGACACACATCTTCTCCCCCCCCCCCTCCTCTCGCTCTTTCTTTTTTTCTTTCTTTTCTGTCTCTTGTAAAGACATATAATACACAACTCTTGCTTTCTCGGTTGCTTGTTTGTTTGCGCATGGGATGTTTTAGATGGTTAAGGAAGTATTTCGTGGCGGGATACACGCTTCACTCAGCCCCACGGCTATCGGTTGAAGTGCGAATCTGTCGATAAGACCAGCGAAGTTAGCTTCTGTCTATCACTCCCACCCTCTCTATGTGTAATGTTATTGATTTGATGTTTCAAATATTTATTTAAATACTTGTTAAACCAGTGTATCCTGTTGGTAAACTAGTTAATCTAAATAAAATTGCCCCCTTTCTCTCCTCCTCTTCATCACTCTCTCTCCCTCCCTCCCCTCCCCCTCTCTCTCTCTCTCTCTCGTAAATACATACAATACTAATCTCTGATAATGTTGCTCGAATTATCTTGTGCTTATCTATTTGCGAATTGCAATTTTTAGATGTTGGAAGCAGTGGCGGTCTCTCTGCAACATCAGTTGCTAAGAGACTTATGATCGCGAATACCAGTCGAGGATCTGTACTCGACAATAAGTCCGGCAGAAACTCTGCAATTTCGATAGCAATTTATCCGTCAGGCTGTGGTATTGGTCCTGGGTAGTTCTATGAGATCCTCCCTCCCAGGCTTTGCCTTCCCCCTGATAATCATTCCCGTCTCATTAACCCGAATCCTTCAGTGCCTCTTGGCTCTGATAAGTGGTGACTCAATATTAAAAAGAACTGTCTCATGGTACACACTGTTAATACACAGACATATCGACGCGAAAACATTTACACAGACTACCAAGCCCGCTGATGTTCAGCTTAACACCATTCTGGCAACCAAGGGACTGTCCTCAACCACCAGTCTCCTCTTTACCGAGATACGGTACAGTTCGGCTCTGTCATAGGAAATGCACTCTACCAAGCGTTCCCTCTTTTGTTTTCAGGAAGAAGGGGGTTGGTTTAATGCCGGTTGCCTGAGGCTCTCCTCCCGCGGTCACACACACACACACACACACACACACACACACATATATATATATATATATATATATACAGGGTAGGCCAAAATAAAGGTCCTATCTTTAAATTTGAATAACTTGAATTTGAATAACTTCCACAAAATAAAAGTTAAACTCACCAAACTTTATGTGTGTGTAGACTGACCCTTCCGAGATTTTTTGAAATAAACAAAACAAATTTTAGCCGAAAAACACTTCTTAAAACTTACAAAAACTAAAGTATTGTTTTTTACACTGTTTTGAGTTTTTTAAGCAAAAATAATGTTTTCTAAATGAGGGTACGTTCCTTAGGGCTAATACGGCTCATGCTTGCTTCGGAAGGGGTCCTTTACTTATTCTAAAAAAAAAATTAAAAAAAATCAATAAATAAAAAAGTTATGAATTTTTAAAAATAGGACCCTTATTTTTGCCCACCCTGTATATACTTCTTCGTTATATAATAATGACCAAAGGTGAAATCAATCGATTACCCTAAGTTTAATTAATTTATTTATCTCAATTTCCTAATTTTTCGACTTCAACAAATACCTGTATTTTTTTCCATCGTCTTACATGCTTAATTATTATTTATTTCTATTTTTTTAAACATAAAATTAAAGAAAATTTAAACATGAAAAAAATGTAAAAATTAAAAATTAAAAAAATTGTTAAAAAAAAAAATATAAATTTTGTTTGTAAGACGAAGGTCAAAATAAAGGTATTCATCGAAGTCTGAAAAATGAGAAAATTGAGAAAAATAAATAAATAAAGATTATGGTAATGGCTTGGTTTTTCCTTTGGTCATTGGAATATATCCATAAATATATATTTTTTATAAAGATTAACAAATATATCTAAATAGAGTGAGTGAGTGAGTGAGTGAGTGAGTGAGTGAGAGAGAGAGCGAGCGAGAGAGAGAGAGAGAGAGAGAGAGACATACAGACAGACACACAGACAGACAGAAGAAATGATAATACAACAAATGTAAAGTATATATTTTACAAGTTTATTATATTAAAATATTACAACAAAGAATACTTAATGAATGCTCTTTAAACCGTTGGTTTTCAAAGAACTAAGTCTTATAACTTAATATTATTCCAATGGTAAGATAACCCCTCATAATGTATCTTGAGATTTATTACTACAACTACTAATATTACTGTTGTTATTATTAATGTTATTATTACAAGTATCATTATTACTGTTGTTATTATTAATGTTATTATTACAAGTATCATTATTACTGTTGTTATTATTAATGTTATTATTACAACTACTAATATTACTATTGTTATTATTAATGTAATTATTACAAGTATTATTATTACTGTTGTTATTATTAATGTTATTATTACAAGTATCATTATTACTGTTGTTATTATTAATGTTATTATTACAACTACTAATATTACTATTGTTATTATTAATGTAATTATTACAAGTATTATTATTACTGTTGTTATTATTAATATTATTATTACAACTACTATTATTACTATTGTTATTATTAATATAATTATTACAACTACTATTATCACTGTTGTTATTATTAATGTTATTATTACAACTACTAGTATCACTGTTGTTATTATTACTGTTATTATTACAAGTATTATTATTACTGTTGTTATTATTAATGTTGTTATTACAACTACTATTATTACTGTTGTTAATATTAATGTTATTATTACAACTAGTATTACTATTGTTGTTATTATTAATGTTTTAATTGCAAGTATTATTATTACTGTTGTTATTATTAAGGTTATTATTACAAGTATTATTTTTACTGTTGTTATAATTAATGTTATTATTACAACTACTATTATTACTGTTGTTATTACTAATGTTATTATTACAAGTATAATCATTAATATTTTTATTATTAATGTTATTATTACAACTACTAGTATTACTGCTGTTATTATTAATGTTATTATTACAAGTATTATTATTACTGTTGTTATTATTAATGTTATTATTACAAGTATGGTTATTACTATTGATATTTTTTAACTTTCTGATGATAGCACTTTGTAAAACCATGCATTAAACTATTCTTCCTTGTAATATTTGAATGTAATCAACTTGTAAAGTATCAAACATTAGATTTGTTTGTTTATCAATTTCCGTTCTATAAAAATGCACTATCCCAAATATTGAGCATACTTCTATCGCATACTTCTATCGCATACTTCTATCGCATACTTCTATCGTCCTAGCAATTAATATATAATAATTATGTCATAATACTTGAATAAAAAAAGGTATTACAGAAGGTCAGTCAAAACAGGATGATGCTGTCGGTTTCAAGTCAACGAGTGGTCGAGTCTCGTCGTCTCTCCTTTGATAATCCATCTGAAATAAATGATCTGTTCTCCCTCAAAAGGGAATATTCGAATAGATTAAAATT
>OY744535.1:73009047-73011547 GCA_963556195.1 Sepiola atlantica
ACTTTTTATGCACAGCAGAAATACTACACATTTGCACTTCATCAAAATGTAGCACACGGGCGGAAGGTGTGTACAACCAGTTACCGCGAAGAGTGGTACGAAAAATAGCCGAGAAAAACCCCAACCAGCATTCACCAGTGGGAGTTGTATTTAAGGCTATCCGCAATATATATATATATTGTTTCATTTTACTTCAGTCGAAGTTCTCATAAATAAATGGACCACTTCCGGGGACTAACAGTTGACATTAATATGAGGTACATAGATATCCGAATGTTCAATCTAGATTCTCTTCCACGTCTCAAGCGTTGATTTAATAAGGAAGTGAATAACATAAATGCTCCTGTACCCAATTGACAAGTTTACTGTGTCACAGTATGTCTTTCTTATCGTCTCTTGATCTTACCGGATTCCATGACAAGAATTCATCTAGTCTGGTGGAGTATCCCACTAAGTGCTGTTACTTGTGGTAACATTACTAGGAGAAGGTGCCCCATTCTCTTTATGAGCCAGTGTATAGCCGTTTTGAGGAGATCGGTTTTGGGCTTCGAATAATATGTTATTTTGAATATTTGGTCAGGGTTTACTTGTAGAAGGATATATCCTCATGCCAGGTTGTCCTGATAAACGTCTGTACAGAGAGACCTTAGACACCCGAGGACCTATATATATATATATATATATATATATATATATATATATATATATATATATATATATATATATATATATAATATATTTATATGTAATATTTAACAATACTTGCCTTCAAGAAAAGATGCTGCCTAGATATACATATATATATATATATATATATATATATATATATATACGTGTGTGTGTGTGTGTGTGTTTGTGTTTGCCTTTCAGTCTTTTTTGTCTGATCATGCACACTTTACATTGTTATATGTTGGTGGTTTGTAAGTCTGCAAGAAATACAATCTATCACTTTATCTCTTGTCTTTCATTCTACTCTGACCAGTCGTTATAATAAACTACTGATAAGGAACTACAATCTCTGACTCTGATTTTTTGGTACGAAATAACAACAAAATATGAGCAATGAATACCACGGACGATGCGTATAATTTATAAGTCTCGGGAATAAAACGCTAATAAAAGATTAAAACCCTGGAATTTTTTGTGGTTATTACAATTCAAAGAGTGAACCCGGCCACGTGCGACATAAGATAAAGATTTCGGATTTCTCGTCAAATAAATAGCCAACAATATCAAAGTCCTATAAACATTATCTCTTCACTTGTTCTTTCTGATATTTGTTTAGTTTTATGAAAATCTTTTTCTAAGATTTATTTTACTCGACCCATTTATCTCCCTTACCGATGTGCAATATCTATTCAGATAGATTTCCATTCGTACCTTGGTCTGTCTACGTTTTACGTCCGCTCCAGCCTTCATTACGCCCTATGTGTGACCCAGTTGTGACCCACGGTCTCCACCCTTGACCGTCTCACATTTGCTAATTCTTAGCCAAAACTTTCATATGACCGGTCCGACATTCTGTTCGCTCTATTGCGCCAAATAAGTCGAGGAAATAATCTTCACGCTCTTCTTCTTCTTCTTCTTCTTCTACTTCTTCTTCTTCTCCTTCTTCTTCTTCTTCTCCTTCTTCTTCTTGCTTGAGTTGCCATTCTGTTCCTGTGGAGGTCGGTGGATACAAGGAAAGGTGGCAGGACCAAGAAAAATGGGAAAGATTCCGAGATAAGAGGTTGATCAGATGGACGTTACAAGGAGAGAGAGAGAGAGAGAGAGAGAGAGAGAGAGAGAGAGGGGGGGAAAAACAAATGGACAGATAAACAGACAGACAGAAGCGGGAAGACAGACACACAGACGCACAGACAACACTCTTAAAAACGCGGTGTAACCCGACACAATAGTAAACGAGTATTTAGACATGTCTATATACAACGGTATATTTATATGGTTGGGTCATTTATCGCACGAACGGTGAGATTAAAACGCCAAATTCATATTCACAATAGAACAACAACATATTTCTAATACACTAATCATTTATGTAACGTCATGTTAACTTTTTTTCTAATGAGTCACCGCCTAACGTAGTCCACAATCCACTCGAGGATTAGGGTTTTTATTTACCTCCCTCCCACGTCGTGAAGATGTGACACAAGGTCTGTAAAGTGGGATTTGAAACCAGCGCCCTACAAAAAGAGCACTCTAAAAGACAAAAAATTGCCGGGGCAGTCTCGTAGGCATTCCCCGGTAGAGACGCTTTAGGCGATTTTCAATAAACACACCCATTCTCAAAGGGCAAGAAAGTAAAGGCTGTAGATTAATTTCGAGTATAAGCAAAATACTTGACAAATACTATCGCTGTTCGTAGCCGTTCAACTGACGACAACGCACGCCGATATTTTGGTCATTAAAAAATTGCAATGTCGGATTAGTAGCAACAAATGTATTGCATAGTTATTGTATAGCATTTGTCAACTATTTATCTTACACGCGTAATTGAAGT
>OY744535.1:73014047-73039047 GCA_963556195.1 Sepiola atlantica
TGATGAATGACGTCGTCGTTTTCTACCCGTGCTCAATAGATGACGTACTCTTTGTCTGACGTTATCCATTAAAACAGAGACATTGGAACCAAAAATTAATCATGCCAGGTAAGATTTACCTGACCTTGGTTTAAGGCGTATCCCAGTCTAATTAAAAAGTTTTGAGGAAATCGGCTGTCAGGTGTTTATAAGTTAATCTGCTCTCGTTGCTCCAATTGCTTGTTCGTTGTTAGTGTTGTTGTTGTATCTTGATTACTTTTCGTTAGTAATTGTCAGATACCATGATGAAAATAGGTACAATTTGTGTTTATTGCAAAAACACGGTTTGAATTCTTGTTTTATGTATGTGAACACGCAACCACAGGGACTGATAGTGACTCAATTATCTGAGAAGGCTTGGTGAATGTGTTTGTAGACAACGAGAGAACAGCTGTCTGCATTTCACATAACGTAAACTCCTCCGGGCTTCTTCTCTCTCGCTCTGTCGTTCTCAGTTTTCCTGTCTGCTCTTTGTATGATTCCGTCTATCTGTCTAAGCGATATATATATATATATATATATATATATATATATATATATATATATATATATATATGATTCACTCGTCCACATTCTTCGCATTAATTCCGCTTCGGGCATTTATGAAAATAGTATTCGTTTAACTTAGCCAACCTAACTTTAAAACTCTAGTTGTTTTAATTGCACATTGTCCGTTGACTTACGTCTTAACAGATAATTGCGAAATCCAAAATTCTAAATCTAACTGCGTCTTTCAAAAATTATTTTGCCATGGTTTATAGATTTCGTCTGTAAAGTGTGCTACATTTTCCATAGTTTCTAGGTAAATTAATCAATAACCCGTATTGAATGTAGGCATTGGCTGGCCACGCAAACACACACATACTGCAGCAATCAACTAACAATTTACAATAAGTGATACTTGAGCATTACATACTCTAAACCGCCGTGTCGATAGGCCGTAAAACGTAGAATTAACACAATTATTTGTTTACGTACGAGAGTAGATCGTTTCTCTCGCGAAACGGTTCCTTCATAAATAGTAATGATATGCAAATGAGAGAGACAATTTCTTTCTTATGCAGAAAAGGAACCCCGTGGAGAATGTGGCACGGATTTATGAATTTTGATATGATTAAAAAAAAGAAATAAATTTAAAACCGTTTTCTTAAGTGCGCAATTATTTGATCGTGAGAGAGAAACAGCGATAAATGCTGACATCTTAATTTTCACTGAATTATGAGATTCTAGCGTATATACCGTCCGATTTTATAGTGCAACACAGTTGGTTTATTGCCAATATATATATATATATATATATATATATATATATATATATATATATATATATATATATATATCGACCTGGACAGGAAGAATACGTCGGAAAGGTGTTAGTGATTAATGAAATAGCCAATTTTATTAATTATATGAAAAATATTTGTGATTAAATATAAAACTGTTTTTTGAATAGTAAATATAAAACATTCTTAAATAATATTACGTTTTATTCATAATTTATTTAATTGAGGAAAGTTTTTAATAGAAATTAGGCACGCTAGTTGAACTTCGGTGAAGTCATAGCAATTAAACCCATAATACATATGTCCTAATAACATACCTTTAAAATAGAATAAAATAAAAGAAGAATTTACATACTATAACATTATTATACATAATAATTATACAACAATAACCGATCTAGTCAATTATTGAACGACTTGTACGGATAGGTTTGTATACTTCCGGTTGTGCGGAAAAACGGAAGTTGACGACGGACTAAGAAGAGCATACAAATAAGGAAAAAATTCTGGTAAAAACCTGAATGAAAAAAAATAGGTCCGAAATGACAAACAATACAAAAAAAACTAATAGCTCAACGCATATGACGTGCGAATGCTGCGACTTGGACCTTTATGAGTTAACAGCTTATTAAAATAAAATTATGATGAGTAATCCAGGCTTTACTTGCCTGAAAATAACTGTTCTTTTTCATTTTATTCAATTGTTTTTATTGTTTTTTTTATTTATTTACGAGTACTGAAGATAATTGCATAGGATACAGAAGCATTTTATGTTGGTAGTAAGCTGAAACAATTGTATGCTTGAAATAAAAACAGTTTTTTTTGTGGAAATCGTGAACATTTTTTCTTGCTAACATTTAACGTGGTTTAAATTAAATTAAAATTTTTCATACCATTGCTGTAACCTCACACTATTGAGCTATTACAATTGCTTTGTTATACATATTTATATTTTAAATATAAAAAATTTGAATATGAATGCATACATATATATATATATATATATATATATATATATATATATATAAAGAGTTCGACATATGTCTTATAAACGACTTGCTGCCGAAATATACATACATATATATATATATATATATATATATATATATATATATATATATATATATATATATATATATATTAAGATTTCGATGCAAAACGCGATAAATCCACTCTCTTTAAATTGAAAAATTAAATAATAAAAAGACGAACCTATGAATTTTAGACTTCGATTCAAAGCTTATTTTACTTAAAAGCAAAAGAAAATTATACCGTCACCACTACATGTGAAACAATGATTTTGGACATGAAATACTTTTTGTAGTGATAGCTTTGCAATTTATATAATGGCGTTTATCGTGTTTGACATTCGAACTCTTCATATATATATATATATATATATATATATATATATATATATATATATATATATATTTGCCACAGAAAAAATAAAACGACATTAGTACCGTCGGTTTCAAGCTCTTAATATATATATATATATATATATATATATATATATACATATTCAATTAGGAGTTACTGTAACACGCCTATCATTGTCTCCCCGTGTTCTCTTTTCCATAAATTACACTTTCGCAACATCAAATCTAACACAGCCATGTACTCGTCAGCCTGTCCTTTAATATTGCAAGGAAATTACACAATTATTAGAAAGAAAAGTTTTTTGTTGTAATTGTAGCCAGACGGGTTGTTGCTGTGAATGTTTTAAAGGGTAACGACTAAGAGTTGGAGCCTAGTCGAGCTGATACCATTAACATAACAATACAACAAAGAGAGGCTATGTACATCTCTTCTAATATTAACAATCAGAACATTACCAGAAACGCAAAATGAAGATTCCTTGAAGCACTGGGATAATCGTTGTTCTGTTTAATCTTATTCCATGAAAGATTTGCACACGGTAAATCTTATGGTTGTAATAGTAGTCTAATAGTGACGAGTAATAGTGAATGCTACTTCCTCTTTAAAAGGTGTATTTGAGAGAGTCCGGAAATCCGGAGAAAAGCAGGCGATCAACATTTTTTCTAATGTTTACCATCAAAACATTACCAGCAACGCCAAATTAAGATTCCTTGAAGCACTGATCGCAACATCACCCGTAGCTATTCGAAGCTGTTCTGTCCAGAATCGGTGAATCCATTGGTTATAAATATTCAAAATGGCAGAAACCGAAAGATATTTCCCGCTGCCATAAAACATAAAAATCCGAAAATAGAAGATAACACGATGTTGATTTATTCTTCGTCTCTGGAGTTGGTATGGTCGTTTATAAAACTTCCATACAGAATGACCAGTGTGAGAAAAAGTGACTTAATAGCGATTTAATACTATCTGAAGCAATCACCTACGTTGGGTAACCTATTCTTGTACTTAACTAGCTGAAGTATATGTAAATTAATTGTTCGATTTACTTCATAACCATGTAATTCAAGTAAAAAGTTGTTTACTTACGCAAGGAGAATGTCTTAAAATATGTCATATTTTCGAATAGTGGTGGTTGTGACGGTAGGCTAGTATATTTGTATATCTATTATTATTATTTTGGTACTTATTGGTCAGTGCTTTTCAGATGTTTACGTAAACCGCTGGAAAATGCCGAATGAAAAGTCAGTTGACTTACCTGCGTCCAAAAAAGTCCAAATCGAGGTTGGATTTACAGGTGGGAAAAAGAAAGATTAACAACATTTAAAGAAGAATTTCACTGAACAAAAGTAAAAAAAAGTTTTATTTCGCACAAAACAATTTTTTTGGGGGTACTTCTCCAGATTATTGTCCAAACTAATCCTTACCCTTACCCTTACCATAACCATAACCATAACCCTAACCCTAACCCTAACCCTAACCCATAATCATCACCATAACCATAACCTTCACCATAACCCTAACCGACGCCAAGTCGATTTTAGCTTGAATAAGAAGCATTTTTAAGAGGGTTAAAATTCGTCGGATTTTCTGTTGCCGTTAACGCAAATTCAGACGTCGAAATAAGATGCTAAAATCGACTTTTCGTCGATAATTTCCGGCGGTTTACGTAAACATTCGGAAAGTATCGCTACCAAATCGATTTTAGCTTGGGTCCTAATCTGAAGAGTACCATTATTTTAAAGCATATGTAATCAACGTTTGCTTTCCTAAGGCTTTTGCACTATATATTGTAATTACACAAACTACTTGTTAAAATAGTCCACATTTTGGCGACTCAGTTATCATAAAAAAATCCATTCTAATTTTCTAATTAACCGCAATTTTCAATGAACTAATCAAGTTTTAACTAAGTTTTGCTCTTATTTTGTACGGTATATACCTTGTTTATTACCAGAACGGGTTGATAAAAGGAAACATCGCCACCAGTAGTAATTCTATTTAACCCGTAGCTGAAAAATGTATAAGTGAAAGGGAGGGAGTTGGAAAATATAGCGCATTTCTCATTCTGCACGTCAGTTTAAATTTAAATTGTTTCTTTTCTTTACTTTAAAATAAAACATGGTTTATGCTGATATCAGCTCGGAAATAACTGGAACGTTATAGCCTCCTGTGCGATTCGAACCCTGGAAGATCAAATATTGGACCTAAAAGTGAAAACTTTATTCGTACGACCACGGAACTTACGAAACTATTTTATCTTTTTAACCTGTTTCAATTTATTCCTCCAATTCAGTCTTGAGAATTGTGAACCAAGGGTTGTGCAAGCCCAACCGCAACTCTCCTGATTCGACATTACTTTATTCAAGAAGAAATCATGGACGACTGGAAACAATGCCGAGAGTAGCGGAGAAAACATACAGAACCTGGTATTCTCAAATGGTCACCCATTTTAGTACTTACCAGGTTGAAGGTCGCTTAACTTCGGTGATTTAACGGGAACCGGTGTGTGTCAACATGATTATTACGAGTTCGGCGTACAGATACATCAAAAATCTGTTTTCCATCTCCGCATCGATCTAAAATAAGTTGATTGCCGAAAATAAAGAAAGAAAGCGTCTATTTTCAGTAATAAAAAGGGATGTCAAATACGATGATTTGATTAAAAAACAATATTGCTTTATTTCGTATGTTTTTTTTTCTTACTGTAGTGAAAGGGTTTATATTATTACAAGTAAATTGTTTAATTGGTTTATAATAGAATATATTATACTGGAAAAAGAACGCCGAATAGGGCGAAACATTTGTTACTAATTTTATTTGTATGTAATTTTAATTTTAATAATGAGCTTATAAAGGTTTCAAAAAGTTTTGATATCGATAAATATATCAGATCGAAGAGACTGATTCTAAATCTGCGGTTAGTTTTGCTTTTAGATCGATTCTTTAACTGTGATGCCGCGATATACATACAAACAACTTTGCTCTCTCTCTCTCTTTCTCTCTCTCTCTCTCTCTCTCTCTCTCTCTCTATATATATATATATATATATATATATATATTATATGCAAAGGAATAAGGCTATCAACATTTGTAAAATGTTTTTTTCAACATTTATTTATTATTTTGTGATTTTCTAATTTTATATAACACGTTTCAAGCAGTGGTCCGCTCTCATCAGATATGTAAATCCATTTGAAGAAATGTCTTTCGATTTGAAAGAGTGTTGTTTCATTTGAGGAAATGTGTTATTGTTTGGCGTTTTTGCGCATTGGGTGTAGTGTGTGGATAGTATTATTATTATTATTGTTATAATTAATGTTATTTGATATGCAAATTACCATATCACACTGTAGTCTTAAGAGTAATATATCATTATTATTATTATTATTATAATTATTATTATTATTATAATTATTATTATTGATTTATGTATATATTAGTGAAATTAAAGCTGAATTATTTCTACATTTGATTATTGGGGAAATGTTCTTTTGATCAGTACCATTAGAGAGCCATGAATATTATAACTGTCCTGTTTTTAAATCTCCGAAACAATTACATAGTAAATAGCTGATGACTGCCGTTTTAATATTTCACGCTCAGGTTAAGGTCCCCTGTTTTTGTTTCACTGTTAGATACTTAAATCCCCTTTTTTATTTATGAATTTTCCAACAGGCTTATGCAAGTGCTAAGGCATGCGATATCTTGGATTTAGTTATTTTCTCTGGGAATTTAAACTGCATTTTCTTTTTTTGTTTAAAATGACTCAGAGCTTCTTTAGTTTATATATATATATATATATATATATATATATATATATATATATATATATATATATATATATATATGTCTGTTTGTGTATGTGTGTGTGAGTTCATCAATTTATTTCCTTTTATACTTTACTCACTCAAAATCTACCCTAAAATCTACCATAATTCTCGGATTGAGTTATGTTTAAAAACATCATTGTTTCTAATTAGACGTAATTTATAATTAACTGAACAACTAACTCACCCCTATCTTATCTATCTTTGTATTTCTCTTAACATCTCTAACTTTATGTTGATTCAATCACTATCGAATATTTCTTCATGTCTCGCTGAGCATTTATAGAAACAGTGATTCTATCTTCCCATCGGGTTCTCTCCCACTAACCTTACACACGCACACATAAATTAATATATATATATATATATAGAGAGAGAGAGAGAGAGAGAAAGAGAGAGAGAGGGTAAAAGAGAGAGAGAGAGAGAGAGAGAGAAATATATATATATATATATATATATATTTAGTGAATCAGGCTAGACACGTAATAAGGTAAGACAATATATCAGTTTTTGATGGCCGAATACGTGTATGGAGAACATTTGGTCTAATCTGCCAGGAGGCAACTATTTCTTTTCGGTTCTATGTAAGTCGTTCATAACGTTCTTTTTCTCTCGGGGTAGCAGACATCTTTTATCAATCCGGGTCTTTTATGATGGCAACCCCGACCACTTTCCGGAAACATTCTTTGTAAAAATTGTCTCGATCCCGCCCTACACAGAATTCCGACTTATCAAGTGTTGAGAAGTTTTTGTCAGAACGTGACCTAGTGGCATAGCGCCGTAACGCGCAATCTCAATTATATAATGTACGCATACCTTAGCACCCAGACATTTTTTTAGCCCAAGCAGTTCCTTCCCATTGCCTCAAATGAGGAGCATATGTATGCATCTCTTATCCCTACAAATGTGTGTCAATAATAATAGAGGTGGTATCGTTTTCTTCTCTCTCTCTCTCTCTCTGTATATATATATATATATATATATATATATATATATATATATACATACATATATATATATATATATATACATATATATATATATACATATATATATATATATATCTAGTAAAAGAAAAATTAGATCGTATTAATTCTCGTAAACAAGCTAAATCAATCTCGACATACGATTTTAGTACATTATATACAAAAATACCCCATAAAGAACTTATTAAAGAATTAGGTAATACTGTAGATTTAGCTTTTGCAGGAGGAAAAGGTAAATACATAGACTTTGCAAAATCTAAAGCCTTTTGGTGTAAAAATAAAAATGGTAAGACGAGTGTATCAAAAACTGGTCTGATAATGCTTATAAGTCACCTTATAAAAGAGAGTTACTTTCAAATAGGGAATAAATTATTGCTCCAAACAATAGGTATTCCAATGGGTTTGGATCTGTCTCCATTTTGGGCAGATCTATATTTACATAGACTGGAATATATATATATATATATATATATATATATATATATATATATATGTCATCATTAATAAAAAAAATGATATATCTAGAGCGTATAGTTATCATGGATGTAGGCGATATATTGACGACCTTGTTTGCATTAATGATAGCGAAGAGTTTGCAAATACTAAACATTTAATATATCCTAAAGAGTTAAAATCAAACTGTGAACATAAGGGAACACAAGCTACTTTTCTTGATTTGGATATAAAAATTGAAGATAAAATATTTATCTATAAACTGTTTGATAAAAGAAATTCATTCCCTTTTCCTATCGTGCGAATGCCATATAAAAGTAGTACTAGCCCTGTGTATATATTTTACGGGAGTATTATGTCTGAATTTCTGAGAATTGCTCGTGTTACCTTAAAATTAGTAGATTTCATGCCCCCAATTTCTGATCTAATAATAAGAATGATTAACCAAGGTGGCGATCAAAATAAAATATTTGGACAATTAAATAAGGCAATTACTCGCCATCCTGATGCTTTTAAATCTTATCAAATTAATCAAAATAAACTGATAGAACAAATCATAGTATATATAAATAGAAATAATGTATAATATGTATAAACGTATATATAACACATCTGCTAATTATAATAAGAAAAACAATAAAAATACAGAAGAAAGAAAGAAAGAAATGTTAAAAAAGAAGAAGAAGAAGAAGAAGAAAATCGACAGTTATGAACGCCGATTTTAAACACCGGGAGTTGGCAAAGAAGAAGAAGAAAAAGAAAAAAAAAAGAGAACAAATTAACGGTTAACTTATAGACGCAGATTTGAGACAATGAGAAAAGAAAAAAGTCGACAGTTGTGAACGCAGATTAGAAAAACTAAAGTGAACAAGGAAGATTAATATTTATTTGAGGTTGACAACAACGGGGAGATGGACAACAAAGTAGGACGAGGGAGAAAAGGAGGAACTAAAGGTATATATATGTATGTGTGTATGTATATATATATATATATATATATATATATATATATATATATATATGTATATACATATTTATTTATTTACCTTTTATTTTTTGATGTGTTGATTTTTTTATATTTATAATATAAAACTAAAAATAATACATTAATCACTTAAATAATAGTGTCATGGTTCGTCCAAACACTTTAAAATGCAGCAACATTTTTGTAAGTAACGGATAAATTTTATTAGACAGACGAACAGCACAGGTAAAGAATTTTTTTTTCTTTTGTGTCTTAAATAACTAATATAAGTTAGCAAAACATTTATATGGAACAAAACGTAGATTTAGTATAAGGAACGTTTATGTTTTTGTCTTTTAAGGGAAGTGGGGTCTGATCAACTCTGCTGGGAAGCCATGAAATTAAATACTGTCTTGTTTTTAAATTCCCGAAACAGTTTTTCATGGTAAACAACTGATGATCCCTTAAAATATTGTTAGAAACTAACTAATATAATAACTGTAAAAAATAAATTGACTTACATGAGTGATTTTCCACTGCAAGACTTGAGACTATAAGTTTTTTTAAATTTTTTTATATATATATATATATATATATATATATATATATATATATATTTTATATAGTTTTAATGGTTGAGAAACTTCCGAGACTATATATATATATAAGAGGGTAGTGCAGTATTAGTGCAGTTCCAACGAGAGAAAAGTACATATGTAAAGGAGTAAGGCTACCAACATTTGCAAATAGTTATTTTCAACAGTTATTTATTATTTTTTTATTTTATAATTTTATAATTTGATTTAACGCGTTTCAAGCTGCGGCCCGCTCTCATCAGATATGCAAATCCATTCATATATATATATATATATATATATATATATATATATATATATATATATATATATATATATATATACTACTAAAAGTCTATGGGTCTTGTATGTTTGCAATCAGCTTTCAGCTTTCCGGTTTTCAACATCCGGTTGCGCATGCGTAAATAGCATCGTCTTCCAATCTGTTATTCTAATTCCGTTGAACTCCTTTTATTAACGAACGCATGAAATTTTTCATTCTGGAAATGTTTATATCGCTTTAAATATAAAACAATTACATTTAATTTCATCAAATAGTTTTTTTGTTTTCTCCACGGCTAAAAACATTCAACGGCAGGACTTTGCAAAGTCTGCCGCAGTTTCAAAAAAGCTCCACCCTTTTAAAAAACAAAAACAAACAAACAAAACAACAACAATCATTATTAATATCAATAGCGGCGGTGACGCAACCACCTCCCACTTTTCCTCTCACAGATTTCACCACTCCTACTCCCTCTGTTTTCGTTACGTACGCGAGACAGCCGGTTGTACCCCCTTCCTTTCTCACCTGTTCAGTGCATATTTACCTATAAGTATGGCCAACCACTTATAATTCAGTAACTATAATTAAAAAAAAAAACAATTATAATAAACAGAACGACGCATAGAAATCTATCTATATTCTTTTTTAAACAATTACATTTAATTTCATCAAATAGTTTTTTTGTTTTCTCCACAAGTGTCACGCACATACATGAATTCCATAGCTAATATAACAAACTGACCCAACGGGTCACGGGTGGTCTAGTATATATATATATATATATATGTGTGTGTATAATGCACTAAAGAGAGAGAGAAAAGAGAGAGAGAAATTAAATCGAAGACTCGAAGTTTACAACGTCGGTAGGTTCTCTCCCTTTAAGAGATTAGCCTCTCATTGTGTTTACATTTAAAAAGTGATCGTCACGACGGCCTGATGGTAAAACTATGAGTTTCATAATACTCGGATTCTAATTTCAAATCATCCTACCGGTGGTACAGGTACAGTAAAGTGATTACAATACTGACAACTGTAGATAAAAACACGAAACATATATATATATATATATATATATATATATATATATATATATATATATATATATATATATATATATATATATATATACACATGTCTATGGATATTAAAAATATTTGTTTATTAAATGATTATTATACATGTATTTTTATATATAATTATAATTTAATTAACAAATCAATAAATCAATACATAAATAAATACATATATATATATATATATATATATATATATATATATATATAATCGAGAATGGTAGTTTGCGTGAAGCATTACTGGGAATAGTAGTAGTATGTTTAAGAAGGCAATGCAAAGTGACGGGTAGGTTATAAGCTGGAAGGAACAATTTGGTGAATTCTCTACACAGACGGATTTTTCTTTTGGTGTTTATTAATTTTGACAAAGGCAAGTTGTTTTTCCCGAAATATTAAATAAATGATTTTTAATAAGCATGCAGACAACACATGAACAGCCAACACCACACTTACTGTTATGTAAGATTTTAAGAAAAAATAAATAGTAAGTCCCATTTCGATTGATTATTTTTGTTCCTTCCAGCTTACAACCTACCCGACACTTTGCATTGCTCTTAGCCTTCTTAAACACACACACACTATATATATATATATATATATATATATATATATATATATATATAATATTTATTAATAAATATTAATTACTTATTACCTACAGACATCGATGTTTCATATATATATATATATATATATATATATATATATATATATATATATATATATATATATATATATATATATATATGAATTTGTTTTATCTGGTGTTGCCTGGTTACTGGAAAATCAGCCTACTTTTAATTATGTAATTCTTAAACAAAATTCTTATTGTACATGATGCATTGGGTACAATTTAGGAGACATTCTCTGATAAATACATTTTCATGAATTATTAATGCATAAATGAACCCTAGCGATCCGATGAAATTTGAAATTGGCATAGCCATTCAGATCTATCTCAGATTCTCAGAGATGTTTTAAGAAGCCGGACCTTCTGTGTCAATCTACTTGAGCATAAACATTATTGATGAAATTGTTTGCTTAACCTAATTCAAACTTTATATAAATGAAAATATGTTCTAAACTACAAGGACTGAGCTTCTGATATTTGGTATATCTGTTGCTTCTATAATCAAGTATGTATGGTCAAAATATGGGTCGAAAATATATGAAAATGGATCAAATGTATTTGCGGTACCCCAGAAGGTGTAAAACGAAAAGGACACCTTTTTTAACAACATTTTTTTAACTCCCGATTTTATCGCTTTTGATGAATAAAGGATTTTTTAGCGAAAAATCCAACATTTCCCAAAATATGTTTTAATACAATCTAATATTTTGAAAGACTTTTTTTTTCAAATTTCGTAACACACTCTCTGTATATCATCTATTTATGTAAATGTTTTATAAATATGTGTTTGTTTAGTTTACTGCAAGATGTTGCTAAAAGAAAAAGTTTTGTAAATAAATCTATGTATTTTTATTTTTCATAAATCTTCAAAGTTTACAAAACATAAAGTTTTGTAAATAGGACTATTTTTTTATTAAAATTGTGCATATACAAAACCGCGCTAGTTTATTTTCTGTACATAGGCGAACTAAGTACAAGTCGAATTGGCCCGAAGTTTTGGAAGTAAATCAGTTCCAACGAAAAATAAAAGGGATGGAAGACCTGTAAGGTTTGGAATGAGGTTAAATAAGGTTTGGGATGAGGTAAACCAAAAAGGTATAAGCCGACATGTCACATGATGTTACGGATCGAGTAGAAAAAAACGAAGGCTTAATAGACATTCGTGCGTTGTACTCGAAAAGGGACGGATCGCCAGTAAAAATGTAATACCTAAAGAAATGTTAACATCGGCGGGAGTGGAAGGTCTACCCCCTCCTAAGATATCTGTTTGTCGTGCCCACCCATTTATCTTTAATAAGATAGTTAACTAAGGAGTAAGGAGAATACTAGTCTCTCTTATATGTGAGCTATTTCTCTCCGCAATACAAACTAAAACTTTAAGCGGACGTCTTTTGCCACCTTTCTATGCGGGGAAAAGCTTTATTTATTTAGGTAAGCTGATGTGACGATCGACAGCAATCAACGGAATGCAGCGACCACTAGCCGACAGAAACAATTCGACAACGATCGTTGAACGAAGCGGTGAAGGGGAAATAAACGACAAAGAAAAAAGAAAATCGCACGGAGAACAGTGATCAATAAAGAATAAGAAGAAGAAAAAGGAGAAGAGGAAAGACAGTGAGATAAAAGGTATGTCTCACACATATATTGTAGTGAACATTTCAGACTTTTGCGCCATTATAAAAAAAGACGACAAGAAACTAATAAATTAAGTAATGTAACACACATATCTATGATGAACATTTGTAGTTATCGATGAATGAGCAAAAAGAAGAAGTAAAGAACAAATAGATTAATGTACACGAAAGGCGCATAACAGAGAATGAGAAGCGAATAATCTTGTAAAAAGAACATTCAGTAACGTTAAACGTTACACATGTACAGATAAACTGTGCATCTTTTCAAGGTATTAGTAAAACCTTTTGTATATAAACTCAGACTCGGACTCAGGAACTGCATGTCCTGCGACGCACGAGGCAATATAATTAAACCATCGTTTCCGGTCTGAAGCCAGATCCACAGCGTCTCTCCAGCTTCTTCGCGTTGCGATCAAATCTCTTTCGATTGTTTTCGCCCAGTTCATTTTTGCTCTTCCTCTTCTTCTTTTTCTCATCAGGGTTCCACTGAAGCACTTGGTTGGCAAATCTCTCTGGGGCCAATTTTAAGGCATGTCCGGATCAACCTAGACGTCGTTTGCAGATTATTGACGATGCCACCTGTTGTTTAATAAATAAAACGCTCTTATAAAATACGCCGTATTGATTTGTTTATAATTCAACCGAAAGTAAACCAAAACGGTGTTATGACAAACTGTGTCCCCGGTTTTAATTTTGCCTCACATGCATGAGATCACTAAATATGTTAAAGTTTTTGCTTTTCCAGTTGTACATGAGACGAAGTTTGGAAGTACACAGCGACCAGCGATAATAGCTTTCCTGCAAAAATAATTATTCCTCAATTTTCCATGATTCAATTCCGGAGAAATTTTCACATGTAATCTAGCACTCTGTTATAAACGTGTTGCTGAAAAAATATGCATTCACTCATAGTTAGTATTTAAAAATAAAATATTTGTTGAAATCATTGTATATTTACAGACCAATAGTAAAAGCCTTTCAATTAATACAACCAAAAATTAACGTTAATTAGTGAAAATAAATAATAAATGAATAAAAAAAAAAGACAGTTAGATTAAACAATTACTTTATAAAATAAGAAATATAATAATATATAGTTCAATGCATATAATGAACAATAGGTTCAGATTTGGAAGGAGCATTGTCGTGCCAAAAACAAAGTTCCTTAGTCGAGCAAGGTTCATGTCACTAGCCAAAGTACCAGATATTCTCTCAAGAGATTACAATAGGCAGCAGACGTAATTTTTACTCCTTCGGGTACTCTTATAGAACTACTAAGTCTATCTCTAATGATATCCGCCCATATAATGTCTCGTCCACCCTTTTGTTGTTGTCTCAAACGATAGTGACTCATCTCCGAAATAAAGACTACCATTTCGTTTAACCAGCAGGTCCATCAAGGTATGCCAGGGTCTCATCATTGATGAAAAGAAGCTTACTAATATCCATCTTCATATTTCTCACTTGCACACTCTATGCATCATATTTTTGTGTCTTGGTGTAAGAAGAGTCTTTGTAAGTGGAACTTTCACAGAAGCATTCCTTGGTGAGTTTGGTACGCCAGGACACCCCGCTGCTATGGAGATTGATTTGCTTGACTATCCAGGTTTTCTACGGAGTTCACGGCCAATATTTCTAAAATTCATGTTGGTGACAGTCTTGCATATTCCACCATCTGATATTTTCTTTCTTGCAGAAGTGTCCTTCAAAAACCTTTTTACACTATCTACATGACGACTTACTTTCAGGCAATTACACCAGGGGATATCACTTCAGTCGTTTCTTTCATTATAATTTATTTTTCTCCCTCAGTTTCCTAAGTTATTGATTTTGAACGTCCCATTATCGTTAAGAAGTAAAATAAGCTATGATCTCTTCAACTCGGAAATGAAAACAAAACGTTAATGACTGTACAAATTACTCACAACAATATGTAAATCAATCAAATAATGTTATCATAATGTGCCAGAATTTCCGTAAAACAATTGCTGAAATTAGTTAACAGAATGATGAGTAATTTTAATTTTTATTAGAAAGCTATTATCGCTTGGCGCAGTGTAGTTGCTAAAATAAAATTTAAAGTAGGAAATCTAGTTCTTCGTGTCAATGATTACAAACCAATACTTAATTTTATACGCATGGCTGCATTTTATATTCAAAATGTTGGAAATCCACTTACCCCACTGCGTAAATACGAACGCGAACTGATTTGATATTATTTTTTGAATTTTTTGTTAAATGAGGAATGATAATTTTCACTATTTGGATTAATCGGACTATTGCTCTCATCATTGATGATATTTTCACAACGTTTTAGCTGATATAACCTGCTATATTTCCAGATACGCCTTGTCGAACTCAGCAATGTTTAAGTCGAACTCGGGAATCTGCACGGAATTTTTAATTCAACCTTTAACTTAATCAACGGGGGTAGATTGTTTTCGACATCAACAAAAAATCTGCCGAACTTATTTGTATAATAAATCTATGATAGATATTATTGATATTAAAATAAAATTCTATTTTTTAACTTGAGTTCACCCCAGACAAGGCCTAGTGCCACTGAGACGTAAGAGGCTACTGTGGATTAGGGGCCAGAAATTAAAGTGGGCATCGTAAGAGAAGAGTTGTGCGGCGAGATGTTTGTTTACATTACATTTGCATTTCTGCATATTGAAACAATCAGGGAAACAGGAAACAGGGAAGGACTTCCAAAGTCTGGCAGCTCTAGGAAATAAGCTATTAGAGTAGAAAGCTCTCCGGTGTTTCGAGACCACCACTATGAGTGAATAAGATTTGACTGTTCTTTTGGCTAGGGATCAAAGTGTAGTATCTGTTCCGATGGATACTACACCCTATAGACCGGTATTGTATTGGCTTTCGGGCCTTGATTCCGCCGGTCCGTGGGTTTGTCCTGTGCAGTGTTAGGACGCCCACCCTCCCAGGCTGTGCCCTCCCTCTTTGGGGTGTAGTAAGTTTATCGCTTACTGCCCGAGGCGCCCTTAACGGGGAATGCCGACGGGACTGCCCACGCATTTTTTGTAGGCCAGAGTTCTCATCTTTTCGGGCGTTGGCTTTTCAAATACCAGTTTCCCGACATTGTGTCACATCTTATTGCTGTGGGAGGAAAAATAAATCCAAGATTTGACTGATTGTCGAGTTGGTTGTCGAGTGTATTTACGTCGAGGAGACACCAGTGCAGCAATTCCATCAGAGCCCATCCCATTGAGGCACTTGTGATGAGACAGGGGCTGGAGCTTGG
Organism: Sepiola atlantica; assembly: GCA_963556195.1. Lineage (NCBI taxonomy): Eukaryota > Metazoa > Mollusca > Cephalopoda > Sepiida > Sepiolidae > Sepiola > Sepiola atlantica. The sequence continues at coordinate 73,030,447 of OY744535.1, forward strand.
CGGATAGTGAGGGGCCTATTAGATTAGCGACTTTTTCTTGGACCCTGTCTAAAAGGAAGAGACTAGTGGATGGTGCACCAGCCCAGATGTGACAACAATACTCCATGCATAGGCGAATGGTGGAGATATAGGATATTTATCATTGTAAAAAACATGTATCAAATCCCGTTGCGGTTGGTTTTGTTTTTCTATTTTGAGGACGAATTTCTCGTGACGGGTTTGTAAGTTCCTCAACGATTAAAATAACACCGCTGGACATTTTTATAACGAAAATCTGTCTTGTTTGGGATGATGGATCTATATACACAACGGCGCGTTCTAGGAACATATATCCAGAAATGTGCAGTCGTGACATTGTCGTGACGTAAGCATTTCTGACTACGAACAGAGAAAGTCAGATTTCGTTCCAATGCTTCTACACAATAATAACCGAATTAAACCGACATTGCAAGCAAAAACTAAAACTTAGTTTAGGATAAGGGTTAGGGTTAAAGTTAGTTTTAGGTTATGTTACGTTTAAGTTAGGGTATAAATAAGTAAAAAAAAAAATTTCGGTTCGTATTGTGTACATTGTTTGGTGAAGTTCGTTAACCAGTTCGTTCGCCAGGTTCGGAAGTGTTCGATGAAACTCGGAATTGATGACGTAAGTTCTGAAATTTTCTTGGATACCTATTCCTAAAAAGTACCAACAAACTTACTGATATAGTAGTGGCCCCTTTTGTATTTTATAAATTTTCAATCGGTAAGTCGGCTTATAGGTGTTTTAATCTGCAATATGCGGCTTTAGTTAGTGTTATATACCCGCGTACCGTTGGGCTGAGGGGACCCGATTCGTCTTTGCTTGATGGGCATCTTGTGTTCGTCCTTGTTGTTAGAAAACACACGCGGACGCTGATTTCGTTTTTAACAATTTTATTTAACAGGAACAGAAAAATCAAGTCACGTGCGTATCAGTAGTCGAGAGAGAGAGAGAGAGAGAGAGAGAGAGAGAGATAGAGAGAGAGAGAGAGAGATAGAGAGAGAGAACAAAGCGATACTCTTTCACATTTTCTGGGATCGCTGCACTCCTTTCCGATGTCTCAGCCTACTGACGGCGCAGCGGTCGGTTTTTACACCATCATCGGCCGAGAGTTAGGAACAAAGAGATCGAATACCGCCCCAAATCGAAGTGACGTAATTTCCGACTTCCACTTTTACTCTCGCTCCTCCTTTCACTATCTAAAATTAGTATCGCTAGGATTTAAACTGCAGTGTATAAATGACTAAAAGCTTCTTTGAAATAAACTTTTTTCTTTCTCTTTCTCTTTTTCTTTTTTCCTTCCTTTCTATTATTGGTATAAAGGACATTCGTTTTGCCGTTTTAGTACGTTTTAGCTAAATCTCAGAAACGACACGAGATGCACTTAGATATATTGCATCATCACACTCCGTAGCATCCTACATGCTTATAGTAGAACAAGAAACTGTAATATTCGCTCTTTTGGATTCACCAAAAACATAATTAGTGCATGGGGATAAGAAAATACGTTATTTTATTTTATTGTTAGCTGTTCTAAAAACAACACTGACACTATGTTAATAAGTCATTCAGCTACTTATGACGTTTTCCTTTTCTTTATGTTCTTGTTTTCCTTCTCTTTATTATATTGAACTAGTATCCAAAGAGAGAGAGAGAGAGAGAGAGAGAGGGGAAGAGAGAGAGAGAGAGAAAGAGAGAGAGAGAGAGAGAGAGAGAGTCGTCCGAAGTATTAGTAATACTTCTCAATATTTTTTATAGTACTGTTCCATCAACCAACTGAAAATTAGACGAATTTTTATTTTATTTAAATCACCAGGGGGTTAAACACACGAGGCCAGTTGTTAAGTTGAAAAGCTATTGTACTAGGTATGCAATAAATACGTGAGAAGCCCGTCGGCATTCCCTGTTAGGGTCGACCCAGGAGAATAGCAACAAACTAACACATTCTAAAAGAGAAGGTAAAGCCTAGGAGGATGAACATGGTGAGACTGAAAAGGACCATATATCAGCCCGACAGCAACAAAGTCACTGTCAGACTTATAGTCGATGACATATCCCTGACTGGTATCAACAGAAATGTTGATTACTCTTATACTCGAGTGGCTTTTGGCCATGTGTAAGTGGTGATGCTTTAGAATAAACAAAAAAACTGGTATCATTAATTAGACTAGTGGCTATTTTAACTCTAACAGGGGGGGGGTAATTTTAGCTTCATAGTACTGTTCCATCATTCAACAAAAATATCATTAACCCTTATCCTCGAGTGGGTTTTGGCCTAGCTCCATGTTGATCTTTCGGTAAAAAAAAATCGAGTACCATTCAAAAAACTTGTTCCTATTTTACCGATACCAGGTAGTATATTAGTTTCATATCTTTTCTAAGGATATTGGCACGGAGTTTGATCATGATAAATCAGATAGGATTTGAACTAGTATCTCACATTGTGTCCAAGCCCCCTCTCTACAATCGCTGTCTCTATTTCTCTTTCGCAAATCAGTACGTAGGCATGAAATCTGGTTCAAGCCAATAATTTCATCGACTAGACGCATTGATTTTTTTTATTGATCACTTGTAGATCAATAAATAGGCGTTTATGAAATTTATAATAAGACAAGAAAAAAACGTCGATACGTTTTTTTATAGTATCAATAGAATGTACGTTGTAATAAATATGAATTGTAAACACTAGAATTAGAAATTCATAATTGTATAAACATACACATACACACACACATACACACACACACATATATATATATATATATATATATATATATATATATATATATATGGGAATTATCGAAATAACAAAACGTTATGGAAAATGCAAAAGAAAAACAACGACTTTTATTTATATATTCATCAACGTTTCGTCTTTAGTTCAAAACTTTTTAAGATGACTAATTTAAAGAAAAACATAGAGTGAATATTTGAAAAACGGTGGTGCGTTTATGAAGTGATAATATTTTTTGGTCCTTTAGTTAATGAAACTTAGAGACGTTAGAATTCAAAATATGTGGTGCGTCTAATAAGCGGAAAATCGATAGTGAATCAGATTCGCATCTGTAGCCTTTGGCTCGACAAAAGTACACGCCGGTTACATTTAAGTATTTATTTTACTTTTTATATGTTTATACAAAGGGTGACAATCGCTGAAACTAGACAACATTCTCTGTATAACAGAATACATTATAATTGCTTTTAACTAGTTTCACCGTTTCACCGTTTCACCCACGTGACGTCGGTCGCAACAAATAGTAGCAGTTCAATGGTTGGTTGCTATGGTTACCATAAATGTTGGTGTTTATTATTTCGAACTAGGTTCTTACAGATTCATACTAAAAATACCTGCTATTAGGGTGACATACTTTTCTAAATAGGCACAGATGTGCATAGCAGACAATTCAATGAATCACTTCTTGAATTAAATTTTATACTTGGTAATACTATCTATACAACATTCATTTTACTTATACAATTATTACAGCTTAAGTGATAACCTAAGACAATCTTCCAATGCATTAATTATAATGAGATTTATTTACAGGTTAATTAAAGTGTATTTATGAGAAAACTGTAGTTATCATTTAGCCGGGTTTAAATATTGGTTTCTCAGAAAATATCTTTGGTCAATGTGTCGTGCGTATTTCTCCTAACTTTGCTTCTAATTACAATATGGCTGCCTGCTTGATGTGGTGAATTCAGAGACGCTATGGATGAAAATGAATCGCTGTGGGTTTGATTTGATTTTCGGAGCTTTATGTTTTTAGATAGCAATGTACGATTTATTCGAATTGAGAACTTTTAGTCTTGATGAATTCAGATAGAAAAGTTCCGATGTTGACAGCCACATGTTAATTGGTCTTCTACTGAACGAAATTAAACCGCAAAACTGTAACAAAAGGGTTTGTTTTGACAAACATATTTCGGAAGATGAATATAATCTTGGTCTTTGGAATGTAACAAAATCGTGTTTATATATATACATATATATATTATTATGTACATATATATATATATATATATATATATATATATATATAGTCATCCACATACAGACTGTTTCGCTGTTTCACAGCTCATCAGTGCAGCTAGACCAGTTAGTGCCTCAAGCCGGAATTGAAACTCGGCGCTTCTAACCCCTACGCTATCATGCGACACTGACTGAATGTAAGATATATCTCAATGTAAACATTGCAATTGCCGTGGCTAGAATTAGTTTTACCTGATGAGCTATGCCTCAAAGCTAATGGCAGTTGGCGATATCCTTACAAATTAAGCTCTACCCCGGGAGGGAGCTTTATATAGTCATCCACATACAGACTGTTTCGCTGTTTCACAGCTCATCAGTGCGGCTAGACATATATATATATATATATATATATATATATATATATATATATATACATATATATATATATACATAGGGAGGATACCTAAAGCACTGATGTACAGTCAGTTAGCTTGTGGTAACAGGAATGTTGGTTGGCCCTTGCTGAGATACAAGGATAAATTGAAAGATGCGCTGACGGCAATTGGAGTACCCCCCCCCCCAAACTTTGAAGACTGTACAAAAGACAGGAAGACATGGCGAGCAGCTTGTTGCATTGGACTGGAGAGATTCAACGAGACCTGTGTGGATAATATGAGAACTGCCAGAGTTAGGCGAAAAGCTAGAGAGAGTGCTCCACACCTGGCATCCGATTACTCATACTCTTGCACTGTCTGCGGCTTTCCTTGCAGGTCTCTTGCCGGACTCAGGTGTCATGAACGATCTAAACACAAATGAAAGTTGTTAAAACCTCATACGTCGCAATCGACGGGAGAGTCCATCATCATCATCATCATCATCATCATATATTAGAACAAAATTAAATAAATACTGAATTATCTTAAACAAATCAGGGAGAATGACACCGAAAATCAGTATAACTTTTTACCCAATAGCTACTGTTTGAGTGATAGTGGAAAGACCGTTTAAGTGTGGCATTTATTTTGATTTTAATTTTCGCCGATCAGCGATTCATAAAGCTCTACTTTGTAATGACCACTTTTGAAGAACTATTGGTTTTTGTTTATTTTATCAATATATTTCAACTTAATTCATTATTTTATATATATACATATATATATATATATATATATATATATATATATATATATATATAGGAAGCATCTTCTCTTGCAGGCAAGTATTGTTGAATATAAGAGATCAACTTATGTCGGAAGGAAATTGGCTGATGAATTTGCCATAGTTTTGATTTGTGTCCCAAGTACTTTCAGACCTATTGATAGGTATCTAGATATAAGTTGTCTCTTATATTCAACAATATATATTTTTATATATATATATATATATATATATATATATATATATATATATATATATATATATCTTATATATAGAGTAAGGTGCACGTTAAGTCATGAAAATAAAATGCCGTGATAGACAAAATGTGTGAAAAAAGAGACCAACAGGTCAAATTGCAGGAGAAAAACAAAAACAAAAGTTTTGACCGGTTTCGTTCGAAGACATTCCTTAATACGAACGAAACCGGTCAAATCTCTTGTTTTTGTTTTTATCCTGTATTTTAACCTGTTTCCCGCTTGTCTCGTTTTTCACATATAACTTATATATATATATATATATATATATATATATATATATATATATATATATATATATATATATATATATATATATATCCGGATATCTTTGTGTATGAATGACATGACATAGAACATTGTCAGTTATAACTTTATCTTTCATTCTAGGCAAGTGTCAGAAAGAATCGTAGCACCTTGAAATATCCCCAGGGCTGTTGACCGCCAAAATATAAAAAATAAAAATATAAAGCAAGCTTGCTAGACATCAAAGTATATCATGAATTCACGGTGTTAGTCGCCTCCAGCTACCAAAATAAAACGGTTTCCCCATTTACGTCCAGAAAATCACAAGAAAACGTGCCATCTTAAGATTCCTTGACCACCCTTCGCTGTTCTACATCCATCACTAGTTGTATGAAAAAATCATAAAATTGACAGTCAGAATGTATATATATATGTATATATATATATATATATATATATATATATATATATATCAAACCATGTTTGTGGTTTAGAAATTCGGTTTCTTTTTAAGAAAATTTACAAATTACAAAGATTTTTTGTTGCATAAAATTTATTCTTCCACTTCAAAAGGAAAATGCAAGTGGTGACCACTCTGCCCAACAAAACTTCAAATTTTGAAAACTTCACAGAGTGTTAAACACAATACTAGTTGTAATATGTGCGTATAGCGAGTTTCTCAAATCTCAGTGAAATTAAAAGTTAGATGACGATTTTTACTCTAGATCTAAAATTGTGTGACAGTCAAACCTACGTATATGTACGACAATAAAAGGTGCGGTGAGGCGTACTCCGATGGATGTTTTCGCATTTTACACAGGGCCCGTTTCAAACACCATCTCAAGGTTTTGGAGGCAGTTAGTATGACAATGCGAAAACCATCTATCTGTAGGCAGAAAGAGTTGTCGCATGAATTAGATCTATTTAGAGACTTCTAAAAAAAATAAAATACTTTGCCTATTTTGCCCATTTATTCTTTGCAGTGTAATGGCATTATTCAATCTACCTTTTTTTTTCTTTGTTTTTTTTCCTCCCAACGTTATTCTTACCCCCGTTTTTAAACGATATTTTCCGACGTTTTCTCTTGACAATGTGTCGGCCGAAAGGTACCTAGGGACGTAGTTTTTATTTTGTCAATTTTAGTCGATCGTTTTATTCGTTTTAAATCGACAATTAAATATTATTTAATATTTCATCTCCTATTTTTTTCTTGTATTAGTGCCTCTTTCGCTATGACTCCGTTTATTTTATTTAAAAGCAATATATATATATATATATATATATATATATATATATATATATATATATAAATATATATAGCAATTAATTAAGTTCAAATATATTGATTAAATGAATTTAACACCAATATTATTGCCAAAAGTACTCAATACGAGTATACTATGGATACTACACTATCCCTCTCGTGGATGTACCATTGAAAGAGAGTACATTACACCGAAATAATCTTTTGAATTTAGCCTTAAATGAGTCAGAAAAGCAGAGAGCAGGGAGGGAGTTCCATAGGCCGGCAGCACAATGAAAGAAGCTATTAGAGTAGAAGGTTCTCTGACATTTACAGTGAATTGATGGGATTTAGCGTCGAGGACGCACTAGAGCAGCAAGTTCATCGGAGCACATTCCATTAAAGTACTTGTAAAACAAGCACAAAGTTACAACATTTCGGCAATGAAATAAAAGCTGAATCTTGGGCGCTAGTGAGTGACCTATTAGATTAGCGACACTTTGTTGGACCGTGTTTAAGAGGGAGAGACTAGATGCACCAGCCCAGATATGACAACAATACTCTATGTATGGACGAATGGTGGCTTTGTAGAGATATAGGATACTGTTAAGGGTGAGCATTTTTCTAGCTCGGTAGAGAGGGCCCTCCTTCTTAACATCAGACTTGGCATTTTTTTCTTATGTATTTGTTTTAATTCATGCTACCTGTGTATGTTAGACCGATAAGTTTAAACGTTGGGTTCTCAGGTAGAGTGTTATCTGCCATGCTAATCGGCGGTTGAAGATGTTTTTATTATTATTGATGGAAAGCAGCATTAAATGTTATCATCCATTTATGACCCGATTCCACTACACACTGGAGGTCACATACTCAGGATTAAGCCATTCCCTCGGATATGCGTGCGTCCGTTTTACCCACATGACGAGAGTAGAGCGTGTTGTATTCAGCAAATGTGCTTATCTCAGACATAATGTCATTAGAGAGGTCGTTTATGAAAATAAGAAACGATGAAGGTCCAAGGATCGATCCCTGGGATACACCTACATTTATGTCATGTTATTTAGATGAGCGGCAATCGAAGACAACCTGGACACTCCTTTTGGTAAGGAAGAATCTAATTATATTTAATATTCGTCCAGTAATACCATATGAATTGATTTTGATGTCTCTTTTATGCCAGACTTTGTCAAAGGCTTTGGATATATCAAACGCTACCGCCCTAGCTTAACCTGCCTTGTCCAGTGCATTGTATATGCGTTCAGAGATGACCTTTAGGATATCCGCAGTAGACCGTGCTTGCCTAAATCCATACTGTTGGTCAGAAAGAAGTTTAACATTAACGATGGGACGGACTATCGCTAGATTAATTAAGAATTCAAAGATTTTAGCGAACAGTGGGAGTCTACAGATGGGGCGATATTTTTGACGATCAGTTCTATCCCCAGACCACTTGAAGACTGGTATAACAGACCTTATTTTCCAGCTATCTGGGACGCACTATTCAGCAAGACATTTGTTGTATAGTTTAGATAGAACAACGGTCAGTTCATACAAGCATTTCTTTATTAATATTACTGGTATAAGATCCGGCCCACATGCTTTGAATAGGTTAAGGTATTTTATGATGTCTGTGACACGAGATGGAGTTATGACAAGGTCATCAAGTGTGGCTTCAGTCCGCAATTCGAATTTTTTGAGGAATTGTTTT
>OY744535.1:73044047-73069047 GCA_963556195.1 Sepiola atlantica
AACCAAAACGTCACTCATATTAGAATATCAATATTAGTTTTGGCCCCCCTAAAAATGCCTTGCCCCCCCTAAAAATGCCTTGCCCCCCTAAGTTAGAAGTCTGGCTACGTGCCTGAGGCAGGGGCGGGCAACCTTTTCAGAGTGAGGGCCAGATGAGACTTTTGGAAGGAGATCGCGGACCGGAGTGAAAAACGAAATCTCAGAATTACTATGTTTTGTTTACATGAATAAATTGTAAAAAAATTGCATTGAACACTCTACAAATTTGATATTTTTTGTCAAGAGACTTCTGTATGTGATGTTATAAAAGGCGCCGACGAAGAGCCATTTTGGAATCATAAAAAATAATGACGGGGGGAGTAGCAAGTTGATCCAGCATTCGTTTTGACACACCTTACATAAGTTCTCTGTTTCATGCTTTTTCCTCGTCTCTCGGTTCCTCTTTGCCTCTCTCTTTCTCTTTTTCTATTTTTATCGCAGGCTAATGATTTGAAATTAATAGTTAAAGAAAAATGAAATATACATGCATCATCGCTCGCTGATATTCATACATTTTTATCCTACTGTAAATCTTAAACAAAACATACTTTTACATTTATGTCACAAAATGATATGAGTTTTACTGGGAGATCCGCGGGTCGGATTGCAATAATAAAGCATAGCAGGGTGGCGGGCCGGACACTAAGACTTCGCGGGCCGGAGGTTTCCCGCCCCTGGTTTAAGGTCTCAATTTAAACGAATTGAATTTGTCGCGTTTTGCGTTTTGCGTTCGAACTCTTCATATATATATATATATATATATATATATATATATATATATATATATATATATATATATATATATATATATATATATATATATATAATTTTACTTCAGTCGATGTTCTCAGAAATCAAGAGGCCTGTTTATGGGGCTGCCAGTTGATATCTACATAGATATTCGAATATTCCATTAAAGCTCTCTTTAACCTCTCAAACGGTGAGTTAGAAATAAAGTAAAGAACATTAGTTTCATATCCATAACTGACCAGTTAACTATGTTATAATATATCTTTCTTGTGGTCTCTTAGTCTTACCGGATTCCAGGAGAAGAATTCATCTTGTCTGGTGGAGTATCCAGGTAAGTGCTGTTACTTGAGGTAATATTACTTGGAGAAGGTGCACCATACCTCAGATGAGATAGTATATAGCTGTGTCGCGACAGTCTTATTTGGGCTTCAAATACTATGTTATTTTGAATATTTGGTCAGGGTTTACTTGGACGGTGAAGTATTCTCATGTCAGGTTGTCCTGACAAACCCTTGTACAAAGGGCTCAAAGACACTCGAAGATGGTCTCTAGTAAGTAAATCAAACTCTCAAGTAAGTAAGTCAAACTCTTTCTATATATGTGTATGTGTAAATGAATAAAATTGGTGTCTAGTCGATAATTCAAACTCTCCAAATATATGTGTGTAGAACCATGTGCGCCAATGTTTAAAGGTCCTGGTATCTAACTCGTTGTTTTTTTTCATTTCTTTTCTACCTTGCTATATCTATATATCTCGGTCTGTCTGTATGTCTGTCTGTCTCTAACACCCTCCCCTTCATCTTTCCCTCTTCTCCGCCTCCGGCCTGCTTATACCTTTATCAGATACCTAATATTCTAATCGTAATTCCGTGATGCCATTCTCTTTGAAGTATAAGCAGTTCCGGATATCGATAGCTATCAGTCAATATCGATCAGGTTTGATTCAGCTATTTCACCACCTACGTCAACCCGCTCCCTGCATCTCGATCAACTCTTCGTTTTACGCCAATACACCCCAGTCGTGAAACTGGGTCCCCACCATCGCTCGGCCTAAACATCATTACGTCAGCGAATTCGTCAGCGAGTGTTGCTTTCGGGCAACGAACAATCCGCGGAGAGATTAACACATTCCCTTTCACAGGTACCTTGGACGGAGAAGACAGACACGTTGGCATGTACAATGGTTATAACATTGCTTAGGCACATGCACACACAGACACACACACACACACGCACACACACACACATATTTATTTTGCATAAAATATTTTATTTATACAAGCATTTTTGGCTACACATTTGCAGACATCTTCTGTTCTAGATAAAAAGACAGCTGCACTTCATCGTTCCACCGTTTAATATGAATGCGATAAATGAAATTAAAGAACAATTCTTTCAAGAACATGTGACTAACTCTTTCATTTCACTTTTTGCATCTGATTAATTGATGGACATGAGAAGACAAGATCGTTTTCAGCTAGAACCAAAATATGTCTGAAAATGTGTAGCTAAATGTTCGTATAAATCAATATAAAATACCAAATAATTATACGCCCGTATTTATTACGGGACACTTTTATATAGCTACAGTAAGGGTTCACTGGATTTAGAAAAAAATAACTCAGGCTAACAATACAGCCATTTAACGTTAACATTTATTTCTCCCGCCAGGACGTGAATCATCCTACGTACTGCTGTGACTGGTGGTTTTTAAATGAAAAATCGGAGCACTAACTCTGTCTTGGTATTCTTCAAGGACGATGAAAGGGGAAGACAGACGGAGGGAGGGATGAGAAGGAACATGGACTGAGGTGTATATATATTTCCTTAAATTGTAAATCTCAATAAGTTAAAGTTAAATTAATAATTTTAAGACGTAATGGACTCATAAACTGGCAAATTTCTGTCTGGAATCAAATATCATAGGCAAAAGTCAATTCATCTTTTTTTCTAAACCAAGGAACATTACTATATCACAATTCTAGAAAAGAAGTCAGTTTGATATATATATATATATATATATATATATATATATATATATATATATATATATATATATATATATATATATGTGTGGGGGGTAAGGTACACGATAATTCATGAAAATGAAGTGTCGTGATGGACAAAATGTGTGAAAAGATGACAGACGGAAAACAAGTCAAAGTGCAGGAGAAAAACAAAAACAAGAGATTTTTTGACCGGTTTCATTCGTGGGGTGGGGAACGTCTTCAGAAAATGAAGAATGTATTCTTCATTTTCTGAAGACGTTCCCCACGAACGAAACCGGTCAAAAAATCTCTTGTTGTTGTTTTTCTCCTGCACTTTGACTTGTTTTCCGTCTGTCATCTTTTCATATAACATATATATATATATATATATATATATATATATATATATATATATATATATATATATATATATATATATATATATATATATATATATATATATGTTATATAAAATTCAATGTTTGTTCGCCTGTTTGTGTTATGTTTGTGTTCTCGATAAGAGAAAAGTTAGAGAATCTTCATAAAATCTAAAAGTGTATTCTTATGTAAAAAATGACGGGAGAAGACAATACAAGTGTTCAAATGCAGCCATAAGAGGCTATGAGGCATTACTTCGCTTAATACTTCAAACCAATTTTTATGAAATTCAAGTTATATGTATAACATTTTCTGGGGAAGACAATGGAAGTCGTCTTGGATATCTAAGTGGTTTTCTAACCTGAAAGAGCTATGGGGGCTGAACCTTCTTTAACACTTCAATGATATCCTATTTCGATTAAATTTATATCATATATATAAAATTCTTCGGTGAAGACAATGTAAGTTGTCCCGAATCTCTACGTTACTCTTGATGTGCCCAATATCTATGTGCTCATACCTCTAATTGACAGAACCCTCTTAAAACTTCAAATGTGTATATCCATGTTTAATGATATTTAAACTATATTCATAAGACTTTAATGAAATTAAAATAATAAGGATAAGGCACTAATTCTAAGTGTTTTCCAACATTAAAGCTTCTTCCGTCTATATTTAGGGGGCGAAACAGGAGGAAAGAGGACGATAAAAAACAGAAAAAGTAATATGATGCCAAAAGCATGAAAATATTAGCATAGCAATGATTCTTATTCAATCTCAAGTAACGTCGGATATCTCTGGTAGATGAAAAATATAAATAAAAAGTTTGGTTTTCTGAAGAATAATGTTCTTTTGAGAGGTTAATAGGATACGATTGTAGAACAAAGGCTCACCAGAGAATTAGTTCAATTAATTTATTAATTAATAAATTAGTTTAATTAAATTATTGATCAACTAATTAGTTCAATAAATAATTCCAAGACTAATCGATAACGTAATTAGTAAACTTTACCTTTAAAATCTGGTTAAAAAAGAACAATATAAAAATACTCATGGCCAACGTCGGGTCAGGACAGCTAGTGTTGAAAAGGAAAAATTACTATAAAAATACGAGAAAAAAACCCAAATAAATTGCGAAATAAATAAAGGAATAGAAAACATTTCATATTGGAAAAAATATTAATATAAAGTTGATATACTGGGTTAGCCAAAAAAGTTCGTTTGTCTCTCAGAGAGAAGGAACCCAAACATTAAGTTTACACACATAACAGAGTTTATGCAATTCATTTTCCACGCTCGATTCAGATATCTTGAGAATGTCTGCGATTTGTCTGGTAGTCAAACCGAAATCTTGTTCATCTTTGGCCGACCAGAGCGAGGACCATTTCTCACAAACTAATTTCCTACTCAAAAACGAGCAAACCATTTCTGGCACACCCGTTCTGTAACAGTATTCTCCCCATACACATGGCATATCGTTATGCAGGTTTATGTAGCTTTTTTCTTTTTCCGTTGTAAAAAAAGCATAATGATGTCGGTAGTGCTCTGCTTGATCTTCCAATTCAAGGCCTGAAATACAAGCAAAAAATGTAAAAACTCATCTGCTCAGAGGCTTATTACACACTGACTTCAACATACTCGCTACACCAGATACAGGATTTACAGAATAGGAATATAAAACGATCTTTAGTATCCCGGAAAAATGACATGAAAAAAAGGAACGAACTTTTTGGGCCTACCCAATAATTATTACAAGGAATGAAAAAAGAAAGACATTTGAAGAAGGGAGATAAATCTCTTATCTATTATATAAATCCCACCTGTCTGTATGTATGTATGTATGTATGTATGTATGTATGTATGTAAAGCTTCTCCTCCGAAAGTACCCAACACACGGTCACACGGGTGACATCATTCCGACCGGCCAGCCCAGGCGCGTCTAATATCTCGGAACCGGAAAAAAAAATTGACTCTTCCGGGGTCGACTGAGCACTTTTCTCCAATGGGGGGTGGCTTTTAACTCCATTTTTCAACGTTATTTATACTAATTTGAGAAGAAAAATAATGCAAAGTCACGATAAACTAGATATGACGTCAGAGTAAGGGAGTGGCGGGTAGAAATTCACTCACACTACAACCATTTTTTTTCTTTCTTTCTTCTTCCCCTCTCACTCCCACACTTTCTTTCTTAATTATTAATAGACGCTAATATTCCTTCCCCCCTCCCTTCCTCACTATGGCCGTTCTGTTATCCTGATATAATACTTCCAGGCATTACCTCCTCCTTTCAGGCCAAATAGGGGGGGGGGGGAATGTCGGCATTCACCGATGTGCGTGCCACAGGCCAAATCTGGGGAGAGGGAGTGTCGGCATTCGGCGGTGGGGCGCCTCAGGCCAAATCTGAGGAGGGGGAATGTCGGCATTCGCTGGTATGAGCGCCTCAGGCCAAATTTGGGGGAGGGGGAGTGTCGGCATTCGCCGTTATGAGCGCCTCAGGCCAAATTTGGGGAGGGGGAGTGTCGACATTCGTCGGTGTGAGCGCCTCAGGCGAAATTTGGGGGCGGGGGAGTGTCGGCATTCGGCGGTATGAGCGCTTAAGGCGAAATTTGGGGGCGGGGGAGTGTCGGCATTCGGTGGTGGGGCGCCTCAGGCCAAATCTGGGGAGGGGGAATGTCGGCATTCGCCGGTATGAGCGCCTCAGGCGAAATTTGGGGAGTGGGAGCGTCGGCATTCAGGCCGAATTTGGGGAGGGGGAATGTCGGCATTCGTCGGTATGAGCGCCTCAGGCCAAATCTGGGGATGGGGGAATGTCGGCATTCGCGGTATGAGCGGCTCAGGCGAAATTTTGGGGAGTTTTGAGTATTAGTCGGCGTGAGAGAGATCCCTACCGTGGGCGCAATCAGCCGTACTTTAGGGGAGAGGAAGTGCACCAAAGGAAAAGGGATTAAAAAATAAAATGATAATCTGATTTTTGATTCGAGAGTGTAAGATCGACACCTATCGGATAGGACTAGATAATACACTTGATCTCAAGGCAAAAATGCCGAGAACAGATACTACACTTTGATCTTAGCCAAAAGGCCGACAAAGCTTAAAAAGGTATTTACTCCTCCCCAGGAGTTAGGCACAAGGCCAGTTTTATCTTACTCCCACAAGTAAGATGTGACCACAGATTGGGTCGAGAAAGTGGGGTTAAAAGCCAGCGCTCGAGAGGTGAGCACTCTGGCCATTTAAAAATTGCCTGGGCAGCCCCGTCGGCATTCCCCGGTAGGGGCGCCTCAGACAGTAAGCAATAAACTTACTCCTCCCCAAAGAGGGGAGGCGAAGCCTGGGAGGGTGGACCTCCTAGAACTGCTCAGGACAATCCCATAGACAGGCGTAAATCAAGTCCCGGAGGCCAAGACAATACCAGTCTATGGGGAACAGATACTACACTTTGATCTTAGCCAAAAGACCAAGGCCACTATACACTGTTCAAATTACTTTAATAAATTAACAAGTAATAATAACTATGATTTTCTTTCAACAAACATTGTACAATACTATTTAACAAATTATTACATGAGTTTTAAATATCAACAAAATTTTTTAGACTCCTCTAGGCCGTTTTTCTCTAATTCAACATAGCTTTTATACGCCATTTTTTTAACATATTCGAAATAATCTAATGTATTTCACTTCTCGGGCGCTGGCTTTTCAACACCCACTTTCCGACCCGAGCTTGGGTCACATCTTACTGGTGGGAGTAGGATAAAAACTGGCCTTGAGCCTAACTCCTGGAGAGGAGTAAATTACTCTAATGTATTTGTGTACTAATCCGATAAAAATGCAGAGTCACTGTAAACATCCCATAATCCCTTGCCGGATGTACCCGGTCTTGCCCTAAATTGTGTCCGGTTGTATCAGATCATCCAATAACTTCTGTCCGGATGCATCAATAACAACATAGGAATCCTATGTTAAGTGTGTGTAGTGAAACAAGGGTTGCTCAATCACATCCGCACCTGTCCCATAATCCCTTGCCGGATGTACCCGGTCTTGCTCTAAATTGTGTCCGGTTATATCAGGTCATCATGACGTCAGAGAGTGGCAGATAATTTGAAAAATAATGCAAAGTGTCAGGAAGAAATTCACTCACACTACAACCTTTTAATAGACGCTAATATTCCTCCCCCTCCCTTCCGTTATCATGATAGGCATTACCTCCTCCTTTCATGCCAAATTGGGAGGGGGGTGACGGCATTCGCCGGTGTGAGCGCCTCAGGCCAATTTTTTTCTTGGGGGGGGGATATTAAGAAAATCTATAATAAAGACCAATGTGCATTTAATTGTATCTATAATAAAGACCAATGTGCATTTATTTGTATCTATAATAAAGACCAATGTGCATTTATTTGTATCTATAATAAAGACCAATGTGCATTTATATTTATCTATAATAAAGACCAATGTGCATTTATATTTCATCGGGGGGGGGGCTTTTCATTTATTTTTGATGATATTTTATAGTAATTTGAAATTGCTGAGTCATATTTAATTACGTAATACCTCAAGTTCATAAACCAATTAATGTTTTTTAATGAAATTTATTTTTTAGAGGGTAGCTAAGGAAGTGCGTTAACTCACGTTTAAAACACACAATTAAGGTGTTTAAAACAAGGTTAGAGAATATATACATAACATATAAAAGTGTATCCTTATGTAAAATTCAAAGAGTAAGATGATGAGAGTATTCTCGAATCTATTAACCCAGCCCTTAGGGGTCCATGGGGAATATTTCATCGGGGGGGGGGGGGGCATTTCATTTATTTTTCATTATATTTTATAGTAATTTGAAATTGCTGAGTCATATTGTAATTTAATTACGTAATACCTCAAGTTCATAAACCAATTAATGTTTTTTAATGAAATTTATTTTTTAGAGGGTAGCTAAGGA
Organism: Sepiola atlantica; assembly: GCA_963556195.1. Classification (NCBI taxonomy): domain Eukaryota; kingdom Metazoa; phylum Mollusca; class Cephalopoda; order Sepiida; family Sepiolidae; genus Sepiola; species Sepiola atlantica. The sequence goes on from OY744535.1 coordinate 73,052,139, forward strand.
AGTGCGTTAACTCACGTTTAAAACACACAATTAAGGTGTTTAAAACAAGGTTAGAGAATATATACATAACATATAAAAGTGTATTCTTATGTAAAATTCACAGAGTAAGATGATGAGAGTATTCTCGAATCTATTAACCCAGCCCTTAGGGGTCCATGGGGAATATTTCATCGGGGGGGGGGGAATTTTCATTTATTTTTCATTATATTTTATAGTAATTTGAAATTGCTGAGTCATATTGTAATTTAATTACGTAATACCTCAAGTTCATAAACCAATTAATGTTTTTTAATGAAATTTATTTTTTAGAGGGTAGCTAAGGAAGTGCGTTAACTCACGTTTAAAAACAAAATTAAGGTGTTTAAAACAAGGTTAGAGAATATATACATAACATATAAAAGTGTATTCTTATGTAAAATTCACAGAGTAAGATGATGAGAGTATTCTCGAATCTATTAACCCAGCCCTTAGGGGTCCATGGGTAATATTTCATCGGGGGGGAGGGGGCTTTTCATTTATTTTTCATTATATTTTATAGTAATTTGAAATTGCTGAGTCATATTGTAATTTAATTACGTAATACCTCAAGTTCATAAACCAATTAATGTTTTTTAATGAAATTTATTTTTTAGAGGGTAGCTAAGGAAGTGCGTTAACTCACGTTTAAAACACACAATTAAGGTGTTTAAAACAAGGTTAGAGAATATATACATAACATATAAAAGTGTATTCTTATGTAAAATTCACAGAGTAAGATGATGAGAGTATTCTCGAATCTATTAACCCAGCCCTTAGGGGTCCATGGGGAATATTTCATCGGGGGGGAGGGGGCTTTTCATTTATTTTTCATTATATTTTATAGTAATTTGAAATTGCTGAGTCATATTGTAATTTAATTACGTAATACCTCAAGTTCATAAACCAATTAATGTTTTTTAATGAAATTTATTTTTTAGAGGGTAGCTAAGGAAGTTCGTTAACTCACGTTTAAAACACACAATTAAGGTGTTTAAAACAAGGTTAGAGAATATATACATAACATATAAAAGTGTATTCTTATGTAAAATTCACAGAGTAAGATGATGAGAGTATTCTCGAATCTATTAACCCAGCCCTTAGGGGTCCATGGGGAATAATTCATCGGCCGGGGTGGGGGGCTTTTCATTTATTTTTCATTATATTTTATAGTAATTTGAAATTGCTGAGTCATATTGTAATTTAATTACGTAATACCTCAAGTTCATAAACCAATTAATGTTTTTTAATGAAATTTATTTTTTAGAGGGTAGCTAAGGAAGTGCGTTAACTCACGTTTAAAACACACAATTAAGGTGTTTAAAACAAGGTTAGAGAATATATACATAACATATAAAAGTGTATTCTTATGTAAAATTCACAGAGTAAGATGATGAGAGTATTCTCGAATCTATTAACCCAGCCCTTAGGTGTCCATGGGGAATATTTCATCGACGGGGGGGGGGGGGAATTTTCATTTATTTTTCATTATATTTTATAGTAATTTGAAATTGCTGAGTCATATTGTAATTTAATTACGTAATACCTCAATTTCATAAACCAATTAATGTTTTTTAATGAAATTTATTTTTTAGAGGGTAGCTAAGGAAGTGCGTTAACTCACGTTTAAAAACAAAATTAAGGTGTTTAAAACAAGGTTAGAGAATATATACATAACATATAAAAGTGTATTCTTATGTAAAATTCACAGAGTAAGATGATGAGAGTATTCTCGAATCTATTAACCCAGCCCTTAGGGGTCCATGGGTAATATTTCATCGGGGGGGAGGGGGCTTTTCATTTATTTTTCATTATATTTTATAGTAATTTGAAATTGCTGAGTCATATTGTAATTTAATTACGTAATACCTCAAGTTCATAAACCAATTAATGTTTTTTAATGAAATTTATTTTTTAGAGGGTAGCTAAGGAAGTGCGTTAACTCACGTTTAAAACACACAATTAAGGTGTTTAAAACAAGGTTAGAGAATATATACATAACATATAAAAGTGTATTCTTATGTAAAATTCACAGAGTAAGATGATGAGAGTATTCTCGAATCTATTAACCCAGCCCTTAGGGGTCCATGGGGAATATTTCATCGGGGGGGGGGGAATTTTCATTTATTTTTCATTATATTTTATAGTAATTTGAAATTGCTGAGTCATATTGTAATTTAATTACGTAATACCTCAAGTTCATAAACCAATTAATGTTTTTTAATGAAATATATTTTTAGAGGGTAGCTAAGGAAGTGCGTTAACTCACGTTTAAAACACAAAATTAAGGTGTTTAAAACAAGGTTAGAGAATATATACATAACATATAAAAGTGTATTCTTATGTAAAATTCACAGAGTAAGATGATGAGAGTATTCTCGAATCTATTAACCCAGCCCTTAGGGGTCCATGGGGAATATTTCATCGGGGGGGGGGGGCTTTTCGTTTACTTTTCATTATATTTTATAGTAATTTGAAATTGCTGAGTCATATTGTAATTTAATTACGTAATACCTCAAGTTCATAAACCAATTAATGTTTTTTAATGAAATTTATTTTTTAGAGGGTAGCTAAGGAAGTGCGTTAACTCACGTTTAAAACACACAATTAAGGTGTTTAAAACAAGGTTAGAGAATATATACATAACATATAAAAGTGTATTCTTATGTAAAATTCACAGAGTAAGATGATGAGAGTATTCTCGAATCTATTAACCCAGCCCTTAGGGGTCCATGGGGAATATTTCATCGAGGGGGGGGGGAATTTTCATTTATTTTTCATTATATTTTATAGTAATTTGAAATTGCTGAGTCATATTGTAATTTAATTACGTAATACCTCAATTTCATAAACCAATTAATGTTTTTAATGAAATTTATTTTTTAGAGGGTAGCTAAGGAAGTGCGTTAACTCACGTTTAAAAACAAAATTAAGGTGTTTAAAACAAGGTTAGAGAATATATACATACCATATAAAAGTGTATTCTTATGTAAAATTCACAGAGTAAGATGATGAGAGTATTCTCGAATCTATTAACCCAGCCCTTAGGGGTCCATGGGTAATATTTCATCGGGGGGGAGGGGGCTTTTCATTTATTTTTCATTATATTTTATAGTAATTTGAAATTGCTGAGTCATATTGTAATTTAATTACGTAATACCTCAAGTTCATAAACCAATTAATGTTTTTTAATGAAATTTATTTTTTAGAGGGTAGCTAAGGAAGTGCGTTAACTCACGTTTAAAACACACAATTAAGGTGTTTAAAACAAGGTTAGAGAATATATACATAACATATAAAAGTGTATTCTTATGTAAAATTCACAGAGTAAGATGATGAGAGTATTCTCGAATCTATTAACCCAGCCCTTAGGTGTCCATGGGGAATATTTCATCGACGGGGGGGGGGGGGGGAATTTTCATTTATTTTTCATTATATTTTATAGTAATTTGAAATTGCTGAGTCATATTGTAATTTAATTACGTAATACCTCAATTTCATAAACCAATTAATGTTTTTTAATGAAATTTATTTTTTAGAGGGTAGCTAAGGAAGTGCGTTAACTCACGTTTAAAAACAAAATTAAGGTGTTTAAAACAAGGTTAGAGAATATATACATAACATATAAAAGTGTATTCTTATGTAAAATTCACAGAGTAAGATGATGAGAGTATTCTCGAATCTATTAACCCAGCCCTTAGGGGTCCATGGGTAATATTTCATCGGGGGGGAGGGGGCTTTTCATTTATTTTTCATTATATTTTATAGTAATTTGAAATTGCTGAGTCATATTGTAATTTAATTACGTAATACCTCAAGTTCATAAACCAATTAATGTTTTTTAATGAAATTTATTTTTAGAGGGTAGCTAAGGAAGTGCGTTAACTCACGTTTAAAACACACAATTAAGGTGTTTAAAACAAGGTTAGAGAATATATACATAACATATAAAAGTGTATTCTTATGTAAAATTCACAGAGTAAGATGATGAGAGTATTCTCGAATCTATTAACCCAGCCCTTAGGGGTCCATGGGGAATATTTCATCGGGGGGGGGGGGAATTTTCATTTATTTTTCATTATATTTTATAGTAATTTGAAATTGCTGAGTCATATTGTAATTTAATTACGTAATACCTCAAGTTCATAAACCAATTAATGTTTTTTAATGAAATATATTTTTAGAGGGTAGCTAAGGAAGTGCGTTAACTCACGTTTAAAACACAAAATTAAGGTGTTTAAAACAAGGTTAGAGAATATATACATAACATATAAAAGTGTATTCTTATGTAAAATTCACAGAGTAAGATGATGAGAGTATTCTCGAATCTATTAACCCAGCCCTTAGGGGTCCATGGGGAATATTTCATCGGGGGGGGGGGGGCTTTTCGTTTACTTTTCATTATATTTTATAGTAATTTGAAATTGCTGAGTCATATTGTAATTTAATTACGTAATACCTCAAGTTCATAAACCAATTAATGTTTTTTAATGAAATTTATTTTTTAGAGGGTAGCTAAGGAAGTGCGTTAACTCACGTTTAAAACACACAATTAAGGTGTTTAAAACAAGGTTAGAGAATATATACATAACATATAAAAGTGTATTCTTATGTAAAATTCACAGAGTAAGATGATGAGAGTATTCTCGAATCTATTAACCCAGCCCTTAGGGGTCCATGGGGAATATTTCATCGAGGGGGGGGGGGAATTTTCATTTATTTTTCATTATATTTTATAGTAATTTGAAATTGCTGAGTCATATTGTAATTTAATTACGTAATACCTCAATTTCATAAACCAATTAATGTTTTTAATGAAATTTATTTTTTAGAGGGTAGCTAAGGAAGTGCGTTAACTCACGTTTAAAAACAAAATTAAGGTGTTTAAAACAAGGTTAGAGAATATATACATACCATATAAAAGTGTATTCTTATGTAAAATTCACAGAGTAAGATGATGAGAGTATTCTCGAATCTATTAACCCAGCCCTTAGGGGTCCATGGGTAATATTTCATCGGGGGGGAGGGGGCTTTTCATTTATTTTTCATTATATTTTATAGTAATTTGAAATTGCTGAGTCATATTGTAATTTAATTACGTAATACCTCAAGTTCATAAACCAATTAATGTTTTTTAATGAAATTTATTTTTTAGAGGGTAGCTAAGGAAGTGCGTTAACTCACGTTTAAAACACACAATTAAGGTGTTTAAAACAAGGTTAGAGAATATATACATAACATATAAAAGTGTATTCTTATGTAAAATTCACAGAGTAAGATGATGAGAGTATTCTCGAATCTATTAACCCAGCCCTTAGGTGTCCATGGGGAATATTTCATCGACGGGGGGGGGGGGGGAATTTTCATTTATTTTTCATTATATTTTATAGTAATTTGAAATTGCTGAGTCATATTGTAATTTAATTACGTAATACCTCAATTTCATAAACCAATTAATGTTTTTTAATGAAATTTATTTTTTAGAGGGTAGCTAAGGAAGTGCGTTAACTCACGTTTAAAAACAAAATTAAGGTGTTTAAAACAAGGTTAGAGAATATATACATAACATATAAAAGTGTATTCTTATGTAAAATTCACAGAGTAAGATGATGAGAGTATTCTCGAATCTATTAACCCAGCCCTTAGGGGTCCATGGGTAATATTTCATCGGGGGGGAGGGGGCTTTTCATTTATTTTTCATTATATTTTATAGTAATTTGAAATTGCTGAGTCATATTGTAATTTAATTACGTAATACCTCAAGTTCATAAACCAATTAATGTTTTTTAATGAAATTTATTTTTAGAGGGTAGCTAAGGAAGTGCGTTAACTCACGTTTAAAACACACAATTAAGGTGTTTAAAACAAGGTTAGAGAATATATACATAACATATAAAAGTGTATTCTTATGTAAAATTCACAGAGTAAGATGATGAGAGTATTCTCGAATCTATTAACCCAGCCCTTAGGGGTCCATGGGGAATATTTCATCGGGGGGGGGGGAATTTTCATTTATTTTTCATTATATTTTATAGTAATTTGAAATTGCTGAGTCATATTGTAATTTAATTACGTAATACCTCAAGTTCATAAACCAATTAATGTTTTTTAATGAAATATATTTTTAGAGGGTAGCTAAGGAAGTGCGTTAACTCACGTTTAAAACACAAAATTAAGGTGTTTAAAACAAGGTTAGAGAATATATACATAACATATAAAAGTGTATTCTTATGTAAAATTCACAGAGTAAGATGATGAGAGTATTCTCGAATCTATTAACCCAGCCCTTAGGGGTCCATGGGGAATATTTCATCGGGGGGGGGGGGGCTTTTCGTTTACTTTTCATTATATTTTATAGTAATTTGAAATTGCTGAGTCATATTGTAATTTAATTACGTAATACCTCAAGTTCATAAACCAATTAATGTTTTTTAATGAAATTTATTTTTTAGAGGGTAGCTAAGGAAGTGCGTTAACTCACGTTTAAAACACACAATTAAGGTGTTTAAAACAAGGTTAGAGAATATATACATAACATATAAAAGTGTATTCTTATGTAAAATTCACAGAGTAAGATGATGAGAGTATTCTCGAATCTATTAACCCAGCCCTTAGGGGTCCATGGGGAATATTTCATCGAGGGGGGGGGGGAATTTTCATTTATTTTTCATTATATTTTATAGTAATTTGAAATTGCTGAGTCATATTGTAATTTAATTACGTAATACCTCAATTTCATAAACCAATTAATGTTTTTAATGAAATTTATTTTTTAGAGGGTAGCTAAGGAAGTGCGTTAACTCACGTTTAAAAACAAAATTAAGGTGTTTAAAACAAGGTTAGAGAATATATACATACCATATAAAAGTGTATTCTTATGTAAAATTCACAGAGTAAGATGATGAGAGTATTCTCGAATCTATTAACCCAGCCCTTAGGGGTCCATGGGTAATATTTCATCGGGGGGGAGGGGGCTTTTCATTTATTTTTCATTATATTTTAAAGTAATTTGAAATTGCTGAGTCATATTGTAATTTAATTACGTAATACCTCAAGTTCATAAACCAATTAATGTTTTTTAATGAAATTTATTTTTTAGAGGGTAGCTAAGGAAGTGCGTTAACTCACGTTTAAAACACACAATTAAGGTGTTTAAAACAAGGTTAGAGAATATATACATAACATATAAAAGTGTATTCTTATGTAAAATTCACAGAGTAAGATGATGAGAGTATTCTCGAATCTATTAACCCAGCCCTTAGGGGTCCATGGGGAATATTTCATCGGGGGGAAGGGGGCTTTTCATTTATTTTTCATTATATTTTATAGTAATTTGAAATTGCTGAGTCATATTGTAATTTAATTACGTAATACCTCAAGTTCATAAACCAATTAATGTTTTTTAATGAAATTTATTTTTTAGAGGGTAGCTAAGGAAGTGCGTTAACTCACGTTTAAAAACAAAATTAAGGTGTTTAAAACAAGGTTAGAGAATATATACATAACATATAAAAGTGTATTCTTATGTAAAATTCACAGAATAAGATGATGAGAGTATTCTCGAATCTATTAACCCAGCAATTAAATTTTAGGGGTCAGGACAAATTTTTTAGGGGTCAGGACAAATTTTTTATTTTATTTTTTTTTAACTTAAAATATTTCTCAGGGTTGTGGGACACTGAAAAAAAAATTGGTGGGGGGGCTGGAGAGATTAGGGGGTCGGGGAAAATTTAAGGGTCAGGCCAAATTCTTTAGGGGTCCGGCCAAATTTTTTTTTTTCTTTTTTTGAACTTAAAATATTCCTCAGGGGAAGAGTGAAAAAAAGTTGGAGGGGGGGGAGGCTGGAGAGATTAGGGGGTCGGGGAAAATTTTAGGGGTCAGGCCAAATTTTTTTTTTTCTTTGAACTCAAAATATTTCTCATGTTTGGGAGAGTAAAAGAAATTGATGGGGGCTGGAGAGATTGGGGGGTCGGAGAAATTTTCAGGGGTCAGGACAAACTTTTAAGTGGTCGGGCCAAATTTTTTTATTTTTTGAACAAAAATATTACTCAGGGTGGGCGAGAGTAAAAAAACTGGGGGGGGGGCTGGAGAGATTGGGGGGGTCGGGGAAATTTTTAGGGGTCAGGACAAACTTTTTATAGGTCGAGCCAAATTTTTTTTGTTTTTTTATTTTTTTAACTAACCATATTTCTTAGGATTGGGAGAGAATAATAAAAAAGTTGGGGCCGTTCTGAAGAGATTGGGGGCTCGGGGAAATGTTTAGAGGTCACGACAAACTTTTTAGGGGTCGGGCCAAATTTTTTTATTTTTTTATTTTTGGAACTAAAAATATTACTCAGGGTTGGGCGAGAGTAAAAAAAAGTTGGGGGGCCTGGAGAGATTGGTGGTCGTGGAAATTTTTAGCGGCGATATAAACGTATTTACCATTCGCACCGGGGCGGCGATAGGTACCTATTTAGCATTCGCACCGAGGAGACTATAGGTACGTATTTAGCATTCAGCGGTGGCGATAGGAACGTATATAGCATGTGCACATGGGATGCCATAAGTACGAATATAGCATGCGCACCGGGAGTGTAAAAAAAAATTGGGGTGGGGGGCAACATTTTTTTCCTTTTCTTTTATCTTTTTCATTGACAATATTTATATGTATGGGGCAGGATGAAAAAAAAATTTTCGGGGCGGGGGAGCTAAAAAAATTTTTTTTTTCTTTTTTTAAACTAAAAATATTTCTATGTATGGGGGGAACATAAAATTTTTGGGGCGAGTCAAAAAATTTTCTTTTCTTTTTTATTTCTTTTAAATTAAAAATATTTCTAAGTATGTGGGAGGATGGAAAAAAAGGTTCGTTGGGGGAGGCAAAAACATTTCTTTTTTTCTGTTTTTAACTAAAATTATTTATATTTATGATAGTGACAATACATGAATGAACACTATTTTGTTTTTCAAACACGACAGGGGTGCACTAATATGAGTTCTTACGTGTGCGAACTGGGCTGGAGATAGGTACATATAGAGTATGTGCACTCTTGCAGAGATAGGTAAGTATGTAGTATGCACACCAGAGCCGCGATAGGTACGAATATATTATGCGCACCAGGCCGGCGATAGGTTTATATATAGTATGTGCCCTGGGGTGGCATAGGTACGTATATAGTAGTGTATAGGGGTGGCGATAGTTATGTATTTAGCATTCGCCATGGGGTTGCGATAGGTACGTATTCAGCATTCGCACAGGGGCGGCGATATGTACATATTTAGTATTCACACTGGGGCAGTGATAGGTACATATGGTGTATGCACATCGGGGCGGCAATATGTACGTATTTAGCATTCACCCCTGGGCGGAGATAGGTACTTATTTAGCATTCAGCGGTGGCGATAAGTACGTATATAGCATGTGCACATCGGCGGCAATAAGTATGTATATAGTATGTGCACCGGGGCGGTGATAGGCATGTATTTAGCATGTGCACTGGGGCAGCGATCGGTTCATATATAGCACGTGCACCAGGGCGCTGATAGGTACGTATATAGCACGCGCACCGGGGCGGCGAAAGGTACGTATTTAAAATTCACACCGGGGCGGCGATAGGTACGTATATAGCACGCGCACCGGGGCGGCGAACGGTACGTACTTAAAATTCACACCGGAGCGGCGATAGGTACGTATTTAGCATTCACACCGGGGCGGCGATAGGTATGTATTTAGCATTCACACCGGGGCGGCGATAGGTATGTATTTAGCATTCACACCGGGGCGGCGATAGGTACGTATTTAGCATTCACACCAGGGTGGCGATAGGTATGTATTTAGCATTCACACCGGGGCGGCGATAGGTATGTATTTAGCATTCGCACCAGGGTGGCGATATGTACGTATTTAGCTTCCGACCCGGGGCAGCGATAGGTACGTATTTAGAATTCACACCGGGGCGGTGATAGGTACGTATTTAGAATTCACACCGGGGCGGCGATAGGTATGTATTTAGCATTCGCACCGGGGCAGCAATTAGTACCTATTTAGCTTCCACACCGGGGCGGCTATAGGTACGTATTCAGAATTTAGGGGTGGCGATAGCTACGTATATAACATGTACACATGGGCAGCAATAAGTACGTACATAGCATGCGCTCTGCGGCGGCAGTCAGTACATATATAGCACGCGCACCGGGGCGGCGATATGGACGTATATAGCACGTGCACCGGGGCGGCGATAGGTACGTATATAGCACATGCACCGGAACGGCGAAAGGTATGTATTTCGCATTCGCACCGGGGCGGCTATAGGTACGTATTTAGCATTCGCACCGGGCCGGCGATAGGTACGTATTTAGCATTCGCACCAAAGCGGCGATAGGTACGTATTTAGCATTCGCACCAAAGCGGCAATATGTACATATTAATTATTCGCAATAGGGCAGCGATAGGTACTTATGTAGCATGCACACCGGGACGGCGATAGGTACTATTTAGCATTCGCACCGAGGCGGCGATAGGTACTTAAATAGTATCTGCACTGGGGCGGCGATAGGTACATATATAGTATGTGCACTGGGGCGGCGATAGGTACGTATATAGTATGCGCACCGGGGTGATGATAGATACGTATATAGTATGAACACCGGGGCGGAGATAAGTTCTTATATAGAAGGCGCAGATAGAGGTGTTACTTTTTATAGAAATATGATATACTATTGCCCTGGCCAACGTAGGAGAAATGGTGGGGAAGAAACAGCTTTCGCAAAAGGCAAAATTAGAAAGTAGCGCTGAAATGGGGTGACCAGGGAAGAGAAAGGTAGAAAGATAAAGAGACGGCTATAGAGAAAGGGGGGGGGAGAGAAATAGAAGTTTGTATATAAAGATGTTACACACACGATTTTTCTTCAATTATATGTTTTTATGACCCCGAGCAACGCCGGGTAGCCCCGCTAGTCTATTATATAAACGTCACCTGTCTGTATGTATGTATGTATGTATGTAAAGCTTCTCCTCCGAAAGTACCCAACAAACGGTCACACGGGTGACATCATTCCGACCGGCCAGCCCAGGCGCGTCTAATATCTCGGAACCGGAAAAAAAAATTGACTCTTCCGGGGTCGACTGAGCACTTTTCTCCAATGGGGGGTGGCTTTTAACTCGATTTTTCAACGTTATTTATACTAATTTGAGAAGAAATCAAATGCAAAGTCACGATAAACCAGAAATGACGTCAGAGAGTGGCAGGAGGAAATTCACTCACACTACAACCAGTTTTTAGACGCTAATATTCCTCCCCCCTTCCCTTCCTATACCTCCTCCTTTCAGGCCAAATTGGGGGGGGGGGTGGGTCGGCATTCGCCGGTGTGAGCGCCTCAGACCAAATTTGTAGGGAGAGCGGAGTATCGGTATTCGCCGGTAGGGCGCCTCAGGCCAAATTTGGGGAGGGGGAGTGTCGACATTCGCCGGTGTGAGCGCCTCAGGCCAAATTTGGGGGAGGGGGAGTGTCGACATTCGCCGGTGTGAGCGCCTCAGGCCAAATTTGGGGGAGGGGGAGTGTCGGCATTTGGCGGTATGAGCACCTAAGGCGAAATTTGGGGGAGGGGGAGTGTCGGCATTTGGTGGTGGGGTGCCTCAGGCCAAATCTGGGGAGGGGGAATGTCGGCATTCGGCGGTATGAGCACCTAAGGCGAAATTTGGGGGAGGGGGAGTGTCGGCATTTGGCGGTATGAGCGCCTCAGGCCAAATCTGGGGAGGGGGAGTGTCGGCATTCGTTGGTATGAGCGCCTCAGGCCAAATCTGGGGAGGAGGAGTGTCGGCATTCGGCGTTGGGGCGCATCAGGCCAAATCTGGGGAGGAGGAGTGTCGGCATTCGCCGGTATGAGCGCCTCAGGCCAAATCTGGGGATGGGGGGAATGTCGGCATTCGCCGGTATGAGCGCCTCAGGCCAAATCTGGGGATGGGGGGAATGTCGGCATTCGCCGGTATGAGCGCCTCAGGCCAAATCTGGGGATGGGGGGAATGTCGGCATTCGCCGGTATGAGCGCCTCAGGCCAAATCTGGGGGAGTCGCCGGTGGGGCGCCTCAGGAAACATTTGGGGAGGGGGAGTATCGGTAATTCGATGGTGGGGCCGCCTCAGGCGAAATTTAGGGGAGGTGGAGTGTAGGCATTCGCCGGTGTGAACGCCTCAGGTGAAATTAGGGGAGGGGGGGGAGTATGAAACCGTCGGTGAGAGCCCGACCTTTGGGAGCGTATTAGCCTGTACTTTAGGGGAGAAGAAATGCCCAAAAAGGAAAAGGGATTAAAAAATAAAATGATAATCTGATTTTTGATTCGAGAGTGTAAAACCGACACCTATCGGATTACACTTAATCTCTAGGCAAAAATGCCGAGAACAGATACTACACTTTGATCTTAGCCAAAAGGCTGACTAAGCTTCTGAAATTAAAATTTTTGGAAGATTTCTATCAGTATTTATAACGAATCTACGACAGTAGCGCGGTCTATCGACTATATACTGTTTAAATTACATTAATAAATTAACAAGTAATAATAACTAGGATTTTCTTTTAACAAACATTGTATAATACTATTTAACAACTTATTTTATGAGTTTTGAATATCAACTATTTTACACGACTTTTTACAAGTTAATATGTAGTAAATTCGAAATAATCTAATGTATTTATGTACTAATCCGATAAAAATGCAGAGTTGCCGGATGTACCCGGTCTTGCCCTAAATTGTGTCCGGTTGTATCAGATCTTCCAATAACTTCTGTCCGGATGCATCAATAACAACATAGGAATCCTACGTTAAGAGTGTGTAGTGAAACAAGGGTTGCTCAATCACATCCGCACCTGTCCCATAATCCCTTGCCGGATGTACCCGGTCTTGACCTAAATTGTGTCCGGTTATATCAGGTCATCATGACGTCAGAGAGTGGCAGTTTTCCTTTCTGTCATTTTTTCCCTCTCACACTTTCTTTCTTAATTATTAATAGACGCTAATATTCCCCCCCCCCTCCCTCCCTGTGGCCGTTCTGTTATCCTGATAGGAATTACCTCCTCCTTTCATGCCAAATTGGGGGGGGGGGGGGTTACGGTATTCGCCGGTGTGAGCATTACCTCCTCCTTTCTTGAGAAGTGTTGAGGTAGGTTCGTATCGGTTCCGTTGTCATGATGCACTATTCACATGCATTACCTCCTCCTTTTTTGAGAAGTGTTGAGGTAGCGTCGTATCGGGTCCGTTGTCATGATGCACTCATCCCATGCATTATCTCCTCCTTTTTTGAGAAGTGTTGAGGTAGGGTCGTATCGGGCCCGTTGTCATGATGCACTCATCCCATGCATTATCTCCTCCTTTTTTGAGAAGTGTTGAGGTAGGGTCGTATCGGGTCCGTTGTCATGATGCACTCATCCCATGCATTATCTCCTCCTTTTTTGAGAAGTGTTGAGGTAGGGTCGTATCGGGTCCGTTGTCATGATGCACTCATCCCATGCATTATCTCCTCCTTTTTTGAGAAGTGTTGAGGTAGGGTCGTATCGGGTCCGTTGTCATGATGCACTCATCCCATGCATTATCTCCTCCTTTTTTGCTCAACGTCCTAGATAGAGGTACTGTAGTGATAGGTTTGGATAATATTTTAACAGCATCTACGCTAGAAAAGGATGGGGGAATGGATAAGAGTTATTTCAGTAGTCCCCAGGAGGCCTCTTTGATTTTGAAATATTCGGCGTTGTCCGGGAGAAAAGTGCTCAATATCCTAGATAGAGCTACTGTAGTGATAGGTTTGGAAAATATTTTAACGCTATCTTCGTTCCCCTTTGGACTATTTCGCAGATCAGGAGAGAGGATACCTAAGTGATTTCAGTAGTCCCCAGGAGGCCTCCTTGATTATCAAAGTACTCGGCGTTGTCCGGGAGAAAAGTGCTCAATGTCCTAGATAGAGCTACTGTAGTGATAGGTTTGGATAATATTTTAACAGCATCTACGCTGAAAAGGATGGGGTAATCAATAAGAGTTATTTCAGTAGTGCTTAGGAGGCCTCTTTGATTCTGAAATACTCGGCGTTGTCCGGGAGAAAAGTGCTCAATATCCTAGATAGAGCTACTGTAGTGATAGGTTTGGAAAATATTTTAACGCCATCTTCGTTCCCCTTTGGACTATTTCGCAGATCAGAAGGAGAGAGGATACCCAAGTGATTTCAGTAGTCCCCAGGAGGCCTCCTTGATTATCAAAGTACTCGGCGTTGTCCGGGAGAAAAGTGCTCAATGTCCTAGATAGAGCTACTGTAGTGATAGGTTTGGAAAATATTTTAACGCCATCTTCGTTCCTCTTTGGACTATTTCGCAGATCAGAAGGAGAGAGGATACCTAAGTGATTTCAGTAGTCCCCAGGAGGCCTCCTTGATTATCATAGTACTCGGCGTTGTCCGGGAGAAAAGTGGTCCATGTCCTAGATAGAGCTACTGTAGTGATAGGTTTGGAAAATATTTAAACGCCATCTTCGTTCCCCTTTGGACTATTTGGCAGATCAGAAGGAGAGAGGATACCTAAGGGATTTCAGGAGTGCTCATGAAGCCTCCTCGATTTTCAAAGTACTCGGCGTTGTCCGGGAGAAAAGTGCTCAATATCCTAGATAGAGCTACTGTAGTGATAGGTTTAGAAAATATTTTAACGCCATCTTCGTTCCCCTTTGGACAATTTTGCAGATGAAAAGGAGGGAGGATACCTAACTGATTTCAGTAGTCCCCAGGAGGCCTCTTTGATTTTCAAAGTACTCGGCGTTGTCCGGGAAAATTGCTCAATGTCCTAGATAGAGCTACTGTAGTGATAGGTTTGGATAATATTTTAACAGCATCTACGCTGAAAAGGATGGGGGAATGGATAAGAGTTATTTCAGTAGTCCCCAGGAGGCCTCTTTGATTTTACAATACTCGGCGTTGTCCGGGAGAAAAGTGCTCAATATCCTAGATAGAGCTACTGTAGTGATAGGTTTGGAAAATATTTTAACGCCATCTTCGTTCCCCTTTGGACTATTTCGCAGATCAGAAGGAGAGAGGATACCTAAGGGATTTCAGGAGTGCTCATGAAGCCTCCTCGATTTTCAAAGTACTCGGCGTTGTCCGGGAGAAAAGTGCTCAATATCCTAGATAGAGCTACTGTAGTGATAGGTTTAGAACATATTTTAACCCCATCTTCGTTCCCCTTTGGACAATTTTGCAGATGAAAAGGAGAGAATGATACCTAAGTGATTTCAGTAGTCCCCAGGAGGCCTCTTTGATTTTCAAAGTACTCGGCGTTGTCCGGGAAAAAAGTGCTCAATGTCCTAGATAGAGCTACTGTAGTGATAGGTTTGGATAATATGTTAACAGCGTCTACGCTGAAAAGGATGGGGAATCGATAAGAGTTATTTCAGTAGTGTTCAGGAGGCCTCTTTGATTTTGAAATACTCGGCGTTGTCCGGGAGAAAAGTGCTCAATATCCTAGATAGAGCTACTGTAGTGATAGGTTTGAAAAATATTTTAACGCCATCTTCGTTCCTCTTTGGACTATTTCGCAGATCAGAAAGAGAGAGGATACCTAAGTGATTTCAGTAGTCCCCAGGAGGCCTCCTTGATTATCAAAGTACTCGGCGTTGTCCGGGAGAAAAGTGCTCCATGTCCTAGATAGAGCTACTGTAGTGATAGGTTTGGAAAATATTTAAACGCCATCTTCGTTCCCCTTTGGACTATTTGGCAGATCAGAAGGAGAGAGGATACCTAAGGGATTTTAGGAGTGCTCATGAAGCCTCCTCGATTTTCAAAGTACTCGGCGTTGTCCGGGAGAAAAGTGCTCAATATCCTAGATAGAGCTACTGTAGTGATAGGTTTAGAAAATATTTTGACGCCATCTCTGTACCACTTTGGAGGGAGGATACCTAAGTGATTTCAGTAGTGCTCAGGAGGCGTCCTTTATTTTGAAAGTACTCGGCGTTGTCCGGGAGAAAAGTGCTTAATATCTTACATAGAGCTACTGTAGTGATAGGTTTGGATAATATTTTAACAGCATCTATGCTTAAAAGTATGGGGGAATCGATAAGAGTTATTTCAGTAGTGCTCATGAGGCCTCCTTTATTTTCAAAGTACTCGGTGTTGTCCGGGAGAAAAGTGCTCAATATCTTAGATAGAGCTACTGTACTGATAGGTTTGGAAAATATTTTGACGCCATATTCGTTCCCCTTTGGACTATTTTGCAGATGAAAAGGAGGGAGGATACCTAAGTGATATCAGTAGTGCTCAGGAGGCGTCCTTGATTTTGAAAGTACTCGGCGTTATCCAGGAGAAAAGTGCTCAATATCCTAGATAGAGCTACTGTAGTGATAATTTTGGATAATATTTTAACAGTATTTACGCTGAAAAGGATGGCGGAATCGATAAGAGTGATTTTAGAGTAATAAGAGTGATATGCACCGGGGCGGCAATAGGTACGTATATAGTATGTGCACTGGGGCGACGATAGGTACGTATATAGTCTGCGCACCACGGTGGTTATACATACGTATATAGTATTAATACCGGAGCGGAAATAAGTACCTATATAGAAAGCGCAGATAGAGGTGGTACTTTTTATAGAAATATGTCATACTATTGCCCTGGGCAACGTAGGAGAAATGGTGGGGAAGAAGCAGCCTTCCCAAAAAGCAAAATTAAAAGTAGCGGTGAAATGGGGCGACCAGGGAAGAGAAAGGTAGAAAGATAAATAGACGGCTATAGATGAGAGGGGGAAATAGAAGTTTGAATATAAAGATGTTACACACGCGATTTCTTCTCAATTATATGTTTTTATGACCCTGAGCAACGCCGGGTAGCCCCGCTAGTTTTTTATAAACCTTGGTTTGTTTATATGTTTATATATTTGTATTTACAGGAT
>OY744535.1:73074047-73081547 GCA_963556195.1 Sepiola atlantica
GTAAACGGAAGTGTATATTTATGAATTTCGAAATTAAGTACTTGTTTTAAATAGAATTTTAGAAATGAATTTCATTCAACTGCATTGCCTTTAAGATTAAAACATATTTTATTTTATTCTAACGTATTTTTCGTTTCAATAAATATTCGGCCATTGTGCAATATAGTATAATTTCGTTAAAATAAGATGACAGGCTAAATTAAAAATGTCTGGACCCAGTTTCTGGAAATCACTGAAATCTGTAACTTTTCGTAATTTTCTCTTTTTAATTGGGCAAAAAATTAAATTTTATTGCATTTAGAACTATTATTTTTTTCTATATTAGTTTATTTGTTTTTGACCCCAAGAGACGAACACCCATCAATCAATCTTAAAAAAGACTTAAAACAATTTGGAAATTTAGACAGCTAGTTAGAAAAATAATTTTTCTTGCGTTTGGTAACAGTTATTTGTTGACTATTTGTATTTTTCCCTTTTTCCTGTTAACTATACTGCATAATCGCAAAATATTCGATTAGTAATAAAAATAGGAAGAAATGCTGAGATTGAACCAGGGACCTTTCTTTCATCTGAGAAAAAGGGGCAAGTAACAAATCTATTTGATTGGCGATTAAAATTTGCAATTAATATTTATATGGGAAGAGAAGAAGAAAGGGGAAGGAGACACAGGCGTTCGTATAGTCGAATATTCTTCTTCTTTCTTACACTTGTATTCATCTCAAACAAGGCATATTGCCACTTAGACGTAAGGGGCTACGGTGAATTAAAAAAATGAGAATGGAGGACATTCCAAAGAAAGCGGTCCGAGGAAAAAAGCTATTGGAGTAGAAAGTTTGGAGGGGGCTGGGGTAAGCAGCTATCAAAAAGCGCAACTGCTCTCTCTGGTGGTTCAGACGAAAAGGACCGTATTCTCTTTACCAATCTACCACATTTGCTTACTGTGCAGGTGATGTCACAGCCAGGACACGTAGTCTTCTTCTAATTTTGATCAAAAAAGTCCACTCTATCGATTTTTTGACTCGACGTGGAAATTTACCATGCAAAGCCTATTCTTACTCGCACACACTCGTCTCTAACATTATATATATATATATAAAATATATATATATATATATATATATATATATATATATATATATATATATATGTATATATATTTAGGCAAACATTATTAGATAACACAGAGTGACTTTGTTTGATGCGAGTTTTTTTATTTTTTCAATTTTCCGAATTGTCCATCTAATGTTTCAGTCAAATTGATGTAAATATGATCCATGGGTTTCTTCTTCCATTCTTTTTTCTTTTTTGCAAGTACAAAAAAAGAATGGAACAAGAAACCCATGGATCATATTTACATCAATTTGACCGAAACATTAGATGGACAATTCGGAAAATTGAAAAGAAAAAAAAAAGTCGCATCAAACAAAACCACTCCGTGTTATTTAATAATGTTTGCCTAAATGAAAATATTCTGCCTAAATACATATATATATATATATATATATATATATATATATATATATATATATATATATATATATGTGTGTGTGTGTGTATGTATAATTATATATTTGAAGAAAACTTAAAATCTATTCTTCCATTTAATTTGAATTAGATTATATTTTCATCTTTATCTCAACTCTAAGAGAGTAGAAGGTGGACCTTGTGTTTACTTTCGGCAGCCTCGTACTCTCGCTTCCTTTATTTCGTCATTTAGTCATCACATTCCATGAGGGATGTTTCATACAAAGGAGGAAGAATTGCTGTTTTCTGGGTCGGAATCTATCCATCTGACACTTATTGTTGGCCAGTGTTTTACCGTGAAGTAGTATTTTTTTAGCTCTACATCAAGTGGCTTCATGCCTGGTCTGGGGCGATTTCCATTAAAAACCCCTCTATTTTCGGTACTTTAAGCCCGATTTCCCCACTGATCATGAGACCACTTTCTGTAGGATAACAATTTAATAAGTGGCTGTCACTTTCGTCTTAATGGATCGATTGGCGGCGGCAACTTCAAAGAAGATTAACCAAATCCTGTAGATTAAAAAAAAAAGTACAATTGTAATCCCGTAATCTCTCGACGCCAGCGGAGATTTTTAAATGTTCAAGCAAGCATAAAGCTTTAAAATGATTTTGAAAAAAAAAAGTGAGGATCACCGATTTATCATTATCGCATGCGTTATATTGTTTGATTGGCACGCTGTCTGAGAAATTAAATGCTCCAATGCACAAATTATGCACCGAGAGATAAACCTGTCAAGCGTCATCTTAACTTTATTTAGATAAAGTTAGGTATGTTTATATGTTCATATATTTCTATGTATAAGATAACATTAAAAGATCATTCGTTTATATCTATGCAGATGACACAATCATCTATGGCAGCACTTCATAGAGCATTAATGATAAATATCTTTCTGATTCTCTCTTTTCCGACCTGGCACACGTTATGCAATAGGGAAAGAGTATTGATTTACTCCTGTCCGGAGTTAGCCACAAGGCCAGTTTTTATCTTACTCCCTCAAGTAAGATGTGACCCAAGGTCGTGTCGAGAAAGTGGGGTTTAATTATTGCCTGGGCAGTCCCGTCGGCATTCCCCGTTTGGGGCGCCTATGTGAGTAAGCAATAAACTTACTCCTCCCCAAAGAGGGGAGGCGAAGCCTGGGAGGGTGGACCTCCTAAAACTGCACAGGACAGCCCATAGACCGGCGTAAATCAAGCCCCGAAGGCCAAGACAATACCAGTCTAAGGAGTGCAGTATCCATCGGAACAGATACTACACTTTGATCTTAGCCAAAAGGCCAAGAAAATAAGGGAAAGAGTAGCTGGTTAAATTAAATACATCTAAACCAAGCTTCTCTCCTTTCACAACCAAGGCTTGGATCCTCACTTTGTCGCCCCAGTTTAATTAGAATCGAGCTCCCATTGAGGTGGCCCTTTATTTTAGTAAGCTTCTTACATTGATGTTTACCCCAGATCTGACATAAGCAGAGGACTGTTGTAGGTACCTTTTATTAGAATTTGAAACCGACAGTACCGATGTTGTTCTGATCTTGTGTAATACATATATAACCTACTACACTAAATGATAGCAGAAGCTTTAAACGCCGACGTATGTAGATAAACAAATTTAATATTTACTTATATATATATATATATATATATATATATATATATATATATATATATATATATATATATATATATATATATATATATATATATATATATATATATATGTAAGAAGACTATTTACAAATAAATATTAAATTATTTATACCTACATACGCCGGCGTTTTAAGCTTATGCTCTCATATGTGTAAGGAGAGACAATTTCAGATGGTCACAGGGCGCGAACCCTGTTCACAGAGTCAATGAATACTCTACAGACTTTTACTCCATCCCCACGGCCAAGCAAAAACTATCACCTGATACATGAGAAATTAAGTTTTTTTATGCCTAAATACAACGGAGAGTAAACAGCAGACAGTCTAGATGTTTCACCGAACGCTGTAGAAACCTTGCGTATAACAAAATGCAAGTCTGTTTGTAATATCTCTGAACAGTGCACAACTTTAATTTCTTAAAGGGGCTTTATAATTATAATATTTATAAATAAATATTAAATTATGTATACGTACATACGCCGGCCTTTTAAACTTACGCTCTCATCAGTGTAGGGAATGGCAATTTCAGACGGGCAGTAAACATCAGACTATCTAGAGTGTTGAACGAGCGTTATATATATATATATATATATATATATATATATATATATATATATATATATATATATATATATATATTTACTTCTTTATAATATAGCAGGAAAAATCCTAACAATTCTCAAACCTTATTAAACCTTCCTTACACTAAATTTAAACAAACATACATAACACTCTAAGCAAATACGCGTCCAAACGAGAGTGACACGTGGCTTCACATTTCCGAAACAGATGACAACAGAAACTGAAGAGAGCTGGATTGCTAAGTCCTTTTGTGCTTGAAACCGACGGTACTAATGTTGTACTAATTTTTCTGTGCCAAAATAAATAAATATATATATATATATATATATATATATATATATATATATATATATATATATATATATAAGCGTTCTTTTTTATTTCTATTTGAATGCAAGCTATCCCAATTATTGCATGAAATGCGCATGTCAAAAAAATTAGCATGCTGTGGAAAGATATAGGTGTAACTAATTTAAATTTACATATCGAATGAAATCTAAATTGGTTCCTAATAAGAACGAGTCACTGGATTCGTATCAATTCCAGCAATACCAAATATATTTACGTAAATATCGTGGATAGTATTGACAAAACGAATGAGAAGTCAAAAATCCATGATTGTAATTAGTTACAGATATATGGCAGACGAACTTTCCCTAAAATACATGTACACCTCCTGCGATGCATGCATACACTCATGCCATTTTTCATTGTGCATAATAAAGACTCTTCGTTCTGAAGCTAAAAACGGGGAAAAATTACATCCGTGTCTATAATACGACGATGTGTTAGAACTATTTCGATGTAATTCTTGGATACCATATAAGTAATAGTATTTATTTGTATTTATTTTTCTTGTAAGCAACTAAATGTCTAGAAGTTTGCTCTAACCTGTAGATGAAAAATAGGCCGATGACGATGAATATTTGTATGGTTTTCAGAAAGGTTAATTTTCAATTCTGCAACTGATACTGAAGATGTTCTTTTAATGGTTCTAAAGGGAGCTTTTTGAATAGTTTTAATCAAACTCAAGTGGACGTGTAGATTGACCGTTATCTTAGATGGAGAAATTTCCATCAAGAATATAGGACACCGCTTGATTATAGATATAACCTTATCATAAACTCAATCATAAGAATACTATTCTTCTTTTTGTTATCTGATGTGTTCTTCTTCTTTCGTGTGAATCAGATGATTCTGATGTTGGTATTAGTTTCCCCGATGTTTTTCTAGTTATAAATCTTTCTGGAAATACATCGGGTACTTACGGGAAGGACCATGAGAAGGTTGCCAACATCTCTAAGTTAAAGTGGTACTTTGGAACCGATTGGATTTGAACATAGAACACCCAGGTCTTCAGTCCGTGTCCTTATCCACTTAAACACCGTCACCTCCCACCTTATGCGTAAACCCCGAACATCTTGACACGATTATAAGTTTAGTCCGGGTGAAAGCTGATTATACAGAGACTTTGTGCACAGTGTATGTCCATCTTATCATCGGCCTTCAATTTGTCGTTTCCGGCGATTTCTAATGCAAAAGCAAGTTTCGCAACGGTTCGTTGTTCGGACTTAGCAGATGTCCAAACCATCTGAACCGCCCTTTTCATATCTTGCCCTCAATCGGTGCGATGTCGTGACCCCTTCGGATGTACTCATTGCAGACGTGGTCGAGCGGTGTAATTCCAGACATGCAGCCGAGCACCTTATTTACCATAACGGCAAATCTTCGCTCCGCCTTCCTCATTGTCGGTAAGCACTCGGAGCTGTACAAAGCGATGCGTCTCATAACATACCGGTAGATCTTCGACGTTAGACGGTCACTTATCTTGTGGTCACAAAGGATGCCGGTGGTGGGCGTCGCTTGATCCCCGTCGCATTGATGTGCGCAGCAAATTCACCGAGGATGTTTCCGTCATCCATTAAAAAGTGCTAATATCTCTATTAGAATTTCAAAACTATCCGAAAATGAAAGCATATTTGATGAAAATTGGAAAATAAAGATATAGGCGCTCATTTCTGTTTTTCTATTGTCTATCTATAAATGCTCTAGAATTGTAAATTATTAGCTATTGAGCTTAAATTCGAGGGTTTTGGCATATAAAATGTAGATCTTAACTGATGAGTCTTCAAAAGGACAAACAAGATTAAATAATTAATATTTATAATTATATAAGCCCGCTTAATTAATATTTATAATTATATAAGCCCACTTAATGAAGGAAGGTCACTTTGTTTGAGACAAAATAATTTGTGTCACTTAAGCAGTAATGAAAAGGCTCCATCTCTTGATTGAAACAATACTGATTTAAAACAGTATTTGCACGTCTCATTCACAAAGCTGATCCGTTGGCTGCGTGGTTATAGAGGTTCAGTTACAAGACTTAAGATCTGAGGTTCGAACCGGGCGTTTGACAGATCAGTGGTATATCTCCACTTATGAGCGTTACAAAGGCGGAACAAGCTCGTCTGTGGATATGTTATTTAATTATTAATATATATATATATATATATATATATATATATATATATATATATATATATATATATTTAAAGTGAGAAAATAAAAATAAAAATTATATCTGTAAATTATATCCTATCTTGAATAGTCAATGGTAGTCTATTGATTTTGAAATACGTGCTCTTATCATCAGAGGGGAATCGATGAATAAATAATAGAATTTACTGTAATGAAAACATTTGAAAATCTAAAGTTATAAAAGATATAGAAAATATACAACAATTTAAAAGGTTTAAAATATACAAATAAAATTATCGCATTAAAGAAAGTTCGTTTAATCAAATCCGAAGATTTAAAGTATGAATCAAGTGCAGGGGGATAAGTCGAAGATAATCCAGACATCGTAAGTGTTTAAATGTCCCATTCTGAGAGATTGAAGTATTCAAATTCAGGTCAAAATTCGTTGGGAGTGAAATGAATGAGCAAAAAAACAAAAAAAAACATAAATAGATGTCCTGAGGAATTGATAAAAAGTTGACAAAAATAAAAATGAACAAGTTTTCAAAGCGATACTTTTACTTCCCGGGTCGTGTAAAAAGATGGTACATATTTTTTTCAAACCAGGGGAGAATAAGAATTGAAAATCACTGGATTAAGGAAACATATATTTTGTTACATAAAACCATTGTTTGAACAATTGTTGATTTGATAAATATTGCATTTTATCTATTTTTTATTCTCATACCTTATATATATATATATATATATATATATATATATATATATATATATATATATATATATATGAGAAGAATGTTGTAGTTCGCTTGGAGCATTGTGTATAGTGTAAGAATAATATTTTGGAGGCGATAACAATGCGTTGTTGAAGTGACACATACGACACGTGGAATCGTAAAAACAAAACAAAGTGACAATATTGAAAAGTCAATAATTTTCAAAGTTTTTTATTTTATTTACCAGTGTATCGTTGACCGTGGTGTTAGGTTGGAGTGTGTCCTTTTCATTATTTTTTTTTTAAAAATTTTCGAGGGTATCGCTCATCCTCAGAATAAAATAAATACACCACTCGTTGGAGTGTGTTTTTTTTGCCAAAAGCCGGGGCCGGAAATGCTGGTTTGTTTTTAGTAGTAGGTTCGCAGAGGTTTGTTTATTTTTTTTTTTAATTTTTTTTTTAAATACATTTTTATTTATTTATTATTTACTATTTTTTTTTTACCTAAGACAACACCTATCTAAACCTAGAACACCTTTCAACACGAACCCTTGCACC
>OY744535.1:73084047-73091547 GCA_963556195.1 Sepiola atlantica
ACGCAGGTATGCAGGCTGGATCACCTACGTACACATACCAAAACTAATCACACACGCAAGTAGACAGAGTGCCGGCAAAGTCATAACATTTGAAGAACAACTCTAAGCATTCTGAACAAAATGTACTCAACTACCGCACACGAAGATGACCGGAAAGATGACAGTCAAAATCACACATACTTAAAAACAAAACGTAACTTTGACCCAGAGAAGCAAACACTATAGAAAATACACACGCACACACATACACACATACACGCGCGCAGAAACATCTAACTGTAAAAAGAAAAATGTTTTTTAATGGAAAATATATCTGAAGAGAGCCGCACAAGGTTTGAAACGCGTTATAAAATCTCAAAATTGTAAAATGATGAAATAATAAAATGACAAACAATTGTTGAAAAAAGTTTTTTTACAAAGGTTGGTAGCTCCTCACTTCTTTAAATATATATATATATACATATATATATATATATATATATATATATATATATATATATATATATATATATATATATATATATTTATTGTTCACACATCCAATGATTTATCTATTGTAAATCCTTTAGTTTAAAAATGCACATTTTTTATATCAAATTGTGTAAATGTGAACTTTCTTTTGTTTAGATCTATTTATGGATACAAACACACCCACTATATATATAGAAGCACTTTTGAAACACTCGCCTGTTTCTAGTAACACTGAAGCTGTCTGTGGAGGAGCAATATAATATATTTATATATATATATATATATATATATATATATATATATGTGTGTGTGTGTGTGTGTGTGTATAGTGTGTGTACGTGTACGTGTTCCTTTGTGTGTGTATTATTTTTATGTTTTATCTTTTAATTTTCCCGCTTTTTTCCCTTTCGTCGTTCTATTCATTCTTTTGCTGATAGCTTTTGTGCACCGACTGTAAGCAGTTACAAACCGCGAACCCCGACCGCGAAGACTAAATAACCTGCCTCTGCCCCCACACATGCACCTATGCATCTCAAGCAGACAGGCCGACCGCCGATTTTAATCAAATGATTGAGATGAGTGATTTCTTCGAACTGACCTTCGATACAGCTTCCATTGTATACACCACTAAGAACTTGAGCGAACGGGGAGAAAGAAAAAAATTATAAGCCCTCATTTTATTCTCCACCGTTTCGTATTTTTTTTCTTCTATTTTTCCCTCAAGACGTTTGGACTATTAGAAAGGCCGCTGAACCACTACAACACCATCACGACAACCGCGATCATTGGATTTCCATACTCGGCCTTTTCTGTCTGTCTGTCTGTCTGTCTGTCTTTGTCTCTCTTTCTTTCGTTCTATCTTTCTCTCTTTCTTTCTCTCCCTCTCTCTCTAAATGCGTCAAATAACGAGAAATACATTTCAATAGTCGCTATTTCTCTGTCTGCCTCTCTTTCTCTCTCTATCGCCCCTTTCTATTTTCTCTTAATCTCTCTTTTCCTCTTTCACCCTCTCAACTCCTCTATATATCTCTCTTTCTAAATGCGTCCAACCAAGACCAACACTCAACCTTTCTCCGTCTGTCTCTCTTTTCTCTCTTTCTCTCCTTTTCTCTATCGTCTTTCCTCTCCATCTCTCTCATGTTATGTGTCTTTTCTTTCTATCTCCCTCTTTCTTTCTCTCCCTCTTACCCATCCCTCATCTCTCTCTCTAAATTCGTCAAATACATTTTTTGAAATAAATTGTTGCAAAATACGTTATTATATTGCCAATAACATCGTATAACAACAACAGATGAAAATTAGCTAGTCAGAAGCAAGGTTTTATTTCTCAGTTTAAATGCTATTTGGATCTGCCATTGAAAATCCGACAAGATTACCTTATATGTTAGATTGTTCGAATTTTTTTTTTTAAGTAACTTAGTCCGTTGCACTTTAGTTTGAAATATCATTTCCTTTGGTCTGTCATGCTTAAGATTCAAATAGCATTTACTTTCATCTGCACCCTTAATTTTTAATTAACAGTTATGTTGGTCTTGTTACGCTGTAGTTAGAAATAGTAGTTTGTTAGTCTGTCATGTTTACGTTAAAAAGGATTGAAGTTGGTATGTTAGTCTGTCAAGCAGCAGTTTCAAATTGGACTTTCGTTGGTCTGTTCAAACTTAAGTCTTAAATATAATTTTCGTTGAATGCCACGCTTTTCATCAGTATGTGGTGAATAAGTTTGAAATACTATTTACGTTCGTCTGTCATGCTTTAGTTTATAATGCTATTTTTGTCAGTTTGTCATACGTATGTTTGAAATAAAATTTTAGTCGATCAGTCAGGATTAAATCTGAAATAGCATTTTCATCAACACATCTTAAGAATATTCGTACTTCTCTCTATCTGTCCCTCTCTCTTTCGTCCTCTTATTCTCTCTTTTTCTTTCTCTTTCTCCGTGTTTGTTTCCACCATCTCTCTCTCTGTCTCTCTCTCTCTCTCTTTCTCTGTGTCTCTCTCCTAGTCCCTGCATCCTTTTTTCTCTTGATCTTTCTCCGTTTGTGTCCCCCGTATGTCTTCCCGTCTCTCTCTCTCTCTCTCTCTCTCTCTCTCTCTCGTGTCTCTCTTTCTCTTTATTGGCTTTTCATCGGCCTTTTACTTTCCCGCCTTTATTCGCCTCGTCTTCGGCTTTCCCAAATCAAATCGTTTTTGCAAAAGAAAGAGTTCAAACAGCGACCGATTAACGCTTCATTTACAGCCTTCAATTCCGTGGCACGATTCCATAACTTGGCTGATGGCGACTAATCGATACCGCTTTGCACTCTATATTCTTAAGAAGTTCTTTCCGAAAGAAATTAGTTTCAACCATCTGACATAGGTTAACGGACGAGCCTTGGAGATTTGCGATCATGCGAACACTTCGATCCTCATTTAGGGATTCAGCTTTTGAGGCAATATGATCTTACTTTTTTTAGGTACGTCTCAAGGATAGACATCATATGTATGAATTGGTAAAAAAGTTCTATAGAGTTCCTTGTAGTATATTGAACTTACAATTAGTAAGAATCAACTCCATAGTTCAAATACATCTCAAATTGAAAGATGATCCATTTTCAATTACAAAAAAGATCAACATAAAATAAAATAAACTTAAAATTAAAAACATAATATAATAGTCACTGACAATGTGTATGTACATATCTTTCTATAAAAGAACTGTGTAAAATTCGTTATCCGTATAATAAAACAAATAAATTTATAGCTCTAATTTAAATACTGTATAATTTCTCCCAGTGCCTTCAGCAGCTTCGTTTGTTCAGTGAGTAAATCACTAAACGCAAGAAACTTAGATCCGGTTACGAATCTAGTTACGTTTAACCCCACTGTTTAGTAGCAGAGACGACGAAACTCATGTATTTTGATTGTATATATATATATATTACTATATATATATATATATATATATATATATATATATATATATATATATGTATATATGGCAATTACTCGCCATCCTGAAGCTTTTAAGTATTATCAAATTAATCAAAGTAAATTGATAGAACAAATCCAAAGCTATCTAAATATAAATAACAATAATGTAGAATATGTATAATCGTATATATAACACATATACTAATTATATAAAAAATAGTTACGTTTAATAGACAATAGAATGGGATGAAGAAGGAAAGAAATGTTGAAAAAGTTAAAAAAAGGAGAAAGAGAAAAAATCGACAGTTAGCTTATAACGCCGATTGGAGACGCTGTGAGTTTTAAAAAAAGAAGAAGAAAGAGAGAAAGGATGGACAGTTGGCTTATGAACGCCGGTTGGAGGCGCTGTGAGTTAAAAAAGAAAAAGAAAGAGAAAAATCGGCAGTTAAGCTTATGGACGCTCTGAGTTGACAAGGGGGGTTTAATATTTATTTGAAATTGATGTCAAAGAATTGAACAACAAAGGAGGAGGAGGAGGGGAGAAAAAATGACTAAAAGTATATATATGTATATATATATATATATATATATATATATATATATATATATAATTAAAAAAAATTTTTAATGGATTCGTCTACACACTTTAAAATGCAGCAACATTTTTGTAAGTAACGGATACATTTTATTAGACAGACGAACCACACAGGTAAGGAGGACTTTTTTTCTTTTTTTTTTAATAACTAATATAAGTTAGCAAAACATTTATACGAAACAAAACTTAGGTTTAGTATACGGAACGTTTATGTTTTTGTCTTTTAAGGGAAGTGGGGTCTGATCAACTCTGCTGGGACAACATGAAATTAAATACTGTATTGTTTTTATATTCCCGAAACAGTTTTTCATGGTAAACAACTGATGATCCCTTAAATAATGTTAGAAGCAAACTAATATAATAACTGAAAAAGTTAAATTTACTTACATGAGTGATTTTCCACTGAACGACTTGGGACTTAAGTTTTTTTCATTTTTTATTTTTTTAAATATAGTTTTAATGGTTGAGAAACTTCCAAGGCTATATATATATATATATATATATATATATATATATATATATATATATATATATATATATATATATATATATATTAATAATAGAGTTTATGTATCTGTCTGTCTGTCTGTCTGTCTGAAGCCGAAACTCCATCAAAGTAGTATGACTATTATTAAGTCCGCCAGCGTTCATAATATTTGTATACCTTTAGAATTAGGAAACCATTAATCAATTAATTTAGATTAGATAACATTAAATAACATTAGATAACGTATAAACAAAGAAGAACGAAATTTCAAGACGAGGTTGCGATTAGAACGGAAAACGTGTCATGCCATTTTCTTCATAAACCAGCCAGTTTTTTAAACCATACTTTCAATGGCGAGTACTGTTAAAATTGCAAAGTCATCCTTTCGAAAGTGACGGCATTTTGAGAGAATGTTTTTCACGTTATAAATCTTTATTTTCATTACATTTTTAAGATAAGGTGTTTTGCTGTAAATTAAAGTTAAACATTAGTAAATGGTTGACCATTTTGGAAAACTAAATTGCTGACTCATCCTTCCGGTACTTTCCGGAAGTGACGTCATCGTGAGAGGATTTTTTCAGAGTTTTCATTCTTTATTTTCATTACGTTTGTTAAGACAATGTGTTTTGCTGTAAATTGAAGTTTATCAAGGCATATCCCAGCCATTAGTAAATGGGTGACCATTTCGGAAAAATAAATTGCTGACTCATCTTTCCGGTCCGTCCGGAAGTGACGTCATTGTGAGAGGATTTTTTCACATTATCATTCGTTGATAGGACAAGGTTTTTTTTTTATTGTAAATTGAAGTTAAGCAACAAATATCTCGGCCATTACTAAATGGGTAACCATTTTGGAAGAATAACAAAAC
Organism: Sepiola atlantica; assembly: GCA_963556195.1. NCBI lineage: Eukaryota > Metazoa > Mollusca > Cephalopoda > Sepiida > Sepiolidae > Sepiola > Sepiola atlantica. Next base: position 73,089,379 of record OY744535.1, read on the forward strand.
TGGTTATTTGATATGACGTAGGCGCCTTCAATAGCATATTTAAATATGAGTCCTTTGATATGACCGAGGCGCTTCCTAATTTAAAAAAAAATTTTCAACTATAAATGGGGAAGGGTAACAAAAAACATTTTTAGGGGGTTGTTTAAAATTTTTTTTTTTTTTTCTAACTAAAAATATTACTATTCATGAGGAAGGGTAAAAATGTTTTTTTTAGGGGGGGGGGTAGGTTAAAAATTTTTTGTTGTTTTCTTTTTCTTACTGTAAATATTACTATTCATGAGGAAGGGTAAAAAATAAAATTTTAGGGGGGGGGTTCTTTTTCTAACTGAAAATATTACTATTCATGGGAAAGGGTAAAAAAAATTGGGGGGGGGTTAAAAAAAATTTAATTTTTTATATTTTTAACTGAAAATATTAGTATTTATGGGGGAGGGTAAAAAAAATTGGGGGGGTAAAAAAAATTTTTTTTCCTTTTTTTAACTTAAAATATTAGTATTCATGGGGGAGGGTAAAAAATTGAGGAGGGGGAATGTTTTTTTTTGTTATTTTTTTAACTGACAATATTCTTGGTTAGAAACAAAGAAAATCAATGTCTACTCATCCAAGAAATTTGACTGGGGCTCCGTCGGTTTACGGGTAAGCGTTCATTTAAAAAATATGCGACCGGGGGGGGGGAGCATATATTTGCTAGTATTAATATTGGAGTTTATGTATCTGTCTGTCTGAAGCCGAAACTCCAGTATGACTATTTACTAAGTCCGCCAGCGTTCATAATATTTGTATACCTTAAGAATTAAGAATGAATTAATTTAGATTAGATAACATTAAATAACATTAGATAACATATATAATAAACAAAAGAAGAACGACATTTCAAGATGAGGCTGCGATTAGAACGGAAAACGTGTCAAGAATTTTACTTTATGTTTTATTTACTCCTCCCCAGGAGTTAGGCACAAGGCCAGTTTTATCTTACTCCCACAAGTAAGATGTCACCCAAGATCGGGTCGAGAAAGTGGGGTTTGAAAAGCCAGCGCTCGAGAGGTGAGCACTCTGGCCATTTAAAAATTGCCTGGGCAGCCCCGTCGGCATTCCCCGGTAGGGGCGCCTCAGACAGTAAGCAATAAACTTACTCCTCCCCAAAAAGGGGAGGCAAAGCCTGGGACGGTGGACCTCCTAGAACTGCACAGGACAGGCGTGCAGTATCCATCGGAACAGATACTACACTTTGATCTTAGCCAAAAGGCCAAGATGTAATACTTTTTCAAGTTCCTTATATACTGTTATTAAACGTCGTTCAGACACTAGACGGGTTTTGTCATTTACACAAGTCATTCCTTTTAACCTTCAATTAAATTCATATTTACAAATATACACTTATAACTTCTATTATCAAATTTACATATGTATTTACAATATATTCCGATGAGGTGATATTAATAAAAAAATATTCATACAATTAATTTAAGCCATTTTCTTCATAACCGGCGTGTTCTAAACCATACTTTCAATGGCGAATACTGTTAAAATTGCAAAGTCACCCTTTCGAAAGTGACGAAATTTTAAGAAGATTTCTTTTCACATTTTCATTACATTGTCAAGATGAGATATTTTGCTGTAAATTAAAAGTAAACAAGGCATATCCCAGCCATTAGTAAATGGGTGACCATTTTGGAAAACTAAATTGCTGACTCATCCTTCTGGTTCTTTACGGAAGTGACGTCATCGTGAGAGGATTTTTTCACAGTTTTCATTCTTTATTTTCATTACGTTGATAAGACTAGGTGTTTTATTGTAAATTGAAGTTAAGCAACAAATATCTCGGCCATTACTAAATGGGTAACCATTTTGAACGAATAACAAAACTGGTTCTTTGATATGTCGTAGGCGCCTTCAATAGCATATTTAAACATGAGTTCTTTGATAAGACCGACGCGCCTCCTAATTATTTTTAATTTTTTTAAACTATGAATGGGGGAGGGTAAAAAATCTTTTTGGGGGAGGGGATAATTTTTTTTGTTTTTATTTTACTTATAAAATATAACTATTCATGGGGAAGGGTAAAAAAAAAATTTTTTTTGGATGGGGGCAACATTTTTTTTTCTTTTTCTAACTGAAAATATTACTATGCATGGGGAAGGGTAAAAAAAAATGTTTCATTGGTGGGAG
>OY744535.1:73094047-73096547 GCA_963556195.1 Sepiola atlantica
TATATATATATATATATATATATATATATATATATATATATATATATATATATATATATATATATGAGTGTGTGTATATGTGTGTGTGTGTGGATTGGAAAGCCAATTCCTAGCTGTGTAAGACTTCTTGCGTCTAATAGATCGGCCGCTAATGACATCTCGGATGGGCTAAGTCTATCTGCCTCATCACTCTTACATCGCCATAGGACTTCGAAAATCTAAGAAGTCCATGAGCATGAAATTGGTTTAATGAAACCGCAACAGCTCTCAATAAGCCAGACTAAAGATGGTCCTTTGGGTTGGTTTGATTTTATTTTTGCTAGGAATATTAAAAAAATAGAGATGTACCAACGTTTGTCTTTACTATGAAACGCCCCGATATTTGGGTGCAAGTGTAGATCAGAGACTGCATCCCCGCATCCTCCCCGGTGCTGCTTTTCGATGTTTGTTCTTTGATGTGAATCACGAACGATTTTAATTCAATCTAATCAGGAACCATAATCGAATTTTCGGAGAGTTCTAGCAAAGCCCTGTTTCCGGGGAAACGTCCGCGTATACTAAAAGGAAAAAATCCCAGCTAAAAAATGTTAAATGATAATAATAATGATAATAATAATAATAATAATAATAATAATAATAATAATAATGATAATAAAAATAATAATAATTGTTATAATAATAAAAATGATCTAAGATCATGAGAGATTTAATTACTTTACTTACATTGATAAAAAACTTTCTATGGATATTTGATAATGGTTGCTTTATTATCTCTCTCTCTCTCTCTCTCTCTCTCTATATATATATATATATATATATATATATATATATATATGTATATATGGTGCATGTATTTATTTTGTTTAGTAGATGTTAATCCAATAGAACTCCAGTGTTTATAAAAAGTGCTCAACAGTAGAGCTGTTTTTTAGTATACATTTTAATCTATACAAACAATTTTGGTTACATATGTGCATACATGTTTCAGCTGCTTCCTCTTGTAGATCTAACTTCCTCAGACCTTTACAAAAATGAAATAAAGAAATGACTAACTTGCTTATTCTGTGTTTTACCCCGATTGGGAGGGGATGAATATATAATTACACAAGGTCCAAAAAAGAGTTGTCAACTTTGTAGGTCCCTAACTATCCACCAACTCCAGCCCCTGTCACATCGCCGCAATGTTGCTTCCTTGTGCCTGTTTTACAAGTACTTCAATGGATTGTGATCTGATGAGCTTGCTGCTCTGGTACCCCCACGGCGTAAATTCACAAGACTAGCCCGACAATCTGCCAAATTCTATCCATTCACTGTGGAGGTCCCCAGATGCCGAAGAGCTTTCTACTCAAAAAGCTTCTTTCCTCGTGCTGCTGGACTCTGGAACTCCCTCCCTGCCCCCTGTTTTCCTGACGATACTGACATGCAGAAATGTTAAACTATAAACAGCCATCACGTTGCGCAGCTCCCAATTTATGTTGACCCTCTCAAAAAAACTCTCACCCTTTTTTCTCAGTAGCCCCTTACGTCTACAGTGGCGGCCTGCCTTGTTTGGGGTGAACTATGTTAACAGAAAAATACCAGGACATATTCAAGTATTTATACGGAAGACAATATAGTGACATAGGTATTATGCTTTTCAATCTTTCATATTTCGAACGGTCCTCCGTCCTTTATAAAATTTGTTATTTTTTGATGAAACTGAAATGAATATGAAACTTATAAGAACAACTGTAAACCACTCTTTCTTTTAAACGTACAAGTCGCTCCGTTCGAAATCCTTCTTTCGAATGGTAGAGGATACATCGAAATATTTTGTTACTATTAACATACTCGCGTCTATTTTGATATTTGCGGTAAAAGCAAATAATTCCTTTGCACAGCTACATCCTGTTCTGCAAAGACAAAAGACAAAACATTTTTTCTCTTGCTAGATAAATATTTCAAGATATCAAAAACTTCGAGCATAACAACTTTTACGAAAACGACTGGATTTAGCATTAAATAACCCGAAAAGGGTTGATATGCCGTAAAACAAAACAACCCAACAAAGCAACATGATAAATATCTGTAGATATTAAAAACTCGAAACATAAAACTTTTACAAAAATAACTAGATTTGGTATTAAATAACTCGAAAAGGGTTGATATGCCGTAAAACAAAACAAGTAGAAACCCCGTTCTATTTTGATGTTAATATATTCGGATTAGAAGACACACTTTCACATTTATTTATTTGGATTCAAAGAGTTGTTGTGTGTATAAAGGTTAGCGTTAGGGTTACAGTTAGTATTAGGGTATATGTCTTTTTTAATAACGGGTTTGATGAACTTAATAGGGTTTTGGCTCGGGTAAAATTATTATATTTATTTATTAATATGGTAGACACAGTTATGGGGGATAGCGTAAGATAGCGCTAGATACTATGTTTGGTGCTTCTCCAGTGAAACACTTAGATGAAATATCGCTGTTTAACAGAAAATAGCAAGTAACCATCATAAAG
>OY744535.1:73101547-73119047 GCA_963556195.1 Sepiola atlantica
CCTGTTCCGCGTTACATGTTATCTTGTTTCTTTTTTCCATCGTAAAAGTCTCCAATTTTACGACTATTCGGATCGTTTCAGTATTCCGACTTGATTGCTAATACTAGATAGAAATTCTTGTTTTTAACCCATTTGTTCCCATGTTTTTTGTTTCATTTTCTGGTTACTTTAAATGGCTGATTACAATGAAGACAACCCGGTGGTATATTCACAAGAGTATTTATTTACAGAAGTTCTGGAGTCTATGTTACAGAAAGACTGCATCGAGACCTCATCATAATCTACTCTATACATAGTGTTTAGAAGAGTCCATGTATTCACGAAATATGGTAGATCACCATCACCCCATAACAAATGTATTACCGAATCAATTTCTAAATACAATACAATTGGATAATAAATATGTAACGACAAAGCATTTATTACAATATTCTAAGCTAAAAATAGTTAGCTATTCATTTATACAATATATAAATGTGGGTTGGTTCTAAGGCACACTTACCAAAAACGAAATTGGTTATATTATCGATGAAACTGGTTGTACCTTTCCCTGTAGATTCCCGTCTTTTAATCTATTCGTGTTCCTATTTTTTAAAGGTTTTTATTGCGAAAAGACTTTTGCAAATACAATATAAGACAAATTGAGGAAAATTACTTTCAGAGATTTACTTGACATCATAGGACAATCAGAGCATTGATTATATATAAAAATGTGAGTTAGATACTACAACTTTTTTGAATTGAATGATAGATGATACTAATGGTACTGAAAACTGGTACACCAGTGTAAGAAATATACGTCAACCAAAAGGTGTGTTACTTTACAGACACTCCAATCTTTATGACTGGCTATAGATATCTCTGAAAAATATAGATATTGCTGAAATTCAGTTACTTATACATCTGGTCTTATCTCTCTCTCTCCCTCTCGCCCTCTCTCTCTCTCCCTCTCGCCCTCTCTCTCTCTATATATATATGTGTTTATTTATATATGCTCTATTGTAATATGTTAACAATAATCGAGATTTCTCTTGAAAAGGTTGGTATATATAAAGAATAGAAAGTATAAGCAAACACATATTTTCACACATATTTATATATATATATATATATATATATATATATATATATATATATATATATATAAAGTAAGGAACTTGACATCTTTCAAGCACGGGTTATATATATATATAAGCATTTTTTTTAACTCTCTTCAACACTTTCTTACTCTGTCTCCTATCTCAATCTCTACTCCGCTCTCTCTCTTTCTCTCTATTACTCTCTCCCCCTCTCTCTCTCCCTCCCTCTCTCTCTCACTCTCTCTCTCTCTCTCTCTCTCTCTCTATATATATATATATATATATATATATATATATATATATATATATATGTGTGTGTGTGGGTCTGTGTGTGTGTATGAGGATACACATTAAATGAAATGCCGTGGAGACAAAATGGAAAGACAATTAAACACATCAAGCAATGAAAATTATGGGTTAATATAAATAACTAACTGGATCCGGTGGAAATTCCACGGTTGTTTTTTTCATCTACTTGTATAAAAATAAATTCGGATTTGTACAAATTTTTTGATCGGTTAGACTTTGTTGTTGGCATTGGTTTCCTGACTCTTTTTTAATTTTAGATTGTGGTTCTTACAGGAAGAAAGTGGTGAAGGTTGGCAACACCCATGAGTGAAAGTGATGCTATGGAACTAGATTACAACTTTGTCCATCCACATTATAATAATAATAATAACAACAACAATAATAATTAATAATTATTATTATTATTATTATTATTATTATTATTATTATTATTATTATTATTATTATTATTATTATCATCAATCTTATTATTAATCTTATTATTAATCTTATAATTATCATCAATCTTATTATTAATCTTATTATTAATCTTATAATTATCATCAATCTTATTATTAATCTTATTATTAATCTTATAATTATCATCAATCTTATTATTAATCTTATTATTAATCTTATAATTATCATCAATCTTATTATTAATCTTATTATTAATCTTATAATTATCATCAATCTTATTATTAATCTTATTATTAATCTTATAATTATCATCAATCTTATTATTAATCTTATTATTAATCTTATAATTATCATCAATCTTATTATTAATCTTATTATTAATCTTCTTCGTATTATTATTATCATTATTATTGTTATTATTTATAAAATCGGGGGACCTATGTTTTGAGGCATTTCCGTCCGTCCGTTCGTCCGGATTTTTCTCCGCAACCATCCATTGAATTTCTCTGAAATTTTGCATGAGGTTGAAACTTTGGTCAGGTTAGAAAGTGACATTCTCCGATTGTTGAATAAAAATATGGTTAGCACACCAGGGGGTCAAAAGGCCAACAAAATGGCAAAAAATGACATTTTTTGCCCCATAACTTTTCATCCATCCATTCAATTTCTCTGAAACGTGGCCAAAATGTAGAGGCAATTGTTCTGGATATAACATGAGCATCCTTGACCTCAGAGAAATTCTGGTTCACGCCCTCAGGGGGTCAAAGCGGGCTCAAAAATGCCCCAAATTGCCCAAATTTATTACATTTTACACTCGCCACATCGAGTCACATACAGAGGGGGACCACGCCTGAGCGGCTTGTTGTTGTTGTTATTATTATTATTATTATTATTATTATTATTATTATTATTATTATTATTATTATTATTGTTGTTGTTGTTGTTGTTATTATTATTATTACAACAACAACAACAGCAACAACTACTACTACTAGCAAATGTATGCTCTCACCGGTCACATATTTTGTCTAGTTGTTTTAAGTTACATATTACTTACATTATATTGTTAAACTAAGTAAAAGTTAACCACAGGGAAAGTGTTTAAAAAACAAAATCTTGAAATTCTTTTCGATAAATCTAAGAAATTTGTTAACTGGAAGTTATTGTTTTAGAAGACGGCGTAATAAAATTTATATTTGGCGGACCTATAGATGACCCACCCTCCAGTCTAAACTCGTGAATTTAATTGGACATAAATAAATTAAAATAAATAATTAGACATTAAATCTGATCAACTATAATTTTTAATTTTATTTTCGCTAAAAAAAAAAATCCATTGTGGAACAATTTATCTTTCTGGAATTTAAGTCATGTAAGTTTGCACTTAAGGATAATTCTGCGAGCCTATTGTTTGCATTAGTCAGCATTTTAAACTAACCGCATTTTCGTATTAAACTTTTATAGGAATTTGAAATGTCTCTAATTCATTATTTTTTAAATTGAACAAGTTGATTCAATAAATTTGTGCTTAGAAACATAATGTCTCACAAGATTAAGAAAACAAACAAACCTAAAACATTTTAATGAAAATATCAAAGTAATTATATCATGTTGAGCGACCCGTACGATACATCTCTGATAATGTGTTGTTTACATGTTTTTAATCAACACGCCGCTTCTTTGTGCCCAGCTCTCTCTTTTTTCTCTCTCTCATTTTTTTCTCTCTCTCTCTTTCTGTCTGTCTAATCTGACGTCATGTTAAAACCTGTAGATTTCTTGAAATATAACTTTCCGTGCGTTCGAAATAGAACGTTACACTTTATAATCAGAAGGCGGGTAACCAAATGTTGGAGTGGACGTCAGCTGGTCCATCATATTCCATAACAATCTAATTTAATTACGTAACTCAATTATATAGATTAAAAAACAAACAATGTCTTTAATTTATTCTATATTAAATTTTTATTAAGATTATTATCGAGGAAAATATTTTATATACATCTTGAAATCGGAAAAAAACAATCATGAGTGTATATTTGCGAATATTAATTAATTAGAAGCTTTAAAACAAATTAATTATGTAAATTTGAAAGACGCGTGATGTTTGGGGAAGTTTTGGAATACGTATATATGGGAGTTGATAAGTAGATATTAAAAGAAGGCGATCAAAACTAATAATATAGTTTCAGCTTCAGACAGACATACAGATATATAATCTCCATTATTCATAGATTATTACTTCTACTAGTAGTAGTACTACTACATACAGCTTTATTGCACTGAACATTAGTGCCTACTTGAATTAGAGTGGCAACAAGTGTCCTCAAAGTGGCAGTGCTCTCTGCATTTTATCAGTGAGTGTCTGGTTAGTGCTTTCCCTCTTCAGTCTTTTGATCCTCCTTGACATGTGACTATCAATTTATGCACTACCTGTTTAGGCTGGTCCAACCACGTGTCTGTGTGTTTTTGGGAGGGAGTTTATAAGATTTCTGAAAGTTTCAGTTGTTTTGGGTAAGTGTGATGTTCTTAAAATGAATGCAATTATTATTATTATTATTATTATTATTATTATTATTATTATTATTGTTATTATCATCCTCATCATCATCATCATCATCATCATCATCATCATCATCATCATCATCATTTATACACTTTGAACATTCAAGCTGTACCTTGATACTTTTGCCGCTCCTAACAGGCAAACGTTTTGTAGAATTGGAAAAGAAATTGTCTCTTTAAACCATTTATTGTGGCTTTTCGTTATGGTTCCAAGCGTTCCAATTACAACTGGAATCACCTTGACGTTTTTACATTTCCATAGTCTCACTAATTCCAATTTTAGGTCTTAATATTTATTTTTTCGTGTTTTTTCTTCTGCACTCTCGTATCGAAGGGGCAAGCTATATCAAGTATTATGCAAGTTCTCTTGTTATTGTTTAGAAAGATTAAGTTGGGTTTGGAATGTTCGAGTACTTTATCAGTTTGTATGCGCATGTCCAAAAGAAGTTTCAAATTGTCGTCCTCCTGTATGAATTCTGGCTTATGCTCATACCACTTCTCATTGTGGTTCAGTTCATAAAGTTTGCATATATTACAGTGTAGTACCTGAGAGACTTTGTCGCGTCTCCATCTTTTATATTTATGTTCTGCTAGCATATGACATTCAGATACAATATGTGCTTAGGTTTCTTCCCTTTCATTACACAATCGGCATATCGGTGATTTTGCAGTTTTATTAATGTAATATTTTATGAACCTAGTGCGGGTGGCTTGTTCCTGGGATTAAGGTGCTCTCAGTAGATTATTTGAGATCAACGATGACCAACCAACTCCAGCTGCCATTATCTCTAAATGCAGTATTCTTAAAGAATACATTGTGTAGTTTCTTTCCAAATAATTTAAACCCTCTCTTTTGTAACCTGTTCATGCTTTTTCACCCAGTTCTTTAGTATGTTCTTTATTTTCACCTCACGAAGAAGAATTTCATGACTTTCAGAAATGTATTTATATAAACAACGTTCTTCTATATTCACAACATCTTGAACACTAAGTAAACCTCGACTACTTGCCTTTCTAGGTAGATACAATACGTCTTCATCTCCTCTATAAATTGCAAGCATTTTTCGTGTTTTGCTGTCCAAACATTTTAATTCATCTACATTCCAGTCAAGTATACCAGCAGTTTATCGAATGCTAGCTACTGCTCTGGCATTGATAGCATTGATTGTATTTCGACTGTGGAGGTGTCGATTTAAGAATGCCTCTTACTCTTCTGTTGTACTCACCTATGAGCTGTTTATTTTATTTTTATGTTTTAATGTTATATTCCTCGAAGATGTTCATGTATTTGTAATCCTACTTACTATCAATACTATTTATCAGATCTTTTGTTGGGAGTTCAAGGTCATCTAGGTTAACAAGTTTACCTCTTTTTATTTTATTTTATTTTATTTATTCAGTTATTTATTTTATAATAATAATAATAATAATAATTATTATTATTATTATTATTATTATTATTATTATTATTATTATTATTATTATTATTATTATTATTATTATTATTATTCAGAGTATAATAATCCGGACAAAATTAATAGGATTACTTTATAACTGTAATGCAAAATGAATACCACCGCTTATTAACATCTAAAATTTTATTCGAGAAAAGTTATGTTTGATCTTGACATAGAGCTTTATTCTCATCTTTCCCCGGACAGAAAGACGTATACACAACCAATATAGTATATAATTTAATTTACTCTATAAGGCAAACCGGTGTAAAATATTAATTATGGAGATAATTAACAATTAAAGTTATTCTTAAATAGGGAATCCATGTTTGAAGCGGTAATTGTCTTAATAATAATATCGACTTATTAAATTTTCCCGTCCGGTAGAAGCAAAATAAATCGTTAAACATTATTTCATGTTGTTAGGTCGGACGCCCAAATTAGCCACATAGACGCGCATACACACCACATATAGATAGGGGCTTATAAGCAGACATAATAAGCATACACACGTAGTGTACAGTGATCAACTCATATAGACTCAGACACACATACATACTAACAAACTCACACACAAACCACGCATACACACACATACAGATACATTCAGGACCCCCGTACGTACACACAACCACCCACATACATACACATGTTATCACAGATACAAGTATATACGTGTGGTTCGAACAGGCGGTAAATTAAGCCAGACATACGCACATACGCACCACATATATACGCGCTTATAAGCATACATAATACGTATCTACACACGCATGTGTAATCATAAATAAATAGACTGACACACACAAACTTAGACACATAGACACGCACGTATATCCGCACGTATAGCCTCAAACACACACAGACTCTCAGACAGATAGATCTAAACAAACACATACACTGACGCATATACTAATACATGCTTATCACAAATACACACGCAGTCAGTCACATACATTCACATTAAAACTCATACACAAATATAGACCAACTGTGAACTCCCTACGGAGACATGACAGAAATGAATAAATGAATGAATGTCTCTGTACATACAATTTACGTCTTCGTTATATAAAACAAAAGGTAAAGTGGTCGACCGTAGTTGAGGGCGACCCGAAGACTTTATTTGGATGGGATACTTCTTCGTGGTCTAAGCGAGGTTGCTGCTCCTTTCCCAAGATCATCCAACTTTCCATTGATTGTCACCAAGGAAACATCAATTACATTTTGTTTGAATTTTTGGTATGACTCAACCGAGGATTGAACCGAAGACTTCTGGCGCAAATGTATGAAGGTGATTTTGTTCCAGTCTGATAGTTATTAACTAAGACCGAGTTTATTAAGATACGCCACTTAATCTGCACGTTATACGATTAAAGGACCATTGCACACTGAAGCGTGACAGATCTAGGACCGATGGCCAAGTTCTCTTATAGAGATGTGTGGTTGTATCTAAGCGAGAATCTAATTAGGTTCCGGTCTGATAGTCATCAAAACCGTGGGAAGAAATGCGTGAACTGTTCCGTACAAATAATAAACGGTCAATTCCTCTTCTCTCTCGTGTAACTGAAACGTGTCAGGGCTCGAGTCATCTTGATGACACGCTCGAACGTACCCGTTATTTGGACGTAATCAACCGTTGGGATTTTTTGAGTCGTAAATCGGCGGTCTCGAATAAATCGGCGGTCTCGAATAAATCGGCGGTCTCGAATAAATCGGCAGTCTCGAATAAATCGGCGGTCTCGAATAAATCGGCGGTCTCGAATAAATCGGCGGTCTCGAATAAATCGGCGGTCTCGAATAAATCGGCGGTCTCGAATAAATCGGCAGTCTTGAATAAATCGGCGGTCTCGAATAAATCGGCGGTCTCGAATAAATCGGCGGTCTCGAATAAATCGGCGGTCTCGAATAAATCGGCAGTCTCGAATAAATCGGCGGTCTCGAATAAATCGGCGGTCTCGAATAAATCGGCGGTCTCGAATAAATCGGCAGTCTCGAATAAATCGGCGGTCTCGAATAAATCGGCAGTCTCGAATAAAGCGTCACAGTCAAACGGCAAATATTGGGTTGGCCAATAAGTTCGTTCGTTTTTTGAATCTCATCCTTCCGGCATCCTAAAAATCGTTTTATATTCCTATTCTTCAAATCCTGTATTTTCTGCAGCGAGTATGCTGACGTAAGTGTTAAATAAGACTCCACACAGTTGCTTACATGTTTGCTTGTATTTCAGTTTTTGAAATTGTAGAGAAAGCAGAGAACTACCGACATCTGATGTTTTTTCTTACTACACAATAGCAAAAAAAAAAGCAATATAAACCAGCATAAAATATACGATGTGTATAGGTTGAATGCTGTTAGAGAACGGGTTTGCCATAAATTGTTTGCTATATTCCGAAAAGGAAAGTTTTCTAGTGAGATATACTTCTCGATGTGTCCGGTTAAAGATAATTGAAAGTAACCAATTGAAAGACGTAGTGTAACAAGATTGTCGTTTGACAACCAGACAAATCTTAGACGTTTTCAAAATTTCCAAATTGAACGTGGAAAATGAATTGCATAAATTCGGGTATGTTTCTAAACTTAATGTTTGGATTCCTCATAAATTGACAGAAGCAAAAAAACGAACGAACGTTTGTTTAACCAAATATATAACACGGGAACCCAAATAGAAAACTCGTTTATGTAAGAATACATGTTAATATTTTAAACAGCTAAACTCGGAAAGTTATTTAATTCTAATACAATTTTAAGCATCTATTCAATAAATATAATACACTAAAAAAATACCTATCTCAGACCAGATGAATTTAATTCTGAGAAACAATCTTGCTCCACTTAAACTATGTAGAGTATCCTTATTCTGATTTTGAGTTAGAAAATGTCTCAAATTTCAGGTTTAATCCAGGGAATTTCGTGTAATTGATGTCTCATCACTATGGATGAAATTCAATGCAAATCTGAAATATTTCAATTTTCGAATAAGAAGCTGTGCGCATATTATGCACCCTGAAACACTTTAGAATACTACAGGTAAACTGAAATTTTGAGAACAGTTATTAATTGATATCGAATACATGGTGTTAAAAGTTCACAAAATCGGAGGTTTATGAATTTTCGCGAAGGGTCTCCACCGCCTTTTTCACCCATTTGCATAAAACTAAATACAAAAATATGAAGCTCATATTATGATTTCTTTACGCATAGAAGCAGTGTTATAAAATTCATAATAATCAGTTCATTAGTTTAAGCTTGAATCCTATACATACAAATATTTATTAACATACACTCAAACTTTATATAGATAGAGAGATATCCGAAATTATCACACAGGTTCTCTGGAGATCACCGAAGTTAAACGACGCTGGGCTTGGTGAGTGTCAGATAAAGGTCTGTCTAAAAAAAGTATCCGACCGTAGGCCCGAAAAATATTTCAAATACCTGACGGGGTTGAGACTCTAATCCACTTCATGTAGGCCCCTTGTGCTTGCACACACTAATCCCACCGATCCATCCACTGCAGGAAACACCCCTGCAAGTCTTCTTTTGGAATGGTGTTCATCTCCGCATTATCTCTTCTATAGTATAAAAACTTAAACCTTTCAGTGGCGTCTTCAATTTTCGAAACAGCCAGAAGTCGCAAAGAGCGATGTCTAGAGAGTAGGGAGGTTGGCGAACGACTGGGATTCTCATGTTTGTTCAATACACGTTAGATCAATTGGGATGAATGTGCGGGGGGGGTGTCATGATCCAGTTGCCAGTTTTTCGCCGTCCACATGTCTGGTCTTTTGTGCCGAACTGCGTCACGGAAACGCCGGAGAACATCTTGATAGTAATCCGTTGTCAATGTTTGTCCTTCCAGTGTGTATTCGTGATGCACAATTCCACGGATATCAAAGAAGGCAGTCAGCTTAACCTTGATTTTGCTTCGCACCTGCCGCGCTTTTTTTGGCCTTGGAGACTCGGGATGCTTCCATTGCGACGACTGTCTTTTTGTTTCTCCACCCATAACTAATCTCCAGTTATCACGGTGTTCAGACACCCAGGATCAGTGTTGGCGGTTTCCAGAACTTGAAAACGGAGGTCCTTAGCACACATTTCGCAACTACTCTGTGCATGTTCAAATCATCACGCAACATTGCATGTGTGAAACTTTTACTCACTCCGACCTCTTGGACGATTTCCCGCATGTTGAACGACGATCTTCCGTCACAAATTTCGTACCCTCCCAACAACAGTTGCACTTCGAGCTGTTTGGTGCCTGCTAGAACGGTGGTCACTCTCCGCTGATGTCCGGCCATTTTTTAATCGGTTGAACCAATTCTTAATTTGTGTTACACCGATCGCATCTTCTCCAAATACCTGCTGAATCTTACGAGTTGTTTTGCTTTGATAATCACCAAGCTTTAGGCAAAATTTGATGCAGTACCTTTGCTCAACACGTTCAGTCATCTTGAGAGAATCGGTAATCCGATGAACACGTTGTGTAGCACCTCACTCAGCGACCGACAGGCAGCGACTAACGCGCAAGACGGCGGTGATACAATTCACAGATGTGCATGAAGGTGTCTTCCTTCACTGTATATAATTGCGCCGACCTATCGTCTCTAATTCGCACAGAAGAAATAACGGTCGGATAATTTTAGACAAGCCTCGTAGATTTTTGACAATTGTACACAAAAAAAACCTTCAGCGAATATACATTTCGACTAGGGTAGACAATTAGACAATTAGACAATGATATACATTTGGACTAAGATGTATATTTCAACTAGGATGATAATTTAGACAAGGATAGATACTTAGACTATGATGTACATTTCGACTTGAAATGCCATCTAGACTATGCTATATATTTGTACTAGGAATGTTATTTAACTAGAATTGACATTTAGAATACCACATGCATTTGGACTTGGATACACATTTAGAATTGGATGAACATTTGGACTTGGATGAAAATTTGGTATAGACTACACATTTAGACTAAGATAAACATTTCACGGGGATCGATATTTTAACTAGGATATACATTTTGACTAGGATATACATTTGAATTATGATCGACATCTGGACTAGGATATATATTTGGACTAGGATGGATATTTTGTACTAGAATATACGATTAAATTTGGTGGAAATATGGGTTAGGATAAACCTACTAAATCAAATATCTAATGCCATAACGGTAAAATCATCACCTACCAAGGCGGGAGTTTTGTTTTCAAGTTGTACATACATGGTGTTTCCCGCAAGTCGTTTTACTTTCATTTTTGACTACATTTTCTGAAATATTTTAAAATCTAATATCATAGGGATTTTCAAAAGAGTGGACGCCTGACAGATCTATCATTTCAACCAGATCAACGAACTATAATAAAAGTAGCTTTGTATGTATACAAATTACCTGGAATTGTTAATTGCAGTTCATACATTTTTGGTTTAGATACGTTTCTATAAATTCCCGCTCAGTTACAGGTAACACATTAATAGGGGATTTCATTTTAAGTGGAAAATAGTGTCTAAATATATGGTAGAGTCGTTGGTGAGGTCAGACATTAGAGAGAGGTATTTTGTAGTAGCATCTGATTGGCAAAGAAAGAAACATTTATACAACTTATATTATTATCTTTAACAGTTTCGTCCACACAGAAACAAATTAATGTAAAACAAGTTGGCCCACTCGAAATGTATAATTACTGTGTTCATTTTATTTATTTATTTTTTGTATTAGGGTTAGAGTACTTTTTAATAAATTTAATTAATTTTATTTATATTTTTCATAAACAATTTTTCACATCAGTGTTTGTAAAGGCCATACTAAGATGGCAGCCATGTATTATAGAAATGTAATTGGGGTTGTCTCGAGTCTTTGGGCTCACATTCCGTCTGAGACATGGCGATAGATAAAGCCGAAAATATGACTTCTTGTCACGTTGGCATCGCGATAGGAACTGTCTCTATTTTAGCGCCTAATAGAATTAGGCGAAAAGTGCTGAAAAGTAAGCATGCACAGTGATGTTCTAATAATTCAATATATTTTTACGCGAGTTTGGATATGTCTGTGTTAGCCAACCGAACTACGTATCAATCAATACGCAAGATATTACATATTAGTACACAAAACAAGATTTAATGTAACGATTACAATATGTTTATATTAGGAATTCAACTTGGAAGTTAAAGTCTAATAAATATTTGAATAAAAAACGTAAATCTGCGAGTAGATAACTGAAATTAAATTCTACATTATTGCGTCGTATAGTATCACGTAGAAATTCTTTGACAATTGATGTTTAGATTTAGCAGTAGTAATAGTAGTAAAAGTAGTTGTTGATTACCCTTAATGATTCACCTCACAACTTAAGGATGCTACATGCCAAATTTGGTGGATTTCTGTCAAGTAGTTTTGAAGCTTATGTTTGCTGTTTTGTAACCTTAGCAGTTGAACCCCATCCATGGCAACTCAAGGATGCTCTATGCAAATTTTGTGCAATTCTCTCGCATAGTTTTGAATAAATATCCTGAGTTTGCCATACAAAGCATATTTGAGGCAGTCACCTGTGTGTTCCCTTGCTGACGTTTAATTGGTTTCTAATACATGTGGTTTAATTTTCATGCAAATCTAAGATACTTGAATTTTGATGGAAGGGGGTTACTTTTTGACTCCTCTAAAGCCATCAAAATATATTCAAACTGACTAATATACAATTATATTTTTAAAAAAATTAAAAAATAAAAAGGACGGTATTATTTATCTTTTTTAGACAAATTAGTGAAATACTCTATTTAAAAGTATGTATTCATGAACACTTTTTGACGTTATGATGATATCTAAAACTAAAATATAATTGTGTCGACGTCAGGAAAAAAATAAAAGAAGGAAGAGCACCAGTCGTTTTCTTTTCTTTTCTGAATATAATAACATATCTGTGTTATTTTCAAGTTATCAAAATGTAATTATGTCGACGTAAAGTTTTTAATTTACGTCGACATAATTACAGTTTTATATTAAAAAAATTGATATCTGTTTCAGAATTTATTAGATGAGTGTTGATAATTTTAATTATTCGGACTACTGTTTTCATCTTGGATGTTATTCTCACAACGTTTCGACCGATGTAGCCTCCGACCTTCTGTTTTATCAAACACCGAAAATCTTTACGTCGAACACGGGAGTCTGTACGGAATTTCGAACGGAACTTTTTATTTTATCTCACGTATTTTATTTTATCTCACGTAATTTATTTTATCTCACGGGTGAATCTTGTTCTCGTTCCGTCAACAATGACCGGGTAGAAGTCTTTAGTAATTCGGAATTGCATTCTAAATATGGCCTCGCTGACAATGAAACGTTCAGAAAACTTATTATTACTTAGCACTTTTATCTGTTACGCCAGAGTTTTATTACTTAATAGAATAATATTATCTTTTTATTTACGACCTACCTTTTAATAAAGGATCTACTGTCAATCTACATATTTTTATGCAATTCACAAAAAGCTTCTTAATATATTCTTAAAATAGAATGTAATTATGTCGGCTTCAAAAAACAAAAAAGAGAAGGATCACTTTTTGATTTTTGCATAAAATAACATATTTTATTTACGACTTATTAAAATTTATCATATCGACATGAATTTTTTAAAAATAACATTCTAAAACGATTGCTTTCTTTGTATTACTTAATAGAATAACATTTTTTATTTACGACTTATTAAAATTTATCATATCGACATAGATTTTTTAAAAATAACATTCTAAAACGATTGCTTTCTTTGTATTACTTAATAGAATAACATTTTTTATTTACGACTTATTAAAATTTATCATATCGACATAGATTTTTTAAAACAATTCTGAAACGATTGTTTTCTTTGTATTACTTAATAAAATAAGATATTTTATTTACGACTTATTAAAATTTATTATATCAACATGAATTTTAAAAACATATTCTAAAACGATTGCTTTCTTTGTATTAATTAATAGAATAACATCTTTTATTTACGACTTATTAAAATTTATCATATCGACATAAATTTTTAAAAACATTCTAAAACGATTGCTTTCTTTGTATTACTTAATAAAATAAGATATTTTATTTACGACTTATTAAAATTTATTATATCGACATAATTAAAAACAATTTTTTTAAAACGATTTCTTTCTTTGTATTACTTAATAAAATAACATATTTTATTTACGACTTATTAAAATTTATTATATCGACATATATTTTTTTCAATTCTAAAACGATTGCTTTCTTTGTATTATATAATAAAATAACAGGTTTTATTTACGGCTTACTGTTTAATAGATGGCGGGTTTTCAGTCTCTATCGATTTCCAAAAGCCATTTGCTCTTAGAAACCAAAAATATACTTAAAGTTATTTTGAAAGAGAATAATCGCTTATGATTTATTGTTAAGAAACGTGTTGTCATTCTTTTTGGTTTTAATTTTTGGAGAAACGGATTGTGATTTATTCACAAATCGATTATTTCTCGCTCGTTTAAAGTACGTATGTGGGAATTGTTTTTATGTTTTTACAGCATCGTCGATAGAAATGTTATTGTGTCGAGGTAAGCTGGAAAGTAAATACAAATAAAGAAGAAAATTCCGTTTTTATTACTTAACGAAATAACATATTCTATTCACGGCTAGAGAGATGATTTTACGTCTACCCCGTTCGCAAATGAAATCATATTATTTAAAAAGAAAACAAATACAGTTATGCAGTATTATCGTTAATTAGTATTTGTAGTGTCAGTTGCTGCGGATTGAACCAATTGGCGGCCATTTTAATGTACATTTGCGGATAAAAAGATAGCTAGCTGGTTTAACATATATATGAAAAAAATGTAATTACATGTTTTTATTCTTAACAACATGTGTTGGATAATGCCCCTATGGGAAGGGACGTATCTGTTGAAAATCGTTGGTTTGACTTGCGCGAATTAGCGCGGGGTTGACCCGTGCAGTTGAGTACAGAATGGGGCCTGTTTTCACAGTCGGAGCACCACAGACGTGACAAGGTCACCGCGTGACAAGATCTCGGATCAAGGGTCAATGTGCACCTGCGAGAGGCTCTGTGACGTCACGGGCCTTTGTGTGAGAAGCAGAGGAATCCGTGACGTCAGTCGTTCTTCGTAAGAAGCGAGTTTTAGCAGTCTGGGTTTTGGAGGCGAATTTATCAGACGTGATTGTTTCCATGTAGAATACAACAAATTAAAGGACATATTTCCCTGAGAAAATACAGGCGAAAGATCTCATTTCCCCCTCCACGAATTGGTAAGTCTTATTTGATAAGTAACTACGATAAAGTAGTAATTTGCTCTCTCTCTCTCTCTCTCTCTTTCTGCCGTGAACCACGCCGTCTGTCGTCTGCAACAAAACCTCTAATAACCGACTCACGAGACAACAATTAAAGAATTGAAAGTTAAAAGATTGTTGTCTCGTGAGTCGGTTATAGAGGTTTTGTTGCAGACGACAGACGGCGTGGTTCACGGCAGAAAGAGAGAAGAAAGAAGACAACCACTGGACGACACGCACCCTCTACGTGGCGAGGGGGAAATTTAAAGTATGCAACTATATGATTTATGTTTTAAAAATGACGAGTGATTAAATGTGAACTGCCACGGCCGTTCAGGGACGAGTATAGTAAACGAGAAAAGCCGCGGCCCTTAGTAGGGGTATGCGACACATGCACTAAAGCTAAATATAAAGAAATGGAACGTAAAATGAACTATTGATATTTCAGGACTGAAGCTACTTCGGTCTAACTCCGAAAATCCCACGTACTTTATTTTATCTATTAGATACTAGTAGAACTCTGTGCATCTTGTTTAGTTGGTTCTTATCGTGTTTGTTTGTTATCGTGCTTTCTTTGGTTATGTGTGCACACTTGATGGTATCAGAAAAGGATGATGTAATAAAGAATGGCGTCACGAGAATCTAGACACCTGAAGGTTTGAAACATTATTGAAAATCTGTGAATCTTGTTATCTTGCTTGCTTGCAATTTTATCGTGTATACTGGGTGACATTACGAAGACAAATATCATTCTTCTTGATGATATCCTCTATTTTCAGGTATATATATATATATATATATATATATATATATATATATATAAATATATATGTATATAAATATATATATATATACGTATAATTTTTTTATACATACACAATATATATATATATATAATTTGTTATACGTACACAATATATATATATATATTTTTTATACATACACAATATATATATATATATATATATATATATATATATAAATATAATACATACACAATATATATATATATATATATAATTTTTATATATACACAATATATATATATATTACGTACACAATATATATATATATGATTTTTTTTATACATACACCATATATATATATAATTTTTATACACATACACAATATATATATATATATATATTATACATACACTATATATATAATTGTTTATACATACACAATATATATAGATATTTTATACATACAATATATATATATAAATATATAAATATATATATATATATATATATATATATATATATATATATATATATATATATATATATATATAAGCAAACATTTTTAAAAATAAAAGAATTCTCCTGCTTAATCATTCTTGATTTTACTTTTTCAATTTTTAAAATAATTGTTTTGTGTTAAAAAAAATAATGTATGTTCTGTATCACGATCGTTTTCGATTTTTCGTCAAATCATCTTCAGGTGAGAAAAGCCAATGAACAATAAAAGCTGGCATAAAAAAGGGAATATCAAAAGATAGCTGAGAAATGCGGACCTGAAGAACGGTCTAGCTTTGTTTCAGGAAAGATGTTAAAAATTTTAATCCAGCGACACCAGAATTAGCGTCCCGTCACAGGATAAAATTGTATTACGTTAAGTATTTTCAAATATTATTACTGGTTTTATACGCAATGTTATTAATTGTAGGTTGCCGGGTTTCAATAAAGAGAGTTCTGAGAAGTTTAACTTTAAAAAAAATTGGTTTCAGAATATATTATTTCCGTGTTATTGACTAAAATTTGTCGTAAATCATAGGTGGTAGTTATTTTTTTTTTTAAATGGTGGAAAACTGATCTAGAGTTTACAAGATGCATGGTGAGTCGGCGGGATATGCTAGTGGGTGTGAATCCAATGTAGCTATTAGCTTTATTGTTATTATGTGAGTTACATTACCCTAAAGAGCATTTATACTTATAAATTACATTGGCTCATTCTAATATATATATATATATATATATATATATATATATATATATATATATATATATATATATATATATATATATATATATATAGGGTGGGCCAAAATAAGGGTTCTATCTTTAAATTTGAATAACTTGAATTTGAATAACTTCCACAAAATAAAAGTTAAACTCACCAAACTCTATGTGTGTGTAGACTGACCCGTCCGAGATTTTTTTAAATAAACAAAACAAATTTTAGCCGAAAAACACTTCTTAAAACTTACAAAAACTAAAGTATTGTTTTTTACACTGTTTTGAGTTTTTTAAGCAAAAATAATGTTTTCTAAATGAGGGTACGTTCCTTAGGGCTTATACGGCTCATGCTTGCTTCGGAAGGGGTCCTTTACTTATTCTAAAAAAAAATTTTTTTTTAAATCAATAAATAAAAAAGTTATGAAT
>OY744535.1:73124047-73126547 GCA_963556195.1 Sepiola atlantica
TACAGCTCAAAATTAAAGATAACGCATAGCTGTAAAATCCTTATCATTAGTAGCTTTCAAAACTCAAACATAACAATTTAACAGAATCAAAACGTATAAACTGTATATGTATTTAATATTTGTAATTGGTTTCAGCAATAACAGTACATGTGAGGTAAAGCACTCTTATGGAGTCCGTTTTGATATCATTGCTACGCAATTTGACGATTCGATGAACGTATTTAGGGTGCAAAAGTTTGACATAAAATCGCAGGACAGTATTGACTACTCTTCTTTTTCCACTACATAAGCCCCTTTACTACATCACTACCGGCGTTCGACTTTCGCTGTTTCGAAGTCACGCTGTTCCTATCTATTACATCCTAACGGGTTATCTTGCCCAACTTGTTAGAAACGTTGGCACATCTCACTCACCTTTACAATGATAGTGTATTTCTCGAAATTTTTGCAGACTGACCATATTTTCAAAAAGATGGAACTGATCTATTTTGATAGTATTTGAACGTTATCTGTGGATTTCCATTGAAAGAAGATATTAAGGTGGCCGCAAAAGTTCGACATCAATTCGCAGGCCAATATTTTTACAATTCTTTTTGAAATAAAATAACTTCAAATTCTCACAGAATGTATTTAAACAGATAAAGAGTGTATATTTAAAAGGTCGGGTATCTAAATTTATGTACCTTATGGAATATTAAAACCCGGTGGTTTTGTTATCAATAAGACGACTTGTGACTGAGAGAGGGTTGCTACTGTAGTAGTATTCTATTGTAATAATAAAAAAACATCCCGGGTGTATCTAGGAATTTAAATCATTTACTTCTGTAAGAATGTTTATTTTACCGTTCGTGTTATGCTATTGAAGTAACGATTTCTTCACGCAATCAATTGTCATAAATTTATTTGGTGAAAGTCATTGAAGTGCAAATTAGATTTCATTAACAGGTTTTATGGGTAAATTTCTTTTTCCTGGTGAAAATTCCGGCATTTGTTTAATTGATCTGGAAGATCGTTTTGTTTTTTATACAGTTAGAATTTACATATCTTTCAAATATATATTAAATCTAACACATTTGTCTCTGAACAAAGTGTAGTACCTGTTCTCATGCTACACATAGTCTCTTCTGTTATCGGCCAGGGAAAAAGAATTCTTTCAAGACTGTTGCAATTTTAAAACTTTTATTCCAAAACAGAGTGCCCCATTTTTGGGAGCTGTTTTCCTCATATTATAAATCGACTTTGTGTCTAAATTTGCTCTCCTGGGGAAGTGAGTAAATTTGAAAACATCACATATACCAGCCAAGATGCGTTCCCGAAATTCAGCCAGATAGAAGCTGGACCAACTCAGTGACTTTTATCTCTCAGGCTGTGGTATTGGTCATTTTACTTCGCTTGATCAGTATTTTTCCATATCAGAAATTAATATCTTATAAATCTACTGAATTCAATTCTTTCATTCGTTTGAAATTTGACGACATTTCGTGCATATACATATCTTGTATTTGCAAAACAATATTCTGATTGCGCTCAAATTTTGAGACTTATCATTTTGAAAATTAGTACTTTATAAAAATTATATAGATATTTTAATCAGTAGAATCATCTATATGTTTTTCATCTATAATTTTACCGATCGTAATCTCTCTTCCCTCTCTCTTTCTATTTACACTCGCAGACGCCTATATATATATATATATATATATACATGAAATAAACAATGTTACAGTACATGTAAATTAACACACGTTTCGATGATATTACATCTCTTCAAAGACTGCATAAAAATAAAAAGTAAAAAAACACGCATGGAAATTTGTCACGAGAAAAAAGCAGGTGTAAAAAAGAGGCAAAATATATGAAAATATATCAGTCAGTCTAGTTCATTTATCACTTGTCTCTTAGCCTAAATGCTCTACTCGTTATCGAGCACTTTTGAAAAAATATTATTTCTATGTTTATTTTGGCAATATATTTGAACTTAATTAATTTATTTATATATATATATATATATATATATATATATATATATGTGATTTTATGAGGCTTACCAAAGCATTCCTTTCAGGACACCAATGATCACCATTAAAGATATTTTTTTTTACAAATATTATTTATATATATATATATATATATATATATATATATATATATATATATATATATATATATATATATATATATATATATAAACTGTTTTTTAAAAATATATTTAGTACTAAGTATTAAATTCGAAAATTGCAATTGCCATACTAGTTTGCTTCCAATAATTAACGCTAGTCTTCACACAGAAGTGTGCTATTAATAGTTTTGTAATAGTCATACGCTGTCTACCACGAAAACTGTTTCGGGGGATTTAAAAACAAAGCACTAATTTGTTAAGGTTCCAAGCTGTTTCGATCACTTAAAACAAAACGTATATACCAAATCCAGTTGTTGCTTTAAGTTGTATAGTTACATATTTCAATATAAAAACATGTTATTAACCTGTTTGGTTTGTCCT
>OY744535.1:73131547-73176547 GCA_963556195.1 Sepiola atlantica
CGACTTTTTGGTCCTTTGATAATAATTAACTTTGTTGCGTTTTACAGTATGTCAACGATCGTAGCGTCATTTTGTATACGTTTGATTTGGAGATTAATTTGAGTTTAAAGAGGGGTTTTATACATACACCACCTAGTCTTCCAAAATGGCAACCCATTTAGTATTGATAAAGCTCAACGTCGCTTAACTAATCTAAGGAGAACCGGTGTGAACACAAGTCTTGTCTTCTCTTTTTGATAATAGACGAAGAGCTCAATGTTACAAACTTTAAGCACTAGACAACTTGTTTACTGTATTAAGTTTAAATTCTCTTAACGTGATCTTAGTGATTAAAATAGAACTGTTCAGGGTACAGTGCTTGCTCTTATTGGACTGAACTTTAATCATTTCCTAGTCCCGAAACTACACATTACTTTAAGTACCTTATCGAGGTGTACATATTAGTCAAATTTGAACGCTGTACCTGCTCAACTGAGAAAGTTATAGCTATAGATGCTAACACACAGACAGACATAGAGACGTCATATTTATTTAAACACATATGATTACACACAAATGTAATGCATGTGAGAGAGTACGAGAGTAGTACCTGTTGGCATTTTGTTGACTATCTATTTTTTAAAAATTATATGCATAATACATTTCATTGCTTTAAAATTAATTATATTAAAAAATATCAAGTTTAGCTCAATGATCTTGAACAGTTTAGGTAATTAACGTCACATGTTTATTTTGTAATCGATTTCATAAGTGTTCAATGTATGCACCTTTGGACAGACACTTTTTATGGTTCAAGTTTCGGGGAGACATTTTTGGGGAAAATCACTTTTAGAAGACCTTTTAACGGAAAATATGAGAAAGCTAGAGAATGTAATATGATGAACACAAATAAATCAATGAATACAAAAGTATAAATTAAAAAAAGACATATTTTATATGTATAAAATAGAAATCTGCATAGACAAGTAATCATAGAATGTTTTGTTCATATTTTGAGAGTTCTTGTTGGACAAGGGTGATTCAGTAGCTGAGATATCGAGGAAGTCTGAGTCGATAATTTAAACGCTGTGAATTATCCACTGGTCTGAAAAATTGTAATCAAACTTCCGCACTGAATTATTAAATGTTCACATGATTGAAATATATTAATACGAGTAAATGTTCATTTGTTTTCGTTGCAGAAAGTTCATTGACAAATGTTAGAAATATTAAAATGGATGAGTTTATACATTTGTTTTAATCAGCAGACGATAGAGTGAAAGAGGTAAGGCATTGTGTAAATGTGTGGATTAGTATCAGTGTGCGTATGCTTATGAAAGTGTGTGCGTGTGAGTGGAGAAAAGGCATTCTCAGAACCCGAAAATTGATCGAGGGGAGCTGGAAAAATGTCGATGTAAGCTCTGGCGTGGATTTGGGCACAACATGTTTGTTGAAGAAAACATCTGTACTTTTATGCACTTGGGTGGATCAAAACAGCAAATTCGATAAATTCACAGAAATGCATCTGATTGGCTTAAAATAGTTTTATTTGTTTTTATTAATCTAGGCGATTGTATGCGATGTGTTTTTGGGTAACAAGGGGTAAACTTTGTCGCTACACACCGTTCGTTATGCAGCGCACGTTGAGACTCAAGTGAAGCTTCTGCTAGATACGGTGACATTATTCAGCCTACAAGTGATTCTCTATTTGAGTTCATCAATTAGAACAGGAAGAGTGGTGATGATAAATTATCTCCCTTATAAGAAATCACGCGGGGTCAGGTCCGGTGTGCAGGAACCATTTCTTCAGAAAATGGTCAAAAAAATATTCTAAAACGCAAAGTGACTTCTCTTCAGGAGTGAACGGCATCGCTCAATCTGAAACAGGGAAAAAATAAAAAACGTTTTATATATAAAATACTGTCAACGTTTTCCCTATATGAATATGTATTGCTAACAAATGAAAAACGGTTAATAAAAATACATTTCGGTTAAGCAGGTAGACAGTCTTATACAAAATTCAATAAGCGATAATAGTGATAGTTTATATTTTAGTTCGTAGAATCATAAGTATCGATCTCGCTGTAGCGTGGTCTTTTACTTATAAGGTGGTGACAAAATCAGAAGGCCTGTCCGTTATTTTGTAAACAGATGTCATGTCTTTCTTCTGTATGCTACTATTACCGGCTATTTCTCTTCATGTAAAACGGATTTCCTTTTCCTTATTTAATGTTTTCGTAAGAAAAAAGTAATATACCGTCAACAACGTCAACAATTCATTCGTACATTATTTGAGAGACTGTTACGCGCGACTGTCTGTTGGCAAACAACGGTAAACTGATGTCTTATTACATGACTTAACGTAAACTCGTCCGCCCTTCTTCTCTTTCCCTCTGTCGCTCCGCGTTCTTTCCAGACGTAAATCATTCTGTATTTTGTGTCTGTCTATCTAATTTACTCTATCATTTGCGTCATCGAGTTATGGCGTACACCTGCTTTGCGTTAATACTGATTCGGATATTTTTGTGCGTATTATTTGTTTATCAAATTTCTAATGACTTATCTGACCTTTCTTGAAAGCCTAATTTTTTAAAATTGTCTCTTGGCTTACATCATAACTAAAATTCTAACACTAAATTGTATTTTTTTTCTAAATCCGTAATAACATTACGTTTTTATAATTATTTCGATTTATATTTTTCGTCCCTTCTCGTCCTCATCAATAATTCACAAACATCCCGTCAATTGTACAATATTATCAGACGACACTAAAAAATAGATCTATTGTCGTCATTTGTTCATTAATACAGTTCCAAAGTGTATAGCTATCGATCCACCCTCAGCTATACGTAAAATAGTGAATGCCTTACGACGAAAACTAAAATGAACAAAGATTCGTTCTAAGAACTTCCAATCTGTGGAAGTCGATTCTGCGGGGTTGCTTCACAGCCGAGTACAACATGGTTGTTTTGAAGTCCAATCTAAACAAATTTTCATCGAGCCACCCACTGTAATCAAATTGTGATAATTTAATCGATCGTTTCCAATCCCCTCAAAAGTGTGATTCGTTGCCAACTGACAATCTCTTTCATTCTTGTATAAATGAATCATTTACAACATATATTGTATTTCGCAATACATAACACCCAAAAAGGGGTTGGTTTGCCGTAAAAAAAGACTCACAAAACTAAATAATAAAAATTGTTTTTTGCGACCTTGAACAATCGGGCAACCATTAGCCTTCAGTGTGATATCCGCCATTTCACTCAAGAGTTGTCTCCCTTTTGTTACGCCTGAAACTGCTTTGACGGTAACCTTGCCGATGTGAACAATTACGCAAGCCACAAAGAAGCTTTACCCATTTTTTAATTCTATAAGTCGGATTTGACGTGAAAATCACAAATAAGAAAGGTAAAACAACAAAGGAACATAAATCACACTCTTTCTTTCTTTCTTTCTCTCTCTCTC
The DNA here is from genome assembly GCA_963556195.1 of Sepiola atlantica. Taxonomy (NCBI): domain Eukaryota; kingdom Metazoa; phylum Mollusca; class Cephalopoda; order Sepiida; family Sepiolidae; genus Sepiola; species Sepiola atlantica. Next base: position 73,134,995 of record OY744535.1, read on the forward strand.
TCTCTCCCTCTCTCTCTTTCTCTTTCTCTGCCTCTCTATACATTTCTTTATCCCTCTCTCTTTTTTGCATCGATTTAATTCTCTTATTTGATTTTTCTGTGTTTTTTTGCATCTATTTATCTATACACATTCACCCTATCTCTCTCTATTCCCCATCTATTCTGTCTCTTTTTCTCCCCCTCCCCCCCTCTCTCTCTCTCTTAGTCGTAGTCTTCATCTTTTTTATCCAAATCTTTTCTTCATGTTATCTTTCTTTACTTCCTACCTTTCTCCATCTTTATATTATAAAAGTCTCTCATTATCCTTGTTTCTTTTTTTGTAATATATCATTTCAATCTTCCTCTCTCTCTCTCTCTTTCTCTTTCTCTCTCTCTCTCTCTCTCTCTCTCTATATATATATATATACCTATATATATATATATTTATATATATATATATATATATATATATATATATATATATTATGTATTAATGTACTCTCTCTCTCTCTCTTTCTCTCTCTCTATATATATTATTTCTTTCTGTACCATACTCTCTCTCTCTCTTTCTCTCTCTCTCTCTCTCTGTCTCTCTCTCTATATATATATGTATAAATATATATATATATATATTATTTATTCCTGTACCTTACTCTCTCTCTATCTCTATTTCTCTCTCTCTCTCTCTCTCTCTCTATATATATATATATATTATTTATTCCTGTACCTTACTCTCTCTCTCTCTCTCTCTATTTCTCTCTCTCTCTCTCTCTATATATATATATATATATATATATATATATATATTATTTATCTCTGTACCCTACTCTTTCTCTCTTCCTCTCTCTCTCTCTCTATATATATTATTTATCTCTGTACCCTATTCTCTATTCTTGTTGTTATGTCTTTATCCCCCTTTCTTTATGTCTCTCTCCATCTTCGTATGTCCCTACCCCATTTTTACGCATCTCTTTGTCTATGTACTTACTCTTCCACTTTCTTTATTCACTAGTCCTACCTATCTCTCCCCTCTCTTGATTCTTTTACTCTTTCTCTATCTTTGCACTACATTTCTCCATGACCCCTTTCTCTCTCCTTCTCTCTCTCTCACTCTCTCTCTCACTCTCTCTCACACACACACACACTCTATCTCTATTCTGTTCTTCCTCTTCTATCTTTTCGTATTTATCTCTCTTTGTGTAGTTTTATTTTCCTAATTCGCCCTATCTCTTTGTTTACCGCTTTAACTATCTACCCCACTCTCTATCTGTAGATTTGTCTAACATTTTTCCTCGATCGGCATTTCTGTCGTAAGTATCTCTCTGTCTCTCTCTCCCCCTCTCTCTCTCTCTCTCTGTCTCTCTCTCCCCCTCTCTCTCTCTCTCTCTGTCTCACTCTAAGTCTCTCTTTCTCTCTCACTCTCTGTCTCTCTCTCACTCTCTTTTTCTCTCTCACTCTCTCTCTCACTCTCTCTCTCTCTCACTATGTCTCTTTAACTCTCTGTTTCTCTTTCGTTCTCACTCTCTCTCTTACTCTGTCTCTCTTTCTCTCACTCTGTCCCTCTCTCACTCTCTGTCTCTCTCTCACTCGCACTCTATGTATCGCTCTCACTCTCTGTCTCTTTCTCACTCTAAGTCTCTGTCTCTCACTCTGTATGTCTCTCTCTCTCTATTTGTGGTACACCTTTATCGTTCCTCTATCTCTCTAGTTCATTCGCCCATTATTCTCTCTCTCTCTCTCTCTCTCTCGCTGTTTATCTATCTACATCTCCGTCAACCTTCATCTCATTGTCCACCCTCTCTCAATCTATTGATCTTCATATCTTTTTACACTCTCTCTCTTTCCTTCCTACTCTTTGCGTCCATCTCTCGATCTATATGTGTCTGTCATGTCTCCATTTCTCCATCTTTATTCCTGTCATTCTTCTCGCCTCTCTAACCTTTTTGTATATGTCAATACCGACAACCTCTCTCTCTTTGCTTCTCTCTCACTCTTTCTTCATATTCTCTTCTTGTTCTATCTCCATATCTCTTTCTCTTTATCTCTTTTTCTTACATGTTTGTATCTATCAGTCTCTCTTTATATATCTGATTACCCCTTTCTTTTTCTTTTCCTATATCTATCTTCCCCCTCATGTTCTTTGTATTTCTCTCTCTATCTTCTCTCTCTTTGTCTATGTCTATTTAGATCTCTCAACGTCCACTCTTTCTCTCTATATCCATCACTCTCTTGGTCTTTCTATCCTCCATCTGTCTTTCTCTTTTCTCTCTCCCCCCTCTCTCTATTTTTCTGTATCTCTCCACTTCTCATTTTATTTCTATTTATCTTTTTGCCCTCTCCCTCTCTTTGATAATTTATTTATCATTTCGCTTTGTACTTAATCTCTCTACAACTATCTCGATATCTCTATTTTTCAACTCTCTTTCTCCTTTTCTCTCTCTCTCTGTACCTCTGCTTATTTGTAATTTATCCCCCTGTATATACTCTTTCTCCCTCTCTCTCTCTCTCTCTTGAAATTATCAGAAAAGAAAGAGAGACGCTAGAACTCACCTTCCATTACGCTGCATCCGACCTCCGTGCTCTCCCTAAAGCCTCCTTGATCAATACTAACACGATAACAACTGCGACTTCTGATCGATGCCAAGAAAACAACAAACTTAAGATCACATCATTCGAAAAGAATTAGTCGAGGGCGATGGGCTGGAGGGGGGGGGGGCGTTATAAAAATATCATATTTTTAGATTTTTAAGAAAATTCGAAAAAAGAAAAAGACAAAAGCAATCACATAGTTCGGCACAAGGCAATGTTTGCATTTTCATATCTACGGGCTTTGATTTGAAAAGAGAGATGGAGAGAGAGAGAATACGAGAGAGAGAGAGAGAATCAGAGAGAGAGATAGACAGAGATAGAAAGATAAAGAAAACATAACTACATGGTAAGACCGTGACATCATCATCATCATCATCATCATCATCATCATCATCATCATCATCATCATCATCATCATCATCAGTAGCAGTACTATAATCATCATCATCATCATCATCATCATCATCATCATCATCATCATCATCATCATCATCATCATCATCACCCCCCCCCATCATCATCATCATCATCATCATCATCATCATCTTTATTATCATCATCATCATCATCATCATCATCATATTAGGTTTAACGTCTGTTTTACATGCTGGCATATTTTGGACGGCGTTTAGAAATTGACTTCCAAACTAACCTATCTTTGGAAGTCATTTTCTTAATTGAGGCAAGGTATTTTTTTATGTGAGATGTTCTTCTTGACGCCAACCGTGTGTTGTGATGGGGATCACGACAGCAACTTTATGTGATTGGCCACCTAGGCTAAAAAGCGTTTCACCTGCCTTAAAAGACATAGCAAAGGAAATGTGAAATAAAGATGAATATATACAGATATACATACAAGGAGAGACAGAGAGAGATACATAGAGAGTGTATGAGAGAGAGAGAGAGAGCGAAGGTGGTTGGGGAAGAGCTAGAAAGACAAAGGAAGAGAGAGAGAAGGAAGAGATAAATATGAAAAGATAGAGACAAAGAAACTTTGAGAGAAAACAAGAGAAAAGAGCAAGAGTGGGAGTAGATGAACAAGAGAGGGGGGAAGAGAGAGATAGAGAGATAGAAAGAGGTGGGGGACAAAGAAAGAGAGACACAAAAATATATGTGCAGAGAGAGAGACTGTTCCAAAGATAAAAAAGTGGCAGATATATAGAAGAGATAAAAGTGAAATACAGACAAATATATAGGTAAGAACACAGGTAGACGGAGAGGAAAGGGTAGATAGAAAGACGAAGACAAAAGAAGAGAGAAGGAAAAGATAAAAACAAAGAAAAGCAACGACAAATGAAGACAGCGCAATGAAAGGCAGATAAATCAGGAGAAATAGCATGAAATTATCGTTTTCGCGTGCAAGTTTGCACTTGAACGCGAACTAAGACGGTTCATCGAATTTAGCCTCATATCCCAGTTACAAACACATCGAGCAAAGACATTTGATAAATAACATAAGCGAGTGAAATATAAACTTTAATTTGGTATAAAAGGCAATAGACTTAACCATCGTTTATTTCCAAATAAAACTTCCTCTTTCCCTATGCCCACATCTATCAGTTTAAACTACACTATTTCCCTTTTACCCCTTTTCTTGTTACTCACTACCTAAAGTAACATTCCACTTAATCCCCTTTTTCAACAACCCGCCTATACGAAACGACTTTCCCTTGTACACTCACTACTTACACTTTCACTAATCATCTTTCACACACGCAACGTATTACCTACTATAAACTACACCACCGTCTTAGCACATTATTCAACTGTATACACCAGTCTCATCGGCTTACATGCCTCCAACCACGACTTCCAATATGTGTATATTGAATCTGAGTCTGTTGAAATAATTACTATTCTTTACAAAGTTTCATAACTGTTCATAACTGAAACAAAATATAAAATCAAAGGAAGCATGACTGTGTTTAATTTTTCTGTTCTATCTAGTTTTTTCTTTGCTTATTATCTTATTTCTATATATTCATACATATCATGTCTGTTATTTCTTTCTTTAAATATAGTTTCACATATACGGAAGTGGTGCGATACAATAGTTACAGGCGCGGACTGTGGACGTGGAATATACTGCATGCCTTTCGCTAATACTTTTATAAAAAGTATGGATATATAACCACTCTATTCCTTCTTTTGTATGTGTGGTTTTCATATGTAGTAGTTTCTCATTGGTTTTACTTGTCCATTAATAAACCTCTCTCTCTCTGTCTTTCACAGTTCGGCGAATCTTCCTACATATGTTCCAACTTCTGTTACGAAAATATGTTAACTTTTATGATTTGCAGATGTCGGCTAGCTCTCAACTCTTAACCATCAGCAAACTCGCCTGTCAAAACAGCCGATTTGACTTTGTGAACTGAAAACTCATTGCAGATTTAATATTATTTAAATAAACAATTCGTTTTTTTTTTGTGAAATTACGACTTCGATCTACTACTAATACTCATTCCGTCGGACCATCTTCTCAAGCAGTCCTCTGTGCCACAAATCCATATATTCCTAATCAATTGATAAAATAGTAGGGTAGCCAAGACTATTTATTCTCATTTATCAGCAATTCTTACACAATATATTCATCGTCTCGACCGACAAAAAGTAACAGTATATTTCTATTTATGTAAAGTTAGGCGTGCGTATATGTTTATATTTGTGTATGTACGCAATTTACCCCTAAACTAATTAATCGATCATTATCAATTTTGGAACACAGCTGTTATACGTAAGGGGTAGTAATATGGGCTATATTTAGTTCCGTGATAAAGAGAATAACAAGGGGATGGAAGCTATTTGCGAAATCTTGCATACATTCGATTTGTGTGAAAATTTACCAATAGGTATTAGACACTAATTAATAAATATTCCCCAAATGTCAGTTTCTTCGAATAATTAAAATATGGTCATCATGTAAGTGATTTTGATAAAAATTATGAAAAGGATTCTAGACATAAGGTTTTCTAGCAATATATCTGGATTTGAATATTCGTAAGTCGACATAAAATTGGTGCAAAAGTACTAAGTTCGCTGAATTAATTTTACCTGCCCTGGAACGGGTATTCTTTTAGTATATATATATATATATATATATATATATATATATATATGATAGAAAATGAAAATGATATCCCCAACTTAATGGAAAATGAAATAAAGAAAATCCCTAACCCTAACCCTAACCCTAATCCTAACCCTAAATATTATTTATGTATTCATCAACTTTCGTCTTTATTTCAAGACTTCCTAGGGATGATTGGTTTTGAAGAAATAATACACAACGGACGAAACCTTATCAAATACTGGTACTTGTGACATATTACTTAAAATATTTTATATATATATATATATATATATATATATATATATATATCCAAACCCAAGCAAACATCCTCACCCCCAACCACCCACACATCCACATTGATGTGTGAACCCACCACGGACACCGTCATGGATGACCGGGAATGACCACATACACATACCATAGAGATTCGACCGGCACCATAAAAGCAATTAAAGTAATAAAACCTAATACACAAATGTACTCAAATGACCAAACACTTGCCAAACGGAATATATTTTCATCTCAACAAGACAATCCCCAAAACATTTTTCTGTCAAATGGAACAGACACTTTTAAATGAAAGAAAAATGAAATGTTTTCTCAAATGAAACACTTTTATCAAATGAAATATACATCTGAAGAGAGCATAATGGATAAACGATAAATGCTCGAAACGCGTTATGAAATTATATTTTAAAAAAACTTAAAATGTTAAAATGATAAGATAATAAATAATTATTGAAAAAGTGTTTTACTAGCGTTGGTAACCACAATTATTTAAATATACTTTTTTCTCTCGTTGGAACTGCACTGATGCTACACAACCCCTCCTATATATATATATATATATATATATATATATATATATATATATATATATATATATATATATATTGATGTAACATTTGCTTTAGTTTGCGATAATAACTCTGTAAAAGCTAATGGTTATTCACATCCTAATTGCTTGAGAGAGAGAGAGAGAGAGAGAGAGAGAGAGAGAGTCAATCCTCTTTACATACATAATGCCGCACCATATTTTTAGAAACGTATATATATACACATATATATCTATAATAATTTATTTATATATATATATATATATATATATATATATATATATATATATATATATACAAATACATAAATTGTGTGTATTTAGGAAATATTATTTTATTTAAGCAAATAGTGTAAAACATAACAGAATTCTCTGGTTGATTATACGTTTTCATTTTTTCAAATTTTCTAATGATTGTTTTGCATAAAAAATAATGTATGTTCCATATGTATCACGAACATTTTCAATTTTTCGTCGAATCATCTTCAGGTCACAACAACAAATGAACAAAAAGTTCGAGAAAGAAAGGGAATGTTAAAAAGCAGTCAAAAAACGCGCATATGAAGTCAATTAAACGTCAAAAGAACGAACCAGTGTAGTTCCAGATGAGACGTTAAAATTAAAATTCTGGGACGGCAAAATTAACGTCTTACGATTAATTGTATTTCGTTAAGCATTTTAAAATCGTGTTAATGGTTTCATACGTAATGTTATTAATTGCAGGTTGCTGGATAGCTTCGAGTATTTGTAATTAATATAAATTAACTAACATTTGTCTTAAATCAGAGCGATGCAGTTATGTTTTATCATTACTGGTAAATTTAGTTTAAGATTAAAAAGTGCCTGGTGAAACGGCGGGATAGGGGAGTGGTTGTAAAACTCATGTAGCTATTAGCTTTATTATAATTATGGAAGTTGCCCTTTGGGAGAAGTCAACTTAAATATATATACATATATACAATTATTTATAGATAGAATAGTTATTAACGAATACTTGTTTCGCTGTAGCTACGGATAATTAGCGTGGCTTACTATGGTGGAATTCAAAACGCTGATCACGGTTTCTGTAGTCGAACGCTTTCCCACTAAACTACGCAGGTTGTACGTAATGTTTTTATCGCTCATAAATGTGTTATTGATTAGTTGCTTATTGTCGTTGTTGGCGATCATAGCTGTGTTACACCGAATGCTATATATAAACGATCGTTAATCTCGAACAGAAACGTCTCTAAATTAGGCACATCGTTACCACGCATGCGTGAGTCTAGTGCTCATTATTTCTTTATAATAAATCGTTTTTTTACTTTATGCATCCGTTGTCTTCCTCATATATATATATATATATATATATATATATATATATATATATATATATATATATATATATATATATATATATATATATATATATTGTCGCTCCTTGAAAGTAGAGCACTGTAATTGGTAGTATTAACACAGCATGACGTCACTTGCTTATAATGCATCATTCCTTCCCTTAATAGAAGTAGAATGCCTCGACGTCAAAGCCGCCGTTAAAGTGTTAAAATTATCATAGTTTATTCGCTGTTTACAATTGGCCCAGCGATTAGCGACGTCGGACTGGAGTTGAAAAATACTTGAGGTCCGGGGTTTCGAATCGCATGACCGCTAGTGAATAGTCATATCTTTATGCTGATGAGTCCCGATTGAAAAAGGACGAAACGTATACGTACATAGATAATAAACAATAACAAATATTATATATATATATATATATATATAATATAAATATATAATAGTTATCCACAGACACGTGTTTCGCTGTAGCCACGGCTCATCACTGTCACTATGACTGACTATGACAGGATTCGAAACCAGACACTGCGATTTACCACGAAGCTACGAAAGTCCTCTTGAAGTACGTGATGTTTTCATCGCTTATAAATATTTTTATAGCTGTGTTAAGGATAATATTAACACTTCCTAAGTGTTCAACAGAGACAGTTACTTATATTTATATTATTTTTTAGCTTTTATTATTTTGATTAACACTATAATAATAGCTGTGTTGAAGTAAATGATATATATATATATATAATTATTTTTATTTATACATACATGCCCAAAAAGCCGCTACACTAGCATGTCGATGTTATCCATCAATAGTTATTAGAAACTGACATCTCAGCAGCCAGAACAAATGATCTTTCACTTAGATATCTATATCAAGAAAGAATGAAAACAATAGAAAAAAAGAAAAAAGAAAATTCAAAACCGGGAGGTCACATGGTCAAATTTAAAACAATTGAAAAAACGTTTGTAAGCTAAGGTGAAGAGTTAAAAGGATTGAAAGATTAATCTATGTATAACATGTTTTCAGGTACTCAGGTCTTGAGTTTTGATAGGGAAGCGTTCTAATTAAAGAGGTAGCAAGAGGTGGTTGCTATGCCGGGTTTAAAGGTTTGATTCAAATGTTGGTGGGAATGAAGGGAGGAAAGAAATTTGTTCGACGGCGGACATAGACAAAGAAGAGGAAGCAGAGCTTATCTGTTATGTATTTTTAGAGTAAAAATGAGAGTTGGGTTTGTCAGATAATCGAGGCTGTTTAAATTTATCTTTCTTATCTTTTATTTTATTCTAAATAGAGATACATTTCGTTAACATTATGATTAAAGTAAGTAAATGATATTAATAATAATAAACACAATAATACCCACTCACTCAATTTCTACTACATACTCCATTTTTTGTTATTGTTATCATTATTTGCAGTAATGGAGTAGAAATAGAGTGAGTGATTTTTATTGTGTTTATTATTGTTAATACTTATTTTAATAAAAGCGTTAACGAAATGTATCTAAGTGAGCGACTATTTTCTCCTGATGAGATCTAAGTTTCTAATAGGTATCGACTAACAACATCGACATCCCAGTGTAGCGGCTTTTTGTACATGTCTGTATTAATACAAACATAATTAAATAAATAGCTCTATTTACTATTTAGCACTATATTTATAAGCCAAGTTAAAATTCTGTGTATTTAAACCCTGTGAATGTCTACTTTACCTTGATTACTATGTATATATATATATATATATATATATATATATATATATATATATATATATATATATATATATATATTAATAGTAATCCAGGTATAGTAGACATCCACAGGATAAAAATCTACAGAATTTAAACCGGGCTTGTATACACTTATTTTTTTCACACAGACATATGAAAAAGACGCTACACTGGCATGTCAATGTTATCGATCAATAGTTATTAGACATTAGATATCATCAGGAAAAACATTAGTCTGATCACTCTGATGTTAATAATTGGACAGAAGTAAATATTATTTCTTAATATGAACATCTGAGTGAAAGATCAGACTTTTTCCCACCTGTGATATCTTAGTTTCGAATAACTATTTATCGATAACATCGACATGCCAGTGTAGCAGTTTTTTGTACATGTGTAAATAATATATATATATATAATATATATATATATATCATTAGCTTTAACACAGCTATTATTATAGTGTTAATCAAAATAATAAAAACTAAAAATAAGTGGCGACATAATGTATATAAATAAAGGCAACTCTCTCTATCAAACACTTAGGAAGTGTTAATATTAGGCTTAACAGAGCTAAAAAATATTTATAAGCGATAAAAACATCACGTACTTCAAGAGGACTTTCGTAACTTAGTGGTAACTAGCAGTGTCTGGTTTCGAATACTGTCATAGTCAGTCATAGTGACACTGATGAGCCGTGGATACAGCGAAACACGTATATATATATATATATATATATATATATATATATATATATATATATATATATATATATATATATATATATATATATAAGGTAGACAACGGATGCCTAAAGTGAAAAATAAAAACGATTTATTATAAAGAAATAATGAGCACTTGACTCACGCATGTGTGGTAACGATGTTCCTAATTTAGAGAGGTTTCTGTTCGAGATTAACGATCGTTTTGTTTCGTATTAGAGACTATACCGACTGCAACGCGAAGAGTTCATGCCTATCTATGCGAGGATTTAGCGGTTTACGCCAGAATAGAACTGGTTATCTATGGCGGAATACGATGCGTTTCGGCTGCGTAAATGGAGCGAAAATCGAACAAGAGCTCTTATGCTACAGGAAATATTTACAGTTTTTTCGCTTCAGATCGCGAATGCGCTGGCATAGCTACCATCTTTATCGATCTATCTATCTATCTATCTATCTATCTATCTATCTATCTATCTATCTATCTATCTATCTATCTATCGAGCTATATATCCATCTATCTATCTAGCTATACTCTATTGATATCTAACTTTCTTTCTATCTATTTATCTATCTATTTATTTATCTATCTATCGATTGTTCTATCTCTCTCTATCTATCGATCTATCTATCTATACTCTATTGATATCTATCTATCTATATTTTTATCTATCTATCTATCTATCTATCTATCTATTGTTCTCTCTATCTATCTATCTATCTATCTATCTATCTATACTCTATTGATATCTATCTATCTATCTATTAATCTATTTATCTATCTATATACCTATCTATATATCTATTATTCTATCTATATATATACTCTATTAATATCTATCTATCTATTTATCTATCTATCTATTTATCTATCTATCTATCTATCTATCTATTATTCTATCTATCTTTCTATCTATCTAATTTATCTATCTATCTAATTTATCTATCTATCTAAGTTATCTATCTAATTTATCTATCTATCTATCTATTATTATATCTATCTTTCTATCTATCTAATTCATCTATCTATCTAATTTATCTATCTATCTAATTTATCTATCTAATTTATCTATCTATCTATCTATCTATTATTCTATCTATCTTTCTATCTATCTAATTTATCTATCTATCTAATTTATCTATCTATCTAATTTATCTATCTAATGTATCTATCTATCTATCTATCTATCTATTTTCATATGCCTCTCTATCTCTTAGATGATTACAATGTTTATCTATAGTTATTCCCAATTTGCATATGAACACATACATAAAAGAAGTAAACACACAAAAATAAAGTCTCCGCTTCCTTCGCCGACGGTCAGCATTCGGAGCCATACAAAGCAGCAGTGAAAATTTGAAATACCAATATTTCAGACTAATTGACATTTTTAGTGTTTTAGATGTAAATATATCTATCATTAATCACAATTTAGGTATGGCACCGCATAAGAGATTAAATAAGAATTGGTTATTAAATAATCATTCCTTATGATAAAAAAAAAAAATTAATTAAATCCGACAGAATGGGATAAAATGTTTAAACATATCTACAGGAACATTCTAAGTGGGTAGTTGTGCAGCGAGCTGTTTGTTCACATTACATTTAAAGTTCAGTCAACAAAATAGAGCACAGGGAGGGAATTTAAAAGGCTATCAGTTGGATGGAAGAGGTTATTAGAGTAGAAAGCCTTCTAGCATCTGAATACATTCACGGTAAGGGGTGGGATTTAGCTAATTATCGGATAAGTTAGGGGCACCTAAGTCGAGGTGGCACCAGTGTAGCAAGTTAGTTGAAGCGCATTCAATTGTAGTAGTTGTAAAACAAGCACAGGGATGCAACATTGCGGCGTTGCGACAGAGGTTGGAGCTTGCTTGACAGTGTGGAACCTATTAGATTAGAGTTTTTTGGGGTGGGACTCTGTCTAAGACGGAGAGACTAGTGTTTGATACACCAGCCCAGATTTGAAAACAATACTCCATGCCTGTGCGAATGGTGGCTTTGTAGAGATATAGGATATTGGTAGGTGTACGAAGTTTTCTAGCACAGCGGAGGGAGGCCAACTTTTTTGCAGCAGCCTTGGCAATACCTTCTATGTATATGTTGCTTGTGAATGTTAGTCTGTAATAAAAATGATAATTCGGATGGACTACCTCTATTATAAGGTAACAAAAACAAACATGTGTGGATACTTTATAATCAGATATCAAGAGCCTGCCTTCATTCTGACCATGCTTCAGACAGTGTAGGGTTGAGGCGAAAATAGAATCCGCACCTGCTTTGCGGGATTTATTTTTTATATCCTAACGACTCAATGCCACTCGAGGATAAAGATTAATGTTTTTTGCAGGTGGGCAGTGGAGGATTGATAACGATGGCTGACACGGGCAGAATTTGATTATTTAAGATGACGGCTAAACAAGAATTTGTTTACATGTGGACCTGAAAACGCCTAAGTTTTAGTCAACTGAGAACCAATCCCGTGGTATTGTGCTCAATAGACGAGTAGTTTTGTGATAAAACTTTTCTCGTGAGAGTTCCGTTAAGTTTTAGGTATGAAAGGTGTTCAATAAGTAATGCCTCTAACCCACTTCCAGTTGTCTGATCTAGATGAAATTTTGCATGTGTAATGATTCATATCTGTATGGGTTATGTTGCAAAAAACAACTCTTAACTAATTGTGGTTTGTGATTTGCAGGTGTTTGAACTAAGTCAAGTGTGAAATGGAGCCAGTTGAGTGTCGTGCAGTGATCCGGATTTTGTATTTAAAAGGACGCACACTAACAAAGACTTTTGATGAAATGAAAGAAAATCATGGTGATGATGCCTCATCATATGACCTTGTAAAACGCTGGCATCGTGAATTCAAACATGGCCGAAAGTCTGTGGAAACAACTCCCAGTCCTGGTCGTCCCTCATCTGCCATTAATGAGGCATCTGTCCGTCAATCTGAGGCTGCCTTTTTAGAAGATCAACGCATTACTATTCGCCAAATAGCCCAAGAGGTCAATATTAACACAGGGCATATGGAAACTATCATTCATGACCATTTGCATATGCATAAGGTGTCTGCCAGATGGATTCCCATGTTGCTTACACTTATCCAGAAGCAAGAACGCGTCGAGTGCTCGAGGATGAATTTGCATATGTGCCAAGAAGATGAGCGAAAGGTTTTCAAATGACTGATTACACAGGGTGAAACTTGGGTCCATCACTATGATCCAGAGACCAAAGCCCAGTCAATGCAGTGGAAGCACTTGGACTCACCACCTCCAAAAAAGGAAAGGGTGCAGCCATCCACTGGCAAGGTCATGCTCACAGTCTTCTGGGACCATGGCAGAGTAGTGATGACAGATTTCCTGGCAAAGGGTACCACAATTACAGGAGCCTATTACGCTTGCCTTTTGATGAAATTAATAGAAGCTATCAAAATAAAGAGGCGGGGCAAGATTAGCAAAGGTATCCTCCTCCTGCAGGACAACGCTACGGTCCACAACTCGCCAGATCACAAGCACGGGCGTGTGACTATGAAATCAAACGATGGGAGAAATGCATAACTCTGGGGGGTTCATATGTAGAGAAAGACTAATAACTGTACCAAGTTTCATTAATCTACTGCTATGGGAAATGGGCCATGGACATTACTTATTGAATAACTCTCGTACACAAAGGAAGAACGAGAAAACTATTTACAGTAGTTGCAGCTAGACGGGATTTTGTTCAGAATATTCTACAAGTTGAAAACAGATGGAGCTCAGTCGAGCACCTAGGATGAACAAAGATGAAAATGGCGATCAATGATTCAAACATTCAACATGGATGATGTTTTGTAGATTATCTATTTACTTTTCTAATATGTGTGTAAATAGAGGTGCATTCACTCTGCACGTTTTCCTATGAAAATGCTCTGACGAACGTAACGTGTAAGAGAACAACAGTGCGCCCGACCGACCGCCATAGCATTGCATAGAATGGCGAAGACGCGTGTAGAGATATTTCGCCCAAACTTCAAAGAATTCCCCGCCAGGAAAGATTATTGGTGGGAAGCTTCTTCAAACGAGATTTTCTTTTTTCTCGTTTTGTTTTACGGAAGCAAAATTGAAGAAACGTTTTGTGGATGCAAACATTTTTTACACATAAACTTTTGTCTTAGTAAGCTTACGAAAACAATACTGATATACAAACGAATCCTGATAAAGAGATTAACCGACACTTTTAACGGCTTCAACGTATATAATATATATATATATATATATATATATATATATATATATATATATATATATATATATATATAACTATATATATAATGATATATATGTATATATATAACTATATATATTATATACACTGAAGCATGCATATATATATGTGAGTATATATATATATATGTGTGTGTGTGCGTATATATATATATATAATTATGTATATGTATATATATAACTATATATATATTATATACACTAAAGCATGCATATATATATCTATGTGAGTATATATATATGTGTGTGTGCGTATATATATATATATATATTTATATATATATACGTGTATGTGTGTCTTTTGAAATACAATAGACATAGTATCTGAAAATCCATAGAAAGTTGAAACAATATACCAAGCGAGTTCAATATGTAATAGAATTACGTGGCTGCTGTTCTATACTAACATCTGTATTACCGGCGTCTTCAGTAATATACATATATATATATATATATATATATATATATATATATATATATATTCTAGAACTGGTTTAAAATTTAAGCTTAAGGGCTCTTAAGAATAACTTGAAAATAAAGATTATCTTGCTTGATACATGTTTTACGGTTATGGAACAAATTTAACGTAAATTTGAAATATTTGAAGTTTTGAATGCGAGCTTGTCAATTTACTATCAAATTCACAACATGGTAGACCATTTGACAATTATTTAAATAATCGTAAGCACATATATTCTTTATCAATTCGATACAGAAAATATTCAGTGAACTTGTTCAATGATTATAAACACAAAACTTGTATCGATCTGACAGACTAAATAGCTGGAATCAATAGGTTAAAGTATATATTTAAGGATTGATTACTTTTTCAAAAACCTTTTTGTAATAGATCACTATTCAAACAAAACGAAGCTTCATTTATTCAGAAAAATTAATAACCTGAATAGAAAATGGTTTTCAATACAAAAATATTTGCTAATGAAGAAAGAACTAAAGAAACACTGTTGAATTGTTCACGAATTATTACTTATTTTTCGAGTTTTTCAAATAAAAAAAAACAAAACCATCTGAATCCGTTTAAAATACTTAAAAGACACTGAGATTTGGGAGATATTTATTAATTTAAGTCTAATACCTACTGTCAAAATTTCACAAAAGCTGAATTATCACAGAAGCCTTCAATCTACTTTGCACTCCTTTGCCTTAAACTTAATAAATGTAAATGAAGCCCACATTACGACCCCTTACGCAAAGCAGCCGTGTTCCAAAATTTATAATGGTCGGTTCGTTAGATTAAGAGTGAATCCTTTACATACAAATATATAAACATATTATACACATACCTACATTTATATATATGTATATTATATATATTAAAATAAACATAGTTTGAGTATCCGACAATTGTTTCAGAACTTCTTCAGCTCCCCCTCAAGGATATACTCGAGTATATCCCTGACGAGAGGCCAAAGAGGTTCTGAAACAATTGACGGATACTAAAACTATGTCTATTTTAATATAAAAAGCTCTAATATATGTTGAGCACTTTTGAAAAGTATTGGTTTTGTTCATTTTGTTAATATTTAACCTAACTTAATTATATATATATATATATATATATATATATATATATATATATATATATATATGTATATTTATATATTTCAAATTCTGATGAAAGAGTACAGCTTCGAAAATTAAATTGAGAAAAAGTTCATTTTTTTTTAGTTTGGGACCCGCGCTAACTTTGACACCGTCGTTAGGGTTAGGGGTTAATCAATATAAATAATGCTTTAAAAATTGTCTGTTGGTTACTGAACGCTGATTGGCTAATCGCTCGGCATCTTTTCCACTAAATTGCATAGTATAGCGTTTAATCCGCTTATTATTATTTTAATAATTCAAATTACCAATATAAACAATGCGTTCTAAAAGCAGAACACTATTTCTTATTCACTTAGCACTGTCTTTCATCCTACATTCACTTCAACAACAAACAGATTGAAAACACCACGAAAACAGATGACAAAAAAGAAGGTATTTGAATGTATTTTTGATAATTAAAATACACAGTATAAGAATGCTTTCTAAAGGAAGAATACAATATATATATATATATATATATATATATATATATATATATATATATATATATATATATATATATATATATATTTAAAATAACGTTTGGTCACCAATGAGATTTAAAAAATTAAATGGCTAAATCTCAGTAAGGCTTTCTGTCCGCTATATCTCTTCTTCTTCCCCCCTCTCTCTCTCTTTATCTCTTTCTAACTCTCTCTCATATATATATATATGTATATATATATATATATATATATATATATATATATATATTAATCCAGGTAAAGTAAACATCCAGAGGATACAAATCAAAAGAATGTGTTATGTTATATATATATATATATATATATATATATATATATATATATATATATTAGTTTGAATATGAATCTATGGCGTGTATAGTACATAGAGGCATCGATGTTTCATCCCTGCAGGCAACCATCGAGCTTAATCTGCATATTTTATGTTAGCGATTGTATTTATATCTAGGTAATGTTTAGTAATGCTAACTAATCGATCAGGCTCGTCGTTGTTAGTCCATTACGGATTTATGTTTTTATTGAACAAAAAAAAGCTTGGTTGATCTCTATTAGTCACCTTTTACCTTTTGCGTCGGTCTTGTCTGTGACACAACCTGTTTTAATTGTGTTTCAAATTATACATACATATATATGCATACGTATATATACACACATTTTGATATTTTTTTTGAAGATCGTTTTTTGCTCATTACTTTTTATATTTTCAAATATTTAATTAATAAAGTAATTTTTGCTGAGTTTTTCTTCTGATTTTCCTCTGACGAAAACTGCTTATTTTTGAAAATACAGGGATTAAGGAAAAGGAAATAGTTATTTTCATATTCTTTGTTTGAATATTTAATAAATTGATAAATATTGTATTTTATCAAATTTTTATTTTCATCATTCATTTTCTGATATATATATATATATATATATATATATATATATATATATATGTATATATATATATATATATCAGAAAATGAATGATGAAAATAAAATAGGATAAAATACAATATTTATCAATTTATTAAATATTGCAGCTGACTTGAAAATTCGCCTATGCGCCCTGAATTTATAATAACTGTCGATTTTTTTACATATTACCCTGCATGTCTCTTCCCCCCCACACACACACACCTCTTTCCTCTCTCTCAGTCTGAATCAACAGACGTTTTCACTTCTCTATCTGTTTATCTACCTATCTACTCTCTTCATTATATGTCTCTCTTTCCACTTTATTTTATTTTATTTTATTTTATTTCATTTATTTATTTATCTATTTGTATTTGTTTTGTTTGTTTGTTTTAGATTTTGGATTTTAGTCTTTAACTTTTAAAATATTAACGGCCCTAAATCACGTGACTCCTTAAATTTTGTAATTTTCTTCTTCTTCTTCTTTATCTCTCCACTTCATTCTCTCAAAATATGATCTGAGGTTAAGATCGGATTCTAACTCTTCCTGATGAGATCTCAGTTTATAATAACTGTTGATCGATAACATCGACATGCCAGTGTCGCAGATTTTGTACATGTCTGTGTAAATAAAAATAATCATATATATATATATATATATATATATATAGTAATCTACATAACTATTCTGTTTACTAGAATATTCCAATTTTCTTTTTTTATAGTTAGCTTGATTACATTTGGTTGTTTATAAAGAAAGAGAGCGAGAAATGAAGGTTGGTAGACACTGTATGTAATAAGAACGGAGGGGAAACAAAATACTATGAAAGAGGATGAGAGTAATAAACAGAAACCTATTAAGAGATGATCAATCTGTTGGGTAAATAACAATTCATAGCTATTATTTTAAAATGAGAATAGCTACAGACAAGGCGGGAAGCTAAAAAAATACTACTTTACGGTCAAAAACAAGCCAACGAAAAGTTTTAGATGGATAGATTCAGACCCAGAAAACAGAATTTCTCCCTCCTTTGTCAGAAACTTCGCTGATGGAATGTGAGGACGAAATGACAAAATAATGGAAGCAAAAGTTTAAAGCCTGACGAAATTTGACCCAAGTTCGACTTTCTACTTTTCTTTAATATAGATTCAACCAACCTACTTACCTACCACCAACCTCGAACCATCAATCTTGGGATTTGCAAACCAAACGTCGTTAAGCCCTTGACCAGTAAGTTAATTGTTAATTAGAATAATTAAAATTGAACATTTAAAATAATAGCTCAATCCCAAAACAAAAGAATATTTTAACATGTATTTGGTATGATTAAAATACAGGGTGAGCCAAAATAAGGGTCCTATCTTTAAATTTGAATAACTTGAATTTGAATAACTTCCACAAAATAAAAGTTAAACTCACCAAACTTTATGTGTGTGTAGACTGACCCTTCCGAGATTTTTTGAAATAAACAAAACAAATTTTAGCCGAAAAACACTTCTTAAAACTTACAAAAACTAAAGTATTGTTTTTTACACCGTTTTGAGTTTTTTAAGCAAAAATAATGTTTTCTAAATGAGGGTACGTTCCTTAGGGCTAATACGGCTCATGCTTGCTTCGGAAGGGGTCCTTTACTTATTCTAAAACAAATCTTTTTTTTAAATCAATAAATAAAAAAGTTATGAATTTTTAAAAATAGGACCCTTATTTTTGCCCACCCTGTATATAAGAAACAGGCTTTATAAAAAAACGAACGTTGATTAAATCAGTTTCAGTATAATAATTGATATATTATCAGATTTATTAATTTTTTATTCACTTTCTTTCACCTCTGGTAAGACATATTGCTACTGAGACGTTAGGGTTACATTTATTAGGGGTCTGATTAGAAGTGGACATCCTAAGTGGGGAGTTGTGCAGCAAGATGTCTGTTCACATCACAATTTCTGCATGTTGTGCAGCAAGATGTCTGTTCACATCACAATTTTTGCATGTTGTGCAGCAAGATGTCTGTTCACATCACAATTTCTGCATGTTGTGCAGCAAGATGTTTGTTCACATTACATTTAAATTTCTGCATGTTGGTTCAGTCGAAGAACCACCTGCCTAACCCAGGATATTGTATATGCGTTCAGAGATAACCGTTAGGAAGTTCGCAGTAAGATTCCCTAAATCTCTCTTTATCTAACAATATCAGACACACAGACTGTTTCGCTGTATCACAGCTCTTCAGTGTTACTATACAAGTTACTGCTTCAAGACAGTCAGTGATTATAACAATTCCGCCATTAGATAGTGAACTATATGCTTATATAAACATTAACAACTACCGGAGGGCGCTTCATTTGTGTTAACAAAGAGCTTCGCATTACCGATAATTGCGATGTTTGCGAGGTTACTTACGACAGTGCTCAACCTAAGAAGATATATATTCATCCACAGACAAACTATTTCGCTGTATCAGAGCTACTGACTGTTACTAGACAGACAACTGCTTCAGTCTAGTTGACAGTCGAACCTGTTAGCAAGTAACACCGAAATGCTTTTATATATTCACACCTACCAGAGTGTTCTCTATTTATGTTAGCAAATAACTTTGCATAATCGTTAAACTTCAGTGTGGCTAGACAATAAACTACTTCAAGCGGAACTCGAACTTACGACCATGTAGTTGACATTCTAATAATTAAGCCGCCAGGAAAGCGCCGTTAGCAAAGGGAAATTTAAATGCTTATATAAACATTCACATCTACCGGAGAGACCTCTATTTGCATTTTAGCTAATGGTATTTAGCGATATCACTAACCAGAGTGCTCAACCGAAGAAAGTGTATAGATAGATGTATATACACTTTCTTAAGATAGTGCTAATGTCAGTTAAAGCGAATTATGTATTTACATATTTGTAATTATCAATGAAATGAATTATTGAGTGTTTGTGTCTGCCTTTGTTTAAATGCCATCGGAAGGCATTGGTTAGGCGCGATGTTAGTTGTAATTATATCCAGTATGCGCTTCCATACATCATCTAAAACAAAGAATTGTTGCCTGTGTAAAAGAAGAGTTTATTGACGCGAAACAAGAATTAACAAAAAGCAGATGTAGTATCATTGCGAGTTGAAAAAAGAATTATGTGCTCGGATTATTCGTACTACCCCCCCCCCCACTTCAGTTTCCATTTTTCCTGTTTAGATGCGCTTTCTACTTCGTAGAAAATCCCGTGTTTCGTCGTCCATCTGTCACACTCTTGTTTAAAAAGAAACGTTCGCCAGCTTGTCACGCTTAAAATGGAAATACTATTTTCGTCCGCTTCAGAATAGAATTGTCATCGAAAAACGCGCAAATTGAATGGACGAATAATTTTTCGATATAGCCAGGCATCGTTGGTCTGTCACGCTTATGTTTAAAGTATGTGTTCGGTGGTCTGTCAGGATTAAGTTTTGACAAGTGTGGGGGCGATTAATCGGAATCATAATCGGGAATCGGAAAACTCGGAATTTTAGGGTATCGGAATCGGAAAATTTTTAGCGTGATTTCCGATTCAAAAAACGATTCTTTTAATTTTCTTGTTTTGTTTTATTGTTTTAAAACTTAATTATTTATTAATTTTAAATTACTAGTAAAACTAACATCTATTGATTATGATAACGAATTTTGGTAAAAATGGTGGTAGAAAAAATGGCACAGGTAAAAATGGCGGTAGAAAAAATGGCACAGGTAAAAATGGCGCTAGAAAAAATGGCACATGTAAAATGGCGCTAGAAAAAATGGCACAGGTAAAAAAAATTGCGCTAGAAAAATGGCATAAGTAAAAATGGCACTAGAAAAATGGCACCGGTAAAAATAGCGCTAGAAAAAATGGCACATGTAAAATGGCGCTAGAAAAAATGGCACAGGTAAAAATGGCGCTAGAAAATTGCACAGGTAAAAATGGCTCTAGAAAAAATGGCACAGGTAAAAATTGCACGGGTCTTTATAGCTATCCGAAAATTAAAATTAAAAACTCAATAATAAATAAATATTTATTATAGAGTTTTAAAAAAAATTTAATTGGTAAAGAATCGGAATCGAAATCGGTAATTGTATCGGAATCTGGAATTTAGAACAGAATAAGAAATTGTATGAAAATCGCGAAAAAATATTGGAATCGTCCCATCACTACTTTAAAGTAGCGTTTTTGTTTTTGTGTCAAGATTATGGTTAAGATGGCGTTTTTGTTAGTCTGTCACGAGTCACATTTAAATACTGATTCCGTCCATCTGTCATGTTTAAGTTTTTAATTGCTTTATTGTTCCTCTCTTACGATTAAGGTTAACAGAGTATTTTCTTTGGTCTATCACGCTTAATCTTAAAATAGAGTTTCCGTTGGTCTGTCACGCTTAAGTTTCAAATTGCGTTTTCCTCGATCTGAAACGATTAAGCTTCGAATTGCATTTTCGTTTGTCTGTCACGCTTAAGTTTAAAATGTTGTTTTCGTGGGTCTGTCACGGTCAAGTTTAAAACTGCTTTTTTGTTGGGCTGTCACGCTTTAGTTAAAATAGCGTTTCGTAGGTCTGTAATTATTAAGTTTAAAATAGCATTTTCGTTGATCTGCCACGATTAAGTTTAAAATAGCGTTTTCGTTAATCTGCCCCGATTAAGTTTAAAATAGCGTTTTCGTTAATCTCTCACGATTGAGTTTAAAATAGCATATATTATTTTCGATAATCGCGTTGGTTGTAATGGACTCATGTTAAGAATATCGTTTTTGAGAACCATAAATAGCGTTTTCCTCGGTCAGTTACGCTTATGATTGAAATTGCATTTCTTCTTATTTTCAATAACTGCGCCAGTTGTAATGGACGCATCTTTTTTGAGAATGGCGTTTTAGGGAATGTGGGGATATTGTTTGAGATGATGGGGGCAAGGGGTGCTTGGTTGATTTCTATCATTCGTCTTTAATTCACGACTCAAGATGCCTCTAAATCACGCGGTCAGATTAAGCAAGAAGGAGGAACGTTTTTTTTCCTCCCAACTTCTGGATCGATTGGTTCATAAAAAAAGTATAAGGAAAAGAGAAAAACTCTTCAATTATCCTAGCATCGCTTCACGTGTTACAAAACAGACACGAACCGAACAAAGAAAATGATGGAAATCTCGTTTCTTTGTGGAGATGGAGAGGGGGTTATAAAGGGGTTCTGGGTCGGGAGAGAATCTTTTTCTTTTTCTTCTGAATCTCCATAGAAGAAATGTAAAAAAAATATAGACAAAACTATGCAGCAAGGTGAATGAGACGGTGTTGCGGCGGTGAGTGGTGCGTTTTTCGAGCGAACCATTTTATTCGCTCGGAAGGTAGAGATAGGAAGAATCCGAAAATATTTCTTTTTCCTTGGAAATTGATTTGTTTTGATAATCCCAAGAGCTTGTCGTTCATATTCAGACTGGGTAAACACAGGCAAAACAAACAAAAGATTCTTCAGATTTTCGTACAGCAAGAAGAATGTCCAAGTCCGGCGTTCCGGCATTATGAATCGAGGGTAAAATAAGTGGTCGACATTATGAATCAAGGGTAATAAGTGGTAAATAGATTTAAGCTTTTATTATTATTAATATGATTTTTTTATAATTACATTTCCTCTAAATGTGGCTTGATGAAGGCTTCGTATGACATAATATTTCGAGAAAAAGGTCCTCTCTTCAGATGTGGTTTCACTTTTAAAAATAGCGATTGTGTCGGATATTTGACATTTTATTTATTCGTTTGATCAAAACAAACTACTTATAAATAAAATCACCAATTCTTTTTAAATGTATCTATTCAATCGGCGCAATGATGGAAACTGTAGTGTGTGGCGAAAATACTATTTAAAACGAACGCTGGAGAGGCCGACGAACATGCTATATCAAACTTAAGCTTTTATTATTATGGATATGATTTTTTTATAATTACAAATCTTACTTGCTCTCAATGTGGCTTTATGAAAGCTTCGTATGACATAATATTTCGGAGAAACAATTCCTCTCTGCAAAAGCTATCCGTTGGGATAAATATTGTAGTGAATACATTTTTAATTTAATAATTTGATAATAGTGGGTTTCAATTGTTTTGTTTGCCTCTCTTTGTTTTTAGGATCACTATGATTGTTTTTTTATTATATATATTATACCCAGTCGAAGATAACGGTTAATGAAATTGTATTTCTACTTCTGTTTATTCTATTTTATAATCTGTATTTTATTTATTTATTTGTTTATTTATATATTTAATATTTTGTTTTTAACGCTAATGGTGCAATATTTTATTTCGCTCAGTTGAAAGGTTGATTTGGTTTGATGAGGCATATTGGGATGAGTCTGAGGTACCATAATATGACAACCGAAATACAGGTAAGTACACCAGTTCAATACAATAAACCAAAGATAACACATAGGTAGAAAGACAATCTAATTAACTGTTATCCTCGAGTGGCGTTCGCGCCTTGATAAGCGATTACTCGTCAGTATATCAGAAACTGACCACAGATAAAGATGACTAGAATGTTTTTATGTTTTATTTCTTACTAATACGTCACCACATATCAAGGCCAAATGCCACTAGAGAGAATAGTTAATGAGATAAATCGATTGTCAATGCTGAAGAATATTATGTGAGAATTGAAAATGATAACTGGTAAGTTTGAATACTTATAAGAATGGGTAATGGCAAATATTTTGAGACATTAAATTTGAAGATGACCATATTGTTGTCTGAAGGGAATCAGTCCCCTTGTAATATATTTCACAGATGAGATGTTCTAGGTAAGCAGCCTTGTTCTTTGTAATTCCGACTGATGCTACGCACATGACGGAAGAAAGGGGAGTTCTTTTAAGTTAGGGGTAGAAAGACGTGAAACTCTTAGCAAGAGCAACCAGAGATTGAAGCTCAGTCGAAAACCTTCTATGGAAATTACGATAGAGCAGAGAAAGACTAGCTATGTCTTTTATGTGATGAAGGGCCCACATAAAACATAATAAACTATCCCCAGTAGACTGCGAAGTCGATTTCGTACTATGTCGGCGAGTAGAACTCAGCAAGTATCAGACGATAACAGTGTAATATCAGTTCTCTTCTCCGTTAAATGAGAAATAAATTATGGTACAATTTTAATTTTTTCTCTTCCCCAAAGTGCCCCGTTTTGCGGCGCTGGCTATCTTCCTCATTGAATCCACTGTGTGTCATAGTCAGCCCTCGTGGGGAGACATTAGATGGGAATGCATTTTGCATCTTACAGTCCAACGTGGCTTCTCAGATTCCCGATCTCGGTTTACTCATCAGCAACTGACTGACCCTGTGTTAAATACTGGGCAAGTAGACCCACTAGTATATAAATTGTTTAGTTGAAAATAACAGGAAATGAAAGTTCAGTCGAAGTCAACTTGCTGAAGTGAATCATCGATCTACTAGGGTTGTGGGAATTGATAGAAACAGATGTGACATCAAATGGCCCGAAAAGAGAGTGAGTGAGAGAAGTTGTCAGTTCCTTGGAAAGCACTAGAAATGTGAACATATGGTTTGAAAAATGTCATGATATAATTCAACAGTGATTATTGGTATTTTTCTGTCTTCCCCTCCACCCACTTGTCAATGGTTTGGAATGAAGATTAAGCAGAATAAACCTCATGTCTTCACCCAGTTTGGTTTTAACTTAGTCTTTTTTCGAGGTTTGAAAAAATTATTGCAGGCAGCGTTTTAACAGGCAGGATCACAGTAAAGTCGCGTACAAGAACTCAAGTAACAAGGTTTAATTATGGAACGAAATCCACCCTGGATGGGTTGAACCGGCTTCCCCCAAAAGAGGAGGTTTTATGTAAGTATCAAATTTAAAAGCGGTTCCCCGCCAACCTGCTTCCCTCGAAAGAGGAAGTTTCATGGGAGTATCAAATTACTAAGCAGCCCCCCCCCCCCCAGTCACGTGTATATCCCGGTTAGGAGAGATGACGACGTTAGATTTTTGCAGTTTTGGCAAGGATGTATAGACATCCCGTCCTTCTACATACATCACATGGTATTCTTTAATGGTCACTATTCTGGTACTGACCAGGCCCAATGTTTCTTAACTGTGGTAATCAAACGAGAACTGGTTTGTCAACGTGAGTATACAATCTTCAGTTGCATGTACATCCAAGTTAGAAGAGGTGACGACGTTAGTTTTTTTAAAAGTTCTTGCAGGGAGGTGTCGACGTCCTCTTACATACAACGCTTGGTATTCACAGCTGGTCGCTCGTCTGGTACTGACCAGGATCAACGTTGTTTAACTTCGGTAATATAATGAAACCCGATGTGTGAACATAATTATGCCTACACGTATGGCAGAAGATTGATACATACGCCTGCTAAAATATTGTAAAACTTTTACACTCACCACAATATATTTAAGAATGACTCATTTCTCCATTTTATGAACTGTTGTCATCATCCCGGAGGTGTAAGTGTACGAATTTTTATTTTATTTTTAAAAACGATCTTGTCTTCGACGTTGGAACGAAGACACGGAATCGAATTGAGAAAACGAAGGTGGGCCGGCTTTCTATTTTTTCGCCTGATAAGAAGCAAAATTCTCAAGGTCACGCAACTTAATCTGATTTCAAGCAAGAAAATATGATAAATATTCAAGGCGAGCTCAAATTGTTCCCAACAAAACTCAATCAAATTACGAACCAACACAAATGTATACACAGCATAAATACGTACACAAATATGAACTATGATTTTTTTTACTATTGGGTTGCCATTTATCAAGGCCAAGAGTCAATCGAGGATAAACGTTAATGAGAGGGAAATTGTTATCAGTTGAAAGATTAAGATTACTATGGGAGTACTATCATCGATAAACTCATTATTACTTAAGAAACGGTTATTGACAAGAATTTGTTCGTATTGGATTAGGGACAACCAAGTTGTGATCAGCAAGGAAGCAGTCCCGCACTAATGTGTGTCACAGACGGGAACTACTTGCAAAGAAGTTCGGTCCATGAAAATTGCACCTGACGCAAGGTACATGGAGGGAGAAAAGGTAAATATTTTCCGATGTGGTAAGGAAGGAGTTTCTGCTGCGAATCTCTTACAAGGATGAACCAAAAGACTGGAGGTCAGTCGAGCACCTTCAATAATAATGATGATAATGTAGAGAGGAAGGGACTAGCAGCGTCTCTTCTGGGACAAGGGTTGTTGGGTAGAGAAAGGAGTAACCTATTAGTAGATTTAAAGATCTGTTTTTATTCTATTTTATTAAGACAGAGAATGGTGCTCTGCGTTTAGCATCTCCCCAGCTGTAACAGCAGTATCCCACCTTTTGATGCGTTTGACTCTTATATAAGATTTTGTGTTTACCGCATATCAACCTTTGTCGGTTACGTTATACAAGATCACAATGCACTGAACTAAACTCGAACCACCTGCATACTTGGGAGAGAGCTTCGTTACATTCTTGAGAACAGATCACTGATTTGCAGAGGACAATTGTACCGTTATCTCATTACATGTGTCGTTTTAACATTTAAGTTTACTGTTACACCGGCCGTTCTTACACAGGAGAAACTGCAACGGTTGTCACTATAAATAGTGCGAGTCACCGAAGACAAAGCACAGTCTTGTAACTGTCTAGTAAAGTGCTAGTCACTTTCTTACTTTGTTAATACACTTGTTAAACCAACCCTCGACTTGACTTCCGTTATTTATTATTTACTGTTGGACAACTTCACAACATTTACTAAAGGAAACTTCGATGCTGGATTGCCTTTTTTACATTGACACAACCGTTCTTGTTAGATCGCCGAAGTTAAGCGACGGCGAGTCTGATCAGTAGAAGATGAGTGACCATTTTGAAATACTAGGTACTATATTTAGGATGTCAGTGAGACTTCCTTTCAAAAACATACAATACCTATCCTTATTTAATATTTTGAGCCATTTACTGCTCTGACAATGAGTATCAAACGGCAAATGAATATTAAAAAAATTGGACAAAAGGATTCGAATATACTGATCATATGTATGCGATCGACTCCCTAAGGTTGATTAATTTTGTATATATATATATATATATATATATATATATATACATACTGTTGCAACCTTGAAAGGCTTATAATAAATAAGACACAGCGATGGTATATTTACTAGTGTGTGTATTTACAGGAGTGCAAAAGAGTTTTCTACAGAAGGATGGCTCGTCATTCGTCGCATTCTTTCCTATATAGAATGCTGAGAAGAGTCAATATATTCACGAAATAGGGTAAGTAAGTATTATACCGTAACATATGAATATAAAGTTCAGTATATATATATATATATATATATATATATATATATATATATATATATATATATATATATATATATATATATATATAAGTATGTATATAAAAAATAAAATGAAAAAAGTTTATATTGTGTTATAACTTTTTATTATTTATTTTTCTATTTATTTATTTTGTGACGTGTAGGAATATGAATTGTTCTGTAAAGAAAAATAGTTTTTTTTTGTTGATGGTATGGAGAACAAAATTTTCGACTGATCCTTCAGTCTTCATCGGTGTTTGGGGTTTGCGTGTGTACGGTGGGAGGTTTTCCCAGGCAATGAGGGGGAAAGAGTAGAAAAATCATAAATTAAATATGTGTATAAATGAGCAAACGCACATACGCGTCCACACACACGTAATGGGACGTGTACATGTACATTGATACACACACACACACACATACACCGACACGTGCCTATGCGCGTAAGCATACATACATATATACATACACCCATTCACAAATACCTTTTTTCTTTCTCCTTTTCTTTCTCTCTTACTGCTCGATACACACACACACACACATACATACATACAAACACACACACACCATGCGATCAATCATACACATCTCTTAGCGTTGTAGTCGACTTAGCGTTGTAGTCGACTTAGTCATATATATATATATATATATATATATATATATATATATATATATATATATGACTCTCGTGACCTCTCGTTCAATCTATGACATGATGGGTTGATAAGGAGAAATAGTAGCCGTGGCTACTGAAAGCGCTGGACGTGGGTCCGGGCTGCGAGAATTCAGTCGATAGCTACTGACTGACTTCTCGAAGATCGGACCCTCGTCCAGAGCTCTTAGTAGCCACGGCTACTACGTTTCCTTATCAATCCATCATGTCAACCCAATATTTCGATGTACTTGAATGACATTTTTCTTAAGATTATCATCCTGAGGAAGTCTTACAATAAAGACGAAACGTTGATGAATATGTAAAAAATATCTCTTGGTTTTTCCTTTTTCATTTCCCATATATATATATATATATATATGTGTGTGTGTGTGTATGTGTGTGTACAGAGTCATCTCCTTAACTAATGAACAAAATCAATAATTCTACACTTAAAAACACTGCTACAAATAATAATAAAATGTTACATCTCAATTATAACAATATTT
This sequence comes from Sepiola atlantica, assembly GCA_963556195.1. NCBI lineage: Eukaryota > Metazoa > Mollusca > Cephalopoda > Sepiida > Sepiolidae > Sepiola > Sepiola atlantica. The sequence goes on from OY744535.1 coordinate 73,163,959, forward strand.
ATTTATACTAATGCAAACAAAATACAGCCAAATTTCAGATTAGAAGAAAAGGCTAGTAAAATGTTATACACACATACATATACATATATATATATATATATATATATATATATATATATATATATATATATATATATATATATACCCGACAGACAACAATAATAAAATACAACTAATTATTTACTATAAAAAAATCTACAACACAAAATCTTGTAGTCAAAAACAACCTCTCCCCACCCCCCAAAACACAAGAAAGAACCAATGTCGTCTATAAGTGTAAATGCCCTTTTCGGAGAATCTAACTCCAATAATAATAATAATAATAATAATAATAATAATAATAATAATAATAATAATAATAATAATGATGATGATGATGATGATGATGATGATGATGATGATGATGATGATGATAATAATAATAATAATAATGATAATAATAGCTACATTGGTTACACAACTACTACCCTATTCCATCGCCTAACCATGCATCTCGTGAATTCTCGTTCAATCTACAAACATCTACAAAAACATAACTATCCTCCATCTTATTTAAAACAAATTGTAGTAAACAACACTAAAATAATACATTCCGAGACCAATTTGAAGAAAAACCCTAAAAATACTTGAAGCCATCAACATTAAAACACAACACCCCACAACTAATAATATCGCGTATGAGACTAGTACAATCATTTTAAAATGCTTAGCGTAGGTAAATGTAGTTCAATGACGCCACTCCGGCGCTGCTTAATTCTAATTCGAAAGAGAAGGACATTTTTATAAAATTAAATGTTGCTTTAATTAAATGTTTTCCCCTTTCATAATTATTCGACTACACCAAATGAATCAGCCATTACTGTAACAAATAAATAAATAGATACATACATAAATACATTTAAAGAAAAATGTAATTCGTCAAAGTCTTTCTTGGAACAATGTATGGCGTTCTTTCACGTGTACGTCTTGTTAAAAAGTCCTTTAATCACTCGTACCTTTTCTTCTTCGTTGTGGAGGTATGTTGTCTAGTGGTTAAGTTCTTTCTTCGCTTCTGTACTGCCGTGAACATCACCGTCCGCTGTGTCTGCAACAAAAACCTTCATAACACGATTCACGAGGCGAACAATCTTTGAAATTTTGATTAGTTTTATTTGGCGTCAGTTTTCTGTCGCTCTTGGAGATGTTTTACTAACGTTGAGGGAGAGATCAACTTACTACTTCATCGTAGTTAATTCCTAGCTATCTATGGTCCATTAAGTCCTTAGTCATTCGGGGAGGGAGAGAAGGAACTTCATCACGCCTGTATTCTTTTAGGGAAATAAATTTCCCTAATAATTTACGGACTACATGTAGAAAATACGTCTGTTCAGCTTGCTTCCAAAAACCAGACCCCGAAACTCAGTTTCCCACACAAGAACCCGTGACGTCACTGAACCCTTATGCGCAGGTACATTCGTCACAGCCTGACTCCCTTGAATTCCCGACCGAAAAGGTCTCATCAAAATGGTAGCCTGTATTCTCTTAGGGAAATAAATTCCCATTTCTCATTTGGAGATTATATAGATAACTCGTCTGTTCGGCTTGCTTCCAAAACCCAGACTGGCAAAACTCCGTTTCCCACACAAAATCCCGTGACGTCACAGATTCACACGTGCAACACTGATGCACAAGCATTTCCTACACTCATGTTTTCTGGCCTCTTGACCCGGTACGCGTCAACGTGGTGGCCCCGTCAACGCTTGTGGGCTCTAACTGTGAGAACCAGTTTTATTCGGCACTCGACTGTACGTGTCCACCCGCACTGAATCGCGCAAGCCAAACCAAACGACCCCCCACACATACGTCAACTCAACATGCGTCCGGTCCCACAGGGCCATTATCCAACAGTCTCTCCGATATATTTTTAAAAAATCCCCCCTTTCACCAGCTTTTCAGTCCATTTTGCCATGAACACCTGAAAGTTAATTCGAAGAGGAATCGAAAACGTTAGTGACACATACGGATCTTTTATCATTTTTTTGTTATCTTAACACAAAGAAAATCATTAGAAAGATTGAAAAGATTAAAAAAGGTTTAACTGATATTTTTAATAATGTTTGCATGAATATATATATATATATATATATATATATATATATATATATATATATATATATATAGGTGAGAAATAGTTAGACCTGTAAATGGAAACAGATCGATATCTTCAGTTGTTCAGAACAAGGAGCATTTAGTAGATAAAAAATATTTATTCTTCTTCTCTTTCAATTGTATTCCTTAAGCACGGCTTGCAGATTCTTCTGGATTGACCAATTACATTTGAACCCTTTACAACTTGGATCTCCGTGTTTAGTGAATTTCATTCACACACGTTTGAACTTTTTAAAAACTTTTTTAAAAGAAATTTTTTTTTTCTTTTTAAAGAACTTAAAAAAAAAAACTTTTTCCAAATTTTGAATTTTGACTGTTCTTATCTGTCAACTTATCAATCACTACTTCTTCTGATGATAAGATTTTGATCTTTGAAAAGCCGTGCTTAAGGAATACAATTGAAAGAGAAGAAGAAGAAATATTTTATCTACTAAAACACAGTCGTTCTGACAGAATCAATTGATGACGTTATTTAGTACAAGTGACAGCCATCTTGTATTCGTAATCAAAATGGCAGCCATCTTTAAAAATGTGACATCTGGAAAAATATATCAACGAAACCCATAAGAAAATTTTACAAAAATACTTATCTTACATAAATATTGAATATTATATAATCAAATGTTTTTTATGCCCGTGTGTATGATTACATAACATACACATGAACTCCCATAAGTTCTATCCGGATTGTGATTCACTGATAGTTAATAATAAGTGGGAATGTATCATGGACCTAAATAATATTTATATCTCATATATACATTTATCCAGAATGCGTAGTGTATTTGAGAACAGGTGTATGCTTACACAAGAATGACTTTAAAAATAATTTCGTCTTTATTACTGAAACGCGTTTTAGATGATGAATATATTGTTTTGTAATTTTATTTAAGAAACTATCTTCAGCTTTTATGTGAGATATGAATCGTCTAGATGATAGAATCAGGTAGAACGTTTTCATGTTGGACATTATTCTAACTATGGATAATCTAGGAATCATTTCAGGTTTCAAATTTGTTGATGTGAACTATTTGTTTCTTTTACATCTACAAACATGAACCTCTACAGGAATTGAAGAAAAAACATCAGGAATTAAGTCGAAAAATTAAATCGTAGTCAAGTGGCACTTCTATTCATTATGGATAATGTTTTTAAAAATTCACGAATTTGTGAAGCTGAAAATGGAAACCATTTAAAAAACGTTATTTTTCATGAATAACTTCTTTTTCATTTTTGTTCAGTTTTGCAAACAAATCTTCGACATATTATGTTAAAATTCCATTAAAGTACCATAGAAATAAATAATCCATTCAAGTTAAAAAAAAATCCCTCTGTAATCCCACAGTGACTTCTTGGTCACCCTGTAAAACTATTTAACCAGTAGCCGAGAAGGAAAGAGCAAAATGAATAAGAGTACAGGCGAGAAGGTAAGAGACACGCGAGAGATATTCCAAAAAAAAAACATTATTTGGGGATATTGATTGTTTATTTTTTATATTTATCTGGCTTTTTAAACTCACCTCTTCCTGATTTAAACTTGAGCTTAATGGATGTCTCAATGGGTAACGCTTATACTAATTTATTTATCTTTTAATTGTTTGGGATTTTGTACATATTTTGAACATATCTTTTTAACAGATTCTCAGTGATGCACGTGGTAAATCGAATAATAAAATACATTTTCGAGATGCATCAAGGGATATTCTCAGTGATGCACGTGGTAAATCGAATCATAAAATACATTTTCGAGATGCATCAAGGGAGATTCTCAGTGATGCACGTGGTAAATCGAATCATAAAATACATTTTTGAGACGCATCAAGGGATATTCTCAGTGATGCACGTGGTAAATCGAATCATAAAATACATTTTCGAGACGCATCAAGGGAGATTCTCAGTGATGCACGTGGTAAATCGAATCATAAAATACATTTTCGAGATGCATCAAGGGATATTCTCAGTGATGCACGTGGTAAATCGAATCATAAAATACATTTTTGATGCATCAAAGGAGATGATCATTAATGCACTATCTTCATCGCTGATTCTGGGCACTTACACATCATATCAATTCAGAAATACACCTTGACCTGACACGGGCAGTTTCAATTCGCCTCTTTGAACGCGAAGTGCTACGCAACATTATGTGACTAAACTTTTCTTATTTTTCAATTGCAAAAATACGACCTCTTATAGTGACTTGACTTCTCCATCCTTAGACACTCAGAATACTCGATATATCCCCCTTTTCTCCTATGTAATGAGATTTCTCATATTTTTTATTTGAGTTACTTACCCCTAGAATTCAATTTAATTATGCTAAGTAATTTATTCGTGTACCTAATTCGATACTACTTACTTATTCCCAGCTATTACAATACGATAAACTAACTGACGTGCTGACTGTAATTAACTAACTTTCTTACCATACTGCAAATCAGCTGACGTGCTGACTGTGATTAACTAACTTTTTAACCATACTGCAAATCAACTGACGTACTGACTGTGATAGACTAACTTTTTTACCATACTGCAAATCAGCTGACGTGCTGACTGTGATAAACTAAGTTTTTAACCATACTGCAAATTAGCTGACGTGCTGACTGTAATAGACTTACTTTTTAACCATACTGCAAATCAGCTGACGTGCTGACTGTGATATTGCACATAATTAGTGAATCTATCGACAGGGTCTTCCTTTCTAGTGCGATAGCTATTAATATATCGAATCCTTCGATTGGGTTTGTTACAAAAGTTTGATTAAATGCTTGTTAGCTAAGAAATGCCTGAAAATGTCATCTCTACCATCACATCACTTCTTTCCGATAGGTCAGCAGAAAAAGTTGTTTGACGAGCAAACGTCCGTAGCCCATAGCCTGAATGCCAGTATCCTTAAGCCGTCTTCTTTATTTTTGAAAATGATCTTCCAAATCATATTGTGAATGTATCCGTTGACGACACAACTATTTATAGCAGGACTTAGAAGAACTTGATGATTAAGATATTTCTGACTGTTTCTCTTCCAACTTGGGGCACGTGGTACAATGTGAGAAAACGTGACTTGTTACTTTTAACCTCTCTAAAACAAATCTCCCCTCCTGTCACCACCGACGCTCGAATCATCATCATGGTTAAATCAACATCAGGTGAGACGGTGAGGTAAATAAAAATAATCAGAGGAATGGGTGACTTTTTTAGTTAATTATAACGTACGGCTAATTAGAACAATTCAAACATACCTCAATCCCAGGATTAAAGTATATTTTAGCATGTATTTTGCGTTATTAACAAGGAAAAGCTTACGGATAAAAAACGTTAAAATTATATCCCTATATAAAACGTTAAGTATGTATATACATTATATATATATATATATATATATATATATATATATATATATATATATATATATATTTATATGTTTATACATACAGACAACTCTCCTAATCTAATGAACAGATCATTATGAATATTGGAATATATATTCCAGGCAACACGGTAACATGGGCACAATTTATTTTTTTGTATACATTTGAAGTATGCATGTATATAAATTATATATGTATATATGTTTATATATATACACACACACATATATATATATATATATATATATATATATATATATATATATATATATATTTAAATACATTTCTAGTCGTACAAAATGTTATTCAAGCCAGGAATATAGACGTATGTGACAGTGTGGGGGGTGGAATGAAATTGAAAAGTGTAAAAACGAGAGGAAAAAAAACAAAAAACAAAACAATACATGAATCTACTAAGCCGGCTTTCGTCCACACTAATCAGAGTGAATATGTGGAAATAATTCAAGCATTACGACTAAAAACTTGAAATGTAAAATGAAGACCAGTGACAAGTTTCGCAAAAAATTTTGGGGGGAGGGTCATAAGTGGATAACATTGATTCCTAGAAGCCACTCCTTTTGTTTACAAAGGGAGGGTTTAAATGACTTAATCTATATTGCTTCCAGGATTTTAAGGAGGAATAACGAATGTTATCTACTTATGAGAGAAAACCAGTCACTAGTATAAGCCGACGCACATTCGGCGCTCTTTATAAGATGGTCGGCAATTGCTGACCCGGATGTGTTGACTAAATTATTTAAATTATTAAAGAATTGTTTTTTTTGCTCGACCGTAGTTAACATCTATTCATAAGGATGTTCTCCCACCCCAACATAGCAGTAATATTATTTATCAATTCAAATATCGGTGCGATGCCGTATACGTGGGAAGTACAGTGCAAAGGTTTGGATCAAGAATACCCCCCCCCCTTGCAATACGCCGGGGCCGACTACATAATTTAAATAATTTAGTCAACACATCCGGGTCTGCTATTGCTAACCATCTTATAAATAGCGCCAAATATGCGTCGGCTTAAACTAGTGACTGGTTTTCTGTCATAAGCAGATCACATTCGTTATTCTACCTTAAAGTCGTGGAAGCAATATATATTAAGTCATTTAAACATTCCCTTTGTAAATAAAAAGAGTGGTTTCTAAGACTCAATGTGATCCACTTATGACCCTTCCCCTCCCCCAATTGTTTTTCCTAAACTTGTCACTGGTTTCATTCTACATTTTAAGTTTTTAGTCGTAATGCTTGAATTATTTCCACATATTTACTCTGATGAGTGTGGACGAAAGCCGACTTAGTAGATTTATGTATTTTTTCCTCCTGTTTTTACACTTTTCCATATCATTCTACCCCCCCCCCCAAAAAAAATGTCACAAACGTCCATATTCTTTGCTTTATATATATATATATATATATATATATATATATATATATATATATATATATATATATATATTGGTACAGAAATATTAGTACAACATTCGTACTGTCGGTTTCAAGCACAGAAGGACTTAGCCATCCGGCTCTCTTCAGCTTCTGTTGAGATGACAACAGAAGCTGAGGAGAGCCGGATTACTAAGTCCTTCTGTGCTTGAAACCGACAGTACGAATGTTGTACTAATGTTTCTGTACCAAAATAAATAAATATTACGTTCTTAATTTTTAATTTTTAACTTTAATTCTCAATCAATCGAGTACTCTGCTGAAATTGTTCTTGTTATATTACAAAGAAGTTATATATATATATATATATATATATAGTTTAAATGACTGGTTCTCTAATTGATGAAGCCCTTTATTAGATCATCTCCTAGGACTGACTTTCACTCCAGGTCTTAAATGGAAGACCTGCATCAAATCTTCATCTAAGGTCGCTGAAAAATAGTTGGATCATTCTACTGCACCAGAAAGTTCCTCACTACTGATGTAATTGTCTACTTCTATAAGAGCTAGATCCGTCCTAAAATAGAGTACTGCTGTCACATCTGCGGAAGTTCAGCTCAAGAAAACCTTTTACAGAGTCGACTTCGTAATCTAGTGGGGGATGATCTCTTCTCTACATGATCTTCCTCACAGAAGAGATGTCGCTAGTCTCTCTCTAAACTATTGTTATGTTCATGGTATGTTCTGGACATATTGATTTCTTGCCCCCCCCTCTACCCAGTAAAACATTCACAACAGGAATTTGTATCCCCTCTAAAACATTCACAAAATGAAGTCGCCAAGCTACAACCACAGCAGTAAAGTTTCCTCTCTCTCTCTCTCTCTCTCTCTCTCTCTCTCTCTCTCTCTCTCTGTGTACCAGAAAAACAAACATAACTTCGATGAACAAGATTTTATTTCTGAGAACATCCCATCTGTAGAGCAAAATACCGGGAGTCTGTCTCCCAATCGACTATAACACATGGTCGTCTTTAATTTTAATTTAAACAAATACTTCTTGAGCTGTTCTCTTGTATAATCAATTCCTTTGTAGTAATTTCCTGTCTATTCCACCCATTGTTTCTAATCCTCTCGTTGTGGTGATCATCGTCTAACTGTCGATTTCTTTAACCTTTATCTTCGAGTGACCCCACGCCTTGAAAAGCGGTGATCGATTTGTAATAAAAAGTCGTGACTAACGTCAATATATCACAATATTTCGCAAGATTATTTACTTGCAGTTTATAGAGACTAATATTACTGCTCACAAATTAACCTACCGATATCTTTATTGTCGGTGGCGGTGAAGGAGTGTGGGTTTTACAGAAGTACGACGCACTCACAGAAATTCAACAGATAGTTTTTCTTGGTCCCATCGCCAATAAACTCACAGTATCAGTTTCGGGTTAGTATTATAAACAATTTGCGCCTTCCTGCAAATGCCCACTGCTGGACTTCACTGTCAATGTTGCCAGGCTACCAGAGCGTTTTATTCGACGACAGGATGTTTCCTGCTGCCTCTAACATTTATTTTATTTTTAACAACTTACCATATTTGTTATTGATGGCCACGTGACTCGACTTGCAACAACGATTATTTTATTTCTGGCAAACTATCATATTATGTTTTGTTTTCTTTCTGCTACGTAGCCCGACTTTAACCAAACGATTATTTTATTTTTCACAGTCAATCATATTATGTTGTTTTCTTTCGGCTAGGTGGCCGGACTTCAGCCAAACGATTATTTTATTTTTGATAATCAAGCGTAATATGTTTTCTCTCTGGTCAGATGCGTGTTAATACCATGTGCATCTACTTCTGTCACATGATCTTTCCAGTAAACAGGGCCTGGATATTTAACATAAGTCCGAGAAAAAAGAAATAAATGGATAATAATTTAAAATCTTGAGACTTTTTAAATCTTTACTGTGCTTCAAGGACATTGTCATTACATTTTTAGTGGCGGAAAAGAAGGAACACTGTTGATGGAAAATAATGTTTTAATAAAATAAATGTTTAAAAAAACTAAATTGTTTAAAGACAGTCGGAAGAGTATGGAAGGTGAAGCCAGGCGAGACAGGTCTGCAATTGAAGATGAAAACAGACCTTAAATGGGGAAAATTCACATAAAATGACGGATTTCGATAATTCGCTTATTTGAAAATGACAGCTGAGTAATAATTTTCTGAAACCCTGTGGGTAAAACACAAATAGTTGCACGGGGTTTCCTTTCCGATTTTTGTGTTTTCTTCAGCTATGCTGCTGGCGCTTTGTAAAGGATGGGATGCACTTCCCAAAGAAACTCATCACACGTAGTGAATGATGGCTTTTCAAGCATAAGGCTAAGTCGAAAATATAGCCAACGTAGTAGAAACACGCTGGCTCTAGTCGCAGAGGTTATTAAAAAGGGTCGTGCTGACAGTTTTTTAGAATATAAAAGATTGCTTTATGATGGTGCGTTTGCAATTGGTGATTCTCATTATCAACGAAGATGCTGTCAACATTCCAAGATTAGATCTTTTGACGAGACAATAGAAGACTTCATGTTGCAGCAAGAACAGTGGGGAATCAACTAGCTTGGTTGAGAACAGCTGCGACGTGCTCCATACCTCATTACAGCCCGGTTATGACTCTCGTCTTTCTCCATTTGTTTGGCGCCCTTCAAATAATTTCGGAATGAAACACGGTTTTCAAGTGTTGACGAACAAAGGAATACAATTCCATTCCGATATTGCGATGCCGAACGAACACAAAAGCTTGCTTTTCGATAGGACACTCTGTTTTACAGCCAAGATGAAAAGTGTGGTATCTGTTCTGATATTATACTTTTCTGTCCTCGATTAGTGAAGGAGAAATCCTTTAAGACTGTGGCAATTTTAATTTTTATCCCAATCCAGAGTGCCCTTGTTGGGAGCTGAATTTCCCCCACATTTAATACCAAATTTGTGTCTAACTCTGCCCTCGTGGGGAGGCAAGTAAATAGAACTTTGTTTTAACGACTTGAAATTATAGATCAAACTAGGAGAGTACTGCCCCATGTTTGCACCACTTTTCTGCCTTCAAACAAAGATTTAATTCAGCATGTGAAAACATCATTCATATTTTGACCAAAACCCATTACAGGATTTTGATTCTAGAAGATGCCTTAAATTCAAGCCTTAAGCTTAAGGAGGTCTAAGAAGAAACTGAGATCTAGTAAATCTTGCTTAATTAATGGCTAATAACTATAGATCAAATTTAATGCAAATCTGAAATATTCAAAATTTCAAATGGGAAGTTTTACCCATATTATGCCCCCTAAAACAGTTTAAATGACTTAGAAGAAACTTAAATTGGAGAATAATTATTAATTGATGTCTAAACCCTATTGTTCAAATTTGACAAACATCGGAGCTATCTGAATTTTTACAAAGGACTTCCACTCTCTACTTATTTCGTTTGTATATAGCTAAATTAAACTAAATATAGCCCACATTAACCATACTTACGCCTAGCAGCTGTATTGCAAATTCATTATGGTTGGTTAATTAACTTAAGAGTGACTCTTACCTATGCCAATATATAACCATATAAACACATACACATACTTATCTTTACATGAATAAAGATGAGGCAACATCTTTCCCGGGTGAAACGTGTGTCTTCTTAGCAGAAAAAACTCACCTTGTTTAGTGAATGATCCTCGTGTTACGAATCTCACTCCGACAAGCAACACTGATGAGTAGTAGACGACATGAGAACTGCTTGTAGACCACTATATATTAAATGGTTTATACGCGCCCCCATGAGTTGAGCCCTCTGGAGAAGGTAATGATGGTTTTCCACTTAAAAGCAATACCCGTTCGTAAAAATAATTTAAACCTGTTCAGTATCGTGGAAATCTAAACAAATGAATAATACAATACAATTGCTTCTATTTCTAGTAGCGGGTTCGATTGCTTAGTTGGTTGAGAACATTCTATCTGTGGAACACAATACCACGAGTCTGCTTCCCAACCAACTACAGTATGGTAGTCTTCAAGTCTAGTGTAAACAAATACTTGTTAAGCCGTCCTCTTAGATAATAGATTCTACTTTAATCATCTTCTACCCATTCCACCTATTGTTTCTAATCCTCGCGTGGTGGCAATCATCGTCTAACTGACGATTTCTTTAACCCTTGACCTCGAGTGGCTCCTGGAACTTGATAAGTGGTGACCCATTTGTAAAAAGAAACAAACTCGGCTTTAGTAGGTTGTGTGATATATTCCACGGTTAAACCAGTGGAGGTTTGCTACCGTGTGCTCCAGAGTCCTTCAAATATATTAGTTTGTAAAAATGTGGTTGTTTACTGATATTTTATTACCTTACGATTCAACGAGGCAAAGCGGAGTATCTCAGCTAGAATTTTCTGGAATTAAGCAGCTTATTGTGTGCCAAATCGTTTTCAGTAATGTCTGTCACATTCTTGTATCGTGAAAATGTCATTAAAACTTGAAGTCGTAACTTTTTCAGTGAAGTAACCTTCAAATATTACTGTCCCGATTATGAACTTAAATTGACTCTGAGGGTGAGGCTCTAATTTGGGAACTTTTTTTTCGTTTTAATACTAACAAGTCGTCTCTTCTCTAGGACCAAAGACCCCTAAAAAATAAGGGTCAATACGTTTGTCAGTCCGACGAAGAAAGATACCCTGAGACGACTGGAAAACAATGGGTGAAATCGGTAGGATTCGATTATTTAAGGCAATTCGGCAAGATGTAACATTAGACTTGAAAACGCCAATTTTCAAATGGTTTAAGAAGTCTTGGCAAAAATAACGGTAAGCAAAAATACATAAAAATCTCACTTGAAAAATAATGACGAAAATGCAGGACCCCCCCCCCCACCAAAAAAAAAACGCACTTTTTCCTTCTTCCTCCTTTCCAGTTCCTTTTGGATAATATGTTTTCCTATTCTTATTAAATTAATTATTCCTCTGATGACAAGCAAAGTTACATTTTAAAGTATACCGTTCTTTTGCTGTGAAACGCACGGGAGAAAAAAGTATTAGATTTGGAAAAAAGAAATTAAAAAAATGGTTTGTGAGATGGAGAAAAATACAGGTATTCGCTGAAATATGAAAATAAAGAAATTGAAATAATAAATGAAAATTATGACTTTGAGTCAATTTTTTATATGACTATTGGAATGTAAGTATAAAGTATATATATATATATATATATATATATATATATATATATATATATATAAATGTATATATGTATTTACACGTGTCTATATATATATATATATATATATATATATATATATATAAATGTATATATGTATTTACACGTGTCTATATATATATATATATATATAAATGTATATATGTATTTACTCGTGTCTATATATATATATATATATATATATATTTATTTACATGTGTTTCTATATATATTAGCTGACCGCAACTGACGTTGTCCGTGAAGTTATACAAGCCCTGCGTACTTATGTTCCTAGCCTCAATCCCATATTATTAGTTATGTATCTTATTTTTCTTTTTAGTTCATAAAATAAAGCGAGACGTCATCTTTGCAGGTCCTGGATTCCCGGGGAGAACGTAGAGCTCATAGTTTTATTACATAACCAATAATTTCAAATCAATATCACCATT
>OY744535.1:73181547-73224047 GCA_963556195.1 Sepiola atlantica
GAATTAAAAGAACATGATGAACGAAGAGAAGAAGAAGAAATATAAGAAGAAAAAGATGAGGGACGACTAGAAGAAAAAAGGACTAAAAGTAGAAGAAAAGAAAAAATACGAGTAAAAAAAACAAACAAAAAAAACACCACCGCCACCACAAGAACAACTACAGCAACAACAATAATAATAATAATAATAATAATAATAATAATAATAATAATAATAATAATAATAATAATAATGATGATGATGATGATGCTGATGAACAGAAATAGCAAGAAACACCATCAGCTCACCCCACCCCAAAAGAAAATAAATAAAAATAATCAGCTCCCCCCTCAAAAAAAAAAATAAAATAAAACATATTTTAAAAAAAAAAAATTTAATTAAAAAAAATTTTTAAAACAAAAACAAAAAACAGCCTAGGCTGACACCACACAAAATATTTGCATATGGTCAAGGAGGATGAGATGACTGAGGAGGGACAGCACAAACCAGACCTCCACTGGAAAAGTGCAGAGAATGCTGGGACCTTGGGGAGCCTTATTGCCACCCAAATCCCAGAGAAGACCAATGGTCCTTACCAGCGAGAAATCAATGGTAAACGGCTGTTGTGACACTGCAAATTTATTTGCGGTGGCTATCGAAAAGAGGTGGAAAATACTGGAAATCTGGTGAGACTTGTTGTCACTCAGACTCCAGGGAATACCACCGGTTGTCGGTGAGCAATCACTGATGACCTGTGTGAGAACTCTTAGTGAGTAAATAATAATAATAATAATAATTATTATTATTATTATTATAAATTAGTTAGTATTTTTTTAATTTCTGTATAAAGTAAATATCTGATAATATATTTAAACAAGTAAAACCAGTTTAATTAAATGTTCTTATTGTTTTTGTCAGCTCGCTATCGCCTCGCAAAGTTCGCTACTTAAAATACCTGAAACAACAGTTTTAAATAATAAACCTTTCATACATGAGACTAAAAGTTTCACATTTATTCGTATGAATAGATACGCAAAAACATATTGGTAATTTTGATACAAATGCATTTATTTTTTTAATAAGACTGTAAGTAAATCAAACGAAAAAAGGAAATAAATGAACCAATTAATGTAATGTTAGTTTTATTTAAGAAAGCTTTGTAGTAGGTTATGCATTTTTATTAAATCACTTTAATTATTTACTGTTTATATCGACGAAACTATAGCATACACATAGACACAAATAGAGCATTAACATTAAAAATCAATAACACAAAACATTAACTTATGATGAACTGTTTTAAAATAGTTATTGAAATTTGGCATTCAAATAATTGTATTTTGATCATTCGTCTTTAATATATATGAAGGATTTTAAAATGACAGTTACTCGTGTTGAATGTAACATGAGTGATAAATGAAAATTTTTTTTCGCATTTATTCATTTATTTATTTACGTTAGTATACCGTATATTACTGCGGTTATATTAACCCTTATATTAACAGTTATATTAACGGTTATATTAACAGTTATATTAACGGTTATATTAACGGTTATATTAACGGTTATATTAACGGTTATGTTAACGTTCATACTTTTTAAACTTATAATTTTATGTATTATTTAAATCATTCGGACTACTGTTCTCTTCTTGGATGTTATTATCACAACGTTTCGACTGATGTAACCTTCGACCGTCTTCAGGTGCATCTTGATCAACTCGGCGTAAACACCTGTGGTGTAACGAATATATGTGCTGAATATATTTAGTTCAAAGCGACAGTCTTCTGCATGTTGAAGGTTTAATCTTCAGTTTGGGCGATACTAAGAATACAATTGCGAATTACTTAAGACTTCGGTCCAGTCATGAGTAACGGAACTAGAGCGGGCTACCCGCGTGAATTAAATAAATCGTTCCGTTTGAAATTCCATGCAGATTCCTGACTTCAATCCATGGTTCCCTCGTGTAAAACAGTCACGGCGGAACTCGTCTAGATACAACCACTGTCAATAATTTTCTTTTTCTTTCTCTCTCTCTCTCCCTCTCTCTTTCTCTCTCTCTTTCTCTCTCTCTTTCTCTCTCTATCTTTTTCTCTCTGTGTGCCTGAAGCTAAATAACACTTCATGAGAAAAGTTTATTTCAAATAACCACCTGTCTGTGGAAAACAATAACTCGGGGCTGCTTCTCAACTGACTACAACATTGTTGTTTTCAAGTCCAATGTAAACAAATTCTTGTTCGACGTCCTCTTAAATAGTCAAATTCTGTCAAACTTTCATGATTACCAATCATCACAGTGATTTCTCAATTGTAGTCCTTTTGCTTATACCAAAAATGCGAAAACTGTTTGGAGACGTCTTCTGCCTCTTCTTCTTCTTCTTCTTCTTCTTCTTCTTCAGCAAATATAAAGAGTCGAAACAAGAAAGGTTTTTTCAAAGCTCACATTTTTTTGCAGTGGAGTTAACGTTTTGAACGATTAATCGAAATCAGAATCGGGAATCAGACAAATCGGAACTTTTTGGCGCATCGGAATCGGAAATTTTTTTACCCGAATTCAATATTCCGAAAACTATTCGTTTAATGTTTTGTTGTTGTTTGAAACTTCATTTGTCATTTTCTGATACTAATGATAAAATCAAAAGTATTTAATGATTTTAAATTACCAATAAAACTAAAATCTAAAGATCATAATAAGAATTTAGGGTAAAATCGTACGGGAAAAATGACACCGGAAAAAAATGACACCGGAACAAAATGACACCGGAACAAAATGACACCGGAAAAATAGAACAAGTTTTTACGGTAATCAAAAATGAAAATAAACAAAATACAAAACAACTTTATAAGTAAATATTTAGAACTTTGAAAAGACTCGGAATCTGTAATTGCATCGAAATCGAGAATTTAGAACAGAATCAGTAATTGTATCGGAATGGAAAAAATATTGGAATCGTCCGATCATTGGATGAAATCCCGTCATTTTTTTAAGGTACACTCGGTTTTACATATACAGTTGGCTACCCAACTTCTCTTGTGTGTGTTTATGTGTGGCGGGATTAAAAGACGAAACGTCAACTCACCTCGATTTCAAATCTACGTCTATAGTTTTTTCGAAGATTCGGTGACTGTAATTCTGAAAATTGTTTTCTTCATCCATTCCATTGTTTTCAACATAAAACAAACAGCAAACGATACATTTTCATATTTCTATTCTTCCTCCCAAACTTAAAATGTTCAAAACAACCACATTCGCATTGTAAATGCGACCTCCGACCACACACCGCTCTTGATCTACATATCATTATCATCAAGATTATAATTAATATTCACTAACCTGCTTCTCTGATCACCCCGAGTGATCTCGTTAAAATGCCAGCAACTGAACGAAACCGGTGAAAAACGTCGCACAATTTTGATTCGCACGAATTCAATTTACTCTAATTTGTATTGTTGAATTTTTATTCAGTTTTAACGAATATATTTATTTAAGCGTTTTTAAGTGTGTGATATTTTAACATTTTCTTTTAGTTCATTTTTACATATAACTGAGCCCCAACATGGGTGGGTCTAGCACATGATATTTTTGGGGGGTGGGAGGGGGATTTGTATTAGAAGGCTCTTTACAAGATTGATGTTGTGCCTTATATAACTGCTATTTTAATTTCGCATGAGCTTGGCTTACCAGGTGTTGATTCAGTACATTTCCCCGGTTTTATTTGACCAATACAGTTGCCTCTACCACAACTGGTATGATATCAATTTCTTCCAATGACCAATAGTTTTCAGGATTTTTTTTAGATCAATGTTAATATGCATGTGTGGGTTGAGGAGACATTGTGAAAATACAGGCTTTGTCAGTGTGTGAATATGTGTGGACTTCTCTCTCTCTGTGTGTGTGTGTGTGTGTGTGTGTGTGTGAGTTTATAAGCTATTCACTTCGATTCCCTCGAAGCTGAGCATAATGTTGGGTAAGTTGACTGTCTTGTTTCTGACTCAATTGGACTCTCCCGGTTTTTGGTGTTTTATTAAAAATTGACATTTCACATATGTTTCTTTTTTTTTACTTATTTTCTTTTAGTTAATATTTAGATATCAATGATTCTCATCCTGGGTCGATTTAATTTTATGGGTTGTATTTATATCCGAGGGCTTTTTTAAAGATTCATATTGTGTCTTTTATAGCTGCTATTTAAATTTCACAGGAGTTTGACTTACCAGATATTTATTCAAGATATGGTATGATATTACTTTCTTGAAACGACAAAGTTGTTTTCAGATCATATTTTCGACCTTCTTTCTTGTTTTTTAAATTTTACTTCAGCTAGTTCGATGAAATCAAACGGATCCCTCCTGGAGCTAACACTTGAGTTCATTACGATTTAATTTTATATCCAATGGGCTCTTCTTAGAATAGACGTTGTCCCTTTTATAGCTTCTATCTGTATTTCGCTCCAGTTCGATCTTCCGTGGATTGTTTCTATGTATTTCTGAAGTTGTTTTTTTCCCCAGCATGCCAGTTGATCCTGCTACAAATAGTATGATATTTCTTTCTTTCAGAGACCATGTTGTTTTTTAATCATTCTTCAGGTCCTGGAATTTCGTTATTTTTAGCGTTCAGCTGTATTGAGGCCGAACTCATTTGGAACGGTTACATCTATAATGAGCGCAGTCTTTTCAGGTTTTTCCATATAACAATGTCTAGCTTGATGGGCCCGTCCCTTATGTATCTGCCCACCTGTTTTTTTTGTCATAGTAGCCTGTCACCTTTCCGTTTGATGTTATTGGCGGAGGTTCATGCTCCCAGATGTTGGACGATCTGTCAAGCTGCATCTCACGACATATCTTTTTTTTTTCATTTTAATTTAGTTTATCTAAAGAGATCAAGGGGCCTACTCTTGAGGCTAACACTTGATTTCCCTATGAGTAAAATTTATATCCGAGGGCTCTCTTAAGGATAGATGTGGTTCCTTTTAGGGCTGCTATCTGTACTTCCCTACAATTTGGTTTTCCGGGGATTGTTTCTAAGTATTTACTTAGATTTTTTTTCACCAGACCAGTTGCCCCCACTACAACCGGTATGATGTTTATTTCATCGAGGGACCATGTTATTTTTAGATCATTTTTGAGATCTTGGTATTTTGTTATTTTTTCCCGTTCGGCTCTATTGAGACCGTAGTCATTTGGGACGGTTACATCAATGATGAGAGCAGTTTTATCTGGTTTGTTCCAGATGACAATGTGGACTTCCTTGTGTTCCGCCACTAATTATAAATGAGTAGCTTTTAAATGTAACGAATCAACTCATAGCAAAGGCTGAGTGGATGTGTTCTAACCAGGATACGTCCTCGACATCACGCCGAAAGGGACTTTGTTGCTGTCGGGTTGAGGTATGGTTATATTCAGTCTCATGAGGTTCGCCCTCCCAGACTCTACTTTTTCTTTGAGAAGGGGTTTGTTTATTGCTAATTACATGAGGCGCCCTTGCCGGGAATGCCGATAGGGCTGTTCAGGCATTTTTTGTAGGCCAAAGCGCGCTTAATCATAGTGCGCTGACTTACCACACCGGACCTTGTGTATAACCTCCCATAGAGGAAGTAAATACACATACTTTGACCTTGTGTCTAACCTCTTGTAGAGGAAGTAAATAAACATACTAACGAATCAACACTTACAAAGGCTAAAACCTACTCGAGAATATAGGTTGAAATGATTGATAGGGAGTCATATTGGAGTGAGAACGTTTAGAGCTCAAAAGGGGTTAGATAATGATACCGGGTGGATGTTGCACACTATGTGATGTATGGGCGGATACACCCTCCCCTCTCTCTCTCTCTCTCTCTCTCTCTCTCTCTCTCTTTCTCTCTCTCTCTTTCTCTCAGCTGGCGATATTTCAACCGAACCAGAGTGTCGGATAGCCTTCCAACCGAAAGGAGAACAGCACGGGATATCTGTCGATCTCTCTCTTTATTTCTCTCTCCATCTCTGTCCTTGTCTCTCTCTTTCTTTCTCCCTCTGTTTCTCTCTCTCTCTCTCTCTCTCTCTTGTTCTCATGCACAAACAATAGTCTTACCCAGGGGTGGGCAAACATTTCAGACCAAGGGCCACATTAAAAAAAAAATTTACTGGGCCGCATAGTATATTTTCCAATATAAATGATATCTGAAATAACCGAAATATATGGATTGCAAAGCGACAATGCAATCATTTTTCATTTACTAGCATTTTGAAGGGCCGCATGAATTATATTGCCGGGTCGCGGGCCGTAGTTTGCCCACCCCTGGTCTTACCGATGTTTTCTGTCTTTAAAATAAACCTTTTATAAACTAAACAACAAGTGTCGGCGTTGTTTTTTTCATAAGACCAAAAATCAGTCTTGGCTCACAACGATAATGGCGGCAACAACAGCGACGACGACAAGAAAGACACCAGGCGTACGAAAAGGATGTATGCACTCATCGGTAAGACGTAATAGAACATTATGAAAGGATTGAACATGATGAATGGAATGGACACGAAATCATTACAACGGTGTATGGCATACCCGGATTTTCCCGTGAGTCATTATATGTTCATTTCTGTTTTACTGTTATTTAATTTGAACATTGTTTTACAACATTATGCTTTGTTTTGAAATAGGATTTTGAAAGTAAATTTATCTATTACGGTATCATTAAATTGAACGAAATTGTTATAAAACTATAATTAATTTTACTTGATATCATATTCTTATTTATAAAATTGTTATAAAACCATAATTAATTTTATTGAATATCATATTTCTATTTATAAGATTGTTGGATGCAAATAGCTTCTACAGATGTCACTCTTTTAATACATGAGGGTTTGAAACATTCAAAGCCATTACTTTCAATTCGAAAGTTTAAAGGCTTGCAAATTTCTATAAAATTTCGAACAGACGAATCAATTCACTTTTTTTTTTCTAACTATCAACCAAAGTTAAAATAGCTAAGTTATTTATTAAGAAACGGACATGCATTCTGGTGCATTTAAATTTGTCATTAGAGTTGTTAAAAGTTCGTTTTATGACTTTATGCTACAACGTTTTTGATTCAAAAAAATAATTGAATTTTGATTCTAAAAAAATTGAATTTTTATTCTAAAAAATAATCGAATTTTGATCTAATTTAATATAAACGATAAAAAAATATTCTAAAAACTAATTAAATTTTCATTCTAAAACTAATCGAAGTTTGATCTGATTAATAATTTAATTTTAATTCTAAAAAATAATCGAATTTTGATCTAATTTAATATAAACGATAAAAAAATATTCTAAAAACTAATTAAATCTTCATTCTAAAACTAATCGAAGTTTGATCTGATTAATAATTTAATTTTAATTCTAAAAAATAATCGAATTTTGATCTAATTTAATATAAACGATAAAAAAATATTCTAAAAACTAATTAAATCTTCATTCTAAAACTAATCGAAGTTTGATCTGATTAATAATTTAATTTTAATTCTAAAAAATAATCGAATTTTCATGCTAAAACTAATCGACTGTTGATCTAATAAATCATCGAATGCTGATTCTACAAAAAAAAACAATTGATTTAAAAATAATCGAATTTTGATCTAATAAATAATTGAATTTTAATTCTTATAAATTATCAAATTTTGATTCTAAAAATAATTGAATTTTGATTCTAAAAAAAATCGAATTTTGATATAAATAATTTAATTTTCATCTAATAAATTATGGATAAATAGTAAATAAAAATAATCATGTGTAGGTCACGTAGAGGCGAGAAATACGCAATCATACAGACATACAAAAGGTGGCAAATGAATGTTATTAATCTAGATATTTTGGAGTAACTCTCACCGACATACACACACACACTTGCAGATGCCCGGATGTTTGTCTTTATGTTCCCTTATTTTTATAAGCGGAGAGGGAGGTATTTGCCTACATGAAGCCACGTGAGTACACCGATCATCGATGGGTACAAAAAAAAAAGATGAAGACGGAAGAGGATGCTGCAGATTCCAATGAGAATGGACCGGATGTTTATAGCTTCCGCCATTCTCTTTTTTAATGGGAAAATGGAGGACGAGGAACAGAGAAGTAAGACAAGACAGGAAAAAGGAATCTAGACCAAAACCATATATATATATATATATATATATATATATATATATATATATATATATATATATATATATAACGCGCGAGAGATAGACATGGAGGGAGAGGGAGATAGGAGAGGGGATGCGCATGCCGTGTGTGTGTAAGAGGGGTGTAGTAATGAGAGGGCCTGGTTAATATTGCGTGGGCGTCTGATGCCCTAATTCCCAACTGTTAAGGGTGTTCTACTCTCTACTTCCAGGATCTTCAACGTGGGCGGTACACCCCTACCTCCATCATCAAGTAGGGCCATTATTTGCGATTTCGGGTTAAGGAGTCAGGAATGCGATCTGATAAATACCACAAGGCGTAGAAGGACAAGGAGGGGGGCATTTCTGTCTTTGAAACAAAGAAAAGCATAAATCGTCATAATTATATTTAAATAAACGAAGTTTTTAATGAAAAACTAAAACGGATATTTTTTAAGATACACCTATTCAATCTAAGCGTGACATGCAAATGCGATTTCAAATTTGAGCGTAACAGACCAATCAAAATTCTATCTCAAAATGATGCGTAACAGACATATGCGGCTTATATTTCAAACTTAAATGTAACAGACTAATAAAAATACGATTTCAAATTTGAGCGTAACAGACCAATCAAAATTCTATTTCAAAATTAGCGTAACAGACATATGCAAATTCTATTTCAATCTTAAATGTAACAGACACCTGAAAATGCGATTTCAAATTTGAGCGTAACAGACCAATCAACATTCTATTTCAAAATGAGCGTAACAGACATGTGCAAATTCTATCTCAATCTTAAATGTAACAGACACCTGAAAATGCGATTTCAAATTTGAGCGTAACAGACCAATCAAAATTCAATTTCAAAATGAGCGTAACAGACATATGCAAATTCTATTTCAACCTTAAATGCAACAGACTAATGAAAATGATATTTCAAATTGAAGCGTGACAGACCAATGAAAATATTATTTAAAACTTCAACGGAACAGACCGATGACAAAATTATTCCTAACCTAAGCGACGACAGACCGATGGAAATACTATTTAAAACAAAAGTTTGATGAACCGACGAACATTCTATTTTAAACTTAAGTGCTACAGACCGATGACAATGCTTTTTCAAACTTAAGCATTACAAATTGATGAAAATGCTACTTCAAAAGTACGTGTGACAGACAGATGAAAATGCTAATTGAAACTTAAACGTGACAGACAGATTAAAATGCTATTCCAAACGTAAGCGTTACAAATCGATAGAAAATACGATGTCAAACTTAAGCCTTATCAACCGGTGAAAATACTATTTCAAAATTACGCGAGACAAACGGACAGAGCCTCCTATAAAAATGCGCGGGTGCATTCAAAAAAGCTTACACTCATTGCAGAATGAACCTATTTATGAATTCCGGACTTTGGATTTTCTTCGAATTCACTTCAGACATTACATTATGTTAATCAGCAAATATTTTAAAGTACATCAAAGGAATATTACCTACTATGTACGCAGTTTCCCTTTGCATCTAAGCATCGCACTATGAAGTAAACAATTCCCAGTTTCGTAGAGAGAGAATGTGGATGAACAATGGCTGAGTACATGTTATTTACTTTGTTATGTTCGGCTGTTCTGAAAGTCTATACGACTGCTACCAGAAACGGTAGTAGTTTCGTCGTTTGAACACTCATAAGAATAACCAGACATAATGGCCGTATGAACTCAAAGATTCGAAACCCAGACAGCAGGTAACTCCAAACCGTCACTACCGTTGTTGGATGTCTTACCATGTGAACAAACACACCCACTAATTCGCGTGTGATAAATCATATCGGTTAAATAAATAAAAATATATAAATTTATATATATATTTATATATATATATGTGTATCAATATAAATTTGTTTCACCGATATGATTTATCGAACACTATATATATGTTTTTTTTATATATTCATCAACGTTTCGTCTTTATTTTTAAGACTTCTTCAGGATGATAATATTAAAAAAATGTCATGCAAGTACGTGAAAATATTGGGTTTACATGATGGGTTGATAGGAAGAAGTAGTAGCCACTGCATGGAGCAGTAGGACCGGGGCCCGGGCTTAGTGAAGTCAGTAGCATGGAATGAAATAAATGTGGATGGTTCTGAATGAAAAAAGTGGAGATGTGGGGGTGAGCTGGAATAATGTGGATGGCAGTGAGTGAAGAGGTGGAGAGATGCAGAAAGAGGAGGGGAGGCTCTGTGATTTTGGTGAGTGGGTTATGTTATGGTTTTAGAAAAGATTTGAAAAAAATGAGATGGTTTGAGAGTTGGAGGGATGGGTGGGTAAGAGTGTGAGAGAAGTGGTCGAGAGGATGAAATGGGTGAGGGGGGAGAGAGGATATTTTGTTGTAGTAGGTGTGAAATATTTGAAAAGTGGGCATATATGGCATATATGGCATATATATATATATATATATATATATATATATATATATATATATATATATATATATATATATATATATATATATATATATATACTAGCTGACCCGTGTCTCGGCGTTTCATGGGAAAATATATTAACGCAAGAAATTCCATGTAGAAATTCCATGTAGAAATTCTTTGAAATATTGAATTATTTGCTGCTTATGACGTCTGGGGCGAACACAGCACTCACAATGTCAATGTAAAACAGTAACAAAAACAGTAAAAGAAAAACAAACTTACTGGCTGTGTGAGTTTTGATGGAGGCTTTATGTTTAATGTAAATAAGTCTTTTTCATGGAAACTGTTATTTAGGACATCAAAAACTGTATGAACTGTGATTGTCAGGAAATTAAGTTATCGCTTCTGACCATACGGATGAAGAAAGAAGTCTCTATATCATAGGAGATAATAACACTCAGCTGAATAACACCTCCCTCCTCATAAAGGAGATGCTAATTATTTTTAGTTGATTACATGTGAACACCCTGAAAAACATTGGAGCAAAAAGAAAAAAAAATGCTTTAGAATTAAAACTCCTACTCCTCCTCCATCCTAGTCTGAACACAATAGCGTCATCAGATAGCATTTAAAAAATACTTTTCATGCATTGCACCATCGCCTATCGGGCGATCTGGTTATTAAAAAAAGTGGAAGGTGATAACGTACGAGACACATGACATTGCATTAGCGTATTATTTTATACATTAATATCTATTTATTTATATATCTACTACGGAACTCAAGTAAACTTGTAGACGAGCTGAATATTCCAACTTATCCCAGGCAGATGGGCGAGTAGAAGCACCAAATTAAAGACTGGTATAATTAGCATATGTGTTCATATTCTCAATAATATTCTCTTGATGATCATCGATATAGAGAAGAAATAGTGTTGGACTTGAATAGAGCCTTGAGGAACACCAGCATTAATAGGGAAAGAGGATAAGACACACCCAGATTTACTCACAAGCTACAACTAGAAAGAAAATACCTAATTATGTCACGAATCTGACTACTAATACTTTAAACCACAGGTTTGTTTAGAAGAACAGAAGGCCATTCTTTGTCGAACGCATTTGAACTTTCAAGTGCAATGTCCTCACCTTCTCCTGAATTATACATACACCGACACTTCCCGCTCAGTTACAACAGTTAACAGATCAACGGTGGAACTAAAACCACAGACGTCATACGGCACATAACTAAAGGGACCCAAACTTTCAGAAAATGAGCATGATTGCCGGTGACCAACTTTACACACACCTTGCTAATAAAAGAAAGTAGTCTAACAGGATGATACTAAGTTGGGTCAGACCAATCATCATCATTTTTAAAGAAAGGAAGCAGGACTGAGATGAACAGAGATTGAATAATTTCGAGAAGATAGAAGAGAGTTTTAGAGCACAATGTTTATGAACGACAACAGAAATTGAATTAGGACTTGAAACCTTAGACTGGTAAAGATCAGAAATAATCCTAATAACGATATATTCAGGGTGATGATGACTAAGTCAAGAAATTTATCAGTTTTTGAAGGAAAACCAGGAAGCACAGCATCAGAGCAGTACAGTGAAGAAAATGACGAGCAAAAAAATCAGCCTCATCTTAATAAGATGAAACAACCTGAGGACCATAGAAATGGATATCTTGCCGCTATTAAGAACACAATTGCAGATACTCCAAAATGCATGAGAGCAAAGCTTTGGAGATCAGATAGAGTAACTAATCCTCAATTATTTATTTTTAAATTCGGCAAAAAAAAATGAATAAAGACTTGGTTATTGGAACTTAAAATACCATTATTTACTTATATATGCTCTGTTGTAGGATGTTAACATTAATCAAACTTTTACATTAAACTATTCTGATGAATTTTCTTAAATAATATATACACGAATATATTTTTCATACATACATACATATACACATGTACATATTAATCAATCTATTGATCTCATATATTAATCTATCTATCTATCTATCTATCTATCTATCTATCTATCTATCTATCTATCTATCTATATATCTATCTATCTATATATCTATCTTTCTATCTATCTATCTATCTATCTATTTTTCTTTCTATCTATCTCTTTACGCTGAAGTGAAGCGGTTTCATGGAACTGCGCGGCTTATTCCGGGTTCGGGTCAGTCGACTATTCGCGCCAAAATGATTGCCGCGCGTTCTTTCTGAAGAATGGCGAACCGTTGGATGCTGCAATTGAGATCGAACTGTTAAGATGTCACATTTAAAAGAAATCAGAAAAATAATTGATATACAAAAACAGAAATCGAATTTTCTCTCATTCTGGCCGAGACATCAATTTACGTCGATGGAAAAACGAAAAAAAATCATCTCATGAGAAATGTTGGTGATTCGAACTGATCGATAAAAGGCCGAGTCAATCTGTTTGAATGTCTGATGTTTCTTTTAATCAGAATGAAAAAGAATGGCAGGAATGGAGGGATGAGGAAAATCAAAGGAAGAAGGAGGAAAAGAAAGAGAAAATCGACGGACGGAGGGAGAGAGAAGGGGGAAAAGGACAGTGAGAAGGAGAGAGTGAATAATAAAATGGTCGAATATATTCAAGATCAAAGAAAGAAAGAAAGAAAAAAATCAAAGAGAAAAAGGACAGAAAAACGGAGAAAAAAGACAGAAAGAAAGAGATAGTAGAGGAAAATGAGAAATATTTTTATGAATAAAATGAAAGGATAAAGACATGCAAACAAGAAAAAAGAGAGAGAGAAGTGAAATAAATATGAAAAGGTAATGGAGGAAATCAAGAGAACACATACGGAAAGAAATAGAGAAAGCAAAACAGATACATTAATAGGTCGTTAAATAGATAGAGAGAGGGGGTGGGAGAGAGCACAAAATAGAGAAAATGAAAGTTAGAAAAAGTGGACTTAAATGTTAAAATATGTTCAAGAATGACAGGAGAAAATGGATTAAGAAATATCAGGAAGAAAGACAATAGGAAATAAGAAAATGAGTAAAAATAGATATACACTTACAGAGAGGGAGAGAGAGGGGGAGAAGAAGATAGAGAGAGGAGAAGAAGACAGACATAGGAAGCAAGAGAAAGAGAGGTGGGAGGTTGAAGAGAAAGAAAATAATAACATATCTACATGAATTCAAGAATGAAAGAAGAAAAAGAACAAAATAAATCAAAGGGAGCAAAATAGATAGATAAAGAGATAGAGAGAGAGAGAGAGAGAGAGGGAGAGAGAGAAAAGAAAACGGAACAATTTAAAGGACTAACATGATTAAGAATGAAATGAAAAAGAAAAATGAAGCAAATCAAAGGAAGAATGACAAGTGGAAAATAGAAAGTAATAGAGATATATACATATACAAAAATAAGAAAAAGAGATTGTGATTAAATATTAAAATATTTTTTTAAAATATTACCGATATTGTTAATTACTGAAGGGCTCGAATTAGTCAGATCTCTGTACTTCCTGTTTATCTGGTAAAACGGAAGTTGGCCGCCCTATGAACATACAAAAGTATAATATAAGAAAGGATGAACGATTGAAAGACTAATAGCGAAACGCACATGCGGTGTGTATGTTGTGACTATGGCATATTGAAGTTAATAGCTCCATTAAGAGGACAAAATGAATGATGATAATGATGAGTAAGGATTTGGTTGCCTTTGTGTTTCTTTATTTTTCTCTGTTTTATATATAAGCACTGAAGATCACTATACCAGGAAATAAATGCATAGGACATAGAAGCATTTGACAAATATCTACGTAGTAAAGTGAAATAATTGTATGCTGGAAATAAAAACAGTTTTTTTGTGAAATGATTTTGTTTTACATTGTTTAAAATTAAATAAAAAAATATTTTATATATATATATATATATATATATATATATATATATATATATATATATATATATATATATAGTAAGCTATGAAAATATATATGGCAATTAAGCTACACAGAGCCTTTCAACGATTATCCTGACGATTCCACACGGGGATAAACGCGGAAGCTTCTGTGTAGCTTAATTTCTATTGATATATTTTCATAACTTACTACCTGGCCTTACTCACGTATCGAGCACTGATGAAGTAAATACTGAAAATTGATACATAAGAAATTATATCTCCTCATAAAATTTTATGTGGATACATGTAATAATAATATATATATATATATATATATATATATATATATATATATATATATAAATAGATAGATAGATAGATAGATAGAGAAAGAGAGGGGTAGAGAGAGAGAGATAAAGAGAGAGATAAAGAGAGAGACGTGTGTGCGAATAAATGTATGAATTTAAGTAGAAAAATCGAAAATGCAAGTTAAGACAATGTAGACGACGAAATGGCGACTTTTTGTGAAATAAAAAAAATGGAAAGCAAAATTATAATGATAACAAAAAAAAATATCGCAATAAAAATGTGATGAAAAATTGAAAAAAAAACCCAAAAAACGCTGCAGAAACATAAACGACAAACCAGAATTCCTCAAAATGCGTTCGTTAATCCTGCCCGATTTTCAATGAAAATTCTATTTAAATGCTATTTATTTATTTATTTATTCATTTATGAAAATGCTATTTAAAAGCGTAACAGACCAACGGACAAACTGCAAGCCGGACATGTCCCCTCATAGCGATGCGGCGATGAGAACCACTTGTGCCTGACAGTTTCTTTAAATTATTGTTTTTGCTATAATTCAATCCAAACAAGGTATATTGTCACTGGGACATAATAGGTTGCTTTGAATTAGGGGTCATATCCATAGTACCATCCTAATTGGGAAGTTTTGCAGCGAGACGTTTGTTCACATTACATTTAAATTTCTGCATGTTGCAACAGTAAAGGAAACAGGGAGCAGGGATGGCATTCCAGAGGCTAGCAGTTCGAGGAAAAAAGCTATTAGAGTAGAAAGCCTTCCGGCATCTGGGATCTCTACAGTAAAAATAGTGGGATTAAGCTTATTATTGAGTTGTCGTATGTACTTATGTCGAGAGAGTATTGATTTACTCCTCCCCAGGAGTTAGGCACAAGGCCAGTTTTTATCTTACTCCCACAAGTAAGATGTGACCCACGGGTCGGGAAAATGGGGTTTAAAAATTGTCTGGGCAGCCCCGTCGCCATTCCCCGGTATGGGCGCCTCAGGCAGTAAGCAATAAACTTACTCTTCCCCAAAGAGGGGAGGCGAAGCCTGGGAGAGTGGACCTCCTAGAGCTGCACAGGACAGACCCATAGACCGGCGTAAATCAAGCCTCGAAGGGCAAGGCAATACCAGTCTATGGGGTGCAGTATCCATCGGAACAGATACTACACTTTGATCTTAGCCAAAAGGCCAAGAACAAATTGTTTTTTGTCTGGGCACATTCCATTAAAGTACTTTTAAAAAAAGCACAGGGGTGCAACATTACGGCGATTGGGGCAGGGGCTGGAACTTGGTAGAGAGTGTGGCACCTATTAGATTAGAGACTCTTTTGTGTGTGCACCAGGCCAGACGTGACAACAATTCTTCATGGATGGTGGCTTTGAGAAATATAGGATGCTTGTAGATGTGAGAAGTTTTCTAGCACGGTAGAGAGAGCCTACGTACCTTGCAACACCTTTGCCAGTATCTTCTACGTATTTGTTCTAATTGATGTTACCTGTCCATGTTAGGTCGATTGAGTTTGAATGTTGGACTCTCGGGTAGGGTGCTATCAGCTCTGATAATCGGTGGTTGAAAAAGTTACTTATAATTGTTGAAGGAAGGAGCTTTCTCGTAGTAGCATTAAATGTTACCAGCTATTTATGTCTCCATTCAACCATTCAACTACAGACTAGAGTTATGCGAACTTGCGATTTTGAACTTACGCGTGACCACGCTTTTTTATTATACGCGTAGATGTATTTAAAGATGCTGTTATATTTGAAAACTTAACTGTTACAGACCAACGTAAATTATATTTGGAGCATAAGTTGTTGCGCGCCAAGAAAATAGGCTATTTAGCAGTGGAAATTCTATTTTAAAATAAAGCGTGACAGACTAAAGGCAATTATATTTCTAAATTAAAGCGCAAAAGCTCTACGAAAATCCTATTTAATCGTAAGTGTGGCTGACTAAAAAAATGTTATTCCAAAATGAAGTGTGACATGTCTACGAACGGGATGAGCCTCATACCGACTAGTGTCAACGAAGCTGAACGTGCTATTTCAAACTCATTCGTTACAACGGACAGACGGAACTCCTTATAGACGTGCGTGGATGCATTCCTCTAAAACTTAGGTGTGACAGACATAAGGCCCCCTCTTATAGAGACGTACGGACGTATCTCCAAATTAATCAGTGCAAAATGTAAAAAAAAAAAAGAAATGAACTAAGGAAACAAAAACGAAAAAAAAAAGATAAACAATAAAAATAATAAACGTCCGGCCGAATTAAAGACAGAAGAAAAAAATCAAATAAAATACCGGATATCTGGAATGAAGTCGGCTTCTTTTTTTCTTCTTTTTTTTTTACTACGACTTCCGGCAATCATTTACGTTGGTGAATACAAAACACGAATCGTAACTTTTTACAGACGGAAAGAAAATCATAGAAGATTGCGAGGGAAATTTTCAACTCATCAAACTTTAGCCGAGATAACGAAGGCCTGCACCGTTTCCGACAAAGGCGATTCTTCGTTCCATTTCTTGAGTTGGTGCTGACAAAGTACAAGAGTGATAAAAGAATGGCGTCTTTGTGAGTCGCTCAAAAAGAAACCGTTCTTTTATTTTCTCTTGAGAAAACGAGAAGAAACTCATAAAAAGGAATAAAAAAGAAACGGTTTTAGTTCTTTTGTTAATGGGTTTTCAAAACAGAAATTTCTGCATTTCTTGAATTAGACTTTGTTGATTGTCATTTAAAGTTGAAAGCTAGACGAGTGGTTGGATATAAAAAAAAGTTCGAATTCAACACGCGATAAACGTTATTTTAAACATTGTGGAGATATTATTGCGAATGAAGGAGTCACCAGTATGGCGAAGACAAGAAATGGGGATATATACGGCCATGCATGCATATTAGAATGGAAGTAATACAGATTTGAGGAAATATTAGGGTCACGAGCTAGCAAGTGCTAATTTAACATGGATACAGTTCTGTGAATGAAAAATCAACAAACCCATTATTAATTAACAGAACATGTATATAACTATTATTTTAAATTAATATAAAAGTCATTCTTACAAGTTAATGTTCATTTGATAAATTTTTATACAACTTATGTTTTGGTAGGAAAATGTTAAGTGAATAAGAAGAAACACAGGCTAAAGCTGTGCATCTCTATATATTTGTTTGTGTGGATATGCGTCTGTGAGTAATATACGTCTGTGAGTAATATGAGTCTGTGAGCAATAGAAAATGTGGTACTGTGTAAGTATGTGTGGGTTTACCTTGTTCTGTTTGTGCGTGTAAGTTATTAGTAGTTTGCTTATGTTCGCCTGATCTCTTGTCGGTGCGCGTGTAGATTTGTGCGAGATGAGAAAATCTTGTGAGTGAGTTTGAAGTGTCCTTTTTATTTTCGCCCCCCCCCCCATCGACCAAGACACGGGGGGAGTAGACATTTATAGGTCCTTCAATGTGAGCAGGGTTGAATCTCTCTGAAGAATTCTTGTTTATTTCAGCGTCACTTATAAAGGGTTTCTCAGCTCGCATCGGCTTATTAATTTGACATAGATTTCTTAGACTTTGGTTTTGAAACGATATTCATTGGTTGGAAAATATTGAGTTAACACGTTCCTGTGAAAACTCACTTGCTTTTGGAAGTGAAGAGGAAATCGTATCGAAACACACCGGAAGAAGAAGAAGGTGTCTATTCAAGCCATTCCTGTTTTGGCGTTCGTTCGAATCGCATCTCGATCAAACACAATATCACTATGTACAGAATGGTATTGTTAACTTCAAAATTATCTTTTACATAATGTAATGTCGGCATTCTTCTTGTTTTTTGCTTTCAATTAAAAAAAGCTTTTTGTCGATGTCGAAAATTGTGATGTTCGTTCTTTTATTGTTTAATTTCTTAATTTAATGAAATCGTTTCATCTCATTTTGATTTCAAATTTTTCAAGTAATTTTAACTCGCGAATAGTGGATACGACTCGCTGATGGTTTAAACAAATAACCGATATATATATATTAAAATATCGAATAACGCTGACATATAAATCGACTCACACTCATAGACACGGATTTTTTAATAATGATAAGGCGTAAATACTAACACACACATATACATGCACACACACACATCCATATATATATATATATATATATATATATATATATATATATATATATATATATATATATATATATATAAAGTAGAGAACTAAAAGCGAACTTTTAGGAAAGATAAAACCTATTTTGAAAAGTATACAGCTCAATATACCAGATAGAGCAGATATATAGATAGATAGAAGGATGAAACGGAAATAGAAAAGCGACGGAGGCAGATCTTTTTTCACTTCAGTTTCTCAATGCAAGGTATATTCCGCAAAAAAAACCAATTTATTTAATTCAGTTTTTCCTTAAGCCAGGCTTTTAAAAATCTTATCATCAGAGGGATAGAGAAGTTGGCGAAAAGCCAACATGTCAGTTCATATATTCTAATAACCATGGATTTATTTATTTATTTTTTTTTTTTTGAAAAAAAAAATCAAAATGGCGTATTAGTGGGTTTCACCACGTGTGAGTTTTTGCTCTTTTTTTATTTGTTTTTTGTTTGTTTTCACCCAAAAATTAACTACTATTTAGTGTAAGTTTTTTCAAGACACTTTAATCCAAGAACTTTTTGCTCTTTGTGAATTTTTTCTGATGATTTTGTAGTGTTGCAGAGACGATATTGAAATAAAAATGTTGTTTGGCACAAGACAAATTAAACATATATCTCACAGAAATATCATGTTTTTGGGAAATGTGAAAAAATTAAAAAATAATAAAACAAAACCATGGTTATTGGAATATAATATGAACTGACTTATATTTGCTCTGTTATCAATAATTGACAATCATTGAGCTGAATCTTTTAAGGAGACTACAAAGTAAAAGGAATTGATAGTATATGCTAATACATATATTGCCATTAATAATTATATATATATACATACATATATATATATATACATACATATATATATATATATATATATTGAGAGAAAGAGCGAAAGAGAGAGAGAGAAAGAGAGAGGAGGAGAAAAAGAAAGAGAGAGTAACTATATCATGATATTTCAGTAAACAGCTCATTTTTTGCAGCCATTTCTAAACTTGTCAAGACAATCAAGATTTTTTAGTATAGTTTTAATATTCTAGGACAATGATTTGTCAGAAACCCCCTGGAAAGATATCCACATAAAAAAGGAAAACTTACTTTAGGAACATTTCTTTTAGATCGATTTTCCCAAAATACACACGAATTCATTAAAAAACTAACGCCATTATTGTCCTGGAAGATGCAACAGACACTTGAAAACCTTGAGTGTCTAGACAAATGGAAAACAGCCGTAAAAAAATTGATGACTTTGTTTGAAAATAAATATATAGTCGCTGGAATTTGTTTTTCCTATTATTATTCCCCCTTTCTCTTGATCCCTCCTTTTGTAATGCTGATGTTTATGATTGAGACATCAAGGACCATTTTTCGTCTTTGATATGACGCGATCGAGGATTGAACCCCGGTCTTCCAGCCCATTAACGAACACCTTAACCATCATCAAAAATGGGCTCGGAATACCACTTCCAAATGGACCAGAGAATAATGGAAGTTAATAGGTTACTTCACATTTCAATAAGCCACTCTCATTGGGACTCCACTACAGACCTCAGTTTCATGTAATGCCCAGCACAAATTCGAGTTGATCAAAAGATAGGACAATGGCAGATGCTACAACTGATGGTCAGAGTAAACTTGGGAGTGACAGCAACAAATTGAGGGCTACACACTCTCCAAATCGCCTAATTCGTAACTACACACTCCCATACTCGCCTAATTCAGGACTACACACTCCCCGCATCACCTATATTGGAACTACACACTCCTCACATCGCCTAATTCTAAACTACCCAGTTTCGAAATCGCCTAATTCGGAACTACACACTCCCCAAATCGCCTAATTCAGAACTACACACTTCCCAAATCCCTTAATTCGGAACTACACACTCCCCAAATCGCCTAATTCGGAACTAGACACTCCCCAAATCGCTTAATTCGGCCCTACATACTCTCCAAATCGCCTAATAAATGGCTACCCAGTCCCGAAATCACCTAATCGAGGACTACATCCCCCAATCTTTTAATTGATGACTAAACACTCCTCAAATCTCCCATAATTGGGGACTACAGCACCCACTTCTCTAATTAGTGACTAAACACTCCTAAGATCTCTTATAATTGGGGACAACAAACTCCCCAAATCTTCTAATCGTGAACCGCACTATTAGAAAGAGCTTTATGTTATACCACTTTGCTTAAAAGAAGAGAGAAACACATACATTTAATTCTTTCAGTTCCGTCTCCAAGATAACAGAATTATGCTCAGCGTTGCTTTAAAACGTCCCATGGAATTCCAGATCTGACAGTCGGTGCTGATTATTTCCATATAATGAATATAATGAATACACAAACATGTCTTCTTCTCTTTAGCGTCTTTCCTGTGAGACAAAGTTAACGCAGTCATCAAGCGTTCAATAGTCGCTATCTGTGAAATAAGCATTCAAACTCGGTTTTAGAGAATTATCATTCACTCTATAATAAATAGAAATGTGTATCATGTGTGTGTATACATATATATATATATATATATATATATATATATATATATACATACATATATATATATATATATATATATATGTGTGTGTGTGTGCACGTTAGAAAAGTATGTATATCTGAATAGGACGTAAATATCCATATGATATCCGTAAGAACTGACTTCAATGTAAGTTGCTTGCTTTGTGATTTGTTCTGTTTGCTGCCTTACAATATATTTTATTTTAGCAGCGAACTTTGGTTTTCTGAATAGCTGCAATGATGAAATCTTGAAGAGACGTATACATTTTTGATTGTTCAGCTATATGCGAAACGGTCCGTCAATATGCACAGAAGTTTTTGGATAAAAATAAAATGAAAAAGTTGGATAAAAACTGGATTACCGGAATTTAACAAAGTATTGTTTATTTATAAATTCTCTGTTACAGTTGACCTTTAATAGTTTAGACGATGAAATAAAATATATGCACAGAAATATGTCTTTCGTACTTTATATATATATATATATATATATATATATATATATATATATATATATGAAGAGTCTGAATGCAAAACGCGATAAACGCCATTTTCAAAATCACGAAACTGTCTTACAAATAGTGTTGCATTTCAACACTCGACAATATCCCAAAACTATGTGTTACTTAATATGATACCGAAATAATGTCTGTTAGATTTCAATTAAAATCAGCTTTCATATCTGAATTATAATCCTGTGTAGCTCAAGGACGTCCACCCTCGCAGTATCTACATTCTTTGAGGAAAGGGGTTTGTTTATTGCTAATTTACCAGAGCGTCTCTACTGGGGAATGCTGACGGAGTAGGCCAGCCAATTTTTGTTCAGCCAGAGTGCTCTTTATCTACAGAGCTGGCTTCAAATCCCACTTCTCGACGTATGACACACCCCCTGAATGACATACACCAATCAAAAAGGCCCCTCAGTTCAAAGCAGCCATGGAGACACCGCATAATGCATCAAGACGATGAGTAAAACAGAGGTTAAAAAAGACTGCTAATAAAACTTGACCCGTAAATGCTTTTTGTTTCAAATCTGAAACAAAATGCCTATTTAATATAATATTCAACGAAAATGTGTCAAACTACAATTTGTTTCACATCTGCAACGAGCCAAGTGTGAGTAGGTATTAGTATGATGTTGCATCAGTACACCCGCTAAATATGTAATCAGTATCTTCCATGTCAGGGGCGAGTATCATCGGTATGCTATCTGCCTAATTCAA
The DNA here is from genome assembly GCA_963556195.1 of Sepiola atlantica. Classification (NCBI taxonomy): domain Eukaryota; kingdom Metazoa; phylum Mollusca; class Cephalopoda; order Sepiida; family Sepiolidae; genus Sepiola; species Sepiola atlantica. Next base: position 73,204,150 of record OY744535.1, read on the forward strand.
GAACCTAAACTTAAAAAATCTGGTCATCATAATGTTAAGTAAAATCTATTTTATGATTCTTTAGTGTATTATGATTATTTAGATGCATATATTGTAGTGTTTTCTTATACATGCACAATTTCATGTAATTTGTTGCACATTTGCAACATCATTTATTTTTGTTTGATAATTTTTTTTTCCAAGAATAATTTATAATACATAATTTTACCCCTATGAAACGTTTTTAACTTTTTTCAAATCAATATTAAAAATATAGCAATTAAGGGTTCAGGATTGGAACATACAATGCCAGGACCCTATCTTCAGATACGCACATAAAAACACCGGAGCATGAGTTGTCCAGAATAAACTTTGACTACATCGGTATTAGCGAAATCAGAATCAAAGGAGAAGGTTGCATAACCTACCACTAAACCGACAGCCAACTGGATCCTATATGAAAACGCCTAACCAGGGACAAAACAAGATGGAAGAGAATCAGGGAGGGTCTCTCCTCCAGAATTGATTAAAAACATTTTTGATGATGATGATGATGATGATGATGATGATGATGATGATGATGAAATATAATTTGTCGATGTTAATAATTCAGTATGACGTAATATTTTTAAGAATACCCGATTCTTATTCGAATAAGATTATTTTAAAGTCGGTGCGTTTTACTAAAGATAAGGATTTTTACAACAAACAAAGATGGATGATGTGACATTTTTAGAGGCGCTCTTTTCGGTGAAGATACTTAACTTAGCGAGTGCGCATGACATTACAAGATAACAAATGCGATAGTCGCAAAGCGATACTTTTTTTGTTCTTACCAAAAGAGAGATTTTATGAGTATTTTTTTTTGACTTTACATCCTTGTTCCTTACCATATAAGTGTGATCATGAATCATTATTCTTTAATGTTAGACACGTTTTCTTGGGTGACAACTGAACAGTTTCGCGGGGAGAACCATCTCCATTACACTTAGTGATATGTCGTTACTTATCAGTCGGGTTTACTGCGTAAAAACCGGTTTACTTGAGAAATTTGGGTCATATTTGAACATAGAATTAGTCTGTATGTTTCGGAATTGTCGAGTTATAAAAGTATATTAAACGTTATATTTCCGACTAAATAGCTACCGATATTTTGCATACAGAGCAGGTATTAATGATCATGGAGTACATTTTCCTAACACATATCAGATAATAATTATTTAGACTTAAAGTGGTATTTTCAAGGTCTGTGTTCAGACGTTAAAAAGGTAATTTAGGATAACAATAATTATTGCCTGATATGTGTTAGTAAAATTAAGCATATATATATATATATATATATATACATATATACATATATATATATATATATATATATATATATATATATATATATATAGATATATCACTCCTGTCGCAACCTCTTCCTGTATGATAGCCAAATGCGCCCTAAGATTGAGTACTGTTGCCACATCTTTTACTGTCTTGCCACAGTACACAATGGACTTCGACATCAAGTCGGCGACGCCTCCTCTTCTCCTGTCTACAGACACGTCCTTACAGCAAATGCGTTGATAGTCTTTCTCTACTCTATCGTCGCCTGAGATTCAATCTACGGTCACATCTCTGTAAAACATTCACAACAAAAACTCGTCTAGTTACAACCACTGTAAATAATTCCACTTTTACTCTCTGTGTTGCTTAAACTAAACAGAATTTCTTTCTTTGAAATGCCCGTCAGTGGAGGACAGTAGTAGGTGACTACTTCCCGGCTGACTACAACATTACCATTTTTAAGTTGAATGTAAACAAATTCTTGTTTTGGCGTCCCTTTAAATACTTATTTTATGGCCAGTTTACAGCTATCCTTATTAATCCCCTCGATATTTACCCGTCCACCTGTCAAACTTAATTAACCCGTAACCTCAACTCGCATTTGGGTCTTGATAAGCGGAACTCATTTGTAATATATATATATATATGTATATATATATATATATATATATATATATATATATATATATATATATATATATATAAACAGTTTTATTTATACAAACCTAATTTAGCTACACATTTAAAAACATGTTTCAGGCACAGCTTAAAGAAACCTGAAATCCTCACGCCAGCATGTATTTGCTTTATGCTTTCATACTGTTGAATTAAAAATAAAATTCTAACTTTATAGTTTATATATAATTTAATTTTTATCATTTAATATATAATAAATTTCATTTTTATAATTTAATATATATTTAATTCTAACTTTATGTGACTAATTCAAAATATTTTTAGATCATACTTACCGTTACATTTTTATTTAACTAAAAAATATAAAATTCAAAATATGTTTAGATCATACTTACCGTTACATTTTTATTTAACTAAAAAATATAAAATTCAAAATATGTTTAGATCATACTTACCGTTACATTTTTATTTAACTAAAAAATATAAAATTCAAAATATGTTTAGATCATACTTACCGTTACATTTTTATTTAACTAAAAAATATAAAATTCAAAATATGTTTAGATCATACTTACCGTTACATTTTTATTTAATTAAAAAATATAAAATTCAAAATATGTTTAGATCATACTTACCGTTACATTTTTATTTAACTAAAAAATATAAAATTCAAAATATGTTTAGATCATACTTACCGTTACATTTTTATTTAACTAAAAAATATAAAATTCAAAATATGTTTAGATCATACTTACCGTTACATTTTTATTTAAGTAAAAAATATAAAATTTCAACTTTATAGGTCATGTGACTAATTCAAAATATGTTTAGATCATACTTACCGTTACATTTTTATTTAACTAAAAAATATAAAATTCAAAATATGTTTAGATCATACTTACCGTTACATTTTTATTTAATTAAAAAATATAAAATTCAAAATATGTTTAGATCATACTTACCGTTACATTTTTATTTAACTAAAAAATAAAAAATTCAAAATATGTTTAGATCATACTTACCGTTACATTTTTATTTAAGTAAAAAATATAAAATTTCAACTTTATAGGTCATGTGACTAATTCAAAATATGTTTAGATCATACTTACCGTTACATTTTTATTTAACTAAAAAATATAAAATATTTTTAGATCATACTTACCGTTACATTTTTATTTAATTAAAAAATATAAAATTTAGATCTCTGGTTTTCTCTGTGACTCTTCCTTTTTTGAATAATTTTTATAAACTTATATCAGCTTCAGATTGATTTTGTCTATAGACCATTAAGTTGATTGGTGATGTATTTCTTCCTATATTTGATAGATGATATAGACTAACCTATAAACACGGCGTCGTTTCCAGTTCATGTTTGTGTTAGATAGTAGTGGTTGCGGATAGGAAGGATTCTCTGAAAGAGAGAGTGGGGGTCTAAACGGAAATCGGAAGTGACATCACAACGTCACGTTGTCAATCATTTCTTGTTATAGTGACCGGCAGAGTCGAACGTGGAAAAGTAGTGGTACCGAGTCCCGAACGGGTGGAGGGGCAAGAAACACAGTGATATAGTATCTTTATTATATTCACCATGGGTCTCTCTCCCTTCCTTACCCCACACAGACTTCTGTCAAGTGGGTTATGTTAAATTAATCTTCAAAACCCATCCACGACGTTCGCGTGAATTTGTTTATGATAGGGATGACGACGGCAACAAGCGGCTTGTGGCACTAATGGCTGTGATGGCGGCCCAGCCAGGTACACACTTGTGTCGCCGCAACGCCTATCAATAAGCTATTACCCGAAGGTAAGCGAGAATTCAACATTTGTACCAGTCATTACACCCCACACATATTCCCCTTTTGTCTTTTCTCGTAATTATTTTCGTATAAGAAACCATTTCTATTTTTGAAAAGATAATCAAATATTTCTGAATTTTTTAGATGAGGGTTAATAATTTGTATGATTTGGATTAATTAGACCACTGTTCTCATCATGGGTATCATTCTTACAACGTTTCGGGCGATGTAACCTCTGAACTTCTCCCGGTGCGTCTTGCCTAACTCGGGGCACCTTATGTGGAAGTAAGGAATCTGCATGGAATTTCTAACGAGCCCCTTTATTCAATCGACAGGGTAAGCTTACTCTCGTTCTGTCAGACATGGTCGGGTATACTTCTTGCTTTACATATCCTCAGTCACATTACTTTTAGAACACTCCCTTTCCTGATTGCCCCATCTCTCTTCGTCACTCTCTCTATCTCAAGTTGGTAATTGGTTCAATATAATTGAACGAAGGAAAAAATGAAAGAAAGAAAAGAAAAAGAGAAAGTGATCAGAAGCTGAGTAACATGTTGACCTAGTTTCAGTGTTTTTGTAGAACAACTACCAATAAGAATGAAAGAAACTATATTTCACATACCTGATGAATTCATTTGATCTTTAGTCAATCTGAGAGAATAAATATTACATTTTGTATTTCTACTGTTAAATATTGGTCGAGTATAATTTGGATAGTTGAGAATAACAGGACATTGGGTTTCGTCGAGGTTAGCTTAATGTACTCGGATGTCAGCTCGACCTCCTGTGTGCTAGAAGCAGACATGACGTCACATAGTCCTAAGAGAGAGAGGTTGAGGGAAATGTAGTGAGTTTGGTGGGAAGCACACACGTGTAAACTTGTGGCTGTAGTGATGTCAGATAAGACATCATTAAGCAGTAATAATAAACCTCTCTTTGTCTCACCTCACCTCTCCCATTGGTCCGTGATTTACAAAAGACGATACTAGATGAATAAACCTCTTCTTGTCTTCAATCGTTTTCACTTCTTGATCCTTATTTTCTGAGGATGAACGAACTTGTTTGCAGGTGGCGTTTCCTTAGTAGGGCAGGATCACAATAAGAGACGCGTGTTGGAGAGAACGGTCAGCAAGATATGTTATGAACTTTCATGTTTATTAATTAACTATTACGTTTAAGACTTATAGTCTCCCGAAAGAGGGGAGGTATATATAATACTACTACTATTACTAGGTAGGAATTATACGGAGTCTTATGGTATAATTAATGTAAGTAGATCTTGTGTGGTTTCTAAGATTTAACCGAGCATACAAAGACACCAAAACGAATTTCCTTTATACCAGTAATAGAAAAAACGAAACAAAATATGTAAAGAAACAAAATGGCGATTATATACATTTTAAAAAAGATGAAAGATTAATTAAAGTTTGAAGCAGGAGTTCATTGGTGCCCGGATTGATAAATTTACCATTTATTTCCAGTAATGTCACCTACACTCATACTCAATTAAAACTGGATCGTACTCAAAATTTGGAATATTACATGCAAAAAAAAAAAAGAAACAAGAAGTATATTGTATAATTTCGATTATTCGGACTACTGTTCTCATCTTCAGTGTTATCATCACAACGTTTTGGCCGCTATAACCTCCAGCCTTTTTCATGTGAATCTGTTTTAATTCGAGAATATTTCTGTCGAAATTTAATCCACGGGGTAAGCATGCTCTCGTTCCATCAGCCATGACTGCGAGAAGTCTTCAGTAATTTGAAATTCTTTGTATCTCCAGCACCAAGGATTGAACCTACAACCTTCAGATGACTATCACTTAAAACTGAATTTTACTTAGTACTATATCCACTGTGCCACAATATCCCCGAGCGCAGAAAATATACCCTTGAAGAAGGCCGGAGGTTACAGCGGCTTACACGTTGTGAGAATAAAACTCAAGATGAGAACAGTAGTCCGAATAATCTAAATTATACAAATTATCAATCTTCACCTAAAAAAAAAATCAGAAACATCATAAAAGGTATATTTAAAAGAAGCTTTTAGTCATCTATAAGCCATTAAAAGCAGTTTAAATCGGCATATTGCAGATTTGTTAGTGGAGAAAATCAGTACCTAAAATGAGACAATAAATATCCACGTGAAGTCTCTAGGTTTAACGTCCGAGCAACCTGACGAAACGTGGGTACAGCCGTTGAGGCTGGTCGATTCTTTTTAGAGCACTAAAGTGAACTAATGCTACATCCACGCCTGTGTCAATTAGTAAGTGAAGAGTTCGTGTGCGAAACGCGATAAACGCCATGTTCGAAATTACGAAACTATCACTACAAAAATTGTTGTATTTCAACACTCGAACACGGCCCAGAATCATGCATTGCATAATATGATACTAGCATAATTTCCTTTTTGCTTTCAATTAACACTAAACTTTTTGATGGAGTCTAGGTTAAATATACTCGTCCAATTATTGTTTAAAGTCTCAATTCAAACAAATTGGATTTATCGCGTTTTGCATTCAAACTCTTCAAGTTATATTTAGAAACAAAGTTCTTTTACACAAGACGTACGATTGGTGGGTATATTCTGAGAAGGGAAGTTTTTAAGCCGACTTACCGATGGAAAATCCTTATAATACAAAAGGCACCACAACTGTATCAGTAGTTTTTTTTTTTTACATATATACTTTTATTCAACTAAAACAAGTCTGATTAGCGTTATAAAAAATGTCCAGTGATGTTATTTTAATATTTGCTGGTTTGCTTTGCACAATGAACTTGCAAATCAGCCACAAGAAATCCGTTCTTTTTAATTTTAGATATAAAGACGGTTATTAAAACATTTCGCAGTTTTTGAGATTCGGATTTCTAATTTGCAGCATTTGTAATATTCGGACTGCTCTTCTCATCTTGAGTGTTATTCTCACAACGTTTCGGCCGATGTAACTTCCAATTTTCTTTCAGGTGCGTCTTGTCAAAAACGGGAATTTGTACGGAATTATTGTACATAAGTGCTATGTTCAGCTCACAGTGACAGTCTTCTTGAGGATGTAAGTTCAATCCGCAGTACGGGCGACACTAAGAATACATTTACGAATCATTAAGACTTCAATTAGGTGATGGCTGACGGGACAAGAACAAGCTACCGCGTTGATTACATAAAGGGTTTTATCCGACATTCTGTACAGATTCCTGAGTTCGACAATGTTAATAATAAAAGGTAATAAAAAGTTTTTCTTCTTTACCAGCACGTTTGGATTTGGCCGTGTGAATGGAGGATAAGCGAAGTCGTATCGGGTTATCAAAAATGAGCGGGAATTCTTACATTCCTTCGGGGTTCCAAAGTGGTTATCAGTGACATAACACAAGCCAGGAGTCTGCTACTTGGGAAGCACTTAGAATTGTAAACAAAAGGGAAGAAAAATAAAACTAAAGCAAAAAAAAAAAAAGATTTAAAAAAAAACTAATCCGAAAAAAGAATAGTTGACTGAGTGCCAAAGATTATTTATATAATAATATGTTCAGATTATATGTGTGTTGAATAACTACTAGAATTATATCCGTCCCAGGAGTTCCAAAATGAATTCCCCAAACAACAGTTTTGCACCACTTTTATGCCTTTTTACTTCTTCTTCGTCCGATTAATTTTTGAACAGACCTTTGATTAGTTATTTATAAGAGTCTAGGGTCTGCCTGTCAGTCGTGATCGAAGTCTTTTACTCGAGGATCTAAGTTTAAAGTCTCCAGGGCTGAACGGTCACGTTTCCACAGCTCATCCCAAGAAAGCATCGGTCTTACGAAGATTTAAATCTATATATTTAATGATACTAAACCTTATGTCTGAAATCCTTATTCAAATTTTGATCAAAATCCATTTCATGATTTTAGTTCTAAAAAATATCTAAAATTTAAGGCTTCAGCTTAAGAGATCTTTTAATTATTTTTACCGGCAGACACTAGTGTTTCGTTCTTTATGAAATCATCAGTGTAGGAAATGTGTATTAATGCCAGTCACAAAGTGGCCGGTGACTTTAAACCACCATAAATCAACCTGAGAAGAAAGGAATTTATAGTTTATAAATGTCAAATGGCGAACATTTACAGCAATCAGTTAGAGAGTGTCCACTTTGCTGGGGGAAGCAAAGTCGCTTAGCGCTTTAGTATGCTAGCTTGTATATAAATACATTAAAATGTTGATATACGAAGCTATGAAGGATTTAAGACATAAAGTTGAAATCTCTGTTGGAATTAAGATTACCAATTTTCATAAATGCTACATTTTATCTCAACCAGGGAAATTATACACGATATATGAAAGAAAATTAGGACTTAATATATGTTAATCCGAAGTCGAATCATTCACATTGAGTTATTAAACATATCCCAATAGGAATTAGTCATAGAATTAGCAATAATTCCTCTTATGAGGATATTTTTAATCGTAATATTTATCCATACAACAGCGTTTTATGAAATAGTAGTTATATAAACACCGACATTGAATATCACGACAGAAAGAATAGAAACGCTAGAAGGAAAATAGTAACCGGAAAATTATCTGGTATATCCCTCCGTTTAATTTGCTAGTAAACTCCAAAATTTGGCATATGTTTCTTAATTTTTTAAATCAGCATTTCCCGATAAATAACCCGTTACATAAAACATGTAATGCAAACACAATTAAACTTGGTGTTAGTTGTACGAATAATTTAGAAAAAAATATTTAAATGTTATAATAGACAGATATAAAAAAATAATCATAACAGTAGAATAAACAATACACAAGATAATAATAGCAACAATAATGAATGTACTGGGCAATAGAAGTGAATCCCTGTTGCAGAAAAAGTGCTTTAGTAAAGTATAGTTTATTTGAGAATTGTATTTCCAGAAATCAATCCCAAGTTAAGAAAAATACATAGGGTGTATTAGTACTGCTTTTAAGGCTCGATACAGCAACCACAAAATACCATTTAATAACCCAGATAATTGAATAGGCACCTCTTTATCTTAATGCATACTATCCTTCAAAATATATTACTTGTACTAAAATTGAGCATTCTAAAAAAGTTTTCAACATCTATACTGCACAACCTCACCTGCTTTCTTTGTCTGAGTGAGAAGTTGGCTACTGTTATGTTCTCTGATAAGAATGGTTTGTTGAGTCAGAAAGAGAGAGAGGATTTAATGGTAGGAACTTCAAACAATTAACCTTGATTAAGTATGGAAATAACCTAGTAAACCCACCATAACTAACTTTAAAATATGAAATAAAAACTAAAGAATCCATTGATAAGTATAAAACTTATCTCATAAATAATTGTAGTGTTGCAGATGCTGAGTTAACCAATAGACTCCAATTAAACTAAAAATTAAAAATTAATAATATAGTTAGGTTTATCATTATGACCTCCACGTTGTTAAAACATAGTAACTTTTAAGTGAACTATTAAATTAGTAATAAAATGTGTTGGGTTTATCAGGCGTTGTAATAAAATTGTTAATTAATAATACAGTTAGGATTTTATGAATGTCCTCCACGTATCTAAATGCGAGGATCAAGATAAGTAAGTGATTTCAAATTGCAAAAATATTGTACAGCTCCATATAATTATAGTATGGTTCAGTGGATGTAAGATTTTTATAATCACGAAGTGTCATCTTCTAATCTGAATATTATGTTCAGATTAAATATAGTTGAATATTCTGATCATAATTTTATAGAAATTACCCTTAAATATTATAGAATTGTAAATGTATTTTTATGTAATTGTTTTTCTATGTGGTTGCATCGTTCGTTGTTTTTTCTTTCTACTGCTATTTCGATTGTTTCAATTCCTAAGTAAATAGTATATATAAAATTATAGAACGTATTTTCGTTAATATATATATATATATATATATACATGTGTATCGAGGCAGCATTTTTTCTTTAAGACACGTATTATTAAAAATAACCGACAACTTTTGTCTGGCTATTTTAGTGTAGATCCCTTCAATTTTCCGGATTAAAATCTTAATCTCGGAAGGAAATTGGCTGATGAAACTGCCATAGTGTACATATTGGTCCAGAGTACTTTCTGACCCGTCTGGGTCCATCGTCAGTGGAATAATGACAAACAGGTAAAGACCTGGAGTGAGATTTATAATTAATTATGGCGGGAAAATTTAACTAAGTTTATTAGGTATTATAAGCATTTAAGTATATTAGTGCTAGTGTTAAAATTAATCTTGTTAATAGCAGGTTTTTTAGTTTTAATGAGTAGAGCTTCTAGTATGTGGAGTTTTTGAGTATTAGTATTATGTTCTAGGATTTTAGTATTGTCTACGAGAAGTTTTCGGATTTGAGAGCGGGGACAGGAATGTTCATTAGTAAGGTGTCTAGCTATAGCACTATTATCGGATAGATGCATGGTCAACCTCCTGGACAGAGTCGTGGTGGTCGAGCCAATATATACGTGTTCTTGTTGGTTATATATACATATATATATATATCTTTATTAATTGTATACGTACATGGACACGTCTTTCTGGCTCACAACGTCATTAGCATGCCTAACTTAGAAAAGGATAGAACCTTCGATATTTATGTCTATAGTTCAGCGTCTTACCATTGGACTACGATGCCCTGCATAAACATATGTACGATTTTTATCACCTAAATATTTAATGTATTTTCATGTAATTGTTTTTTATAGGTGATTGCAGCGTTCGTTGTTGTTAGTAACTACTACTATTTCGATTGTTTTTCGAATATTCTAAATTGTTTTTATTTATATATATGAATATAAAAAATATATCTAACTGATTAAATTCAAAATGAACTGTAACTTTTATTGCATAATTAAATTATGTAAGTGGAAATCACACGAGTTTATAGCGAGGATGGAAGAAGAGAACGTGGGAGGGGGATATTTGTTTAATTTAATATGTATTAACACTGAACAACAGGAGATGTTCCGGACTGATTGACCGACTTATCTTGTCATTCGTTGTCTTAACTATTTTCCCCTTTTTTCTCGTTCGATTTTCGAGGATAATTTGAAAATCGATTTTCGCCTTTTTGATACAGTCTTGAATAGACGTAATTGTATCGAAACACGAATTAATTAGTGTGAACTGTCCTACCTATGTATATTACATGTGAGATATATATGTTTACGGTCCGTTCCATTTGTCTTGTGCCAAACAACATTTTTATGTAAATGTCGTCTCTGCAACATTACAAAATCATTAGAAAAATATATCTCAGAAGAATATTATGTTTTTGGAAATGTAAAAATAAAAATAAAATAAAAACATGGTTTTGGAATATAATATGAACCATATATATATATATATATATATATATATATATATATACGTAACTACTCGCCCCTGGTCGGGTAAAATACATTCCTCGAACATAAGTTTTGCACCATTTTATGTTCCCTTGCGCAGATTAAAATCAATATGTGTTACTAAACTTGTCTAGAATACTTATTCCAATATTGATCAAAACGTATTACACGGTTTTTGATTCAAAAACATGTCTAACATACTAGACGTAAGCTTAAGAGGTTTAAAGAAAAAATTTAAATTCAAGGAAATCAGACTAAATTGGTGCCTAATGACTATAAATCAAGTTCGGATTCATATCTGATATTTTTGAATTCTTTTGAATATTATCTTTAAACATGATGTTTAGTAGCTTACTATCTTGATTTTAATCTTTGTGAGTGGACATAACACTGGTGCAAAAACAATTCTGGGTCGGGAATTCTTCTAGTATATATATATATATATATATATATATATATATATATATATATATATATATATATATATAATGATTATTTAAAATTATAATGACGAAACTTCAGTCTTTACTCATATTACTTATTTTTGCCATGGCAGAATTGACGATAATCATACAATTTTTTCGCAACCTGCAATATGCTACAATTAAACGTAATTATCGCTGCTCTTCAGAAACCACAATAAAAGGCATTTATAAAGATGTTATAATGTGAAGAAAGTTCCCGGAAAACAAGAAAGCAAACTACACTGACGCGTGACACCCCCACCTGTAATAAGATGGCAGACTTCAAATAAAGACGCCATTTTTAGATTCAAAATGTCGGTTTGGTTGGATGTTTTTCGGATGTAGACTTCTCTGTCTTTCTCTCTACCCCTCTCTCTGTAAAACTATTTTTAAATACCTCTTTAAAATGTTTAACGCAAATACAATTCATCTTTTGATTCTGGCGTCCAGGAATTTAAATTGTAAACGTTCTTCTTGAACAGCTTCAGTTTGTGTTTTGGTGCCCAACGACTTCCCATATCGCGTTCTTGGCGGTTTTTTTATTCTCTTTTTTTCTCCAGTTGTTGTTCATTTGTTTTTTGTCACCTGAAAATAATTCGACAAAGTCATATTTATGGAACATTCATATTTTTTTTTTTTTTGATTTTGACATAACACAGATTATTGGAAAGATTTTTAAAAAATAGGGTATAATGAAACGGTGGATTTCTATTATGTTTAACAATGTTTGCATATATATATATATATATATATATATATATATATATGTGTGTGTGTGTGTGTATGTTCGTATACTTTTTAAAGTCAGTTAGAGAGACCCCCAATTAAGAATAGTTTTTTTTTTAAAAAGCTTAGTATTTATCTATATCTGTGTTACAGAATATCTGAACGCAATTAGTACCGTCGGTTTCAAATCAACAAATGATCTATAAAGTATCGCGCTTTGTTGACTCTCTTCAGCCGTTGTTGTGGATATTGTTTGGAAAATATCGAATTACGCGCTGCGGTCACTTATGCTACATTTCATTTTTCGACCTGATTTTTCTCTTTATGTGCATATTTTCTGGAAATAGCTGAAATAAATTTCTTACCTATGAGTGAAATTTTTTTTCCCGGCGTCGGAACCAAAGTTAAAGCCGTTGGAAGGTCATCGCTCATCGTAACATCGACTTTATAGATCCAGAAGTAGGTTTTATTTGAAATTTCCTATGCTGTATATATTCTTAAAATATACTAATGTAGGTTTCCAAACAAGAAAAAAAGGATGGAGGATTGAGATATCGTTACGATTTCACGCGGTGAGCGAGCCGCCATTTTCCAAAGCAACAGACACCAATGGGTGCTGAGTCCACAAGGGACGGTTACGTGCTGTTCCCCTTTCTTAGATTTGAAACCGATGGTACTAATGTTGCTCTGATCTTCTGTAATGCACACATATGTAATCATATATATATATATATATATATATATATATAATTATTAATGACAATATATGTATAAAGCATATACTATCCGTGCCTTTTTACTTTGCAGTCTCTTTAAAAGATTCAGCTCGATGATTGTCAATTAGTGACAACAAGGCAAATATATATTTTGTGATGTTGCAGAGACGATATTGATATGAAAATGTTGTGTGGCACAAGACAAATGAAACGGACCGTAAAAAATACATCTCACAGAAATGTTGTTTTTTGGAAATGTGAAAAAAAAAAATAAAAAAAATAAAATAAAGACATGTTTATTGGAATATAATATAAACTTGCCTTTTAAATATATATATATATATATATATATATATATATATATATATATATATCGAGCGAGAGAAAGAGAGAGAGAGAGAGAGAGCAAAGCGCACGTGTTACCGCCATTTAATCGTAAATTGCCTTGAATCGAGTCCACACGTCTTAGATGTAAACATTCTTAGCGCACATGCGTTTTTTTCCTCGATAATTCTCATAAGCTTAGTCTACTATCAATTTATGATTATTATTTTTCATTATTAGAGACAATATTAGTTGATTATTGATACATTGCCATATATCCTTATCGTAAGATTTGTCATGGTCGCTGGAACCGGCGTGGTGATTCCTAAACAGAACCTTCATCAGAAAATAAATCAAGCCGACAAATGAAATCCTGCTAAAGGGACCGCAGCGAGTGACTCGTCATTTCCAAACAAACTCCACAACGACGGCTGAAAAGAGTCACCAAGGCGCGATCATTTGTTGAAACCGACGGTACAAATGTTGTTTGATTTGAATTACCTACTAAACACTATCCTCGAGTGTCTTCGATCTCTCTATACAAGGGTTTGTCAGGACAACCTGACATGAGGATACTTACCCCTACAAGTAAACCCTGACCAAATATTCACAATTACATAGTATCCGCAGCACAAATAAGATCCCCTCAGCACGGCTATACACTTGCTCATACGAGGAATAGTGCATCTTCTACTAGTGATGTTACCCCAAGTAACACCACGTAGCTGGATACTCCACCAGACTAGATTAATTCTTGTCCTGGAATCCGGTAAAACCAACAGACCACAAGAAAGATATACTATGACATACTTTAGTGGTCAGTTGGGGAGAGAATACATTTATTATTCCTAATAGAATATTCGGGTATCTATGTATCTCATATAGAGATCAAGTGTTAGCCCCAGGAAGGAGCCCCTTGATTTCTGAGAACTTCGACTGAAGTAAAATGAAACATTGATAGTATATATATATATATATATATATATATATATATATATATATATATATATATGTGTGTGTGTGTGTGTGTGTGTGTGTGTTAGATTTTCGTCCGCCTCAGTGGATGTCTTTGCTATCTGTTCACTACGTCTAGATTTATGTTTCTTTTTGTGTGTGAAAGAGCAAAGGCCGACTTTCCTCGCCCATCGTAAAGGGAATTGATTGCTTGAGAAATGGTTAGCAAAGCTCGACTTATGAACGACTTCGGGTCTTACCTCAAGAAGCCATCATCCTTGGAATGAAACTGCGCAACGCTTCGGCCCGACCATTCAACTCAGCGTTGCCTAACGCTACTTCCGGTTCCTGCTAATGGATCTGGACGGAGGAGGGGGTCAAAGAGTGCGGTTATTTCTCGAGAAACGAACGGAATTCGTAGATAATTGGCAGGAAATCAGTGTAGGAAATTTCTCGAAGAGAAAATGTTTGGTCTACGTGGGGTCTGGAAGAGGTAGGATGGGTGGGCGAATGTAACAAGGAAAGAAAAAAACAAGCAATAAGAAGAGAGAGAAAAAGAGAGGAGTGTATCTTGATAAAAATACAAGGGTACTTATAGGGGAAGAAAAGGAAGTTTACATATATATATATATATATATATATATATATATATATATATAGTCATTATTGTTGTTGATTTATAGATGTTAATCCAATGACACTAGGGGGTTTATAAGATAGAACTCAATAGTAAGTAGATATGTATTTTAAGATGGATTTTAATTTATACAAACAATGTTGGCTGCATATGTGCATACATGTTTCAGCTACGACTTTATTCCAAAGTCCCATTCCTCAAATCTCAGTAAATATAAGGAATATTTGTTGGATAATGTGAGGCCGAACGCATATTAAAGTGGACGCATATTAAAGTGGACGTATATTAAAGTGGACGTATATTAAAGTGGACGTATGTGGGAGATAGTTTTGTTTGGCTTGTGCGGGTGGGCCCATACAGTCGAGTGCAAAATAAACTGGTTCTCACAGTTGGAGCTCACAGACGTTGACAGGTCCACCACGTTGACGAAACCTCAGATCAAGGGTCAAGGTGCACCTGCGCATGGGGGTTCTGTGACGTCACGGGCTTTTGTGTGGGAACTGAGTTTTGCCAGTCTGGGTTTTTGGAAGCAGGCCGAACGGACGATTTCCTTATGTAGTCTTCAACATGATTAGGGAATAAAATTCCCTGATGGAATACAGTCATGAGATTTCTTCTTCCCCCCTCATAAGGTCTTACGCTAGGAATTAACTACGATTGAGTAGTAATTTGGTGTCTCCCTTAGCGTTGGTGAAACATCTCCAAGATCAACACGGTAGACGGAAGCCTGAAATAAACCAATCAAAGTTTAAAATATTGTTTGTCTCGTGAATCGTGGTACGAAGTCTTTTTTATTGTAGCGGCGATGTTCACGGCAGTACAGACGAGAAGAAAGAAGACAACCACTAGACGATACCCCTCTACGCGACGAGAAATTAAAAGGTATGCAACATATGCCTTTTTGGTGTTAAAAATGACAAGTTGTTTAAGCGAGAACTGCCACGGCTCATTCCGGGACGGCTATGCAACATATTTACTGCGCTCGGAAGTAGAAAAAATTGAATAAAGTCGTAGCTATAACATGTGTGTACATAGGAGCCCAAAATGTTTCTTAAAATAAAATAAATTATACTATATATAAAAATAATTAAAGCTAAAATGCGAGTTCATGTTCATTGGATTTGTTCAACACTATGTGACATCTGGCTCGATGTTAACTTGACATCTTTAGACTTATTTCTCCTCTTTTCGCAAAACTGTATTGACTTAAGGTTTAGACTTGAGTTAAAATGTGACTCATCGGGGTTCGAGGCGTGCGACCGGCAGAGCAGTTATCTCCACACTGACAATTTTCTGAGAAGATGAAACATATATTTATATGGATATCAATTAAAAATATTTACTATAATCATTATTTAATAACTCCCTTTACGGCTGGGCTCTTTAAGAAAAATGAAAGTAAGCCGCCAAAGATAAAGCTAAAACGCGAGTTCATGTTCATTGGATTTGTTGAACACTATCTCGCGTTTTATTATATGTTCACTTGACAAAATCAAGGGAGGCGCGATAGCGCTCTATCCCTTAATAGACTTCAAAAACGACCTATGCTAGAAATCTCAGTTCTTTGATCAATCATAACTCAAAAACCAAAAAACCAAATTATTTAAAACTTTGCACACAATTTTCATTTGATAGGTTCTATAAGTGTGTAGAATTTCAGCATCATTAGTCAAGGCAACCCAGAGATCCAGAAAGGTCAGGAGTGATTTTGTGTTATTCGTGTGTACGTACGTACGTGTGTGCCACCCTGTATCTCATCAACTATTTGATGGATTCAGCTGATTTTTGGCAGAGATAGAGGTTCTAGGGTCTAGTTGATGGCATTTTAATTTCAGTTTACCATAGACCTTAGTTTTCCAGAAAATTAAAAAAAACACTTAAAAATTACCATTGTCTTGAGGCATAGCCTTTACCAAAGTAGTGACATTCCATGATAAATGCCAGTATACTGAAATCATATGCCCTTAATAGGGTTAAGATGAAAATTCATATACACTAAATGTACAAAAGCAAGGAAATTCCCAAATTTTTACACTTTTATTGTCATTAAGGGTATGACTACATATCAACGAAGCCATTTCATTATCACATCTCTACAGTATAAATCTTTATGCGTGAGTGGATGAAGTGTGTGAGGTGCGCTGAAGAAAAATTCCTACCAGTAAAATACATAGCCCTGTTGTGCTCGCATACCCTTAATGACAATAAAAGTGTAAAAATTTGGGAATTTCCTTGCTTTTGTACATTTAGTGTATATGAATTTTCATCTTAACCCTATTAAGGGCACATGATTTCAGTATACTGGCATTTATCATGGAATGTATGAAGAATTTATTTCTTGTTAACTTGGATGTTATGCTCATATTATGTCCTCTAAGATCCCTTTAAATTACACCAAAGAAAATTCAAGGGGTATCTATTAATTAATTCTTAATAGCTATTGTTAAAATTTCACAAAAATCGGAGGTATCTGAATTTTCATGAATGGCTTCCTGTCTTCCCTGATTTTCGCAAAACTAACTAATTAAGTTTAATAATTGCTACATTACTTTACTTTACGCTTCAACGCATACTTACAACCTAACTAGGTCAACCAAGTGATACAACTATACCTCAGAGATATTCAGAAGCCACCAGAGAGCTAGCCCACAACAGGAACATCCACATCACCCATACTGATAAAGAAGGCGATGTTGTCATCATGGACGCTGATGAATATCAACTAAAAATCTAGCTCCTACTTAATCATGGTAATATCTACACAACGACCATCTCACAGCAAATACTCAATGAAACAAGACTTTAAACGCGAGGTAAGAAAGATTTTGGCAGATTATCTTTTCTGGATTAAACTCCTGGAACATCACCCTAAAATTCCAAGACTTTATGGCCTACCAAAAACATATAACGCTAACATTCCCATAAGACCTATGATATCAAGCATTGGCAGCACACCACATACATTAGCCAGAAAATTAGCAGAAATACTCCCCCCGCCTTCTCGGTTTCATTAGTCCAGCCCATATAAAAACTCCGGAGATCTTCTACAAAGACTCCAACACATCAATATGAATAACCTTATCATGGCCAGTTTAGATATGAAACATCTGTATACTAACGCACCTATGGCCAACTTCCTTAGATTCCTCAAACTCCATCTCATTTAGTCCAAAATAAAGTTCCTCTTCTCTACCGTCCAAATTATTAAATCATGCAATTTAATCACACAACAATGCCATTTTACTTTTAACGACGAATTATAAAGCAAATATATGGTTTACCCATGGGCTCCCTTCTCAGCGGAGTTGTTGCCTGTCTTCTCCTGGAATTGTTAGAGAACGGCCCTTTGAAAGCAATCCTACTTCAAAACTCTCACTGCTTTAGATACATTGATGATGATACACTTATTGTTTAGCCACATAACATTAATTCTCCTGACATAGTCGACAAACTTAATAACATTGAAAACATAATTTTCTTTCACCTCCGAATTAGAAAATAATCACATCCCCGACTTCTTTGGTATCACTCTGCAAAGCACCCCAACGGCCTAAATATCTCAGTCTTTAGAAAACCTACTAATAAAAATGATTTTATACATTTTTACTCCGACCACAACAACAGCATAAACTTCGAAATTATCATAGGCTCGTTTCTCAGAGTCCTTAGAATTTGCAGCCCCGCTTACCTCCGCAATAGAGAAACCTATATTTACAACCATTACAAAGCTTTAAAATATTCTCAACTTTTTATCCAAAACGCTGAGCGCAAATCACTTAATATCCACAAAAAAAAACAGTCTAACACCACAACAATTTCCTATCATAACATCACCAGGACATGAACAGCACAAATAAAACCGATATGACCTAGAAAAATAAATCTTACACAGTTCTCCTCAATAATCCCATATCTATTTACTTACAAAAACATTTAAATTATGACATCAAAATAGCAATATCAACTTCTAAATCAATTATGGATTTACTTAACCATAACCCCGTCCACAAGTACCTCCTAATGACACCTTTTCCCTGGCCGGCATTTACAAAATAAAATGTGCCGAATGTCCGATGTTTTATATTGGTGAAACGGCCAGGAATATAAAATCGCGCATTTATAAACACAAACACTAGTCATACACACAAACGCACTAGTCATACACAGAAACACTTTTAACCACAATTCTGATTTTAAAAAACCTGCACAATCCTCAAGACAGAATACACTCTCACACGTCTCAAGTGCATCGAAAGCGCTATAATACGTATCACATCTCTATCTAAGATAAACCTCAGACTCGGATCCTAATCCTTAAGCAAATATCTGGCCAAAACCACCCTGAAACACTGCAATATATTGCGCCATTGCGATCCTGGTAAAAGAAACTGTTTCTTTTTTTTCTACATTTCATCCATATATTTCTTCCTCCCCTCTTTTTTTATTTGTTTATGGGTTTATCTATTTTATATTTTAACGTCTCTCTGCACGCGCGTTTTATTATTCTTTTCTTTTTCAAATAGTTAAACGCGTGCCTATGACGTCTCTCGGTGCGTTCTTCTTTTTCCCTATGTGTTTACCATTATCGAATGAATTCAAAATCTTCACTTTTTCTGAAGACGTTCGTTGATCTGAACGAAACAGGTAAACTCTCTATTTTCCTCGGATGACTTTTTCTTGTATTTAAAATGTTATTTTTTTTCATTTGTCTTATTCACACATCTTATCTTTCACGGGATTTCATTTTTATGATATATCGTATGTTACCCTCATATATATATATATATATATATATATATATATATATATATATATATATACATATATATATATATATATAGAGAGAGAGAGAGAGAGAGAAGGAAAGACTGTGAGAGAAAGAGAATGTGAGAGAAAAAGTGAGAAAGATTTATAACAAGGATAAAGTGAGAGGGTGAGAGTGAAAATATGTAAGATGGAAGATACACTCTCTAGATTGTGCATAGTAAC
>OY744535.1:73234047-73256547 GCA_963556195.1 Sepiola atlantica
AAAGATTTTCAGAAGACTGATTTCACAAGATGAAACTTGGGTCCATCACTATGATTCAGAGACCAAAGTCAGTCAATGCAGTGGAACCACTTGGACTCACCACCTCCAAAGAAGGCAAGGGTGCAGCCCTCCGCTGGCAAGGTCATGCTCACAGTCTTCTGGGACTAGGACGGAGTAGTGATGACAGATCTTCTGGCAAAGGGTACCAAAATTACAAGAGCCTATTACACTTCACTTTTGATGAAATTAAGAGAAGGTACTAAAATCAAGTCGCGGGGCAAGATCAGCAAATGTATCCTCTTCCTGCAGGACAACGCTCCGGTCCACAACTCGCATGCCGCCAGATCAGAAGCACGGGCGTGTGTCTATGAAATATACCTCATCCCCCTGACTCTCCTGACCTTGCACCCTCTGACTTTCATCTCTTCCCAGCCATGAAGTTGTTTTTGAAAAGAAAGCGTTTCCCAGATGATGCAGCCTTGATTTCTAAAGTTACGACGTATTGGAGGACCAACTTCGGGTGTTCTACAAAAACGTTGTCTAGAGCTGCATCAAACGATGAGAAGAATGCATCACTCTGGGTGGTTCCTATGTAGAGAAAGACTAATAACTGTGCCAAGTTTCATTAAGCTACTGCTATGGGAAATGGTTCAGGATCATTACTTATTGAACGCCCCTCGTATGTCTATCTATCAGGCGCCATATTTGTGACGGCGGTGACACTTCTATGTAAAATATAAACTGAAAAACCTTACCTTGTCATCTCCCCTGAATGGGATATATATATATATATATATATATATATATATATATATATATATATATATATATATATATATATATATATATATATATATATATATATATGACTGGGTACTGATTGTGGATTTAAAACTAGTTAGAAACTCCCTCCTTTGGAGAAAACCGTCCTACCCCCTACCCTCGAGTTAACATCGCACCACGTACCAGGATTACCAAATTAAATTCAATTAGAAACATGAGCGTGATAAGCCGACGAAAAAAGTATTTCAAATTTAAGCGTAACGGATCAAAGAAATGCTATTCATACTAAAACATAACAGACTGACGACAATGCTGTTTCAAAATTAAGCGTTGCAGACCGACGAAAATGCTATTTGAACCTCTAGAATTACAGACGAACAATACTAACATTTAACACTTAAGCGTGACAGACTTGTTATATAAATCGTGGATACTTTTGCTAGTATGGTTTTTAGCACAGGGGATTGAGTGCGGGTCGAAGTAACCTCGCTGTGTGTGGAGCAGCAGAAGTTTAAAGAGTGTATTAAGAATACCTTCAGTGGGAGAGTTAACAGGTGCAGTCAGAGGAAGGCTAGGCAGGGAGCCATATACGGGAGAAGGGTCCACGGATGTGACGTCATGTAGGACGAAATCGAGAAAGAACGGAAATATTGAATCACAGAGCGGCTTGGGAGTTTGAAGCGAACAGTCACTGACAAAATTTCTTAACTACGACATCGATAACGACACGCAGCCACTAGCTGTCTGTCTATATGTCGATCTGTCTATCAGTATATCGATCTATCAGTCTATCGATGTATCATCCTGTATATCTACCTGTCTATCCATTTATCTATCTAGCTAATAGTTACTTAGATTAATATAACTGTCTCTCTCCACGTAAAGAAATGTAAATTGTATTTGTACTTATTTAATATATGTCTCTCAATAAACCTCTATTTTCAGAATCTGTATCATCTTCATTCTTCTTGTATAAATCGGCGAAGTTATACGAACAACGGATCCTAGTCACGGAGACGACACGGCCGTGAAGAAGAAATACATGACGAAGAAACAACATGCCTACGAAAAAGAAAAGAAAAGAAAACAACGCAACACATATTCAACATCGATTAAGATAGAGACGATGAAACACTAGAAAACTAATAGAACCCCGTAGAAATTCCACGGTGATTTCTACACCAATCTGCATAATTTACTCTTAATAATAATATTCCTTTGGGAATAATAAAAATCTGTCAGATGAAACACTATTAAGTCAGAACTCTTTATTCTTTCATAAAAAATAATTGATATTTTCAGGTAAATATTATTTAAATAAATGAAACGAATATCTCTTTTTTTTGTTAATTTATTTAAAATGGTAGCTATTTAATTGTTTGTAAAACCATACATATTTTCTGTCTTCGTACTGTAAATTAGATATAACTTTCAAAATCCTTTTTAGAAATGTATAAACAAACAAAACAATTCTACTAGAAATAACTCCAAATAGCATAACTTACAAAATGCACAACAGGGATGCAAATTAAGACTCCTGGACAACGCTTAGTACGTACACCATGTCAGGATAAACGATTAGATTTTGAGCACACCGGTTGGGGATCTCCAAGCGAACGGTGGCTTACAAAATGTCATAACGACGACAAAACTGTTGAGAATCACACGCGGTGATGATCGAGGATCTATCTGTCTATGTCTCTATCAACTTACCCATATATCAGTATCAACCTAGTTAATAATTACTTAGGTTGATAAAACCGTCTCACTCCTACATAAAGAAGTGTAACTTTTATTTATAATTACTTAATATTTTTCTCTCAATAAACCTCCATTTCCAGAATCTGTCTTATCTTAATCCTTCTTACTATGACACAACGAAGTTATACACACAACGACGAAACAACGACACACAGAACTGTGATCCCTGTTTGATATTACGTCGAGACAATCCTTCCCAGCCTACTTATAACAAAGATCACAAACTGAAAAGGAACTCGTTATTTCGGAACTTTTGGCGACAAATAAAAGAACTGTTATATATTGCATAATAACGCGGTGTTCTTTCTTGCCGACAACGTAGCTATATTATATTATTTATTTATTTTGCACGCAATATGTTGTAGATTTTGTAATTGTATTTATGGTAAATATGAGCGAAAACTTTACACATTTACAGACATGTAATATGGATGTTATTCCTCTTCGCCATAACTTTAAAGAATTGAATCAAAACAAGACTCAAATTTAGCAGGAAAAGAATGTTATTAATTTTTGTCCATTCTACGCGTTATATCGATGGAAATGCCATTTAAAACTTAAGCGTGGGAGAAAGCTGTGTCATATATGGACTTACCGATGCGTGTATAATCCATTATGTACTAATGTCGTAATCGTGAACCTGTGTTATTTTCGCTTGCTGATGAATTCACTCGGACGCTAATATTTATAAAAAAGGTTTATTCCAAAGCGAAGACAAGTCACAGAAAACATCAGACAGACTACTTTCGTACGGGTGTGAAAGAGACATACATACAGATAGATAGACGGATAAATCCACCTGCTACACCGAGTTACATTTTGCCCCTCTTATTGCGGACAGTACCCCGGACACGTCTTTCACGCTTGAAGTCGCACCAGCTAAGAGAGGGAACATATTCGCCCAGTTACAAGTGGTACTCAAACGTGTACATTTAAACACAGAATTTAACAGACGGGCCGACAGACATAGTCGTTTATAGAGATGCGTAGACCCAAGTAAAGATGCTATGTCAAAATTACGAGTGAGAGACCGACAAACATGATATTCCAAACATAAACGTAACATAAAGACTGACTGCCAGAGCAATTAATAAACATAATTAGACGCATCAAAAATAAGATACGTCTATTGAATATTTGCTTGTAGCGTGAACATGTTATTTTATAAGTTAAGCGTCACAAAACAACTAATGGAGATATCCTCTAATAAACACGATCAGGCGTATATTAAGAAAGTTGCGTCCATTTAATTTGCGGATTTAACGGAGAAAAGTATATTTTTAGAAGAAGAGCAGCACGAAAAACCCGACAGACAGAGTATTTCATATAGATGCTTAGACACATGAAAAATATAAAGTACGGCCAGTCGGTTTTTTGATGGTGTGTCAGCGATAGCTTTTCTCCTACAAAATAATTATTGGATTATGGTTTGTATGTTACTTTTAGTTTATTATTTCATCATATTGTTAAGATAACTAAGATGTAATTCGATTCACTTCTTTTTAGAAAATATTTTGACTGGTTCGGATTAATTTTCTTACGGACGCCACATTAGAAAAATGATTCATCCTGGAAAGCTGTAGTTACCGTTTCTGAATCATAAAAAAAACTATTCCTGCATGTTTTTTTTCAGTCACTAACCCCCCCCCCCCCTCTTAACTGCCTTCGAGTGTTCTAATCGTTGAATTTGTCCCATTTCGTGTTTGAAATCAATCTAATACACAACGTAAAGTTAGTCTTTTTATCGTTTCTTTGTTTATACAAAACCTATATTTTATTCAGATTCGTGAGTTTGCCTAATAGATCGTTGCTTCATGCTGCAAAGAATAATACAACACAATTGGATGTTATTCCTACCAGATAATACTTTATCCGGCTCAGAATTATTATCCTACGAACGCCATCTTCACAAGGGACGTAACTCTGTATTCCCCTTTGTTTGGAACAAAGTAATATTTTATAGCAAAAATGAGCACCGTTAAAACAAATACACACAATAAAAAATTCCAACAAAAACAACGCCGCGTGGGGACAGGTAGTTTACAATAAGATGCGTTCATTTATTACGCCCGTTTAGTGGTTAGAATGATATTTAGAAATTGACGCGTGACAACGGACGGACAGGGCATGTCAATTAGTTTCGCTGACACATCTAAGCCGAGAAAATATATACGCAAGAAATACTATTAAAAGAGAAAGAATCGCAAAATAAAAATATAAAAATGTAGAATGAAAAAGAGAAATGTTATGAAATCCCGAAGAAATATGGCAGGTCAGATAGAGTTCAAGTATCGAGTGACATGGCAAGTGCGTTGATCTTTGAAGGAGGAAGACTGAGAAATGCCCTAGTAACGTGCGTGCGTGCACACACACACACACACGCTTCGGCTTCCGTTCAGTTTCGATTGACAGTGTACACCCCAGTAAGGATACCTGTGCAAAGTGTCTATTATGAAGCAAGTGTTGCGTAATCCCACTACCCTTCTGTTGAACCGGCGTTTTCTCGAGTCCAGTGGCAAGGGGAAGTCCAGGACGACTGGAAACGATGCTGAGATAAGCAGATAGTCTCTTCCACTTCATATCCTCAAATGGTCACCCATTTAGTACTGACCAGTGATCTAATGGGAACACACGCGCACACATTCAAACACATACATACACACACAGACCCCCACAGACCTACACACTCTGATCCACACACATACACACATGTACACACACTCAGATACTCCGTAACTTCCAAGAAGATTATGATTATAACGCAGCAATCCATAGATACATTTGTTCAAAAAAAAATACAGACATTTTACTTACGAAATGCTGTAACTAAGCCACAATCTTGTAATCTTCTCCAGCTCTCCTGAAACCTAGCCCAGTCTAATCATAATACAGGATTATCCCACTAATAAAAATGCTACCGATCGGGACATAAAAAAATTTCACAATCATTTTTACAATCCACATATATTTGGTACAAATAAACTTCACTTAACACCTGACTTGTCCATCCAGTTTTACTCATGAATGCCCAACAATCTTTGTTTATCGCCGTTCAATGATATGCAGGAATATTTTGGTGATCGTTCAATTAATATGTGGTGTTATCGTGAATAGGATTTCCCTACACCGGATCTTTACTTCCACCGCCGCCAGAGTTCTTCTATGACGTCATCTCAAGGACAATGTCTATCTAAATAATCTTCAGCATATTCAAAACTGAAGAGGCGATAACCGCCTAAATAAGGCCAATTTCAAGAGAGGATTGATTCAGCGTTATTGACAATTTGTGCTGATAATTTAGAGGTGATAAAACCAAGACTGTTTTTCATTCATGACTTAAGGACATTTGTAACAAATATCATTTGACTCAAGATAGGATTGTGAATATTGTTAACGGTTCCTTGGGTGACATGTTTGGGGTTACCGTGTATTAAACAGAAAGTGAAGTTCGTGCGTTTTATTATAAAAATGATTTATTATGAATCTATTTAGTAAAACAAAACAACAAAAAATATTCTTCCAAATAAAGGCGATAATTGTCAAGGACATTATTGAAACGATCTACAAGCTTTCTGATTTGGTTAACGTATATTTCCTCCGCCTTTGACGCGGGGAATTCTTGATGAAAGTCTTCAACTTTACCGAAAGGCTAAACTCGCGTACCATCCAATGATATTCCAAACATAAGCGTGACATAAAGACTGACTACCAGAGCAACTAATAAAAATGATTAGACGCATCAAAATTAAGATACGTCTATTGAACATTGATTATAATAAGATGTAGTCAGATCAAGCAACCTCTAGATTAGAGTGGACGAGGCAGACATTGCCTGTATATTAATCTGGACAAAACTACAAATTCTGTCAAAATATTTCGAAAATTGCTACTATTTTTGAAGTGGTGTCATCCTTTTGAAGATACAGAATATACTCTTCCAATAATCATATGATACTTTGACTGTAATCCAGTCAATGAGTCGCGTAAGACAGCCACTTGCTGACACGGTATATACTCATAATTAGTCCGACAGAGACTTGGCTAACTCAGTTGTCTTTTATATGTCAGGCTGAGGTATTTGTCCTGGGAAGTCCTAGCAGGTCAACCCTCCCAGGCCTGGACTTTCCTCTTTGGGTGGGGGTAGTTTATTGATGACTGTCTTAGGCGCCGCGGCCAGGAAATACCGACGTGGATGACTAAATATTTAAGAGGCCATATTTCCCCAGTTCTTGCACGCTGGCTTATTTTTCCCACCTTCCGGTCTCTGCCACATCATCCTATTTTGGAAGGATGGACATACCGAATAAAAGCGCTACGTTCTGACACAGTAGATGCAAGTCGATCCGTCCTCGACAATCAGTCTGACAGAGACTGGTCCATTGCGGTGGCCTTTTGTGTGTCGGAGTGTTGTATTTGTTATGGGTAGTCTTAGGTGGTCCACCTTCTCAGGCTTTGCCTTACTTCTTCGGGAAGGAGTTAGTGAATTGGTTATTGCGTGAGGCGACCGCACCGAGTAATCTGGCATTTTTTGAAAAGCCACAGTGTACTTGTTCCGCTCGCATATTCGATCGACATCCCGGATTTGTATCACGATCTCCTGTGATGGAAGGAATGTAAATACGAAGTCGAGTAAGAGAAGCTACACCGACGACATTGCGTTAAAAAATGTATGCTTTTTGCAACGTATGTTTATCTTATTTGTTTATTATACCTATTTGAGGATTAACAAGTTTACATTTGAAAACTTGTATTGTTTATTTAATTTTCTGAATTTGTATTAATAATGAAAACATTCGTCTGTTTGCACGTACTATTTCTTTCTCATGGTTATTTTACATTAGTGTTGTCAAGAAAGAGGCTTTTCAAATCATCATTGGTAACTTTTTTCTTACTTAATCGCATATGTGTAATATTCGAAAAATGCCAATTGGTCTTGTCGCATAACAGCCCGTCTTACCCTCTCACCCTATCAGTCCATCATCCTATTATTTCGTCTTTCACGGCTACCATAACGATCGACATAATACGTGGCTGTAGGCCTGGAAGGCTAACAGCGCACTTCGTTCAGCGCCGGCGGTAAAAGGGTGCGCAGAATCACCGGAACTTCTATCACTTCCGGCAAACGGCCAACCGGTACAGATTGGCAGGCTTGAAGCATACCGGAAGTAGCGATGTTACCTTAATAGAAGAAAGCATAGCCAGTTATAATTCCGTCATACGTGTGCATTAAATTCGTTCTGGGGATATATCTAACCTAGACTGGCATAAGGTCACCTAACAGAATGATTTATGATACATCATGTAAGCTTCCGATGAGTAAAAAGAACATAATTTCTTGTTGCAACATGCGTATTGATTATATTATAAAACATATAACAACATACTTTCTTTGACACACTATTTAATAAACAAGCTATTTATTTTTATTAAGTTAAAGTTAGGATTGGTATTAAGGTAAGGGTTAGGGTTAGGTTTATGATTAAGCTTAGGATTTTGGTGTTTGTTATGATTATGATTAGAATTAGGGTTAGAGTTATGGTTATGGTTTGGATTCGGGTTAGGATTAAGATAAAGGTAATAATTAAGGTTTAGATTAGGGTTAGAGTTAGTGTAGGGTTAGTGTTACAAATAAGGTCAGGCTTACAAGTAGAAAAAAAGGTTAAGGTTAGGTTTAGCTTTAGAATTGAGGTTATGGTTATGGTAAGGATTAAAGTGAAGGTTACGGTTTTAACTTAGGATTAAGGTAAGAGTTAGGGTTAAGATTAGGGTTAGGATTAGAGTAGGGTTATGGTTAGGATTAAAGTTAGGATTAGGCTTACGATTAAGGTTACGGTTAAGCTTATGATTAGTAATAGGGTTAGGGGATTTAATAAGGTTCAGGTTTGATTAAATAAGGAATAATTCTTCTTCTTTATAATTATTTTGTTTAGTTTTTCTATGGTTTTAAACAATTGTTTATTTATCAGTGTTGAACAAATTTACGAATTTATCAAAAAGTCGTGGTTGTCCAAATAATTAAATATTTTTTCAAAGGAACATATTTATTTTTGATGATTCTTTACAGTCCGGCCGCCATGAATAAATGTCTCATTGTTTGCTTAGCCCAGTTTTTTAAGGGTATACTCTAATATGACACACTAATAAAAATCTGTGTTAGTATTCCCTAGAGATGATTATGTCTTACATTGTTGGAAACAAAACTGCCATTCAATATCTTACATTTTATATTAAAGATATTGATATTTTGTATAAAAAAAAAAATTTTTGTAACAAGTGATATTGCCACTGTGGAGTAATTATAGGGACATGATTGTAAGGAGACAACCTAGGTGGGGAGTCGGGCAGCAATATGTTTGTTCACATTACAATTTAATTTCTGCATGTGCGTAACGTCGGAAAAAGATGGAGCAGAGGAGGAATTCCACAGTCAAGCGGCCCAACGAAAAAAGTTATTAGAATTTAAACACTTCCGGCATCTAACGACCTCGACAGTGAAAGAGTGTGGGATTGTTCCTAGTCGGGTGGGTCAGGGAATTAAATTGGGGAGGAGATCGTCAATAAGTTCATCCGAGCACATCCCGTGGAAATACTTGTAAAGCAATGGAGGCTACACTGCGGCGATTCAATAGGGTTAATGGCTTAGCAGATAATGCAAGAGGAATGTGCTCGAAATATTTGCAGCCTGTGCAAGAAAGAGCAGCTAGGTGTTAGTGCACCAGCCGAAATGTGGCAAAATTACACAATGCATGAGCGAATATTGGCTTATAGATATAAGGATACTGGCTGGTATGAGATGGTTTCTATACCGGTATAGATAGTTAACCTTATTTGCTGCAGACATGGCAGCATCTTAGATGTTTCACCTTGTCGATGTAGCGTTTTGCGCTGGTTTTGTAAAAGGTGAGCATTGATCATGTGCGCTACCTGATTACGGACTCGCCATCTCCGAGTTGTTTTATTCATCAACATTTATCAGAAACTGCGAGATTGATGTTTATATTCCGTAGAGATTTACGTCTGCCCTGTGACCAAGGGTCTTTTTTCATTATGCATGTGAATGAAGCGTCGCTGTGTATCCGTTTGATTTATTCATTCAAATACGTTTGGGAAAAGCACAACTGATTCTTAACCTTTCGACTTGAAGTACATCATTCCACAGCCAACGCACCATGTTTTTTTTTCATTGATAATATCTGCACATATTGTTTTACTTTCGAATAACGATCGAATATTTTCTTTTAAACTGCATTTTTGCATCAACTGTGAACAGCGTGAGGGAGGTAAATCTAAACAAGGTGATATTTGACACTTAACCCTCACGAAATTCTATATAAAACTTTAGTGTGACAGACTGACGAAATTCTATATAAAACTTTAGTGTGACAGACTTACGAAATTCTATATAAAACTTTAGTGTGACAGACTTACGAAATTCTATATAAAACTTTAATGTGACAGACTGACGAAATTCTATATAAAACTTTAGTGTGACAGACTGACGAAATTCTATATAAAACTTTAATGTGACAGACTGACGAAATTCTATATAAAACTTTAATGTGACAGACTGACGAAATTCTATATAAAACTTTAGTGTGACAGACTTACGAAATTCTCTATAAAACTTTAATGTTACAGACTGACGAAATTCTATATAAAACTTTAGTGTGACAGACTTACGAAATTCTATATAAAACTTTAGTGTGACAGACTGACGAAATTCTATATAACACTTTAATGTGACAGACTGACGAAATTCTATATAAAACTTTAATGTGACAGACTGACGAAATTCTATATAAAACTTTAGTGTGACAGACTGACGAAATTCTATATAAAACTTAAGCGTGAGAGACTGACGAAATTCTATATAAAACTTAAGTGTGACAGACTAACAGACATGCTATTTAAAATTCAAGTGTGATAGACTGACGAAAATTCTATTTGAAATGTTAGTGTCACTGACTGACAAAAAATGATATTTAAAATATAGAATGCTTTACAAAAAACAGCTATTTTAAAATGTATCCTGCAGACTAACGAAAATCTTATTTAAAACTAAAGTGTGACACCAAAAATTCTGTTACAACCTTAAGTGTGACACAAAAAATCTGTTACAACCTTAAGTGTGAGAGAGTAACGAAAATGCTACTTCAACACGTTCACCTTAGCAGTAAAAAAACTTATTTCAAAATTCAGAATTGCAGATTTGCGAACTGCTACTTTAACCTTGATATTCCAAATTTAAGCGTGACAGACCAACGAAAAATTATATTTTGATTTGTAATAGACTGACACATCTTTGGTTTAAGGAATTACAGATCACCAATAATAGTAAATGTATAATGTTTGACATTGATTGGTACTACCCTTTAAATATCCACTTCCTTATTGGATAGGTCTATTAATATAGCTAAAAATAAAACAAACATAACAAACTGGATAATTGACATCATTAAACTAGCTAGAAAACATTAATCTGATATGACGACAAATTATGGATTAAAAAGAATAGGAAAGGAAAGTGTTGATATCACTATAGGCTCCCCTGACTCAGCACAGGTGACTGATCTGGTAGGACTTTACATTTTGAGAGAAATACATGAAGGCATTGGGAGAAATATAGAGAGAAATAAAAAATTCCTGCATGATTTTTTTAAAAATTTAGATCTAAACCTATCTATAGATATCAAATATTGTAAAGTCACCTGCTTGGAAATTACATTAGATTTGGTTAATAATATATATGACCCCTACCATGAACCAACCCATACACTGTACTATATATAGAAACTCTAACCATCTACTTCTTGTAATATAATCGATAGTCCGATCCATATCTTATAGTATAGAAAAATTATCTGAAAACGCAATTATTAAATAAAAATAAACACTACTACAACGTAATTTTATTAGATCTAAATTTATGGAAAAATACAGGGATATACTAATATGCCATATGGTAAGATAATAGGAAACGTAGTGCCATTTGGTTCAAGCCTCCTTATAGCCAGCATATGCTCACTGATATTTCGAAAATCATTTATAGTATTATTGAACAATAATTCCTAGAGGTGGTAGAATATGCTAATTCATAAACAAAAATACTGTAAAACTATCTCTTTCAACTTCCAAAGATTAGCCATCCTTCATCTATCGTCGGTTATAACAGTACCAAAATATAAAAGTTAAGTAATGTGGCCAATGATCACTCTAGCAACATAGATTAGAGTCAATGTTCAATTGAAGAAACGCTCATGATTGTCTTCTGGGTGTGCATAGTTTAAACCGTCGTATATCAATGTAACATAATGACGGGAAACAATACCCGTACCTATGCCAGATCCACTGGGGGAAACTTCTTGGATAGATATCGAAACCATATCTGCTTTTAAAAACTAGGCTTCATCCGGATTCTGAGAAAACTCTTGCATCATGAGCTAAATATGAAAGGGAATTAAGTAGTAAGACCACTCATTCTGAGTTGAAGTTGTCTATATTAGGCGGAGCAAATAAATATATACTGAACAATAGGAAAAATGTAACTTATGAAAACTAGAATCATACCATATAATAACATCAAGGGACAACCTGCTAAACATAAGGAAAGCGATTCTACAAAATTGTCTCTACCAAAATAGCTATATGCTATCTTATTTCAGATTTTGCTGCAGCAAAGAAGGTGGGCTCCCTCTACCGTGCTAATAAAACCCATCACACCTGACATTATCCTGTATCTCTACAAAGCCACCATCCGCCCATGCATGGAGTATTGTTGTCACATCTGGGCTGATGCATCATCCACTAGTCTCTCCCTCTTAGACAAGGTCCAAAAAAGAGTCGCCACCTTAATATCTCCCTCACTATCAACTAACCTTCAACCCCTGTCCCATCGACACGATGTAGAATCCTTATGCTTGTTTTACAAATAATTTAATGGATTGCACTCCGATGAACAAGCTGCTATAGTGCCCCCTAGACGTAAATACACTACCTTAACTCGTCAATCAGCAAAATCCCATCCATTACCTGTGGATGTCCCCAGATGTCAGAGAGCCTTTAACTCCAATTACTTCTTTTCCTGTTCTGCCGACCTCTGGAACTCTCTCCCTGCTCCCTGTTTCCTCGACTTGCAAAGGTTTAATACTAATGTAAACATACATCTCGCTACACAGCTCCCAACTCAGGATGACACCTAAAACCTACACCCTAATTCTCAGTTACGCCTTACGTCTACAGTGGCGGCCTGCCTTGTTTGGGGTGAAATTTGTTAGAAAAAAATGCGCATATCATTATTATTTTTATTATTATTATTATTATTATTATTATTATTTAATTATGTATCTACATGAATACGTTTTAGCCTCACGATTCCCTGCTGGGATGAAACGCGGAAGCCTCTGTGAAGCTTAACTACGAAAAATATATTTTCATAACTTACTACCTATCCCTACTCACGTATTGAGCACCTTTTAAATAAATACTGTAAATCGATAAACAATATATCATATATCTTTTTAACATTCTATGTTGAGAAATGAAAATAATAATAATAATAATAATAATAATAAATATATATGTGCGCTATCTATTATATTACCTCATAATATATGTGTATATACATAAATTAATAACCAATATAATAATAATCACAATAAACACAATTATATATATAGTAATTATGAAAATATGTTTATAGCAATTAAGCTACACAGAGGCGTCTGAATTTAATCTTCGTAGAGAACTATCAGACTAAAGTGCTTAAGCCTGACTCTTCCCTAACTAGATGAAACGTGAACACCACTCTTTAGCTGAATTGACATATATTTTCATAACTTACCATATATATATATATATATATATATATATATATATATATATATATGTGTGTGTGTGTGTGTGTGTGTGTGTGTGTATGTGTATATGTGTATGTGTGTGTGTGTATTTGTTTGTGTGTTATAGAAATCAATATTTTCAATGACACTTAAAATTTCTCACACAATCTAAAGCCACAATTCTATCTGATGTCATTGGGAGCAATTATAGGTTAGGCCCATAACATAATTGAAATATATTAGACAGTTAAAAAAACATTAATTTTTTAAAGTAAATTTTCTTTTTCTTATAAAAAATATCTCGGTGAAAAATGTATTAAAAAGAGATTTAAACAGTCAAATTATTATTGTTTGTATTTGAAGATTTTAAATAATTCGATTCTAAAAACAATAAGTATTCGAATTCGTTTCGATTTGTTAAGTCAATTTACAGTTTTACAGCGGTTTGAAAGAAATGTATTTTTAGAAACAACACCGCTGTTTTATTACTTGACCTCATATTAGAAATGTTATTTTTAAGTCATAATTTTTGTTCAAGAACAGCACTACGATAATAGTTATGTTATTACTAGATCTCATTCACAAATATTATTTTTACGTAGTAGATTTATGTTTAAGAACAAAACTACGATAATAGTTATTTTATTACTAGATCTCATTCACAAATATCATTTTTACGTAGTAGGTTTATGTTTAAGAACAAAACTACGATAATAGTTATTTTATTACTAGATCTCATTCACACATATTATATTTACGTAGTAGATTTATGTTTAAGAACAACACTACGATAATAGTTATTTTATTACTAGATCTCATTCACAAATATTATTTTTACGTAGTAGGTCTATGTTTAAGAACAACACTACGATAATAGTTATTTTATTACTAGATCTCATTCACAAATATTATTTTTACGTAGTAGGTCTATGTTTAAGAACAACACTACGCTAATAGTTATTTTATTACTAGATCTCATTCACAAATATTATATTTACGTAGTAGGTCTATGTTTAAGAACAACACTACGATAATAGTTATTTTATTACTAGATCTCATTCACAAATATTATTTTACGTAGTAGGTTTATGTTTAAGAACAACACTACGATAATAGTTATTTTATTACTAGATCTCATTCACAAATATTATTTTTACGTAGTAGGTCTATGTTTAAGAACAACACTACGATAATAGTTATTTTATTACTAGATCTCATTCACAAATATTATTTTACGTAGTAGATTTATGTTTAAGAACAACACTACGCTAATAGTTATTTTATTACTAGATCTCATTCACAAATATTATTTTACGTAGTAGGTTTATGTTTAAGAACAACACTACGATAATAGTTATTTTATTACTAGATCTCATTCACAAATATTATTTTTACGTAGTAGGTCTATGTTTAAGAACAACACTACGATAATAGTTATTTTATTACTAGATCTCATTCACAAATATTATTTTTACGTAGTAGGTTTATGTTTAAGAACAACACTACGATAATAGTTATTTTATTACTAGATCTCATTCACAAATATTATTTTTACGTAGTAGGTTTATGTTTAAGAACAACACTACGATAACAGATATTCTATTACTTAACCTCATATTACAAATGTAATTTTAATAGTAGTTTTAGTTTAAGAACACCACCACGATAATAGTTATTTTATTACAAATATTATTTTAATTTTCTTTCAAGAAAAAATTGTAAACATGGCGATATTTTAATTTTTATGTATAAGATCTTCCGACCAACATTATATTTGTCAAAAAATATCTAGTTTCGATGTCAACTTTAAACACTTTTCTGTCTAGCCACGTTGAATTGCTGTGATACAGCCGAAGAGTTTGTTTTTACGATTATATACTCACAATTTCTTAGTGAGTTGAACACTATGGTAAGTTAAATCGCCAGCAGTCATTAGCGATAATGCAAAGCTCTCTGCAACAAGCAAATGGAAACTGCTGTAAATGTCAAGATTACAATCATAGCAATTGTGCCTGGAGTGCAGTGAATCCAATCATTGACTTCTAATACAACGGATGAGTTCAATGTCAGTTTCAGGCACTAAGAAATGCGATGAAATGAAACAGTCTATTCGTGGATAATGCCATGTATAAATGATAACAAAATGTCCAGTCATGTATAAACGTTAACAACAGGTACAGTCCTTTTTAAATCTACCCGAAACTTCTGCAAAAGTGTCATAGAAAACATAAATAGTCATATGCTCAATCTGTTACATCTAGAGTTACCGATCAAAGGCTTGGCTCCAATAGGTTTTAGAGAATGACAAACAGGGTCCTGAACAAATGTAAGAGCCCTATCCCAACTATCATTAACGAACCAGAAGTGATCTGCCTAGCTTCTGACAAAGCCACAACTTTCACCAAGGACGTCGCAGCAAGTTCTACTCTTTGTAATCACCCCCCCCCAAATCTCCCCTATAACATGAACTACTCTAATCGACATCCGAATAACTGTCACTTATGAAAAGAAAACGTTTATGCTGACAATGTAATTTGTTCCAATCACATTCCAGTCATAAAAAACTGCAACCCGAAATAGCTTCTATCCTGACAAAGTTGTTCAATCGTTGTTTAAAAGAGGAAATGGTTTCCATCAGCTTGGAAGACTTCGCTGGTCTGCCCAGTATTAAAAATACTGGAGATCAGTCATCTGCATCTCAGTACAGACCGATCAGTCTACTCTGTGTAATGAGTAAGTTGGCAAATCTGAAAAAATATATAAAATATTTCAGCCACCTACACAGAAAATATCTACTTAGTGACAAACAATATGGAGTTCGTCCTGCAAGATCAACAGCTGACGTGCTGACTTTGATATCGCACACGATCGGTTAATATATCGACGGAGGTTGCGTTTCTATTGTAACAGTTCTTGATATATAAAAAACCCTTCGATGTGGTTTTGCACATACGTTTACGTCATAAACTTGATATCTATGGAACATCTCGAAATATCCTCATTACAATCACATCTTTTTTCTAATATAGCTCTTAATATCAATGTCGGCGTATGTCAAGGATCGATTATGGGTGTAACCATCATCCTGACTATCATAAATATTCTTCAGAATCGTATTCTGGGATCATTCGTTACTATCTATGTAGACAACACTACTATTTCTCCCTTCCGACTTAAAACACGTGGTACGATGGTGGAGCGCTGTTATGTAAGTGCCTTTAAAACCAGGCTTCTCTTTTTTTGTTCAAAACAAATACACATATCCATATGTTACTCTTGTTTAAATCAATGACTCTCTCATTAAGGACGCCTCATTCCTTGATAAGCTCCTAGGACTGACTTATACTGTAGACCTTAAATGGAAGACTTACATCAAACCCGTTGCTAAGATCGCTTGATAAATTGTTGAAAGTAACTCACTCTTGACGCTATTGTCTACCTATATCAGAGCCAGATCTATCTTAAACTGGAGTACTGCTCTCATACCATAATAGGTTCTGCTCGGAGCATTTTTCCTCTTACCTTGACAGAGTACAACACCGCTTTTGCAATGTACGTAGATGGTCTCTTCTCTTATCTGCACCCCTTTCACACAGAAGAGATGTTGCTAGCCCATTTCCACTGTATCGTTGTGTTCATGTAAACTGCTTGACTGAGCTCTAAACCTTCGCTCCTTCCTTGTAAAACATTCACAGCAAGTGCCCGCCTTTCTTTTCCCCGTATCCCTTTATGCAACTTTATGTAATTAAAACCGGAACTACAATGAACAAAGTTTCTTTCCTATTCATCTATTGAACAACATACAACGAAGCTGCTTTCCGTCCGACTATAAAATGTGTAATGTAAACAAATACTTGTTGAACCTTCTTTCTGAATGATTAATACATCTTAAGACATATTTAGCCAATTCCACCGGTTGTTTCCACTGCTTGCATTGTGGCGTTCATCGCCTAACTGACGATCTCTTTACCCCTTATCCTCGAGTTGTTTCCGGTCCTTGATAAAACGTGACATATTAGAAAAAATGTATCGGTTTCACTCCTAAATCAATTAAACTATATTTAGTTTAATTTAGTTTCATACAACTTGATCCATTGTCAAAAGACATTAATACACGAAGATTCTCAGAATTGCAATTTCTTCTCAACACCAATTAAGCTTAAGGTTTAAATATTTGATATTTTATAAAATCCAAATTGTGTAATGGATTTTTACCGAAATTGGAATAAGGACTCTATGCATAATCTATACCACATATCTTTATTTTCATCTTGCTTTACGAACATAAAAGTGTTGGAAAACTGTTCTGTTTGAGAAATTAATTTTACAAGACATGAGACAGGTATTATATATATATATATATATATATATATATATATATATATTAAAGAAAAAAAGATGAAGATAAAAATTGTACAAAATTACATAAAGTTACATGAATTAATACACATTTTATTACATCGAAAGTTCAGATGCAAGGATTTACATTAATCGTTATACCATGGTTTTTCAAAGATAAACCTCTTCTCGTCAGAAGATAACATCTGGTAATATGGTATTTATAATAATTAAATACTACCTAGTTCCATTTCACTTTGAAAAATTGAAGAATAAGAAATAAAAAGTTTGGGGATAAAGAAATAAATGGCCGGGAAGTAAAAAATTAGCAGTATGGCGTAGTCATTTTCGAAGACGAAAGGGACGTTATGGTGTAGATAGTTAATAGTAAAAGTAACAGTTTGTAGAATTGAAGAAAGTTGTTTTTTAACAATTTACAAGTAAATGGTGGAGCGTTCAAAATATCTCACTTGGTCCGTATGGATTCGTAGTCCGTTATATCTATATTTCCGTAGAGCTACAAGTAAAAATCCTGGAGTGGTATTTTAAATATCTATATTAATGTTATACGCACATAAATGTTATCAATGGACAAGTGTTTCTGGATCATAGCCGTCATCAGCATAGCTAACTTAGGTAAGGATCGAACCTTTGATATTGATGTCTATAGTCTGGCGTTTTAAATCCGGACTATGACACCTGGAAACATGTCTGTTTTTTATTATATAAATAGTTAATTGTTTAATGAAATTCTTTTTTTTATTGGTTCATGTAGCGTTCAGCTTCTTTATTCCTTTGTTATTACTTCTATTTTAAACTTTCTATGTGATGAAGATCAATGCAGAAGATTGCATCATAAGTCGTCCTTAACATGATAGGACGTATTATTCGTTAATATATTTTTTTAAAATTAGTTTTATACATACATACAAGTACTCTATGAGCACGTGTTTGTAGCCCACAGCCGTCATCAGCACAGCTAACTTAGACAAGGCTCGAACCTTCGATATTGACGTCTATAGTCTGGCGTTTTAATCCCGACTATGACGCCTTGCCGAAAAATATGTACTGTTTTTATCACCTAAATATTTTATGTAATCGTTTTTGTTTATTGTTTATAGTAGCGTCCGTCTTTTTGTTTGTTTTTGTTATTTCTTCTTTTCACAAGTGATCAGGATTAATGAAGAAGATTGCGTCGTCCTTAACTTTAGAAGACGAATGTTTCGTTAATATATATATACTTTTTTCAATTTTATTATATATATATATATATATGAAGAAGAATGGAAAGGAATTAGAGAAGCAAAAGCCAAATCAAAATTTTTGCGGAATATACCTTGCTCTGAGCAATTGAATTGAATTTTGATTTGGCTTTTGCTTCCCTAATTCCTTTCCATTCTTCTTCATATCTACCTGCTCTATCCTGGACATTGAGCTGTATACTCTTCACAATAGGTTTTACCTTTCCTAAAAGTTCGCTTTTAGAACAATTTATATATATATATATATATATATATATATATATATATATATATATATATTATGTATTTAATCAGCATGTTATTAAATGTCACGGAATTTGTTTTTGTTTCGTGAATTTTTTTTAATTTTTTCAATTTTTCGAAAAGTTAGTACGACTTTAATAGTCCATACTACCTAAAAATAAGATGTTGCCTGCAACGCCTCATGACTAAATACGCTGTTTTTTTAGTCATAAAGTACGAGCTATTAAAAAAAAAAACAGTGAATATATAGTTGGGAACACACTAAGATTAACCCCGCCTGATGATGATTTGATAAATCAAATCGTAAGTACTCGCGAAATAAAAAAAAATAGAACAAGAAACCTATTCAATAAATCAATTTGACCCAAATACAAAATGGGCTGTTCGAAAAATTAAAAAAAAATGTCTTCTTAAACAAAATCACTCCGTAACATTTGCTTATATATATATATATATATATATATATATATATATATATATATATATATATATATATATATTTATTTATTCTGGTACAGAAAAATTAGTACAAGAATAAATAAATATTATGCTCTTAATTTTTAACTTTGATTCTTAATTAATCGAGCACTCTGCTGGGATTTTTCCTACCATTCTACAAAGAATTTATATATATATATATATATATATATATATATATATATATATATATATATATATATATATATATATATATGTGTGTGTGTGTATGTGTGTGGATAAATGATTACTTACACTGTGGTCCCTATGGAGACAGGCTTCAAACAGGATATAAATGTTAGTGGCCGGAAACTCCAGCGCGCATGCGTGAGACTGTCTTCCGTTGTCTCTGCTTTCGGCGAAGCGATTAGAAAAAGCTGCTGTCGGCGTAGCCATTCTTCTGAAGCCGAGAATTTTACTCTCCGACTGGCGAAGATGGTGTGTGTCTGTGAAAGGCGAAGAGGGGGGGGGGTGATTGAAATTAGCTGGCGATTGGCCAACCACGCACAATTCGATGTAATATACTTCCCCACGCCGCCCCCCTGTGGGAATGAGGGTAGCCTTAATAGACTGACCGTCTCTATTGGGCACTGCGATAATATTTCCTGTCCGCCAGCGGCACCGTAGTTGCCTCATCCAGGGCCCTCTGTGGATTGGCTACCGTTTTAGCGAACATCGTGTACAGCGACGCCAGCTAAGGTTAGAAAGATTAATCTTTTCTCGGTATGTTTTATAAGCGAGTTTCTTCAGCGGCTTTTCGGCTTGTGTAAGTATATAATTTACACATAGTTTAGATGTATTGTGAAACTCTTAGTTCAGCAGTAGTAGAAACAACAAAAACAGCAGCAAATAAACGATCCCTGTAAAGAATTCGATGTTTATTGGTTGAAATAGTTAATACTGATTAGTCAATTCTATCAAAATACTCAATCTCAATTAGTTGCCGATAACAGAATTCGAACACTTGCAAAGAGTAATTCTAAGAGGCAGACACTTCTTCTCGTTAGCTACGTAAGCGATAATCCAGGCATACTAGCTAGTGAGAGACTCACCTTGCCACATAAACCTATGTCAATCACACAGGCTGTTATTACCTGCTACACAAACCCCTTGCATTTATATCTACAAGGAAAAATAGCTACACAGTACGCCTCTCTACTTTGGCTAGATATCTAAACGGAATAGATTACTGGGCCTTTATGAAGTTTAACAACGCGAGAGTGAGCATTTAAATGAAGTCTCTGCGCAGGTGTCGTCTTGCTAAAATTCACTGTGTATTACTTTAGCTATACTTACACGTGTTAAAAAGTTAAAGACGATTGCAAAAAACTGTGGTGTACCAAAACATTTCATTTATCAATAGCTTGTCTACGACAACTTATAATAGTATTTGACCAAACAAGTAAGCTATAATATGGCAGATTTAGTACATTGTTCTCATACAATATAAGAATGCACAAGATATTCCTTTGCAAAGGTGAAATTTACGTTTCGAAAAGTAGAAGACGGTTTAGAATGCGATGGTAGGCACACACATATCATTTATTAATAATTTGTGTACGCACAACTATGAATACAGTAAACAAGGCATGTAATTACATACATAAATAGATTGTTCCTATACAACAGAAAGTATTCGTATTAAATAGTGATGTGAATACTTACATTTTCTCGTAGAGTCTTTTCTGTTACGGGACGTTTTGTCTGTAGCTTACCCGGCTACAAAGTAAGGTTTTCATTTTCGATCACATTTGACGCGAGAGTTCACAACACAAAATCTCGCATTCACGATATTTGAGGGTCTATTTTTTTTACCAAGGAGGTTATCTGAGGCTTAAAAATCAGTTACTCTCAACGAGAGATAATTCTGGTCTTAACCGTTAGAATGCATTTCTATATGTTTATTACACAGGAAATATCGCACTGCACATGTCTCAATCAGAATAACTGAAAATGTACTTTTTTACTATTTCGTAATAACTTATCAAGGCCAATAGCCACTCGAAGACACATAGTTAATGAGACGGAATGATTATCAGCGGAAAGATTATTAACACTATGGGAGTACTAACATTGACTAATAGTATGACTACGTTTGAGTACTTATGGATCTGTTTCGGATAAGTATGTGTTGACATTGGATTTGAAGACGACGAAGTTGTAAGCAACAGGGAAGCAGTCTTGCAATACTGTTTTCCACAGGCGGGGATCACGTGAAAAGAAACTCTGCCCATAGAATAAAGTCGTTGTATTAAGTTGCAGATTTGATGGTCCTAATAGAAGGTATCCTGCCCTACGTCTCAGACGCAATTATAGCAAAGTCGCTGTAGTGTATCGTAGAAACTCTTTTGAAAAGGAGGTTTTACTTGTTTGAACAACGGCAACGGCAGATAGTAGTTTACCACCGTTGTTTTGAAATTCATCGCGGAACGGGGAATTGTTGCGTTATGGCGAGCAACTCAGCTGCCAATCGACGAGGATGGACCGCTTTGACGTGGGAAGCGCAAAACTCATTTGGAACTGGCTAAAATTATCTGTGGTGGATGCCGTTGCAAATAAAAGTAAGTAAGTAAATAAATAAGTAAGTAAATAAGTAAGTAAATAAGTGAGTAAGTAAATAAGTAAATACGTAAGTAAGTGAGTAAATACGTTAGTCAGTAAGTAGGTAAATAAGTAGGTAAGTAAATAAGTAGGTAAGTAATTAAATAGGTAAGTAAGTAAATAAGTAAGTAAATAAGTAGGTAATTAAGTAAGTAAAACAGTAAGTAAATAAGTAAGTAATTAAGTAAGTAAGTAAATAA
>OY744535.1:73261547-73321547 GCA_963556195.1 Sepiola atlantica
CAGGGAAAATATTTGTGCAATACACAAAGCAACAAAAACCAATAACGACAAACAACAAATCTCTTACTTCAAGACGACAGTATCAAATCAATATAGTATCGCCTTTTTTCAAATCAAATATACAAATCTATTAATTTATGCAACAATGTCAAGTTTAAAACATACTAACATGGGTGTCTAGCATTTTGATTTGCCATCCGAAAACACAGAGAAAATAAATAATGAAGAAACTTAAATCAAAACGACGAATCAAAAGTAAGGAAATTACAATATATATATATGAGAAAGGAAGGATGAGAGTAATGCGACGTAATACGAAATAGAACAAGGAAGAAGCAAGAGATATTTTTTATTTATATTGTGAGACTTCTTCAGGAGGATAATTTTAAGAAAAATGTCATGCAAGTACATTGAAATATTGGGGTGACATGATGGGTTGATGATGGTGCCTCACTAATTGGCACCATTAACCCCTCCCACATCAAAAACTCAGGCGACCTTCTTAACAAAATAAAAAACATAAATGTAAAAAAGAAAAAACATACATAGCTTAGACGTAACAGCGTTTTACACAAATGTACCAGTTAAAAGATGCCTAAACTTACTCCACACACATCTAAAGAAAATCAAAACCGACTTACCATTTCGCCCAACACTTTAATAGAGATAATTAGACTCATCACTGACATATTTCCAATTTAACGACGAATTCTACAAACAAAAATTTGGACTCCGTATGGGCAACTTTCTAAGCGGTGTATTGGTCTGCCTCTTCTTACAATTCTTAGAATCCGGTCCATTCAAATTTAGATTACCCTCTAACATTAAATACTTCAGATACATTGACGATATTCTTATTTTCCTCCCCAAATACATACAATTTAATAACCTCAAAGACAAACTTACCTAAGTAGAACCCCCCATAAAATTTACACATGAAACTGAGATAAACAGCTCGATACCATTTTTAGACACTCTTATAATAAAGTGCAACAACAAACTAGCATTCAAAGTCCACCGCAAAAACACTCACAAAAACGACTACATACACTTCTAATCTCACCATAGGTATGATAATAGGCTTTTTCCTACGCGCTCTTAGAATTTGCAGTCCTCAATATATACATGAAGAAATCAAACACATCATTAATTCCTTAAAAACATTGCAATACCCCACACATTTTATACTAAATGCTAAGAAGAAAGCCTTTCAAATATTCTCAAAAAACAATACACAAAAACATCAAATACCAAACACCTCTCTCATAGACAGACCTCATCTCTTAGCCACGCATCACAATAACACATCCATCTGCAACACACTGGACAAACTAGGCATTCGAACAGTACAATCCACATCACAAACCATGAAACAAACATTAAACACAGCAAGACATTTCCCCAAAAAAACACATCCCATGCCGGCTTATATACCGCCCCATGTAGCAACTGCCATCAAATTTACGTGGGGGAAACGCAACGTGAATTGAAAAAAGATTGAGCGAACAGAAAAGGGACATAACAAACAATAACTCTCTCTTTTGCCCACGTATTAGAGCACGATCATCCTTTCAAGTTTGAACAGGACAAAATCAGCAAACACATTCATAACAAAGCTCGGTGAAGGCTACTGGAACCAGCACTAATCACAGCCTCTACACCATCGGACAACGGAATGATTTCTATAATCTATTCCACTTAATAAGCAAAATTATCCTGACCGAACAAAAACTAAACCTAGATCATGGCTAACTCTTCTTCGCATCGTTCTAAATAATACTTATATACAACTCCCCGCATACACACTCACGTACTAACTCCTTCTCACATACATATTCATTCACTACGAATCAAAACTAATTAACCACAAATAACAGCCTTACCAATGAACACAATCTACACATCCTCACAAATATTTAAATATTTAATCCTCTTTTGCCTTCAATTTAATATCAAACCATCAACACATCCTGAACAAAACTACATTTCACTTATCTCTCCCCAAAATTAAAATCATTCTCCTTCTTTTTCTTTTCCTTTTCTTTATTGTCATGTTCACATCACACTTCAACACATTCTTTAAAACTCACTTATATTCACACATTCCTGACATAGCCAGCTGGTAAATACTCCTACCCTCCAAAAATTTCACACCTGACCACAACAAGACCTCCCCTCTCCCTCTCACCTATCTTACCCTTTTGACTACTTCTTTCATACTCTTACCCACCCCCACCTATTTTCAAGTTTTCGTCATTTCTTCAAATAGCTTTCTAAATCTATGACACCACCTACATACCAAACACGCAGAGTTCCCCACTTCCCTCCTCTTTCCC
This sequence comes from Sepiola atlantica, assembly GCA_963556195.1. Taxonomy (NCBI): domain Eukaryota; kingdom Metazoa; phylum Mollusca; class Cephalopoda; order Sepiida; family Sepiolidae; genus Sepiola; species Sepiola atlantica. Next base: position 73,263,884 of record OY744535.1, read on the forward strand.
CAGCCCCTCAACATCCATGCCACACCTCACCACGAGAAAAACCTCAACACCCCTCTCCTCTCGCCTACCCTAAGGCAAATTCACTAACACTCTCACCCCTCCCCTTTTTCACTGCTGCCTTAATGGTACCCACTCAAAGCTTTCTATATTCATTTCACTCTCTGCCACTTACTGACTCCTTGCAGCCTGGACCCTCGCCCAGCGCTCTTAGTAGCCACGGCTACTACTTTTCCTTATCAGCCCATCATGTTAACACAATATTTCGATGTACTTGCATTTTTCTTAAAATTATCATCCTGAGGAAGTCTTACAATATATATATATATATATATATATATATATATATATATATATATATATATATATAATGTAGTTTAAGATAAATAAAATTGGCACATTATTTATATCAGTTCCAAGAACACAGCACAATTTGGCGTACGATCTTTCTAAAACGATTTAGGATATTTTATTAAGTATATTACTTCAGATGAGTGCAAAAGGAGTCTTCTTCAGCGCGCTTCATGACATCACAAATGGAAGTTAAGTAAATAAGACATCATAATTTAGTATTAATAATACATATATCCAGTTATTATAGGAAAAATAACATTTCTTTTTATATAATTTTATATCACTATATTAATAATATCAATAATCTATATATTAATACGATAGCGTGTGTTCGTGTGTCACGCTTACATCAAAAGTTCTGCGCATGCGTGCCGCATCTAGATTTGAAAAAGCATTCAAGTCACCTAATCTTCGCAATTAATCCAAGTATTTCTCATTGTCGCAACGGTTAGCGACGTAGGATTTTGACGTCGTTTTTTTTACGTCGGCCTGACTAGGGAATAGTTCGATTCCAACCAATCTCTAAGTTCGAGTCTGGCGACCTGTGTGAGTAATTTATATCTATCTTGATGATTCCAGTAAGGATGAAACGCATACGTATGTAGATAAAACAAATATTAATAATTATATATATATATATATATATATATATATATATATATATATATAATATTTGTCATTTGTTTATTATCTATGTACGTCATTTTTAATCTGGACTCATGAGCATATAGATATAACTATTCACTACTGGTCGCGTGATTCGAACCCCCGGGCTACGAGTATTTTACAACTCAAATCCATATATATATATAATATAACTCTATTAAAGAAATCTCGGCGCCATTAATAAAGGAAATCAATCTTAGTTTTATAAAGTACTAACCTTCAAATGACACGTGTAAAACTTTGAACCTGATCGGATTATTAGTTTACAAATTTCAGTCAAACTACTGTTGCACATTTTCAAAACAACTAAAAAAATGTTAATTTCATGTGTTGATAAAGTATTACTTTCTAATCATAAAAATACTTTTAACGGAAAGCAATGTCAAGGTAAGTGTGATTTTACCTCTGCCTCGTTTATAACAACGGTTAAATGGTGATACACTGAAGGTTCAGGTCGCCCATATTAGGACGTTGTCCTGAAAAACATAAACTGTTCACGAACTCGTTTTGGCAAATCGTAAATTGCCCGATAGCATAGAAGTAATCAGCATTTTGCATGAACTTTTTTTAATGAGAAAGCTAAGTTCAAAGTGGGTGTTGCGTTTGCTCACAGTAGATCAAACACAACAACGCATCGACAATTCAGAGTATTGTTTGCTACTGTTTAATCACAATAAAAAAGAGGTTTTTGTGTGAATATAACATTGATCCACCACTTCACTGCGGCGATAAATCTTCAGTCAGCTAGATGGACAGAGATTCGCTAGGTATTTTGTTCATCAACTAACTGGAGAAAGGACGAGCCATCAATGGCGTTTTTAGGAAGAACTAACAAAGAAACGGTTATAGATGAAGAAGACACGATGCTTGTTCACAGACAATTCAGCATCTCACAAATCGATCACAACGATAACAAAACTACGTAAATTGCACTTCGAATTGCTTCTACACCAACCTATTTCACTAGATATGACTCCAAGCGCCTACTGGCTTTTTTAAACCCTGAATAGAATGCACTGAGGAAAAACCTGTTTCTCCAATGAGAAGTGATAGACAAATCGTTCTACGAAGCATGGATCGACTTGTGAGAGTAGCGTTGGAAACAGTGTATCACCGAATAAAGGGGACTATGTTGATGAATAAAGGCACATTTTGGCTGAAAGTTCCTGTTTTATTAGTTTGTCCATGGATTATTGAGTGATGTGTTATATATAAGAAGTTGACGTAGTTTGCTTGATCCAGGGCGTGTAGTATATTCATATATATATATATATATATATATATATATATATATATATATATATATATATATATATATATATATGTAGATAATTTATAGAAGGCGAATACATTGCGGGGGACGTATCGGATACAAGACGGAGTGAAAACAAGATAGGACGAATTCTTATTATTATCATTGTTATCTTACTCTTTAATGTATTTACCAATTATACTTGTCTTCAGTTGAACTGTATTATTATTATTATCATTATGTTACTCTTGAATTGTTTTACCAATTATACTTGTCTTCAGTATAACTTGATGGTGGAGTCCGTATAACTTAATAATTCGAGACAAAAGAACACTTCATCAGATAAATTCTCTACTTTTTTTTTAAAAAGTGCGAATAAAATTCATTTATTTGCGTCTTTTATTTCATTAAATTTGTTTCCACGTGCGATCTCACTTTTTATGCTTTGTAAATGTTATGTAAAGAGAGTAACTGCATTTTAATCATATACGAATCGCATCCACTACCCTGGGTTGATGTTAAATAACTTGGTTTTTATCTTACACCTTGCACGTCTCACTACAAAGTAGAACTATATACAGGCTGCATCATTGGGTGTATGCCCGCCCCTCTATTTCTCCCCAGTCCTTATCAGCTGTTTCTTTCACGATGGCAGGGAGAGAAACGTGGGCTCTTTCTCTACTTAATATTATTATACATGTATAATTTTTTTTCTATTTTTTCTTTTTTTTTTTTTTTTAATAATTTCTTTTATTTACTCATCCGGATATTTATTTACGCTTTCTTCTCACACATGTTCGGGTTTAATCTAATGCGTGATATTTCATTTCTTTTATTAATTATTTAGTTATTTGTTATCTTCTTGCAAATTTACATCTCTCTTGAAACGTTTAAACAAACGTTGAATGTTTCTAGAGGAGCGCGGATCAATTTTGAATTTTTTTTTTCGCCAACTGAAGAACGCAGGATGCATTTAGTTGTTGACTCGCCATTCGGAGGTCAAACAGACAAACGGAAAGTCGCTGGGGAAACGATACGTGTACAGCGCTCCTATTACAACGCTTAAGCACATATAAATCATTTCTTTAAAAAGTCGCTGACTCACCCATAACGATGCTTCAGAACTGAAGCAATTCGTCAGGAAATCTGATCATTCTTTTTTGAATAACCCTGTACAAGTTTTTTTTATCGTGGCGGGGTCATTCTAAAGAAGCATCTATAACTTTGTAGCTCATTACACATAGGCATACACACTTTTCTCTTAGTAGGTCCAGATATAACTCACTTAGAGATATTCTTTTACAAACGAACCACTAATGTCTAGATTTTTACTCGCACATCATTTAAATAGACATAAGAATAACAAGAGAAAGGCACGCACCTATACACACACAGTTCGTCGGAGTTTCCTCGTTATTCGACGCACACTCACACACACATAGAAACACAATCATATATACACACGGAGTTATGTATACTAAAAAAAACAGACCTGCTCGTGCAAATCGAATCATCTCGTAGCACGTCATCTGTTTCTACAGGCAATTCTCAGCAGATATTCTCAAACAGCGACTGCCGTCTTCAGGTCGTTATCGAAGTTGAACTGACAACCCCTGAAGCATTGCAATCTCCATGACCGAGGCGTCCTGGGGAAAAGTTTGACAACTTTTACGCAATTGCTGTTCAGAATATTTTACATACCGCCTCGAAAAAAAACAACAGTTTTCATGGCAACCCATCAACATTCAACGACAAACACGACGTTAATATACATGTTATTTGCTCAGAAGCGCCATGCATAGGCCGTTATGCAAAAGAAGAAACCAGTTGAACACAGCTGCAACAACAATCTGTCATTGCGTCTAACGTTAGACAATACACATGTTAGATGCGACCGATCATAACAAAGATGCTCTGTCCATTGGTAGCACTGCCTGTCACGTTTATTTTAGAAATATACTGTTACCTACATTTAGTCTGTGGTCAGTGCTTTTCATTTTGCCAGTTTTCTTAATGTCAGCTTGAAGATTTCTTTCTATATTAATTGCTGTTTCTGTTGCGTGCTCAACCTTGCCTCATAATAATTTTCTTTCGTACGTTCAAAAATACTAAATCGATACAACACCGACGGAAGACAGCGAACATTTATTCAATTTGATCTTCGTTCCAATCACTTATCAGTCGCGTGAGGACACAGAAAAATATCAATAATAACTAATTAAAGATTAATTTTCAGGCTATTTACTATTCACATTCAAACGCATCGCGTGCTTCTAATAGACTGTCTAATCGATGTCCCTGACCCATGTGACATCATATCCATTATTGGGACATTCCTACGCACTAAGCGATGTTTAACTCGCGACCAACAAGTTGATCTTGGCTAACTTCTCAGTGATACTCATTTCCTACTATTCTCAACTAACTAAATTATATACTAGAAAACTTACTCGCTAAATGTTTAACACTTCTTCAATTTTTTGAAGGTTTATATCATGTTTTTCAGTACTTCGGCATTTCTGTTGTTGTCTTGTTGCTTATCCAGTATATTGCTCCAGAACTGTATTTATTAGTTTCTGTTCATCCTCTGTTTACGTTTTGGTAACACGAGCTTTTATTATTTTCAAATAGCATATCTGTTTCTACTGTTCATATGTGTATTTGTATCGCCACAGTCTTGCCTTCTTTCCTAGTATCTTTTGTTTTAGTTCTTCATGTTTCTTGTTTAGCTATTGTCAGTCACATTATTGCTTCTTCCATCGTTTTCTTTTGCTTTTTAGCTTCTTTTTGTAGTTTGTTTATCTGGGTGTTCAATATGGCTTATTATTCGAGCTCTGTTCGTCCATTCTTTTGACGAGGCTTTGTTTCTATTTATAGTATCGTAATTTAAGAAGTGTTCGCGCATTTCTACAAGGAACTTTTTAATGTATGATCAGAAGTCCATCTCCCGGGTATTACTTTCTCTATGTGAGGGACTATATCTATTGCCTGTCCCCGTTTAATTTTTAGTAACACTTACCTTCATTGTTTCCAATTATACTATTCTGCTTGTACTGTTCGTATTTGCATGTGTATCGTCGCAGTCTTCTATTTTTCCTAGTTACTTTGCTTTTAGTTCTTCATGTTTCTTGTTCATTTTTTCTTCGTTGTTGTCAGCCAAATGTTTCCTCTTCAATCGTTTTCTGTTTTTGCGGCTCTTAGTTTCTAATTTGATTCAGCCTTCGAGGTCTGTTGGTCAATTCTTTAGACGAAGTAATTTAGAAGTGTTCGTTATATGATGTAGTGTACGTTCTGACTCATGAGGCAAATTTTCCGAACATTACTTCCTTCCATCGACGGGATATGATTTATTGCTTGGCGCCTTAAGCCCTCTCTTTCGTGAGGGAAGTTCCACGTGACTATACAAGTACACGTGTTCCAATCTTGTTTTTAGGGAGCTGTATTTCCCGATATTATTTTCCCACATTAAAAACCGATATCATGGGAAACTTTTGTTAGATATTAGTGGCTTTGTTAGCTAGTATAGATATAAGTTAGGATATAGACTCGCGAAAATAGGAAGAATAGAGCTTAGGTTAAATGATAACAAATCTACATTTTACAGAGTAACGGTTGGCATCTCTGGAAGTTCGGACGTAACGACTGAGATAGAACGACTTGGTTGTAGGATTGCCAAAGAATCGTTGAAAGGAGACAAGCATATGAATTAAATATGCATATGTTATCATTCAAGCTGGTTTAGCATTATCGCATTCGACTACCCCACGAAGAACTCTGCAAGCATAGATCATTATAACAATGGAACAATACCCGTCCCAGGACGGAGAAAACTAATACCCTACACAGAACAGTTTTGCACCACTTTGGAGTAGAAAATTGACGTTGATGTTACGTTCGACGCCTCGTCACTCTTGCTTCCCTTATTTTGTCCATTAGTCCGCACATTCCATGAGCCATCTTTCTGACAAAAAACGAAGAATTGCAGATTTATGGACCTATTTCATCCCCAAAATAATTGCTGAGAAAAAAAAAGACCAAAACCAGCTTAAATAATTATTTGTTGTTGCATTTTACTTGTTTCCATTCTCCCATTTACAAAGAGAGGAAATAAAGATCAACATCTTTACGGATGTTACTGACACTTGCCGACAGGCATCACCACCCATTGAGCCAACTACTTTAAGCGTGTCAACGTTAAACTAAGTTGATGTCTGTTACGAGAATATTACGGACCATTTGATGGGCTCGAGAGGATTATCTATCAAACACCAGAAAAGGCTTATTAACGACACATAACATTACAGTATCACTTAGGTTAATACTCATGATTTTACAATAATTAAGGACTATAAGAATTTCCCACCGTAATACTACGTTGTGATGTCATAATTGACCGTCTCATTTGACTATCTTTCTATTCACCATCTCTTTTCCCTTTAATCTCTTCTCTTTATCTTTATTCTTTCTCTTTTAATCATTTACATCATGCCATTTCACTCACTATGATTCTCCTATTATTTTTGTTATTCGCCTTTCCTCCCAACATCGTTTACATGTATATGAAGTGTGCACCGTGAAAAACACTTAAGATAAGAAACAGCATCATCAGACTTGAATTATTTGAATTATTTCGACTACTATTCTAATAGTGGTTGCTGTTTAAACAACGTTTCGACCGATGTAACTTTCGACCATTTTAGGTGCATCTCTTCGAACGTGAGAGTCATTAAGTTGAGTTCGTCACCTATATGGAATTTAGAATTGCACTCTTTACTTTCTCTACGGAGGTAGATTGGTCTCGTTCCGTCAGCCATGGTAGGGTTGAAATTTTTAGTAATTTTATTTAATGTTATTCATAGGTATTATTGCCTGTAGTGAGGATTGAATCTTCAACACTTAGCCCCTTACATTGAGTAGCTTCATGTCTTGTCTGGAGCGATTTCTATTAAAAAAAGACTGTCACTTAAAACTGATTGTTATTCAACGCTCCTATCCGTTATGCCATGGGTAACCTCTGAAACATAATATCACTAGAGTTTTAGTAGTATAGAGGCAAACATCTTGAAGTATGGAAGTGCATGATTTTAGGGTTGCCTTGCTGAAATAATTATACCCACCAACAATGACTTAAAACAATTTTCCGCGCAGATAAATGGTCCAATTCCTATATTTTGGTATAGAATAATAGCCGGGAGTAATGTTATATCTCTTTGTTGTCGGGTTTCCTCCTATTAGTCAGCTTCGTAATGGTCGCTTACCCCCGCGCCGAACCCTGGTTCCTTTAAAGCCATCACTATCACCCGCAAACGGGCCGCCGCCCTCTACGAGAAAATATGAATTATTCACGGCGTTATTCTCATCTCCTTTTAACGAACAAAAGATGGCCGCTCTTTCAACATCCGGCGCAAAACCGACTGCTTTTATAATGGCGGGAGTTTATTACAAAATGCGTTTCTTCTACTCGCTGCATTGGCGGCAGCGTTAAAACCAGTGTTTTATTAGAATTACACGACCTCACATGTTCTGCTTGGACGGGCCGCTTTTACAAAATCTCCCCAGCCATGGAAATGATATCCGGTGAGAATGGTCGGCCACCCAGGCTGCTTTGGGACGGGGGTAGAGAATATCGTAAGAAAGAAAGAAGAAAAAATAGCGTCTGGCTGTTGGTCAAGAAATCGCGTAAGAAAAATGCGGGTCAGTAATTTGAGCGGGAAAGTCGTTCGCCAGATGCGAACATTAGCCATTTTAACCCACAAACAAAGAATGCCGATATAGAACGAGAGTAGATGAGATTTACGGGAAGGATTGTATTTCGATTATTTGCAGTTTACCAATTACTTCTATCTATCTATATATCTATTTATCTATCTGTATATATATACATTTTGTTAAGTTACCACAAAGGTTCATGTTGTGTGATAATATAAATAGATCAGATTGCTTTTCATGACAATGTATTTCCCAAGCAAAATAGAGGGCACTATTCAGAATAAACTTCTAAAAAGTTATTTCAAACATTGCAATAAATTGCAATAGATGTTGAGTAAGTGTGCTGTGAATTTTTCTCCAGAAACACCTGTAAGTTTTCTTTCGCTCCGAAATTGATAGAAAATTAGAAGATGATACAGCTCTGATCTGTCAGTTTATTCATTATATAGAATCAAGTTGTTATCAATACAAGTCTAATTGAAGAAAACGGAATTTTCTCTATGCGTTATTTTTTTAATCACTGTCTTGACTCGGCGAGTAACTTTCCGGGTCTCCGATGGAAATTTATCGAGCATGAGTCCTTGAGATTGCTGAAAAAAACACTCTTTTATCCATACACCATAAATGTATAAAGAAACCCTTTAATTTGTTCGCTGAGACGAGACAGTGATAAGAAAAAATATAAAAAAATGAAAATTGTGTTGTCTTCAACCAGACTTGCATATATATATATATATATATATATATATATATATATATATATATATATATCAATACAAGTCTAGTTACTTACTAACTTGATAACTCCTCGGGGTTAATACCATCAAAATGAGAAAGAAGCTGTTCTACAACGAAAGCTTGAAAAAAAAAAAAATTAATTTTTCTATTTAAATTGCACGTTGTGTTGATTTTCAAAATATTTCACTTAAATACATTTTCATACTTGCCTCAAAGATGTTGTCAATTACCTTACTTAAAAAGCGGTAATCTGCGCATAGCATCGACTTTTATAACTTAACGTGCCTTTCTGATTCTATCATGATTCGACCCCTCGGGGTTAAAACCATCTAAATGAGGAAGAAAGAAAAGAAAAAAACGATAAAACAGTGTCGCCTGACAAAGTTGCTCTACAACGAAAGCTTGCAAAAAAAATTAAATTATTGAACTTTCCATTTAAATTGCACGTTGTGTTGATTTGCAAAATAGTTCACTTAAATACATTTTAATGCGTGCCTCAAAGATGTGGTCAATTTTTGTATATATATATATATATATATATATATATATATATATATATTTATTTATGTAGTGTGAGACGATATACAATTATTTCCACTATCCCACAACGCCGCAGTCCGCACAAACGATTAGTTCAGATATGTCGTGTCCAAACGAGGGCAAAACTCGAGTCTAGATCTTCCGGTCTGTGGCTTTTATAGCATGTGTGGGCTGCAGAGTTGTCTGATTGCCAAATAATGTTATACATATATACATATATGTATATACATTACAGTATATGCGAGACTTGTATATCACATTTTAGTTATGAAAGTTCATGAGTCTCTGCCTGACTTGCCCATCAAAATACAGTTTTGAATGTCTAACAGTCTATGCCAGACTTTTCTATCAAATTTCAGTTTTGAATGTCCACCAGTCTATGCCGGATTTTTCCATCAAATTTCAGTTTTGAATGCCCACCAGTCTATGCCGGACATTTCCATCAAATTAGGTTTTGAATGTCTAACAGTCTATGCCTGACTTTTCCATAAAATTTCAGTGTTGAATGTCTAACAGTCTATGCCAGACTTTTCTATCAAAATTCAGTTTTGAATGTCCACCAGTCTATGCCGGATTTTTCCATCAAATTTCAGTTTTGAATGCCCACCAGTCTATGCCAGACATTTCCATCAAATTAGGTTTTGAATGTCTAACAGTCTATGCCGGACTTTTCCATCAAAGTTCAGTTTTGAATGTCTAACAGTGTATTCCGGACTTTTCCATAAAACTTCATTTTTGAATGTCGACCAGTCTATGCCGGACTTTTCCATCAAAATTTAGTTTTGAATGTCTAACAGTCTATGCCGGACTTTTCCATAAAAATTCAGTTTTGAATGTCTAACAGTCTATGCAGGACTTTTCCATCAAATTAAGTCTTGAATGTCTAACAGTCTATGTCGGACTTTTGTCATTAAAATTACGTTTTCAATATCCACCAGTCTATGCTGAGCTTTTTCATCAACATTCAGTTTTTAATGTCTACCAGTCTATGCCGGACTTTTCCATAAAAATTCAGTTTTGAATGTCTAACAGTCTATGCAGGACTTTTCCATCAAAATTAAGTCTTGAATGTCTAACAGTCTATGTCGGACTTTTGTCATCAAAATTACGTTTTCAATATCCACCAGTCTATGCTGAGCTTTTTCATCAACATTCAGTTTTTAATGTCTACTAGTCTATGCCGGACTTTTCCATAAAAATTCAGTTTTGAATGTCTAACAGTCTATGTTTTACTTGCCCACCAAATTTCAGTCTTGAATCTCTGAATGTCTAACAGTCTTTGTTTTGTCGTGGTTCAGAGGAAACTACAGCTTGATACGAAGTGTAAAATCGATAATAATACTGGCACTTACCTAGCACTAACCTGGTTTTGTCTGTGATGGCTCAAATTTAAGAATAGTCTGGGAATGCTTTTGATGAATATTATAATAGAGCTACCTCACAGATACACATCTTTGTGAATGGGAGAATCATTCAGGATTACACTTCGACCGATAAGACAATAACTAAAGTTCCTCCTATATCATAAAACGGGGAAAATAACAATGACTCTCAGAAAACCATGACGGAAACTTGGTTAGAATGTCAGTCACATAATTAGATCTTCTCACTGAGAAGAGGTTAGTTTATTGCTAATCGTCTGACGTGTCCAGACTTGTGATGCCGACTGGGTCTCTTATGCAATTTCTCAAGGCCACAGGACACTTCACTCAGTACGCTGGCTTTTCAAAGTCTTACCTTGACTTGTGTCTAACCTCCTGCGAAGGAAATAACTGAACCATACTCCTCGACTAAGAACACTGTGTAGTACGTATATGTTATAATAAACGTTTATTTTTGTCAAATATATTTGGATTACAGAAAGGATTGTAAACTTTCCTAACGATTCCATGGGTGTCGTTTTGATGGGTTCAGCCTTTACATCTTCTTCGGAGATTATAACGTAGTACGTAATCTAGTAAAAAATATAATTTAAAGGTAAAGAGCATATTTCAAAATAAAGTGTAGAATGATTGCCTGAATACAAAATAGGTGGTTTGTCAGCAGTATAGGGTTAGATACGTACATAACTATTATACATCTAAGATGTTCCAACTTGGCTGGTCTGTTCTATCCCGACCACTATATTCCTCTGTCGTCGCTCTGACTGATTTTAACCGTTTTAGGTCTTCACATAATGAATAATTGTATTAGAAATATATTTTACGCGCATCGCTTAATTATTATCCTTTGTTTGACAATTCTAAACGCATGTTGTCTCATTCGCTTTTCTACCGACAACCTGAAAATAGGTGACGTCATGTGCCCCCTCTTCATCGGCTTCGTATTATCAAAGTTCAACAGGCTCAATACCTAAACCCATTTCGTGACCCATGTTTACAACGTTACCTGTTTTCAAATATAACAGCATCAGGCCTCAGCAATACATAATAGGCAATAGATTTACTTGTAAACATGACTTCATTAACAAACATGTCGTGTATGAGTTTATTATTTAAAATGGTAAAAGTAAATCAGCTAAAAAATAGTAATTACTTCATCATTTTCAAGAATTAATCACTCAATGCTTCTTATAGTAACGTTAGTACACGTAAGAAATGCGCATTTATAAAGTGTCAGTTATGATGGAGTCAGTCCCGGAAATGGTCGAATTAGTTTACGATTTTTAAGCCATCTTTCCTTTTCATTTCTTATGAGTTTTTTTTTTCTTCATTTTTTTAAGGGCTAAAACATTTTTTGAACCCTAAACATAATCTAACGATTCGCATGCTTAGTGTCGTTTGTATTTTTATATTTTCTATTTGGCTTTCAAATCGTAAACTACTTCGACCATTTTCGGGACTGACTCAAGACTCTCCGAAAATACTCGGAACGGACTTGAAAAACAGTTTCATAATCTGGATACCGATTCCTTATATTTTATTGTATCATTCATTCATTTCGTATGAATCCGATGCCTTTCTAGTTAGAATTATTTCTAGACAGACATCAAGTACTTACAGGAGTGACCATGTGAAGTCATTCTGTTGAACGAGCTGGATTCGAACCTGAGACACTCATGTTGTCAGTCCGTGCCATTAACCACTTAACGACCGTCACCTATGAAGTTTTATTGCAATTAACATATAATAATACGCTTGGATTAGAATTATCATATATGATAATAATATAATAATATAATTATATTATCTTAATTATAATTATAATAATAATAATGTACATAATCGAATTTACGGTGAAAATCGAAGCCCCCAAAAAGTTGCGCTTAATCATGATAGGGATAATCGAACGTTATCTTCACTATTCATGAAGTAAGTCCGTCTTTCAAAATACACTATTTTAATCTGGTTAATATCGCATCGGGAGTTCTTCCGTCTCTAACAGAATGGTTTGTGATCTTTTCGTTGACATGGCGTAAGTAGTTGCTCAATTGATAGTGAGGTCTCTCATCAGTGGTGGTTGTAGAGATGTCGACCGTTTCTACTGTTTTCTCTTCGTGACTAGAATAATAGCAGTGATGAAAAGAACAATAATAACTTCATTATTTGCTCTGGGATTTGGTTTTATTTTTATAGCGATTTACAACAAGTATACCTAAGTGCACTGAATCTTTCCGACCAATCTCCGTAGGGTGGCGGAGGCGTCGCGAAACCCCTACGTCCGTTCGCCTTAAGATCGAACACATATGAGGTGAAATCTATCTCCCGTCTTTGTAACGTGCTTTCTTCAATTACGTAATTTCTGTTATACGTCAACATTTTCGGCCAACTCAATCATGTTACTGCGAATAAAACGAAGTATGGGTGCCTATTCATGATCTCCTTCTTTGGGTAGGGGTTAGTTTATTGCGAAACGCCTAAGGTGGCCCAACTGGAGAATTCTGACGGGGCTGCTCAAGCATTTTAAGGTCAGAGGACACGTCTTCTCGTGCGTTAAATTTTCCAAACCACATCTAGCTTAATACCTGATCACCTGAGTAAGAGATAAATCATAACTCATACACATCAGTAAGACTATGTAAGTGATACTTTGATCCCTACCACGTGGCCCGTAATCTTTACGTTGGCCGAAAACCGCGTGGGCCTTCGTTGACACATCGAAAATAGTTGCTTAATGGTTAGTGAAATCTCTCGGCCGTGAAAGCTGAAGAGACGTCGACCTTTTTCTTCTCTTTCTGTCTATAAACATAAAAGCAATTAAAAAGAACAACAAATAACCCTTATTTTCTCTGGAATTTCTTGACCTTTTACAGAGATTTACCTAAAATATAACAAGATGGACTGAATCTTTCTGGCCACCACCTGTGGGGTGGCTGAGATGTCTTTAAACATGCCGTACTTTCGTCTGAACATCGAACACCCAGGAGGCGAAAGCTATCTCCCTTCTTTGTTATGTACTTCCTTCAATGACGTAACTTTCGTTACACGTCAGTCTAACCTCACACTTACTTTCTAATAGAAAATTCGATTTTTAACTTATTCTAACCCTACAATGAAAATTCCGTATCCAACACTGTTTTACTCATCCACGCCCAACATCGCTACACCGAAACACTAATTTAAGTTTGAGTGAATTACGAAATATTAGTCCACCAAAATGTTTTTGATTGTAAGTGTATTCCGTATATAGCGGGGGCTCTGCTTTTCCATTTATATTTTCTGGAACATTTTGTGGCATTTAATCCATACACGTTTTTAATTATTTGTAAACTTAAAAGAAAAACTAAATTGCAGTTAAGTTGGAAAATAATAAAAATTACTTCGCCTAGGTTGATCAGGACCATCTGACAGCAGTCGTTAATGGTAATAAGCGTGTTTATTAACTTCTGTCGTATCTTTTATTTTACACACGTTTTTCGCCTGAGTCGTTTTTACTAATGTATTTATAAATATATAACAGGTGCTAAAATACCTTAGTTTTGGGATTGAGTTATGTTTGATTTTTTATTTAAATTTGCTGTAATTTATGATGAACGGAACAAGTTATCCATTTCTTATGTAGATATGTATGCCCTACTTCTTACTCTTTATTTAATCAGGTAGTTCTTATACGTGATAATATCTCTCTAAAAAATTAGAGAAAGAGTGACTCTCTCTTTTCGACGTCGTCATATAATTAACATACGTGTTTAACTCACCAGAAACACGCATGTAAATCATATGACAGAATAATAGGTCTCTTTACATATGTATAGGTATAATAAAGAGTGTGTGGAATTTAATCCAGACACGTTTCTTACATCCGAGCAGAATATAAATTCAATACAAGTAAATAATTTGGCATTTCTCCCCTGACAATTGATAAGTATTTAATAATTTACATACGAGGTCGTTTCATGAATATTCTTACTTTCAAACTATTGGTATAGAAATGGCCAAGATTTTGACTTGCAAATACGCTGAAAGATTCCTATGTACGAATTTAAATTCGATTTCTCACATTGAAGCCAGATGAGGTTAAGACGCGCAGTCCATCACGATGCCCGTTTGAACATTAACTCATACTAATGTATAAGCATATTTCCACCGACGCACACATATGTATAGCCCCCCCCCCTTTGCAAGGATTGGTGCACTCTGGGAGAAGTTATAAACGAGCAGTAATACGATGGCTTAAAGCGAGATTCTAACCCCGTTTGTTGTTGTTGCTGCATCACTGTCCGCTGCTCGCTGTACACGCCCGGCGATTTGGCGTTTATAGATTTAAATCCCTCCTAATTTCCATGCTAGTTGATGCCGGCAGAGGGGTAAAGAGAATCGACTACGAATCAATGGCGATTTTAAACCGAGTTTAAGCCCTCCGACCGACGTGATTACATAAATTTCCTGCACTGATGAAGGCAATACTTTAATATTTATATATATATATATATATATATATATATATATATATATATATATATATATATATATATATATATATATATAAAAAATAATGACGTTTTCCCGTTGACTATTATAGAAATCACACCAAAAACATAATACACTACACATTTCCGATAACCACCAACAGCAATTCTTAATACGTGTTTACTGAAAAAATAATAAAATGAAGTATCTTGTATACAATACTTAATCGTTTCCCGGTACTGTTGCAGTTTACGGACCATGCTGAAATAATAACGTTATTATTTAGAAACCCGTTCGTAGAAGAGAAATCTTTTTACACTGTGGGAATTTTCATCTTTGTCCCAATATGAGGTGCCTCTTCATGTGGGGACATGGATTTTCCTATTAAAAACCGACCTTTTGTCTAACTGTCGTTTATTTAAATATTAGCCGATTGATATAAATCATTATTTTTAACGATTTCTCAACTGTTAACTATTCGGCACTTTTACCATTTATCTGGTTTCAATTTACTTGCCTCCTCACGAAGGCATAGTACGGAAAACCAATATCGTGCACTAAATCTATACAATATTTTTTGGGGGGTGAGGGTAAATTTTTTCTTGTTTTTTTCTTTTTTAACTGAAAATATTAGTATTCATGGGGGAGGGTAAAAAAAAATTGTGGGGGGTCACATTTTTAAAAAATTTTTTAACTGAACATATTAGTATTCATGGGGGAGGGTAAAAAATGAAAATTGTGGGGCGGTAAAAAAAATTTTTTTGTAATTTCTTTTTTTAACTGAAAATATTAGTATTAATGTGGTAGGGTAAAAAAATTGGCGGGTGGGTGGGGGTAAAAAATATATATATATTTTTTTTTTCTTTTTTTAACTAAAAATATTCTTGGTTAGAAACAAAGAAAATCAATGTCTAACCACCCAAGAAATATGACTGGGGCTCCATCGGTTTACGGTGAGCGTTCATTTCTGACGCGGCAGCCTAGCAAAAATAGACGACCGTAGGGAAGCTATTTTGGCTAGTCTATAGAATATAACGAACACGTTCTCTGTCTGTCTGTATGTCTGTCCGTCGGCGAGAATATTTGTAAACGTAATTACTATTTACTTATTTTTTTCAAGCCAGCGTTGATAATCTTTTTATACCTTAGAACTAGGTTGGGAAACTATTAATTACTTAATTTAGATTAAATAACATTAAATCACGTTAAATAACGTTAAATAACATATAAATAACATTAAATAACATATAAATAACATTAAATAACATTAAATAACATTAAATAACATATAAATAACGTTAAATAACATATAAATAACATTAAATAACATATAAATAACATTAAATAACGTTAAATAACATATAAATAAAATAGAAAGACATTTCAAGACGAGACTGCGATTCGAACACACGACGTTTTAAGATCTTACTTAATATAATACTTTTTCAACTTCTTTATATACCGTTTTGCATAAGGTTTCAATTTTAAGCAATTCGATTCCATTAATGCAATACACCAACGAATGTCTCATAACAACTAATACAACTTTCATTAATAATTTAATAAATCATTTTGTAAATAAATAAAGCAGAATAAATTTTTCGGCTCTTAGTTTCTTATTTGTAAATTAAGTTAAAAAATGTAACCTTAAAATAATAACTGTTTTGACTTTTATTTTTACTTTCGTTTTAATATCACATTCCGACAAACTTTTATTTTTACTTTCGTTTTAATATCACATTCCGACAAACTTTTATTTTTACTTTCGTTTTAATATCACATTCCGACAAACTTTTATTTTTACTTTCGTTTTAATATCACATTCCGACAAACTTTTATTTTTACTTTCGTTTTAATATCACATTCCGACAAACCTTTATTTTTACATTCCTCTTGATATCACATTCCGACAAACTTTTATTTTTACTTTTGTTTTAATATTACATTCCGACAAACCTTTATTTTTACTTTCGTCTTAATAGCACATTCCGACAAACTTTTATTTTTACTTTCGTCTTAATAGCACATTCCGACAAACTTTTATTTTTACATTCGTTTTAATATCACATTCCGACAAACTTTTATTTTTACTTTCGTTTTAATATCACATTCCGACAAACTTTTATTTTTACTTTCGTTTTAATATCACATTCCGACAAACTTTTATTTTTACTTTCGTTTTAATATCACATTCTGACAAACTTTTATTTTTACTTTCGTTTTAATATCACATTCCGACAAACTTTTATTTTTACTTTCGTTTTAATATCACATTCCGACAAACTTTTATTTTTACTTTTGTTTTAATATCACATTCTGACAAACTTTTATTTTTACTTTCGTTTTAATATCACATTCCGACAAACTTTTATTTTTACATTCGTTTTAATATCACATTCCGACAAACTTTTATTTTTACATTCGTTTTAATATCACATTCCGACAAACTTTTATTTTTACTTTCGTTTTAATATCACATTCCGAAAAATATTTATTTTTACTTTCGTTTTAATATCACATTCCGACAAACTTTTATTTTTACATTCGTTTTAATATCACATTCCGACAAACTTTTATTTTTACTTTCGTTTTAATATCACATTCCGACAAACTTTTATTTTTACTTTCGTTTTAATATCACATTCCGAAAAATATTTATTTTTACTTTCGTTTTAATATCACATTCCGACAAACTTTTATTTTTACTTTCGTTTTAATATCACATTCCGACAAACTTTTATTTTTACTTTCGTTTTAATATCACATTCCGACAAACTTTTGATTTTTACTTTCGTTTTAATATCACATTCCGACAAACTTTTATTTTTACTTTCGTTTTAATATCACATTCCGACAAACTTTTATTTTTACTTTCGTTTTAATATCACATTCCGACAAACTTTTATTTTTACTTTCGTTTTAATATCACATTCCGACAAACTTTTATTTTTACTTTCGTTTTAATATCACATTCCGACAAACAAAAACAATTTTGCCTTTTTGTTTGGTAGTTAAATTTAAACATTTCGTTAAGCGTCCAAACTATTTTATTGCTTAAACAATTTTGAATACCATATATTATTTGATCTTATTCTATATATATAAAACTCAACGCCTGTGTGCATATGTGTACGTTATATTTGTGTGTTCCCTGTAGAAAGAAAGGTTAGAGAATCTACATGAAATCTAAACGTATATTCTCATGTAAAAATTGCCAAGGAAGACAATAGAAGTGTTACTGAGTCTGATTTGATTTGATGGATGAGGTCGTCATTTTGTGATGTCATCTACTATGCACGGTAATCATCATCTCTGCTTATTAGATGACGTCATCATGTATGACTTAATCCCTTTGTCATGTTCGCACGGGGAAAAACAATATAACAAACGTACTAACAACAAAGATAAACAGAGGTTTCATAGTTTACCAATATGTATTTATACATAAGCACAAATGGTACTTCATTTATATATATATATATAGTAGCTGGCTTTTCAAGCTCTTTATCGCTTCGCAAAGTTCGGTATTCGAAATAGTTGAAAGCAAAGTGCTAAATTTTAAAAGTTTGTTGTAACCACGCATAGTAACATTTTTGTAATTTCGACCTTTTTAATGAAATCGCCAACACATGCGCAGAAAAGGGAAATACAAATTGCTGTGTGTGTGTGTGTACGTGTGTGTATACGTGTGTGTGTGTACGTGTGTGTATTTTCTTTATTTTTATTTATTAAAAACAAGTAAAACAATTTGACGTCGGTCTCTAATGGAAGGAAACGGTCAGACACACTTCCCTTTTTCTCTATAAGGATTCGCTAACGGGACGGGGGTAAATCAATCAACCTTTCCCCCTTTCAGAACTACTTCTTATTATTCCGTGGCCGTCGTAAAGACACGATCTTTTTCTCTGGTTTAAATTACTTCCCTTAACAAATATTTTAAGAAAGATTTAGTAATTGATCCTTTTTGTATTAAATTATGTTGATTAATTACTGTTAATAACGACAAAATACTGCAAATATATGGAATAAACAGAACGATAAAATTACAAATAAATGACACAAAACATTAATTAAATATGAAGAGTCTAAAAAATAGTTATGAAATTAGCCATGGAAAGAGTTATTTGTGCTTTTCGTCTCTACGATATATATATATATATATATATATATATATATATATATATATATATATATATATATATATATATATACAATATTTTAAAATATTATATTTTATTATTGGTTTAAATAACTCTAACCCGTTTTAATGGTAATTCGTCTCTACGATATATATATATACAGTATTTTAAAATATTGATTTAAATTAACTAAGACGTTTTGTTGATAATATAAGAGGGAAAATAACATTTTTTTCGCATTTATACGTTTATATATATATATATGTATATATATATATATGCGTAAATAAAGTGCCATTTGTGTCTATGCGCTGTAACTAAACAATCACTTCTCCTACCTCATTCCTAACATCAGCTAAAGTTTCCTCTTCTAAACCTTTTTCCTCCCACATTCCTACACTTACACTCCTCCTCTACTTTTGCTGGTCTCGTTTTTGACCATAAAATTATCTCCCAGACTTTAGGCTAGATCGGAGTAACTAACACCTATCACCGGTGAATCGGCCTACTTTAAATATATATATATATAATATTTTAAACTCAATTCCTTAAAAACTATTATCATTCGCGGTCCACGGAAGTATTTGTAAAATAGCCCTAATTCTCCAACTTACATCCTAATAAGCGCTTTTTATCTACAGTTGAACTGAACATCATTCTGTTAGATTAACAACGTTTTGACCATTTCCGACACAGTCTCCACAAAATCTCTACGCTGAACTCTTTCCATCTTTAAACTTTTCTGCACCGGACACATTGTCAACATACATTTTCCTAACTAAACAGACTCTATATTTTGATAACCTTTCCACGCACGCACTTTTACTTTTAATCACTTCATATTGTTTCTTTAATGTTTTAAAATTTTGAATTCTAGCTATTTCCCTGCCAACTTATCCATCTATGTAATTCTCTGATGATGATATTTTAATCTTTGAAAACCTAAGGAAAGGAAAATAAACATGTTTTTATCGACTACACATTGCATTGAACAATCGAAAATGAAATAAATTTGTCATTTATTTATCTTCTTTCATTTATATTCATAATTGCTCTATCCCGTATATTTAATCATTTCACTATAGGTTCAATTCTCTAAAAGTATATATATATATATATATATATATATATATATATATATATATATATATAGAGAGAGAGAGAGAGAGAGAGAGAGAAAGAAAGAGAGAGATAGTTATATATATAGATATATATATATATAGAGAGAGATAGATATATATATAGATATATATATATATATAAATATAGATATTATATATATATATATATATATATATAAAGATAGATATAGATATAGAGATAGAGAAAGAGAGAGGAAGAGAGGGGATACATAGTTAAATGGATTATAAGTATAAAACAGTTTAAAGTTTGTTGTAAATTATATGTTTGTTTCTTTTTACTTCAGTCGAAGTTCTCAGAAATCAAGGGGTCCCTTTCTTGAGCCTTACACTTGATTTCTGTATGAGATACATAGATATATGAGTGTTTCATAAAAGTTCGAGTTAGTAAAGAAAGTTGAGGACATTAAATTTCCTGTCACGAATTGACCTGTTAACTATGTCATAGTATATCTTTCTTGTGCTCTCTTTGTCTTACCGGATTCTCCAATACTGATTCAACGTGTCTGGTTGAGTATCCAGCTTAGTGTTGTTACTATCGGCAACATCAATTGGAGAAGGTGCAATATTCCTTGTATAATCCAGTATGGAGAAGCCCTTCCGAGGAGATCTTATTTGGGCTTGGAATACGATGTTATTTTGAATATTTAATCAGGGTTTACTTGTAGGGGGAAATATCCTTATGCCCAATTGTCCAGACAAACCCCTTTTATAGATAGAATTTAAACACTCGAGGACAGTGTCTAGTAAGCAGTCGAGTTCTCTCCTGTATTTGTGTGTATTTTATTCATTCAACATTTGAAGTATGAAGTAAGTATACATAATAACAAACATTTTAAGCTTCATTTTCACACCCACACACCCACTCATACATACATACAAACATACATACAGACATACATACATATATATATATATACATATATATATATTGTAGGCTATGAAAATATATTTATGGCAATTAAGCTACACAGAGGCTCCCGCGTTTCATCCCCGGGAGGATCTTCAGGATGGAGTTATTTTTGCCAGCACAAATAACTCCATGCATTTTAGCTTGAAGATTCTCTCCGGGGATGAAACGCGGGAGCCTCTGTGTAGCTTAATTGCCATAAATATATTTTCATAGCTTACTACATAGCTCTAACTACGTATCGAGCACTGTTAGAGTAAATACTGAAAATTGATACATAAAAAGTTATATCTGTTAGAAAATTTTATGTGGATACATGAAATACTAATATATATATATATATATATATATATATATGTGTGTGTGTGTGTGTGTGTATGTGTGTGTATGTGTGTATGTGCGTGAAACCATGTACATAAATAGACCGAAAAGTATCAAAGTACTCTCCTCTGTAGCCAACATTTTTCGAAAACATTAACGCCGCTTGGGTGGTCTTCTTACTCGCCTCCGAATTATCCAATCCCTTCTTTCTTTCCCCGTGGCCACGGCTATTACGCAGCCATCAGTCGGAATTCGTGTCCCTAAGGGCCTTTTATACACACATCTTCATGTCTACATTTTTTCTTGGAACTGTTTACAAGGAGCTCGACATTTTCCCTACCAGTTTTCTGAAACCCATTAAGCAGCAGCCTGAAAGGATAACCTCTTTGCTTTCGTTGAGATACGAATGGGAACCGCAAACAGAAAGAGAGCGTTTGGATGGTTGCGAATCAGAAAAAGGAGGGGCGTTAAACATGTTCGCGAGTGCATCGGTATCCTACACGAGTCTCTTCCCTTATCCTTTTATCGTTATATATACACTAGCGGGACCCGTGTACGGGTTTTGCGCGGGAAAATAAAAAAAAACTTAAAAAAACTCCCGCTCCCACCTCTGGAGCAAATATAGCTATTTTTACTCGATTTTTAAACGATCTGAGCGTATTAATTATAGTATTCTGTAAATAAGTTATTTCTAAATAAATAAAATTCATAACCTCACATTAATCTGTTTATTTGAGTTTTACTTTGCTAACTCTATTAATTTCCAGGCTTTTTGGCCATGATCAAAGTGTAGTATCTGTTCCGATTGATACTGCACGCTGTCCTGTGCAGTTCTAGGAGGTGCACCCTCCCAGACTCTTCCTCCCCTCTTTGGGGAGGAGTACGTTTATTGCTTACTGTCTGAGTAACGGGGAATGCCGACGGGGCTGTCATGGCATTTTTTAAATGGCCAGAGTGCTCACCTCTCGAGCGCTGGCTTATCTAATCCCACTTTCCCGACCTTGTGTCACATCTTACCTTGTGGGAGGTTGATAAATAAAAAGTGTAGTATGTGTTCCGATGGATACTGCACCCCATATACTTGTATTGTCTTCGTTTTCGGGGCTTGATTTACGCCGATCTATGGGTCTGTCCTGTGCAGTTCTAGGAGGTCCACCCTCCCAGGTTTTGCCTCCCCTCTTTGGGGAGGAGTAAGTTTATTGCTTACAGCCTAAGGGGCCCCTACCGTTGAATGCCGACGGGGCGTCCCAGGCAATTTTTAATGGCCAGAGTGCTCACCTTCTCGGGCGCTGGCTTTTCAAATCCCACTTTCCGACCTCGTGTCACATACTCCTATTGTGGGTAGACGTTAAATAACGCTTTTAGGACAGACTTTAACTCCGGAACTAAAATGGAAGACCTATATCGAGTTTGTTCCTAAGGTCGCTGAATAAATGCTTAGATCATTCTACCACCCTAGAAACAATCTCTGACTTATATAAGAGTGAGAAATGTTCTAAAATAAAATAGTATTGTCACCTCTGTAGAAGGCTCAGAAAGAGCACTCTTTTTTATCTTGAGAGAGTACAAAATTGACTTCGAAATCTTGTGGGGGTGATCTTGTCTCCTCTCTACAACACCTTGCTCACAGAAGAGACGTTGCAGTCTATACACTATCGTTCTTTTGATGGAAGGTGCTCGACTGAACTTCGATCCTTGTAAGACATTCACCGCAAGAACTCGACCTACTACCATATACATAAAAAGTTCGACCCTTCCATGTGCCAAGTGTCGGTCGGAATTTCAATGGACATAGCTCTTTTGCAAGGGCTTCCAATGTCCAATGTCAACAAATTCATATCATGAAGCACCACATTAGAAATACCACGCAGTTCACATTGATCAATGTTAATATTCCCATAGTGTTCCTCATCTTTCGAGTGATACTCACTCTATCACATTCACCTGTGTCCTCTAATGAAGGTCAGTTATGACGTTTAGAAGTCTTAAGTCGTTCGTAATTGTATTCTTATTATTGCCTGAACTGAGGATTGAACCTTCTATCGTACAAAAAATTGTCACTTAGAAGTGATTCACACTTAGCACTTTTATCTGTTGCGCCACGGATTCTGGCTGACTAAACGATAGAACACTTTCCCTGATGATTTCATAAAAATGTTCTGTTCGAAATTTTATACAGATTCCCGAGTTCGACATAAATATACCTAAGTTCGACAACACGGACTTGAAGATGATCGAAGGTTATATCGGCCGACACATTGCGAGAATAACGTCAAAGATGAGAACAGTAGTCCAAATAATTCCAATAAGGAAACAATTGTTAAATTAAAAATGTACTTGCTAAACGATGAAGTAATAATTAAATTGTACTTTTTAAATTCTGTTTCAATACCGGAGTTTGAATCTCTCGTAAGTCTAAAATAATTTATTTAGCTGGATAAGTTTTTTTTTTAAATTCAAAGAAATTAACATAACATAACATGAAAAATATTACAAATATATTTTTAAAACTTAGTGAACTTTATGATAATTTGCAAAAAAGTAGACATAAAGAAACTCGTTATTAGTTCATAGCAATATATTTTTGCTTAAAAACAATTTGTAAGTTTTTTTCTTCCAATAAAAGCAATACGTAAAAATATTCATCATAGTTACTTACTCTCTCATGCAAATACTAAATGTTTATATGGCATTATAGTGAGAGTGTTCGCTAATGGGAAGAGGGACCGGGGTTCAATTTAGGCATACCAAAAAAAAAAATAATAGTAAGTGTCCTCTTGCTAAACCTTCAGCATTATAAGGTGAACATCAAGGCTAAGTGCAGTACTCATTGGTAAGGAGTAGCGCCCTCCCCTAAACTTCGGTGTAAAAGATAATGAAAATGTAGCCTTCGAGTTGCCCTCGACTATGATCGACCACTTTACATTTTACTTTAAAATTCTATTTAAAAAAAAAAAGATTATAATAAATTTTGGTTATTTAAACCAAAACAAATGAAAATGGAAGTAAAACAGTCCCGAGCAACGCCGTCCATGTACATCTTTTTTCAGAAACTAAATTTATTTGTCCAGATGTGAATTAATCCTTATCACTTTTTTTTGTTGGTCACTTGTCAACATCTGTTCATTGATACTAATTAATAATCTCCCATGTGATCCTGACAGAAAGATTCTAACGGTCAACTTGCAACTTTATCTGCTCCGATCCCCCGAGGATTTCTCAAGAAATGCACCACCTTCAACAGCTTGTCAACTTCAGTCCTCAAGGGAACACACCAAATTTGTCAACCAGATCCTTTGAGATTTTATATTTATGCTCTGCGCGTAAATTACCAACGTGTCTACAGAATAGACTAGAATAACAAGAGTCCCAGGGCGGGGGAAATTAATCCGCCGAACACAAAAGTAGTGCACTTCTTTTATGCCCCCTTACGAGGATTACAACCAAGACATAATTTCACTTAACCTCATATCTAGAATCATCATTCATATTTTGACAAACATCAATATATATGATTTTGATTTTAGAAAATGTGAAAAATTGAAGGCTCAAATTTATGTTTAACGGGTCTTAAGAAGAAATTGCAATTCGGGGAATATTGCTTACTTAGCGGCTAATAATTATGGATCAAATTTGATGCACATAATGTGAGCACTGCCTTCCAGATATTTAAGATATATCTGGAAGGCAGTGCTCATATTATGTCCCTAAAATTCTTTAAAAGACCCCAAGAAAATGAAATTTGAGGAATATTTATCAATTAATGTGTAATCCTTATTGTTCAAATTTTACAAATATCGGACTAATATGAATTTTGTAGAAAGCCTTGCATATACGGAATGCGAGCACAACAGTATTTTACTGGTAGGAATTTTTCTTCAGCGCACCTCACACACTTCATCCACTCATGCATAGAGAGTTATACTGTAGTGATGTGATAATGAAATGGGTTGGTTGATATATAGTCATACCCTTAATGACAATAAAAGTGTAAAATTTGGGAATTTCCTAGATTTAGTGTATATGAATTTTTATCTTAACACTATTAAGGGCAGATGATTTCAATATACTGGCATTTTTCCTGGAATACATACACACACACACATACAGACACACATATATATATATTTATATATATATATATACACATATATATACATACATATATATACATACATATACATATATATATATATATATATATATATATATATATATATATATATATATATATATATATATATATATATATATGTATATATGTATAGAGAGAGAGACAGAGAGAGAAAGAGAAAGTAGGTTGAGATAAATATATTTACAATAGTAATGATACTAGTTTAAAATATGTAAATCGTATTAGAAACGATTGTACGTTAAGTATGCGTTGATTTTGAATTATTTGAACTGATATAAATAATGCTGCAAATTGATTTGTCCCAATTTTCTTTACAATAGCTCTGTTTGATCTACAGCTTCAATTATTGAGCTGCTTTGATTATTTGTAGTATTTAGGTTATAGAATGCCGAAAATTCGACTTAACATCTATTATATATATATATATATATATATATATATATATATATATGAAGATTATTCTATTGTCCTTTTATGTTTTATTCATGTGAATGATTTTGACTTCAATTTTATATATATATATATATATATATATATATATATATATATATATATATATATATATATATATATATATATATTGACTTCTTTCAAGAATATTCTGTTAATCATGACGGATAATTTATGTCTGCATACTTTTGTTTTGATACTTTTTAATTTGATACTTTTTAATGGGTTTTCTGGTTTCGAGCAGGAACTGGCCGATGTATCTGCCGTATTCGTAGTACTTTCGGGTCCATCTTAAGATGTGTTTATCGAGTAAAGAACGATTGTGATATATATTTATAATTTGTTTAGCGTTAAAGGTACTATCGTCAGAATAATATACATTTTTGTATGTTTTTACTATTATATATATATATATATATATATATATATATATATATATATATATATATATAAATGTGTATATGTATAAAACAAATGTTTGGATGTACACACTTTATAGGGCTTATTCGACTATCATCTCGTCAGGAGAAACCGATAGTATAAATCAAATCAATAAAATTAGCGAAAATAAAGAGCTAAAGGGGAAATTGAAGTCAAGGTAATACTAATACGCGATTATAATAAATTAAATCGAATAATCGTTTAAAAAGGTCACAGCGAGGGATAAAAAACGGGGGGGGGGTAAGGTCAAAGTTTCCCAAAGAGAGTTAGCGCTTTTACAAACTCCTTCTGCCGACGCAAGGAAAGTTTACGTAGAGCGATAGAGACGAATTCCAAAATGTTAAAATGGTTTTTGGAATCCACTCTATGAAGCATTTCAAAACACTCCAATTTATAGTAACTGGCACAGCATGGATATTCAACCAAATGCTGGCAAATAGCAGAGTCCAAAGTCGCAGAGGAAGGGTGGCAAAGGGATCCTGCTATTCCCTGTCTAATCCTTGATAGAACATGCTGGTTTATGCGGGTCTGTACATTCTATATAGCTCTACTTAAACGTTTCTTTGTACCAGCAGACAGAGATTGGAAAAGCGCTCTCTTTGGGGAACTTTGCTACCCCGGTCTCTCGTAATTTTTCGTCCCACACTGTGCCTTTTTTTAAGTTACTATTCAATAAAATTCATTTTAATCGCGTATTAGTATTCCCTGGCACTTCAATGCCTCCCTAAGCTCTTCATTTTAGCTATTATTATTGATTTATTCTATCGGTTTCTCCTGACGAGATGATAGTCGAAAGAGCTCTAGAGAGTTGTCCGCTAATCATTTTTAAAAGCATATATATATATATATATATATATATATATATATATATATATGATATATATAATATATATGATATATATATATATTTATAAATATTTGCATCAAAATACGTATACGTTTAATTTTTACGGGAATCATCAATGTAGAGATGATTATTCATACCGGTCGCAGGGCTCGAACCCCGAAACACAAGTCATGTATTTTAACTCAAATTCCGACGTTCATATATTATTAGATGCAATATTAATTGCACAATTCAATATTTTATATAACCTTTGTTATAATTGTGAGAAAGTTGGCATTGCTAAAGTCAATACAATGCAATTCACATAATAATACGGTGAGACAATTTCATGTTTGTACGTACGTTATCAAATTTCTATATCTTTTTTTAGATGGGATCAACCGATTGTAGAAGATGCAATGCTTATAATAATTTATATTCATCACATGTCACTTTTCAGTCGAACGTGAAATTCGAACTAAAATAGACTTTTTTGGCTTTCGGGCTAGGATCAAAGTGTAGAATCCGTTCTCTCAAAAGAGTGTTTGGCCTACGTTCGTACTGAACGACCACAGAATGGAAATATATGGCAAACTCTTTGAAGGGTTTTGGAGATAGACCCCCATAACCGGATATATTTTGAAACAACATTAAATAGAGTACTTAGATAAGTATATTTCAGTTTGAATAATGGTGGGACCATAATATCGAAAGAGGATTTGTATCGGTGCCGGACGTTTATGGAATGAGTATATGACATAAACTCTTACAATAATTTGTAAGATAGAACTCCATAACCAGATCTATTCTGAAACTATATTATACAAGGATACAACTGTGGAATTTCCACGGGACCCGTTAATACTACATAATACAATAGTAACAACAAAAAGCACAATTATTATTTTTAAGTACAACCAAGTCAATTGTGCAGAGAGAATAAATGTTTACCGATTTTTATATGAACCCAAGTATGTAATCCATGTTTAATCCAATTTCGTAAATAGATAAAACAATGGATGTCTCTAAAATGTCTTCTGTTACTTGCTTATGAAAGATGGTGTTGTAAATAATTTGAAAATCTTAATTACTTAGTTTTAGGAATAAAATAACATTTCCATAATGCAGTTTCACGCATGTGCGCATGTCTATAGATTTTCAACCGGATGTTTACCGATTTTTATATGAACCCAAGTATGTAATCCATGTTTAATCCAATTTCGTAAATAGATAAAACAATGGATGTCTCTAAAATGTCTTCTGTTACTTGCTTATGAAAGATGGTGTTGTAAATAATTTGAAAATCTTAATTACTTGGTTTTAGGAATAAAATAACATTTCCATAATGCAGTTTCACGCATGTGCGCATGTCTATAGATTTTCAACCGGATGTTTACCGATTTTTATATGAACCCAAGTATGTAATCCATGTTTAATCCAATTTCGTAAATAGATAAAACAATGGATGTCTCTAAAATGTCTTCTGTTACTTGATTATGAAAGATGTTGTAATAAATAATTTGAAAATCTAAATTACTTGGTTTCATAAAACCAAGTAATTTAGATTTTCAAAAAGTAAAAACTCTATTTTGCAGTTTCACGCATGTGCGCATGTCTGTAGATTTTCAATCGGAAGTTGGCGGCCATTTATGCATTAAATTACTATGCCTACACTTTGGCTTCACCGCGTGTAAATCAGAGACAATGTTCTAACAATATTTCTGCTGTTAATATTCCCATTACCTTTCCTCATATGTAGATTTTTTTATCGGTCGTACACTCTTGGACATAGCTCATTGCAAATATTTTGACAGCAGAAACAATTGAATGGATAAGAAAATTGCGTAACCGAAGCGATCCGACTATTTGCAGTTGGCCATCCGCGCCGATGACGGGGAAAATATATGAGACGGTGTAAAAGAAATATCCTTGCGTTTAGACAGACTCCATTGAATAATAGATATCCAGGCATGCGCAATGGCTTTCCGAGATAAAGTGTGTCCCTTAAGTGAAGGCAAGAAACAAAAACAAAGGGAAACAATCAAATAAGTCGGCGGACAATGTACATCTAGGAAGAAAAACAAAGAAATACGGATATGAAAAGAAAGAAAAAGAAAAATATACGGAAAGAAAGCGAAAGTCGATGCAAAAACGTCACCATGATGGATAGAGGCCGGCCTCATTTATCGGAAGTTGAAACTCGCATCCCTGACCTTGGAGACTTGGCCGACCGCTAGGTGTCAGCACATATGCGGGAGGTTAGAGCTGATTGATAAAGATGATTTTCGGCGAGAATGGCGCCTGCCATATTTACCAGCGATGGGTCAGCTACAGACGTGGCGGTCTCTCTTCTTTCTTGTCTTTTCCTTTTCTTTATAAAATGTTTATTTTATTTTGCCTATTACAACGCGATGCATTGATTTCTTACTGTCTTTTGTCATCTACTTCTGACACGGATGTCTGTATTGGCACAGTTTCTTTTAAACTACAGCAAATATTACAATTTCTTTCTGCCACGTTGTCAAATTGAATCTCTTAGCTTGGATTCAGATTTTTAAAAAAACCTTCACTTCACCCATTTATTTATGAAAAGCTATTATGCTGTAGGTATATATTTACTTTGCCTCTTTTTCTTGTCGACCAAGGTAACTCTGTACTCCTGTTTTTTCACTCAGACATATATCGATGTTACGTACCACAAGAAGGTCGTTTCCGTGTTTTAAATATTGGTGTTGACCATAGCTAGTATATATATATATATATATATATATATATATATATATATATATATATATATATATATATATAAAGGTTTTATTTATACAAACATTGCATGGTTACACACCAAGAACATGTTTCAATCGCAGCTTTGTATGAGCTCAATTTCTTTAGGCTCTAAAAAGCATCCGTTCTCTCCGTTTTCATATTTAAGAATGGAGCGAAATTTATATCTATAACGGTCACGCGGCTAATCCCAAATCTCACATCTTAAAAAAGCCTTTTGTTTATGAACAAAGTGTAGTATATGTTCTGACCCTACACTTAATCTATTCTGTCCTCGGTCAGTGAAGGAGTTATCCTTCTAGATTGAGGCAATTTTTATTTTCCATCCAATCCAAAGTGCCCTGTTTGTGGAGGTAGATTTTCACCACATTAAAAACCGACCTTGGTTTTTATTTCGCCCTCGTAGGGACGCAAGTAAATAGGGGGAGGATTAACGTTTAACGTTTTTATATTAATGTGGGCCAATTACAAACTTGCAGACAAGATGACAACCTGTAGGGGATGCAATGAACTCTGTCTATGAAATGTTGTGGGGGAAGACATGTTTCTGTGTCTAGTAAAATATATGTCAGCCTAATATAAAATCGCACATAAGGCTTACACATCTTTTGCGCGTCGAATATGTACACAAACAAAATGTTTACATGGGGGTACGCTAGTAATAAGTATGGAAAAGTAACATTTTCTCAGTAAGATAGAATCAAAATTATGATTTTTTAATTGAATTTCTCATGAACTCAGCTGATTACATAATAAAAATTGAATAATAAGAATAATAGTGAAAATAATAAAAATTCTAATAAAAATAATACATGTATCTATACGATAGCGTGTGTGTTCGTGTCTCACGCTTACACGAAAAGCTCTCGATTTTCCTTTGGCGCAAAGGTTAGCGACGTAGTATGTTGATGTCGGTTTATGACGTCGGGCCGACTGGTTTATAGTTCGATCCCAACCAACCTCCAACATGTTTTTTCTTTTTATCTAAACATATTTCTTCGGGTTGGGTAAGGTAATATTTTTAGGGGGGGGATCGGGAATTTTTTGGGTGGTGAGTCGATTTTTTTTTTTCAAGTAAAAATATTTCTTTGGGTGGGGAAGGGAAATAAACAAATTATGGGGAGGGGGTCGACATTTTTTTTTTAACTAAAAATATTTCTTTGGGTGGGGAAGGGTGAAAAAAAAATTAGGCGGGTGAGGGTTAAAACATTTTTTAATCCGAAGCAACGAAAATCAATGTCTACCCACCCAAGAAATATGACTGGGGCGCCATCGGTTTACAGGTAGGCGTTCATTTCTGACGCTGCAGCCTAGCAAAAATAGACGACCGTAGGGAGGCTATTTAGCTAGTATAGATAATGAAGAATATAGGCGAGGTAGGATTTATGGAGTAAATAAACATGAAATGGATAAGTCTAAAATGTTTTTTTTATTTAACCGTATGCTCTTAGAAGATTCAACTATCTGAATACTTCAGTTGGTATGTAAAAAATGGATCAATAAATACACATCGAACTAAATGGATCTAAACTAAACACCATCTAAAAAGGATCGCATTATAGTTATATGCTAGCCTTTAAGTAGAGGACGGTAAGTAACTCTTATTAACTCATATAGGTATGCACAAGTAATCGCTACATACAGAATATACAAGTCAATGGACATATCTTCACGTATGATGTATAATACACATGCATTCAGTCCCTTCAAGAAGAAAATAATTATCTTGCGTATTGAAAATATCGTTTTGTAAAATTTGACTCGTGTATTCGTTTTTTAAGTAAGATTTAACTCGCGTGTGTGTTATTGTTTTGATGTAAGTTTAACTTGATTACTTGTTTCGGCTTTTACAATAAGATTTACCTCGAGTGTGACAACAGTAGCGAATCAATTGTTGGTGATAAACATAAGTTATTTAATATTCTCTTGATCAATGCTGCTGGTTATTTTAAACTATTTTGTATATTCGAGAATAATCACGCTGATTATACTCGAGCGTGACAACAGTAGGGAATTAATTGTTATTCGTTAAAATAAATTATGTAATACTCCCCGAACAACTCCGCTTAACCCTGCTAGTTTAAAAAATGTTATAAACGTAAAAAGAACCGGGTTGCAACTACTGGTCTTCTTCTGTGTTGGAAGATGCGCCAGTAGGGAACTGAAACTGCAACAAATCTAATCAACTGACGCATACCCACGAAGACACACGCAGTTGTAAGTTTATAGCAATTTGTGTAACATAGCAGACGAATTTTCACCTCATAACAAATTTGCCAAGCGTGTGTCGTCAGTCATCCCTCGTGACTGCACAATCAACAACTGTCTAATGTCGAAGATCTACCAGACTATTGTAAGACACGTCGCTTTGTACAGCTCCGAGTGCTTACCGTCAATGAGGAAGATGGGGTGAACATCCGCCGTTTTTTAAACAAAAATGCTCTAAACCACGTAGTCTCAACGCCGGGATCGACTCTCTTCCTGATCTTCATCGATCATCTTCCAAATCACATTCTAAGATCATTCGTTGATATATATATACAGATGACACAACCATCTATTGCGGTATTACGAAGAGCATACTTACCAAGCTCTTTCTGAGTGTGTTTCTCTTTCGACTTAGAGCCCGTGGTGCAATGAGATAAAAGTGGCTGGTGACTTTTAATACATTCAAAACGAAGCTTCTTTCTTTTCACCATCAAAATTCGGATACTAACTTTACCCTTAGTTGAAATCGAATGACTCTCTCCTTGATGAAGCTTGATAAGCTTGTAGCACTGACCTTCACTATAGACCTGAACTGAATGGCTTACATGAAATATGTTGTTAAAATCGCAGGAAAAAATGGTTGGATCATTCTACCGCTGCAGAAAGTACATCACCCCTGACGCAATACTTTACATCTATCAGAGTCAAATATGCCTTAAGATGGAGTATTGTTTCCACATCTGGCGTAGTGCTGCTCAGCGGCCCTTTTTTGCCTTGGCAGAGTACAACATCGATTTCGAAATTTAGAGGGTATGTTCTCTTCTCTTCCTTTATTATAGTGCGTTAGTGATCTACTCTTGGCCTTTTGGCTAAGATCAAAGTGTAGTATCTGTTCCGATGGATACTGCACCCCATAGACTGGTATTGTCTTGGCTTTCAGGGCTTGATTTATGCCGGTCTATGAGTCTGTCCTGTGCAGTTCTAGGAGGTGCACCCTCCCAGGCTTCGCCTCCCCTCTTTGAGGAGGAGTAAGTTTATAGCTTACTGCCTGAGGCGCCCCTACCGGGAAATGCCGACGGGGCTGCCCAGGCAATTTTTAAACCCCACTTTCCCGACCGACCTTGGGTCACATCTTACTTGTGGGAGTAAGATAAAAACTAGCCTTGTGCCTAA
This sequence comes from Sepiola atlantica, assembly GCA_963556195.1. NCBI lineage: Eukaryota > Metazoa > Mollusca > Cephalopoda > Sepiida > Sepiolidae > Sepiola > Sepiola atlantica. The sequence goes on from OY744535.1 coordinate 73,297,515, forward strand.
CTCCTGGAGAGGAGTAAATCAATACTCTAACTACTAACTAAATCAACTCTTCTAGATATTATGTATACGGAGGCCTAAGACAGAAGGACGAGCGACCTTTCTTCAACACTCATACTTAGAAATTCAGAGACGTCATTCTTACCATGTCGAGGATTGGTTCTCGACAATCAGTCCGACGCAGATAGGCCATTATGAATGATGGTGACACTTCTTCTGTCCTGCTGAGTAAGAGTTTAGGGTAGTCCTAGGCGGTCAACCCTCCCAAACCTTGCTTTCCTTATTTGGGGAGAAGTTAGTTTATTGCTAACTGCCTGAGGCGCACCGATCGGGGGAATGCCGACGGGGCGCCCAGACATATTTACGGGACCAGATGCACTAACTCTAGTGCGCTGAACTAGCTAATCCCATTTTTCGACCTTGTGTCACCCATTCCTGCAGTGGAAGGTTGGTAAATATCAGTCGTTCTTCCACAGTCATTCTTAACATGTCGCGGATTCATTCTAAACAATCAGCCCGACGGAGGTGGACCACTATTACTGACTGTGGCCTTTCTTCTGTCGGACTGAGGTATGGTTCTAGGTAATCCTAGGATCTACCATCCCACGTCCCCTCGTTCTTTTTGGCGGAGTTTGTTTATTGCTAACTCTTTGATCTTACTGTAAAAGTCAAATACACCTTTTTCATTATGTTGAGGAGTCGTTCTCGAGAATCTGTCCGACGTAAATGGACCATTAAGACTGGTTGTGGCGTTTCCTCTGTCAGGCTGAGGTGTAGTTCTAGGTAGACTTAAGAGATCCACCCTCTCAGGCATTGTTTCCCTTCTTTGGGTAAGAGTTAGTTTATCGCAAACTTTCTGAGGCGTTGCGACCGGGGAATGCCGACTGGGATGCCCAGGCATTTATTGCGGGGTCAGAAGGCACTAACCCCGAGCAAACCCCACTTTCTGACCTTGTGTCACATCTTTCTTCGGTGGAGGGAAGGTATATATAAGTCTTTGTGTAACATATTATTCTATACTTCTATAAATACACAACTTGTAAATATACCATCGTGTTGTCTTATTTATCATCGCCCTTCAATACTATAACATTTAGACAACCTGTTTCTCACAGAAAAGATCTTTATTGTCTTTCTCTATCTTATATTTATTTGCAGGGTAGGTGCTCGACTATGTACTAATATATGGTTCTCTTTATAAACGATTAATGGCAGAAACTCGTCTAGCTACAAAAACTTTAAATAATTTTTCTTTCTTCATATTAGTAACTGGACGTAAACGATACTTCCATATGAATTTTTTTCTCCACAAACTGTGGAACAAAATACCAGCTGACTACAACATGGTTGTTTTTAAGTCTTCTGTTGTACACACATTCTGCCCAGTTTACGCTATCATCCCGATCCTCAAGGTGATGTCTTACCGTCCACCTGCCAGACTCATTAACCTTCACTCTCGAATGGACGTTGGGTCTTGATAAGCGATGAACCCTTAGCACATAAATAATCTGTACTGACCACATCCGAAAGCGCTACGGCATTGCTCCGATCGAAGGAAAGTTTAGGCAAAGTCGTCTCAGATGATTTGAACATGTGATTAGCGCTGACAACGACATCGTCGTGAAACTAGCTTATGAATAAAAATTAACCGGGAAGCGACTGAGAGGAATGCCGATGATGAGATCTGCAAATGGTCTTTGTAAAACTGGCCTTCACTCTGATCAAGTCTGTTATCGTGTCAAGTAGAGATTAAAAAAAAAACATTATTGCAGCCCCGACTGTAAATAGGGACTAACGCAGAGAAATAAAGGAAGTGTCGTCATGATGGTGTGACGTTTGTAGTCGCGAATGTGAAAGTAGTTTTTTCGATTCCTCTGGCAATTTTTTTCAGCAGAAATGGTCATAGTTGCATTCGTAGAATAACAATAATCCACATTTGTAGGGGTGAAGGTAATAGTTTTCTTTCGTTTACTTTACACCGTATAGTACTATATTACCCTCAATCCTTCTCTCGAATGTGGTGGGTCGGAAGAAAATACCCGAAACACGTCTGCTTCGATTCGCAGAAAAAAAACCAAGAGCGCGCCTTGCCTTTCTCTTTCTGCCATGCATAGCTATCTTTTTCCACTTCCTGAAGTGACTACTTGATTCTTTTCCACGTTGATAACCTAATTTTAAAATTATTTTGTTATTATCTACTCATCTTACATCCCATAATTGCACATTTTTTTCTATTAATCATATCTAAAGCAACGATGTCTGTGTGACGCGGCATAACAGTTAACCGGCTGATCTAGAAGCTAAACTAATAATAGATTTGGAATATATATATATAACTTTTTTATAATACAGTAGGAAACATCCCAGCAGAGTGCTCGATTAATTAAGAATTAAAGTTAAAAATTAAGAGCATTATATTTATTCATTTTAGTACAGTATGTTGTACTAATTTTTCTGTACCAAAATAAATATATATATATATATATATATGTGGCGAGGTAGCTCAGTGGCAGAGTACTCGCTTACCATGCAAGTGACTCGGGTTTCGAATCCTGAGTTCGGATGTGTTCTACTGATGAGCCCAAAGGATGGCGAAACTCGAGTCTAGGACTTCCGGTTTGTTTCTTTTCATAGGTTGTGGGCTGCGGCGTTGTCTGATTGTGGAAATAATTATATATATCATCTCACATTCAAGAAATCTAATATTTATTTGCTCGCTTGGTTAGCTTGTTGGATGACATCGTCCTAGCGAGTATAAAATCCTACTTGTGAGACATCGGCCTGGGTTCATAGTAGTTGGATGACTACACCCCTTGTTGAAAAGAGTAGGTAAATTCCACAGTCGGTCATCGCCGCGGTTCGCTTAATCTGTGTAAATTAATAGACATTCTTGTATGTGGCGAGGTAGCTCAGTGGCAGAGTACTCGCTTACCATGCAAGTGACTCGGGTTTCGAATCCTGAGTTCGGATGTGTTCTACTGATGAGCCCAAAGGAGGGCGAAACTCGAGTCTAGGACTTCCGGTTTGTTTCTTTTCATAGGTTGTGGGCTGCGGCGTTGTCTGATTGTGGAAATAATTATATATATATATATATATATATATATATATATATATATATATATATATATATATATATATATAGGATAATGTCCCTGTGGGGCCGGACGCATGTTGAAGTTTGCGTATGTGTGAGAGATCGTTTGGTTTAGCCTGGGCGATTTATTACGGGTGAACCCGTACAACCGAGTGCAAGATAAAGCTGTTCTCACAGTCGGAGCTCACAGGCGTTGACAGGGCCATCACATTGACAAAACCCTAGGTCAAGAGTCAAGTGGCACCTGCGCATAGAGGTTCTGTGACGTCACGGGCTTTTGTGTGGAAAACGGAGTTTTGCCAGTCTAGTTAGTGGAAGCAAGCCGAACAGACGATTTCTCTATGTAGTCTTCAAATGATTAGGGGAATTAAATTCCCTAAGAGAATACAGGCATGCGATTACTGCTTCCCCCTCCTCGAATGGCTAAGGACTTAAGCTAGGAATTAATTACGATAGAGTAGTAATTTGATCTCTCCCTCAACGTTTAGTAAAGCATCTCAATTGCAGACAGAATATGACGCCTGAATAAAACAATCAGAATTCAAAGGTATGCAACATATATTCCTTTTTGTGTTAAAAATGACCAGTTGTTTAAGCATGAACATTTGAAACGAACCGAGGTTTCTACGAAAGAAGAAAATAAAAAAGAATAATAATATAAATATGACAGCGTGCAGGCCAAAGAAGAACAAAAAAACAAAGAAAAAGTAAAACGAACAGAAATAGATGACCAAGGCAGAGCAACGTAATGTAAGTTCCTTCATATTAAATTACTAAAAGAAAGAACATTTAAGAAAGAGACAGTAAAATAAGAAAAAAAGAATGAACGTTTATAATCACACACACACGTATTAACTTTTGAAAAAAATACACGCATGTATTAAGTGAAGATAAAACAGAGGTAATAGGACGATTTTAAAATAATTATATGAAACACTGTTTACTGTAAGAAAAAGAAAATGTAACACACGCACACACAAATTCAAATAGTTGAAAAAGTATTAATTCTTGTTAGAACACATAAAAAAGGAAAACAATGACACACGCACACATAAACCTAGTAATTTAGGTAATAAAAACAATGTACTATTGCACACACGCATGTTTAACTTTTGTAGAAAAAACGGAAAGACAAAAGAAAAAGACAGTGACGAATTTTCACACATACACACATATCCACACACTTTCTGTCTATGTTTAAAATATGCATTCAGTGGGAGAAGAATTTATTGTATTGTATTATGTTGTCGGCGATGGAGATGTTTTGCTCAATTTTGTTGTCCAGAATTTTTTAAATTTAAATGTATCGTATCGAGGAGGGACATTCATTTGATTAATTTTCCTTGTTTTTCAGTTTAGCCGAAAACATTGTTTTTTTTTTTTTCCCTCCTTGTATTAAAATAGTAGTATATGAAGAGAAATGTTTGCTTTTACGAGTTTTTGACTTGAGTGGAAATAATGGAGAGAGAAAAAGAAAGGGGGGGAACAGTTCATTAAATCGATAGGGTAGAGGTCAACCACTTAAACAGAGTTCGAATGGGAGAATTGACATTTTGGGAGTGAAGTAAGCATTTTGGCGGAGGTCCGATATGTTTGGGCCTGTAGGGGCCGTGTCTTTCCGACTGCCCGCTTATCGTACAAACGGGTTGGGATTGATTTATGTTCTCTACGCGTGACCCGTTGAGGTAGCTGGTTAGCTTGCGATTATACGGACAACGAGTTGTTCGGTGTGACACGCGTGAAAATAAAAGCGAGTTGTAGCCATGAAAAGATTGGCATGATTATGAATATATTTTTAGGGGCGACATCGGAGTTACCGCATTGGTATTGGTAAATACGCATGAATGATGATATATTTAATTTGAAGGAACGGGTCCGTCCTAGTTATTTGATGTGACCGACCGTGCGAAGAGACACCTCTCCATCCCCACGACATAGTTAGAATCACGGGAAGGGACAATTAGGAAACGATGTAAGCATGTCCGCATCGACGGATTTGGAGTTAATTTGCGGTGGGGGGAGCACTTCGTGCGCGTGTCGGGGGCAGATATAGCCATGGATAGGTTCAACATTGAAAGAAAGTGTCATATTTTAGAGTCCTGTGATAGAAATAGACAGGAAATGTGATCGGATTGAGGCTTGATGTAAGTGTCGGAGATGCCACCTCCAAAAGACACACAGTTTCCACAGAGGTGCTTTGAACCGATTGCAGATATAGTGCTTAAGGATAGAACGGCACCTAAAATTAAATTCGTGTGCTGACCATAATAGGTTATATATTTTGAAATATGGGTTTCTGTTTGTTCCCCCGTAATTCGTAGTAATACCCACCAGTTAGAGAAATTTACTATCGGCTGTATGCCGATGTTTGGGAGTGCGTGTGTGAGGTGAATTAAATAACTAGGTATCGTGTGCAGATGCCCGTTGGGTCAAGTGTCAAGCAACCTTGCGACAGGAGAACACCCAGCGTGTCCAATTATCGATTATGACAGGGATGGCCGTTGAGCCGATATTGATCGCAAGGGGAAATTCCTTACATCCCAGGAAATGTCATTAGGCCGATTGGAGGAAACTGGGTCAAGAGGATAGAACAGAGGTGCCCAGCTGTGCTAATCCCTCGTTCTGATCAGACCCTGCCGAGGGGTGCGTAAAAAAATCTTACGATTGTTTTTTTTGTATTGGGAGGAGAGGAATGTTGGATAATGGCCCAGTGTGGCCGGACGCATGTTGAAGTGCGCGTATGTGTGAGAGATCGTTTAGTTTGGCCTGCACGATTTAGTGCGGGTGACCCCGTACAACTGAGTGCAAGATAAAGCTGTTCTCACAGTCGGACCCCACAGGCGTTGACAGGGCTACGACATTGACAAGACCCCAGGTCAAGGGTCAACGTGCCCCCGAGAATAGAGGTTCTGTGACGTCACAGGCTTTTTTGTGGAAAACGGAGTTTTGTCAGTCTGGTTCGTGGAAGCAAGCCGAACAGACGATTTCTCTATGTGGTCTTCAAATGATTAGGGGAATTAAATTCCATAAGAGAATACAGGCATGTGATTCCTTTTTCCCTACTCCTCGAATAGCTAAGGACTTAAGCTAGGAATTAACTACGATAGGGTAATAATTTGGTCTCTTCCTTAACGTTGGTGAAAGATCTCAAAGATCGACGCTAGACTTACGCCTAATATAAACCAATCAAAGTTTGAAATATTGTTTGTCTCGTGAATCGTGGTATGAAGGTTTTGTTACAAACACAGCGGACGGCGATGTTCACGGCAGTACAGAAACGAAGAATCCAACCACTAGACGACATCGTACCGACACACATCCACGCGACAAGGAGGAAGAGAAGGTACGAGAAATTAAAGAGTATGCAACTTATATATATATATATATATATATATATAAAAATTTTTATATATATATAAATATATATATATATATATGTATATATATATAAAATATAAATATATATATATATATAAATATATATATATATAAATATATATATATATATATATTTAAAAAAATATATATAAATATATATATATATGTATATATATATATTAAAAATATATATATATAAAATATATATATATAAATATATATATATATATATATATATATATATATATATATATATACGACTATCTTTCTTTAAGCAACTAGTACAATAGTAAATGAAAGATTGTCGGAAATATAGGCAATTTTTAATAACAGCAGGTATTTAGACAGAAATATTTTCATCGATTAAATATTGAGCATAAACATATACATATCTATTATATATATATATATATATATATATATATATATATATATATATATATATATATAATATATATATATCTAAGATAATACCTTATGAATACACATCCACATACACTCCCACACAAAAATATATATATGTATGCATAAATATGCACATGTATCCTCTGATAGAAAAAATAACACACACTCACACACATATATATATATATATATATATATATATATATATATATATATATACATATATAATAAATGCATACATTATATACAAATATATGAAATCTATACATGTATATATATATATACACAGATATAATCACGTGCATTCGTCTCTTATTATTATTACATTAGCACTGAACATTAATATTCATATATGCATATATATATATATTTTTAGGAACACATATACATACTTACCATCACATACTTAGAACATATATTTATGTAAAGTCTCTGCATATATAAATTATTATCTTTTCACGTATATATATATATATATATATATATATATATATATATATATATATATATATATATATATATATATATACATTGGCATTTGATTAATCGTTAGCGTAGCAATTATCAAAAATATCCACCGGCAATTCGATTTTAACTCGAGTCGTTTTCGTATTTCGCGAAATTATGAGATAATTTTGTTTTTCCGAGACGCAAGGGTTTATATTAAGACTGAATTAGTTCGAACGAAAATATCGTTCAAAACTAACGGAACACATACGCCCAAGAGCATAAATATATATATATATATATATACTCATCGACATGTTTTAGCTTATTTTAAATAAAAATTATTGAAAAAGTCATATTACAATTGTTTCAAAGCCAATTTATTTCAAAACTTATGTTATAATTATAGCTATTTCTGAGGTAAAACTTTTTCTTTTCATTTTATGAAAGATCCCAAGCTTATATATATATATATATATATATATATATATATATATATATATATATATATATATATATATATATATATATACAAACACACACACACATATATATATATATAAATAAATAATTTTTACATACATACGCTAGCGTTTTAAGCTTTCGCTCTCATCAGAGTAGGGATGACACTCTCAGACGGTCGCACAGAATCAACCTAGACACGGTAAAAAAGCGTTGCAACTGTGTAACTATTAGGCCAGGAGACATTACAACATTCAAGCAGGGAATTTAAGTTCTATTGATGCAAAGGACGGCATATCTAGAAAGACTAACTAAAGATTGCACGAACGTAATCGGAATATGACTTATAGCTACGTGTCAGTCTATTTTTCACTCCCCCGAACAGGGCTTAAATGTAATTTGATAATCTTATAAAAATATTTATTTTAAGTGAATAATATTTAATTATTTTTACCTACATTCGCCAGCGTTCCAAGCTTTCGCTCACATCAGTGTAAGGAGGATAATCTCAGAAGGTCGAGAGATAATAAGTTAGCGATTCATAAGTTGGGCACGTTGCAAAGTTCTTGGCCTTCAGAGATCAGAACTCTTTTCAGATTCACAGTACGTTTGTTTACATTGAAAGCATGCAAGGTGTATTGCTCTCGTATTTCGATGCGTGATTCTCGCGCTGGTCGAATGGTTACAAGATAAGGCTTCATTATACTTTGATCCATAGTTCTAACTTATCGATCCGGCGATACGGTTACAAAATTCAATACTTACAAGCGTGAAAAATATACCACACACACACACACACACACACAAACACACACACACACACATATATATATATATATATATATATATATATATATATGTTGTATATGAAAAGAAATGAAATAAAGTGCTCGATCATATAAGAGAGCTAATATAATTTATTTAGATACTGTATATTACATATTTCAGCAATGTACCGCGGTTTCATCCAAAAGGACAGATTTAGACATCTTTAGTAAATCTCCGTGCCCAGTGGAATCATCGGCAAGCTGAAGCGATTGTAGTCACGCCCGACAGGGAATGGCGTCCTTGCCGATGTTCCACTGGGCACGGAGATTTACTAAAGATATCTAAATCTGCCCTTTTGGATGAAACCGCGGTACATTGCTGAAATATGTAATATACAGTATCTAAATAAATTATATATATATATATATATATATATATATATATATATATATATATATATATAACCTCTTTGTAATATAGTAGGAAAAATCACAGCAGAGTTCTCGATTAATTAAGAATTAAAGTTAAAAATTAAGAGCATACTATTTATCTATTTTGGTACAGTAAAATGAGTACAACGTTTGTGCCGTCGGTTTTAAGCACGGAAAGTCTTAGTTGGGACACGTTATTTGCTCAGTGTGTTGTGTATGTTTGTTTGAATTTAAATTTAGTGTAATGAAACTGCTGAGATTTAAAACCGGAGGAGATTTGGAGAGATATAATATTATATGATCAAAGGGAATTATAAAAATTTAAATAAAATTAACATTAAAATAAAATTTGAAATTAAAATATAAAATATAAAAAGATTAAATAAAAAAGTTTCTATGTAATTCCCGTGAGCCAATTTGTATTATTAGCCGTTACTGTTTTTGGGTTTGAAGGTGTGCGTTTTAAAAGGAAAAACCGTTATTTAATATCGTGTTAAAATTCTTTTAGACAGCCCGGAATAATTTTAATAAAGAAATTGCTGGATCTAAGGGAAGTAACTTTGTTGGAAATATAAAGGTTTGAGGTTGTGTAAATGGATTCGTTAGATTAGTCTAATGACTAATAAATAAATTAAATATTTTTGTGAAAGTCAAAGTGTTTGCTCTTGAAATTTATGTGGATATGGGTTTATGAGATGTTTTTTCGTATTTTTTAATTTGAAAAGATACCAACCCCACAGAAAAAAACAGTTAAACAGAGATTACCACCTATACCCTGGGAAATGGAACTATACACTCTCGGATATTCAACCAAAAATATCCCAACCCCCAAAAACCAAACATACATCAGGATGCTTCTGACAAAAATAGTGGACGTTATAGGAAGAATGAGGTGGAAAGTTTTGTAATACAGAACAGAGGCAAACAGAAAAAAAACTACTACGGCTTAAAATCTGGTAAATACCCGCCAAAAGTAGAGGTCTTAGACAATTTCGAAAAAGATCTACTCACCATTACCCACACCCTAGTTTTTACAAACAAGCAAATTCCGTTTCAGAAGACACTTACCGCCGACATAAAAAACTTAAAAGAGAAAATAGCGCACTTATATTTTCCAACAAAACCAAAAATATTTATAAAATGACTAAAAAGGAAAAAAACAGACCTAACAATTAGCTCCATTACCGATAAATATCAATTAGCCAAGGCAGATACATATAAGTCTATTGATAATGATACTACTGAAATAGCTACTAGACTAGGTGTCGAATATAGAATTAATTACTTAGATAAGAGGAAGGCCTTTGTTACCTTAAAAGACCACAAAGAAAATTTCACAAATAAACAGACTAATCAACCCAGCTAAAAGCAAACTAGGACTAGCAAGTAAATCCATTAAGAAAAATATAGTTAATAAAATTAAGGAAAAAACAAACGTAAGTCTGTGGGGCAATACTAACTCAGTCCTAAATTGGTTCCATAACATACAAGAAAAACACAGATGCAAATTCACACAATTAGACATAGTAGACTTCTACCCATCCATAACCAAAGAACCATAAATAAGGCCTAATAAAGATATGATCTTATATTGATTTATACATCCATCGGAAAGGGGGTGTATAACACATTAGCAACGTTTATGTTCATTTAATGCTGGGAGTATTTTTGTTTGTTTGTAAACGAACTGAACCATTTAACCGAATGAGCGGAATGAGAGATTCATATTTTTAACAAGTTCTATTAATTATGTTCACCATATTTATTATCCAAGAAATGCTGGGAAATTTGCTAGTATATTTTAAACGTTGAGAGTTCAAACGAAAAAGACGATAATAAATGTGTATATTTCTCTCTCTCTCTCTCTCTCTCTCTCTCTCTCTCTCTCTTTCTATATATATATATATACATATATATAGAATTATAAAAAGAAAAAACTATACAAACATTAAGGTTGTACACATTCTAACTTATTTCGACCCCTTAATTAGGTCTCCTCAGATGTATAAACAACCACGTAAAAAAACAAAAAAAATTTTTTTTTTTTAATTTTTTTTTTTTTTGACGTGGTAGTTTATACATCTGAGGAGACCTAATTAAGGGGTCGAAATAAGTTATAATGTGTACAACCTTAATGTATGTATAGTTTTTTCTTTTTTTTTTCTGCTTTGCTCTGTTTAAATTACATTGAGCTCTGTTATTCAGATTCTCAACACAAAATTGAAATCTACACACTATACACACACACACATATATATATATATATATATATATATATATATATATATATATATATATATATATATATATATATATATGTAAATCTATATTGATCCATGTTTCTTCAGTGTAAGTTCTACGACTTGAAGAGGTTCATTCCTGGGCTTATGCTTGCTCTCTATATAAGTGTTCTATTATTGTTCTTCTTTACCTCGCAAACGTTGCGTTAGGAAAGAAGTAGAGAACAGTGATGGTTCTCACGCCAATTGACCAGTCAACTATATCAGTATATGTGTCTTGTCTTACAGTATTACAGGACAATAATTCATCTAGTCTGGTGGAGTGTCAAGCTTAGTTTTGTTACTAGAGGCAAACTTACTTGGAGAAGGTGCATCATTCTTCGTATGAGCCAGTGTGTAGTCATATCGAGGGGTCTTTTTTGAGCTTCGAATACTATGTAATTTTGAATATTTGGTCAGGGTTTACTTCTAGGGGAAATAATCATTATACTAAGTTGTCCTGACACACCCCTGTACAGAGGGACCTGAGACACTAGATGTTAGTAGGTATTACACTTCCACATAAGTGGGTGCATGTGTGTACATTAGAAGGTAAAACATGGAGTGAATTTTTACTGATATGTCCCTGGCGGCGTTTCGAGGATAAGGGTTAAATAGATTGTCAGTCGGGCGATGATCAGCAACAGAAGAGAACCATACAAAATCGGTGAGATGGGAAGGCGATTACATAAGAGGCATTGATTATCCAAGAGGACAGTTCAATAAGTATTTATTTATATTAGACTTTAACACGACCATGTTGTATTCGGTTTAAAAGCAGTCTAATTGTATCTTGTTCAACAAGAAATACACCTTTTTCATACAAGTTTCGTTTTATGTAAAGAGAGAGAGAGAGAGAGAGAGAGAGAGAGAGAGAGAAAAGGCAGTTATTTTGCTTTGGTTGAAGCTTGACGAGTTCTTGCTGTGAATGTCTTAGAGGGGGAAGGCAACGATAAAAGCTCTGTCGACCACTTACAATGAAAATAACGATACAGTAGAGATAGGGTAGCAAACATCTCTTCTGTGTGAAAAAGGCGTAAGGTGTCCAATAAGAGATCATTCCTAACTAGATTGCGGAGTCGATTTTGTACACTGTTGAGACAGAAAAGTGTGCGTCGAGGGGCACCTTCCCAGATATGACAGCAATACTCCATCTTAAGACGTATGTGTCTCTGGGATTTTATTGCAATCAACCTTTAGCCAAAAAGTAATAAAATCGATAGCCAACTACATTGATTAGACGTTGGCATTTCACGCACGTTTCTTGAAGCAATAAATTGTTATTGAACCGATAATAAATAAAATTATATATATATATATATATATATATATATATATATATATATAAAAATCATTTTTAAATACTACATAGTAGAGTGTATGTTGGGTGTTTTCCCGGTTCAATTGAAAACATCGGCTCTTGTGTTTTCCTCTGAGTCTTCGCCTATTCAACGGTGCTGAAGTGTCGATCTGTTTCTACCAGCCGTTTTTACCTCAGATCTGGTATGACCAGATCGATGAAACCCGGGTACATCCAACATACACTGTAATGTATAGTTGAAGAGTTCGAACGCAAATCGCGATAAATCCAATTCATTTAAATTGAGACCTAAAACAATAAAAACACGAATATATTTAATCTAGACTCTGAATGAAATCTGATTTGAATTGAAATCAAAAAGAAATTATCTCGGTGTTATATTATGTAACACATAGTTTTGGAGTGTCGTCGATGGTTGAAATGCAACACCTTTTGTAGGGACAGTTTGTGATTTTGAAAATGGCGTTTATCGCGTTTTGCATTCGAACTCTTCAGTTAAAATCTTATGGAATGTAGAACCTAATATTGAGAAATTTACATTTTGTCTTAAACTAACGCCTGATACATGCGATACACACACACACAAACACACGCATATATATATATATATATATATATATATATATATATATATATATATATATATATATATATATATATATATATATATATATATATATGAAGAAATATCGATGTCTGTTACGTGTCACGAACAACCGGCGGCTAAACTTTGTTTTCGCAGAAGTGGGTTAGATGAATAAATGTCATGATACACCCTCACCCCCATACACACACACACACACACATACATATATATATATATATAATACTACAATATACTTGTCAAAATAAAGACAGCGTTGAGTAAAAACAGCTGACTTTGCATTACGGACTCATCATATAGTGCTTTAAAACAATTAGATGTACATCCTATATATATATATATATATATATATATATATATATGTATATATATTCTCTCTCTCTCTCTCTCTCTCTATATATATATATATATATATACAGGGTGGGCCAAAATAAGAGTCCTATCTTAAAATTTGAATAACTTGAATTTAAATAACTTCCACAAAATAAAAGTTAAACTCACCAAACTTTATGTGTGTGTAGACTGACCCTTCCGAGATTTTTAGAAATAAACAAAACAAATTTTAGCCGAAAAACACTTCTTAAAACTTACAAAAACTAAAGTATTGTTTTTTACACTGTTTTGAGTTTTTTAAGCAAAAATAATGTTTTCTTAATGAGGGTACGTTCCTTAGGGCTAATACGGCTCATGCTTGCTTCGGAAGGGGTCCTTTACTTATTTAAAAGAAAATCAAAAAAAATCAATAAATAAAAAAGTTATGAATTTTTAAAAATAGGACCCTTATTTTTGCCCACCCTGTATATATATATATATATAAACATATACGCATACCTAACCTTATGTATATGCACACCATAAATGTGAAAATGTACAAAAAATAATGTTCTCATGTCTCTCACAGTGTTACTGAAAATATGTATTCTAAAACTCGTAATTATCCATTGATTAGTTGATGAGATAATCCTGTACATAGGCATATATAAATATATACACATACCGAATTTCATATCTATATAACACATTAAATTATTAAAATAATTTATACATATTTACATAATTATAGAATCCTATCATGATGAATTTTTGTGACGTGCATTGATATGATACGTTAGGCAAACGAGAAAATCGCAAGAAATAAAAATAACGTCGTTCGATGATATAACACATGTGGAATATTTAAATAATAATAAAATAACAAAATTAAAATTCAAACATATATTATCCTCATTTATGAAATTGTTGATATTTTCTTTAAATTTCAACTAAATATGTTAATGCCGTAAAACAGGGCAATGAACTCTTTTACACATAAATCAAATATACACATTGTGAGCTTCTAGTATTAGCACTTGAAAATGCGACACTGTCTCTGTTAGTGTTAAACATTAATACAATTACGTCATATTTAACACGGCAAACTCACCTCGTCTAGAAAAGGGTGTGTTCTTGATAATACTTACGCGAACAAAGCAATTATTAAAGATACAAAAATAATGTTGTTAGTTTATATAATCCGTGTAGAATATAGAAATGATAACAAAATAAAATGTGAAAATAGTTTATCTTCATTCAGAATCGGATTTATCAGAATGTTGATATTTTATTCAGATTTGCACTAAATATTCATATCTACGTAAAACAATGCAAACACATCAAATAGATCAATTAGACACACACAGAGTGAGTATTGACACTTCAAAATGAGACTCTGTCAGAGAAATAGATTATATTTCAAGCTGCTTCTGACCCAAACCCTAAACTCGTTTAGCAAAGAATGTGTTCTTAATGCTTTCTACTAGTTTATGCTCCTCACGTACAACTTGAACTTGTGACACTTTTTTTTAACAGAGATCACTCCAAACAAGACAGACCGCTACTGTAGACGTAGGGGGCTACTGAGAAAAAAGGTGAAGATTTGGAGAGGGGTCAACTAAATTAGGAGTTGCGCAGCGAGATGTCTGTTTACATTAGTTGTAATTCCTGCATGTCAGTAACGCCAGGAAAGTAGGGAGCAGATATGGAGTTCCAGAGTCCAGAAACCTTTGGAGTAGAAAGCTCTTCGGCATCTGGGGACCTCCACAGTGAATTGATGGGATTTGGCAGATTGTCGGGTTGGTCTAGTGAATTTACGTCTTAGGGGTACCAGAGCAGCAAGCTTATCAGAGCACAATCCATTGAAGTACTTGTAAAACAGGCACAAGGAAGCAACATTGCGGCGATGGGACAGGGGATGGAGCTTGGTGGATAGTGAAGGACCTATCAAGTTGGCAACTGTTTTTTTAACCTTGTCTAAGAGGGAGAGACAAGTGGATGATTATTATATATTCTGACATTTATTTCTCATTTTTATATTCGCATCATTATAATTGTTTGCATATACTGTTAGTGTTGTACCGGAGTGCTTTATCCATCTTATTCTAGTCGTACATGCAGTGTTAGTATATATTGGATATATGGATGCCACCATCCGTCCATGAATGGAATATTGTTGTCACATCTAGGCTGGTGCACCAACCACTAGTCTTTTCCTCTTAGACAGGGTCCAAAAACGAATCTACAGCCTAATAGGTCCCACACTGTCTACCAAGCTCAAGCCCCTGTCCGATATCGGCAATGTTACATCCCTGTGCTCGTTTTCCAAATAATTCAAAGGAATGTCCTCCGGCGAGCTTGCTGCTCTTTTCTAGGGCCCCTTCGACGTAAATACACCCGACCAACCCAGCAATAAGCTAAATCCCACCCTTGACTGTCAAGATTTCCAGATGCCGGAAAACTTTCTACTCTGATAGCTTATTTTCCCGGACTGCTAGACCAAGGAATTCTCTCTCTGGACTTTGTTTCCCTGACTGTATTCACATGCAGAAATTTAAATGTAATGTGAACAAACATCTTGCTGCACAACTGATGCTTCTACGGATATGGTATCTAATTCATAGTAGCTCTTTATGTCTCAGTGCAGTGTGCCTGCTTGGGGCCGAATAAAATGAAACAAAATACTAATGCGAATATTGTGGACGTAAGCATACTTTATAAAAATACGCTGTAACCCAATATATGTTTGTTCTAAATATAATTTTTCAATTTAAATCGAACTGCTGATTTAATTTGTCTTTTTCTCAGTCTTTCATTTTTTAAAAATTTCTATGATAGTTAAACGGTCAGATGGAATCATCTGTTTACCCATGACAATAAATTAAAAAGAGAAAGGTGAAGGGGCGAGAAAGAGAGGGATATAGACAGTCAAGTGTGACTGAAGGTCTATTGAGGTTGGAAACAAGAGGGGAAAATTTTTTAAAAATTTTAAATTCTTTTATGTATTATGCATATCTGCGGGCAATGCAAACAAAATGGAACAGAGAAAGAATGTGTGCCGGAATTTGTAAAAGAAAATATTTCACACGTTCTTTTTTAGTTGTAGATTTCCTTATTCATGCCACCAAAGAACGTCGAGTACACTCGCTATTTTATACTAATTATAAAGAACTAGAACCTCCTCGTTCAAACTCCTAGTCCTAACACTCACAGGTAACGTGAATTGGAATAATTACAGAGATAACACTACCAAGTTTGCCCCAAAGAAGGTAGACTGCTTCTACTGAGATAGAAAACTTCTCACACCTGTGAGTATCCTATTTTCGCGCATACATATAGTAGTGTTGCCACATCTGGCCTGGTGCGCCAATCATTAGTCTCTCGCTCTTCGACAGGGTACATTGAAAAGTCTCTAACGTAATAGCTCCCAAACGGTCTATCAAGCTCCAGACCCTGCCCCATCGCCTCAATATTGCATCTCTGTGCTTGTTTTACAAGTACTGCAACGGAACGTGCTCCGACGAACTTGCTGCTTTTGTACACCCTCAACGTCAATACGTCCGACAACCTCAGCAAGCAGCAACATTTCACCCCTTTACTTTTAAGGTACCCAGATGCCGGAAAACCTTTTACTTTGGTAGTGTTTCCTTCGGACAGCTTGTCTTTTGAATTCACCCCTTACCCCTAGCTTCACCGACTGTACCAACATGCAGAAATTTAAATGTAATGTGAACAAACATCTTGATCTAAAACTCTCCACGTAGGATGAACCCTATACATTTTACCCCATATTCACAGTAGCCGCTTACGTCTCAGTGGAAATATGCCTTGTTTTCGGTGAATCAAAATGAAAAAAATATCAAGTGTTTATGTGTAGCAACATATTTTCTGCAATACGGATAATAGTTTTAACACACTTTTCGTCTCGTTTATAATCGTTATGCATTTTAGTAGATTAATTGCATCATAAGTGTGAGAGTTAGTGTATCATTGTGAACAACTGGGCAAGTCTATGTGAAAATAGCTGTACATCTTATTCGTTGACGCGTAATAGTTGGCTCATTAGATAGCGAGGCTCTCAACTGTAGTGACAGAAGAAATCGCAGAGATGATAAACGTTTCTTCTTCATTCTCTTCGTGGCTGAAGTAATAAAAGAAATAAAAAAGAACAACTAATAACTTCATTAATAGCTCCGGGTTTCTTTCATACAGTTATGTGCGGCTAGTACATGAAGATGAACTAGATCTTCCACTTCTAAACCTCGTAGTCTAGGACTCGAAACGCACGTTTGATCACTTCGGCATCTGATTAAGATAGAGACGTTCGTCTTCGCATGAAGCAATTAACTGCACAGGTAACCCTAACTCGAAACTTGCAATGGAATTTTCCAATCTATACTTAATTTTAACCTTACGAGGAAATTTCCGATTTTAGCCTAAAATTATCTAAATCTAAATTTTGCTAAATATTGCTATATGAGGGTGATCTCAATACATTTTCTTAAGTAAGTAAAAAAGTAAAATAGTCGACCATAGTCGAGGGCGACCCGAAGGCTCCCTTATCATAACTGACTACACTCAGGTGCATGGGAGGCGCCACACTATTCCCAGTATTAACCACTTACCCTTGAACCTCACCTTATAATACTGAGTTTAAGGGAGCATCAAGTATCATTGAGTCTTTGGTATGACTCGACCGAGAATCGAACCACAGTCTCCTGGTCAATTAGCGAACACTATTTATAACTAATAAAATATTGGTTAAAATTATAAATCAGAATTTGTTTAATGTTGGTGTATTCTTTAAAATATGCTGGACAGTATGAACTATTTTTTTTTCTAATGCGTACGTTAAATATGAAGAGAGGGGGCTTCGAAACTCAAAACTACTTTGGCGTGAAACATTAATAACGAAGGTCGAACGTGGGCGAGAACAACGCGACAATGTTGCGATGGGATTGATTTCCCCCACTCCCACATTGTATAATAGTGACGACTGACGTGTGATGGCACCCGGGCCGCAAGTTTATTATATCCCACGCCGCCTTCCATACTTTATTTGCCCTTACGTTCTGTGTCAACCGTAAATCATATTAACAAAGAACGAGATCAGAATGGCAGAAAACGGACAGCATTGGCGTTTACAAACAACTCATATCTATCAAATTAGTTTATTCATACCTTGCTCTCACTTTTTATCTTTGTACTTCTACCTTCTTAAACTTCTCTCTCTATCACCAGCGTATATATAAATATTTACTAGTAGAAAACCCGTACCAGGATGGGTATAAGCTATGAATTCGTGAACAGTATAGACGACTATAAGCTATAAATAAACTATAAATTCGTGAACAGTATAAACGGCTATAAGCTATAAGTAAGCTATAAATACGTGAACAGTATAGATGGCTATAAGCTATAAATAAGCTATAAATTCGTGAACAGTATAGACGGCTATGAGCTATAAATAAGCTATAAATTCGTGAACAGTATAAACGGCTATAAGCTATAATAAGCTATGAATTTGTGAATAGTATAGACGGCTATAAGTTATAAATAAGCTTTAAATTCGTGAACAGTATAGACGGCTATAAGCTATAAATAAGCTATAAATTCGTGAACTGTATAGACGGATATAAGCTATAAATAAGCTCTAAATTCGTGAACAGTATAGACGGCTATAAGTTATAAATAAGCTCTAAATTCGTGAACAGTATAGACGGCTATAAACTATAAATAAGCTATACATTCGTGGGCAGCACAGACGGCTATGAGCTATAAATAAGCTATACATTTTTGAAGAATGTAGACGGCTATAAGCTATGAATAAGCTATGAATTCGTGAACAGTATAAATGGCTATAAACTATAAATAAGCAATAAATTTGTTTCTACATTCATACATTGCTCTGACTTTTTTATTTCTATACTACTCCGTCCCTTATATTCCTTTTCTATAACCAGCGTATTTATAAATATTCACTAGTAGAATATTCTCACCAGGACGGATATAAGCAATAAATATAGCGGTGCTGATATCGCCCATGTTCCAGTTTCAGTGAACTTCGCGGCGTCGGCAGCGTTCGTGCATGTTACGTAAACTCCCGAGAGATACCGAGGCGAATGTTTACAGACGATAACTTCGATACGTTGCTGAGTCGTATTTTTCAGTTTTATTTTCAAAGAATGATAGCAAATAACAAGAAAAACAACTGATAAAACGGTCCAACTTTTGTTTTCTTTTTTTACAAAAATGGGATTGTTAGGGTTAGAGTTTTTTTTACTCTCGAAATGATTACAGTTTTAACCATTCCGGACCTTTAAATATTTAACAGAAAGTTCCCCAATTAACTGTGTCTTTATAATTTAAGTTTATTTGAAATATAAATAAATTGATTCGAGATTTATACTCTCAAACCGTCTCCTGTCATCAACTTTTGTCATCATCAGCGCAGGGATATAACAATCTCAGACTGTCATAGGGCGCGAACCCGGTTCACAAAGACACTTCGAATCTGTAGGCGTCCACCTAGTCCTATTAAGCAACGAGAGATTATCACGTAATAAAAGAGAAATTAAATATATATATATATATATATATATATATATATATATATACAGAGAGAGAGAGAGAGAGAGAGAGAGAGAGTGAGAGAGAAGGAGAGAGACAAAGAGGGGGAAGACGTTTGTGTGTCTGAAATATTAGTTAATTTTGTAAATGGCTTCTGTTTGAATGAGAACAGAAGAAAGAAACCGGACACGTACATCGTGGCTATTTTCCAAGAACGTTAACCTCCCTACTTTCAATTTCTGCATTCAAAACGTTGACATCACGGATGCCGATAGATTGCATATACGTTTCAGTGACCGACTGATGAAAGAGAAACACATATAAACACAATTCGCTGCTGCGTCTATATTACAAGGCTAAGAATATATATATATATATATATATATATATATATATATATATATATATATATATATATATATATATATATATATATACATATATATATATATATATATATATATATATATATATATATATATACAGACTTTAAAGAGGATAGTTTTCATATAGTTACATGTCAGAAGCTACAGATATATATATATTCCATGATAAATGTCAGTATACTGAAATCATATGCCCTTAATAGGGTTAAGATGAAAATTTATATACACTAAATGTACAAAAGCAAGGAAATCCCCATATTTTTACATTTTTATTGTCATTAATTAAGGGTATGAGTACATATCAACCAAACAATTTCATTATCACATCACTACAGTATAAATCTCTATACATGAGTGGATGAAGTGTGTGAGGTGCGCTGAAGAAAAATTCCTACCAGTAACATACATAGCCCTGTAGTGCTCGCATACCCTTAATGACAATAAAAGTGTAAACATTTGGGAATTTCCTTGTTTTTGTAAGGGCTATGCCTCAATACAATGGTCATTTTTAAGTTTTTTAGGAATTTTTGGAAAACTAAGGTATATGGTAAACTGAAATTAAAATGCGATCAACTAGACCCTAGAACCTCTATTTCTGCCAAAAATCAGCTGAATCCATAACATAGTTGATGAGATATAGGGTGGCACATACATACGTACGTACGTACGTACGTACACACAGATAACATGCTTTCATGATTAGACCTTCTGGATCTCTGGGTTGCCTTGACAAATTATGCTGCAATTCTACAAACTTATACAACCTATCAAATAAAAATGTTGTGAAAAGTTTTAACTAATTTGGTTTATTGGTTTTTGAGTTATGATTGATCAAAGAAATGAGATTTCCAGCATAGACGATTCGTAAATCTATTAAGGGATAGAGCGGTCACGCGCCTCCCTTGATAAATATGTATAGTCATCCACATACATACTTTTTCGCTGTATCACAGCTCTTCAGTGCGGCTACACCAGTTAGTGCCTCAGTCTGGGAATGTAAACTCAACCGCCCAGCTAACAGTCGGCGCCCATATTATTTTATATATATATATATATATATATATATATATATATATATAAACCTTTTTGACCTGTACTGGTGTTTTTTTTTAATATTTAAATCTTTTATTGATGCCATTGGAGTGGGCTGACTTTGTTTTCTTTACTGTGATCACCGTGGTCGAACTGCTAAGTATATTTGATGTAATCTTTTTACCCCTCATATATTCCTCTTATTCCTTTATGACTGACAAATAGACATTCAGGCAGTAATCTTTGTTCCATCCGCACAGAAACACGTGTAGGTCTAAGAATAGATTACTTTTTAACAAATGATATTTGTGTATGCAAGACGAAAATGTAAATGATGGTTTTCCACTGAAGTGCGAATCTAAAGAATTGAATGGACTCATGTAAAATATGTGTTTAGATTTTTTTTTACATGGATTTCCGAATTGAATTAACATGATATAATATATGCTCTGAATATTTTTAGAAATCTTCATTGAGCTTCTATTTAGAAATGTTCGGAATCTGTAATGAATGTAATATTTAAAACATATTTTCCATATAAAATCCCAATAATATATATATATATATATATATATATATATATCAATAAAAAATATATGTATATATATATATATATATATATATATATATCAATAAAAAATATATGTATATATATATATATACAAATTAAAAATATATGTATATGTATATATTTATACATATATATATATATATGTATATACATATTTATACATATATATATAAAACATGTATATATATACAAATAAAAAGTATATGTATATATATATATTTATACATATATATATATATATATATATATGCATATATATACATATATTTATACATATATATATAACATGTATATATATACAAATAAAACGTATATGGATATATATATATATTTATACATATATATATATATATATATATATATATATATATATATATATATATATATGACAAATAAAGGATACAACAAATCCGACGGTGTGATCTAAAAGCGAATAAGGGAAGACCGAAAACACAACACTCCATCTCAATAGTTCGCTCAACTGTTGTGTGGGAGTTTTTAAGAGTTAAACTGAAAAACTGCAAAGGATGACAAAATCTTTGATTTGGTGGAATATATATTTGAATCAGAATATAATAAATGTTAATGTGTAGTAAGAGATGGTAAGCAAATAAGAATATATCTACATATATATATATATATATACGTATATACACACATATATATACATATATATATATACAAACATATATATATATATATATACATATATACATATATATATATAAATATATACATTTATTTATATATATGTATTTGTTGGTGATTTTATCATTCCATTAATTGCGACAAAATATATGCTGTTTCATTAGCGCCCACAATGAACGCCAACTTTTCAAGCGAAAATGGAATCCAAATGGCAAAGATTTTAAATTCAACCTCAACCGGAAATTGAAGATGCATTAGAGGGATGGGGACGGAGATAGAGCTCTGCCTATAGCCAGGACATGAGAGGGGAGGGGGGAGAGGGGGGACCCAACAAGTGATATTTCAAAAAGTTGAGTGGGATGATCTCTCGTGTCTGAGCCATCGTGACCTCAATTCCAACCGACAGGGTGGGTTTAATTTAATAATGAGAATAGAATTATAATTATAAAGTTATAACTGTCATTTTTGTTGTTATAGGTAATTATCGTGTAGATAAAAAGTTTGATAATTTTAATTTAGGGTATTAATTGCTACTTTTGCATTCTATTTTAATATAATTATTTATGGTTTGCTCAGTAATGGTAGTGAGTTTTGTTGTGATAATATTTTTTTAATTGTGATTATATTATGCTAAAATTAATACTAGTGGAATCATTATATAAAAGAAGTTTAATGGTGTTACCATTTTTAGTATCAGTAAAATCAATTACAATAACAATAATAATAACAATGCCAATCATACCTATGACAATAGCATTAATAATAATAACAAGATAATAATAATAATAATAATATATATATATATATATATATATATATATATATATATATATATATTTAATGTTCGTCCGCGCACTTGACTATACAGATCTTTATTCTCTTTCATTATTCTTGTTGATTGTTGCTGGCCGTGGGGGAATATGCTAGGTTCAAGACTCTAGGGTGACTTTGTGACCGGGATCGAATCCTTCAACCAGCAGTAATTACACAACGTAACAATTTTGTACAAAAGTTTTGTTTATTGTATTTTTTTATTGTTTTTTTTATCAATTTTCTCTGATGATTCAGTAGCAAAAATACATATAAAAACATTTAAAAAATACCAATAAACAAAACATGTGTTACATTGTGTTATCATCTGTCCTACACCGATGACTATGAAAGCAAGAAACACTAGTGGCTGAAGGTAAAAAATAATTAATATTTATTTATTAAATTGTGATATATATATATATATATATACATATATATATTTATGTAAGTATATATATATGTATGTAAATATATATATATATATATTCATGTAACTATATATATATATATATAAT